>JAKOOJ010000002.1:135543253-136143253 GCA_022577455.1 Arizona elegans | reverse complement strand
TACAATAGGCAGAGAAAGATTTTAGATACAGAAACATATCTGCGAAAATAAATTAATGAGATTTGTTATTTAATTTACTGAAGATTATATTATTGGAACTGGTTGCATTCTATAGCAATTATTTGTTCATAGGTATGTTTCTCCATCCTCCCTCCCCCCCCGCTCCCCCTCCCTCCCCTCCTTTCTCTCCACCTACACACACAATATGCCATCATCATTAACTGGTTCTTATGTGGGCATCAAGGAAAATCCCAAGTTTGGCAATTACATTTTAAACTGTTAAAATGCTCTTGATGGTATTACTTTTGTCCAGCTCAGTCTCTATAGCACACTCAGATGAAGCAGCATTCATACATAATTGTAGCTGTTGGCTTCCCCTGCAGTACAAAGAGCCATAGCTGGATATCTTCAGCATCACCTCCATGTGAAGCACTGTTCAAGCTTATTTCCATTTGTACCCTAAATTAAAGGAACTTCCTTAAACCAGAGTGAAGAAGGACTGTAGTATTTGTTTCACATCAGGTTCAGCATGTGAGTTGATTGTGCATCCTCTACCCATGCTAGATTCGTACATTGCTTTTTCTTCAGGAACTCAAGACAGCATACACAGCCCCCCCTCCCGCCCCATTTTCTCTACAACAACTATTCTGTGATGTTCAGAACGTTAGGCTGAGAAATGTGACAGACCCAGTCCAACACCTATCCGCTATTCCACACTGTAGTGCTATCACTTTGCAGAAATATCATAAAATGTAAGTAGCTGAACTATTCTGCAGGAGGCTGAAGGAGACAGCCCATATTCAAGAATCTCAATGTTATCTAGTGATAACTTCAAATGGATCACCTGTTCCATATCACGTAGCTGAGCACTATGGGTTCTGTGATTCTGACCTTCCCAATCCTTCTTGACTGGAAGATATCAGAGCTTAGCAATGGAAATTCTGGACTCAATTGTGCTCGTAAGTGATGGACTAGCTGTATATAGATATACTCAGAATGGTATCTACAATCTACCTTCCTTACTGTAAATCTCACAGAATAGGGAGCTACAGATGATACATTAGGGCCAGTGCTTGTTGGGGCATTGTTTCTGACTTCCCAATGCAGCCTATAGATTTGGGAATCCAGGTGATCCCTTATCCATATAGATGATGAGGTTGGAGTTCAGTAACTAGAGAATAAATCCACTGAAACAACGGGTTTATTTCTGACTACGCAGATTGACCATTACACTGTTATTGTGAAAAGTATCTTGCATTTACTCTGAAGAAGTCTGAAATAATTTCTTTCTGCCTTCAGGGTATGAGATTTAGTTGACTAATAATGGAAAAGAACAGTCTATTAGGCCCTATTTAGGAGATGACAGCTGGACTTCTACTAATTGCATAGGAAGTCTAATACTTGAAACAAAGACTGATTGAGAGTATAGAAGTATTGGCCAATAAGAAGGCAGCAAAATGAGACAGCAAAATAAGAAAGCAAAAGGGATTTATGCAGAATCAGAACGATAATACCATCGTGGCATCTTACCAGCTTGATTTTCCTGCCACAAAAAATGAACAGTTTATAATGTTTGGTTTTTGGAGACAGCAGCTTAGGAAGTATAGGCAATACTGACTTGCCCCTTGGAAATCAGAACAAGAAGTTCAACCTCAAAGGTAGAAGTCCACCATTGGATTTCACCTTCTGCCTCTATACCACCTGAGAAGACTTCTCCTCCCTCCCAGGTTGGATATCTTAATTGTAAAAAAAAGCAAAACTGCCAAACAGTCCATATTTTCATCACTCCATACATATTAGGAAGTTAAACTATTTGAACTAAATGCCCGGCATTCAATTTATTTTTATTTTTTTTTTAAGGGAAGGAGTATCAAGAGATGGTAGCATCGTGCTTTCCTTAATTCAGTTCTACAGTTGCAGCTACAAGGATCAGATTGGAATAATAAGACTGCTCTGAGATTCAAATGTTTATACCCAATATTACACAATTATTTATTTATTTTTGTGCCTTTGAGTCAGCCTTGACTCCTGGTGACTGGTTGGACTAATTCCTGCAGTTTTTGTAGCAAGGTTTTTTTGGAAGTGGTCTGCCCTTGCCTGTTTCCTGAGTGATTGGCTCAAGGTCACCCAGCTGGCTTTGTGTCTAAGGTGGAACTAGAACTCTCAATGTCCCAATTCCTAGCCAGGTACCTTAACCTCTACACCAAATTGGCTCTCTTATATTACATTAGCTCCATTATTAATTTTAAAAATTTCTATCTTGATAATAGGGTTACAAAAGCGCATTTGAGAATTCTGGCATTTGAAACTACATTTGGAGGAGAATAATTTCTCAAAATTACATGGAGAATATACACTTCTTAGAAATCTTCGGGACTGTACATCTACTAATGTGTCTTAAAGCGAGATGAATGTGTGTTAAAAATATTTCTACTATACTTAGAAACTCTGCATTTGCTTTTAATTAGACTGGATTCTGTTCAATGTAAGCAAAATTCACAGCAATAACAGCTTCCCAATCTAACGTTCACTAATTTCCTTCATTAACTCTTCCAGCTTGCTGTGTTATTGTCAGTCTTGTTCCAATCTCCAAGTGAAAACCTCAGAGGAAAACTCCCACTATATATTTTTCTACCTTTAAATATCTGGCACATTTTCATTCTTCCATACAGCATAATGATGAGAACACCTTTCCCTCAGTTCCTCATTATCAGGAGTACTCTGGACATAGTGTAGTCAGCTGGTGTTTGACTGAAAATCACAAGATAACTCATTAATTACAGATATGTGAACTGACTGCATACTGAAAGAATATTAATTAAACAGCCATTTTATAAGGAGGTAACAAGTAGTGTCCAATTCCACAAGGACATACTTTAAAGCCAGTATTTTTAAAATGTCCTTCCAATTAACCTTACATGAAGACTGGGCAACATATGGGTTTCCAGATGTTGCAAAAATACAACTCTATTCAGCCCCAGGCAGCCTGGCCACTAATGAGGAATGCTGTAAATTGTAGTTCAACAATATTGAGATCAGTTTTTCTCAACCTCAGCAATTTTAAGATGTGTGGACTTCAAGTCCCAACATCCCCCAGACAGCAGCATGTTGGAGTTGAAATCCACACATCTCAAAGAGAAACACTGACATAGAGGGTCACACATTGCTTCCCCATCTTTACAAGATCAATTACTTTATGACCTTTTTTTGTCTGTGGCTCATGACGGTTTTCTGAAGAAGAGTGACAGTTTTGGAATGTTGATAGATACTAACAATTCTGAAGCAAAGATACTGATTTCACTTATATCACACTGATTGGATCACATATTGTGCTAAGTGGCTGTTAATTAGCCACAAGCCTATAAACAATAGTGTATAACTCACTTTACAATACAATACAATACAATAACCGTTTGTCTCTGTCTCTATCTATCTATCTATCTATCTATCTATCTATCTATCTATCATCTAGCTAACTAGGTAACTGTCTATCTATCTAGTTATCTAGCTATTTTTTTAAAATCCTGCCTTTACTATTTTATTAGTAACTCCAGGCAGCAAACATACAGTACTTAATTATCTTCCTCCCCTTCTTTCTCCACAACCCTGTGATGTGGTTTGGGCTGAGAATGGCTGGCCCAAAGTCACCCAGCCAGCTTTCATGCCTAAGGTGGGACTACAGGAGCTCACAGCCTCCTGGTTTCTAATGTTGGAAGAAATATCCATCTGGGTTCAGTTCCAAGTGGGGAAAAAGACACTGAAAACATGGAGACTGCTTGGAAAGATAGTTTAATGGTGGACAGGATCACATAGTTTGAGTTCCTGAACAGAAAAGGGCTAAGATGCTGAGTGCCTTGGTTTTATGCCATCTCTGTGCTTTGAACTTCCTGGGGCACAGGAAGAGTATCCTGATTGGTTGTCAGACTCCCAGGGGGTGGGGGTCTTAACTAGCCTTGCTGGCTGATGTAATCTTCCCAGGTGCCATATGGTGAGTTTCTATTGTTAGATGGGTCCTATTGTGTTGCAGATGATAGTCCATTGACAAAGGTGGGGAGAATGAGTGAGCTTGTCTGAGGCCTTAATAGCCCATTGACAAAGGTGGGGGGAGGCAGAAAGCTTCTTTGTCTTTAAAAGATGTTTCTTCATTTCTCATCCAGGGAAATATAATATTCTGCCTTTTTAAATATTTCCTAAAATATTTCATTCTTCTAGGAGAGGGGTGGGTGCTAACTTCCTACACTAGGCCAGCACATTATTTAACTTGGTTTTAGTATGTTGTGTGAATCCAGCCATCTATATTCCTATATCCTTTGCAAATTTGACTGAATGCCAATACTCAAGACTTCTGTTTGAAATTCTCCCACAGGTGTTAATGGTTATGACCTCAGTTCTCCAGCCTTCTGATACCATCTTGAAATGATAAATAAAGTTCTACTAACCCCTGTATAAAATTTATCATTTCATGAAGGTTAGGATTAGGCCAGAAATAAATACACCAAGCAATACAAACTTAATTCATATATTAAAGCTATTATAGAACTT
Organism: Arizona elegans; assembly: GCA_022577455.1. Taxonomy (NCBI): domain Eukaryota; kingdom Metazoa; phylum Chordata; class Lepidosauria; order Squamata; family Colubridae; genus Arizona; species Arizona elegans. The sequence continues at coordinate 136,138,711 of JAKOOJ010000002.1, read as the reverse complement.
TGCAACTTTATAAAATGAAATTTCACGGGAAATCAGCCAACCCTCTCCTTCGGTAACATTTTAAAACCCTCTTTTTAATGAGAAGGATGAGCTTTCTTTCTTCACATAACTCCTGAAATGGGAGTTTCATTTTGACTTGTATTCATCAGAGGAAAGGAATTTCTATGGCTTAAAGAAACTTCTCCAAAATTGCTCTTAAAGCCTGCAGTTTGTAAAACACTGGTAGGCTTTAAGCTGCTTTTGGTGCTTCCTCAACCAACACAGCCCACTATAGATAATGGTCACACAATCTTGACTTTCTCTTCCAGACCACTGCTTGTAAATCCTTTTCCCTATTCTTGCCATTTTTTCCTTGCCGCAGCCTTGATGTCAGCTCCCTTTTCTATCCCTCCATTGTAGTTTCCTCTGCAGAGCAAAAGCCAGATCAAAGTCGAAGTTTGGTCATAAACTTTGGTCAAAGATTTGCATAAAACCTTTTCTCCTCCAACTATTCTTACTCTTCTTTTGAAAGACAAACAGAGAAAAAGAGCTCTCAGATTTCACACAAGACTCCAGAGTTTCAAGAGGAGAGAATATTTGCAGACATTTCATTACCCAACTAGGTAACATCATCAGTGCTGGATGATGTTACCTTATTGGCTGATGAAATATCTCCAAGAAAACAACCAAGCTTAGACAGCACCAAGGACTCACATGCTTCATTTTCATTCAACATACTTTTGTATCAAACTCGTAAACTTACTTAGAAAGGACTTGCTTGGAAAACACTTTCTGTCACTCACTTCTATCCATTTTTGGGGGCCATTTTTGAAGATCTGAGCTTGAGGGCTGCAAAAACCACAATAAAAATGTTGGATTAGGGAATGTTTTTCTAGTTTGATCACCGAGCTGTAATGCTGTAATCACTAATGCTGGAATTGTCAATGTAGCTAGAAAAACAGCACATAGTAATGACATCAGAAATAAGATACTATTTCTTGGACAAAAACTGTAAGTTGATCCAAACAGAAAGGAGGAATACATGTAGCAGAAATCAAAATGATGGTTGTGCACTCATAAGAAGCTGAGAAGCCAACCAAGGAGTGAAAGCTGACCCAGAGATTCAGCTATTGAGTAACCATCTGACATGTGTGAAGAGATTCCTGGGGCAGATGAACAGCTGACAGGACATGGACTACTACAACCAGGTGCTGAAAAACGTATTAGGTTTCATTTATCCAGGGATGAAATAAGCTAACTGCTATGAGGAATTATAAATTACAAATTCAAATATAGTGCTGCCACTTGCTACTTTGCCCCCATGTTTTGTTCTGCGAAAGAAAAATAAAATACAGGAAATTAAATGTGAAAATATTAACAAGAATTGTGACTTTACCCTCAGGGTTAAAAACCAATACTCTACCTGCAATTGTCTCTTATAAAATTTCTGATCCCAGAATTCCTTAAGGCAAGTAAGAATAGACAACTGAGTCTGTCAATCAAAGGGACAATTAACTATAATGATATTTGTAGACCAAACCTTCCTATACCGCCAAGGAAATTTATAGATTTCACAATGCATTTGGGAGAATCAAAATGCTTATGGTTTTCAGACAGCTTGAGAACCAACTAGAGGTGTCAGTGAGCGAGCGCTGTGAAAGTTACATTTGCCAGTCTCTCAATAATAAATATTCTAAAGGGGTACATCTGAGCATAAATGCAGCTCAGAAGAAATCTAACTTTTAAAAGGTGCCAAGAGAAAACTAAAGACAGCCTTTCTCCACCTGGAACTCTGTTGGATGTGTTAAATTTCTTGATCTTCTATATTTTCCAGCTATTGTGGGGTATGAAGCCAAAACATCCAGAGAAAAGAAGATTGGGCAAAGTTGGTAGACATTTAGCCCTGGTGGTACAGTGGCAGAATGCAGCATTGCAGGCAAACTCTGCCCACAATCTGCAGTTCAATCCTGACGAGGCTCAAGGTTGACTCAGCTTTCCATCTTTCTGAGGTTGGTATAATGAGAACCCAGATTGTTGAACACTCTATATTTTCGTTTTTGGTTTCAGTTCTGAAGAAGGACAGAAGTAGGAGCCATATAAGAAACCCAAAAATATTGTGCTCAGTTCTGAGTAGAATAAATCAGGTTGAACATGCCAATAAGGAGGAAATGAATTGGGGTTTGTCTCTCTCTCTCAACAATTTTTAGTTCTCTCTCTCTCTCCCTGTCTCCCTCTCCCTCCCTCCCTCCCTCCCTCCCTCTCTCAGACTACCCATCTCCCTCATAGAGTGGGTGATGTACAAATAGACGTAAACATTAAAATGATATATTATTATTATAATATAATAAAAAGTTAAAAGCAAGACTAAATTAATTAAAATTCAGAATTATAAAAGGCAGGGAAAGGGCTTCAGGGTGTTAAATAGCCTTATGGCTGTGTCATCTTCTCTGGGCCCCAAGCAAGTTGGTAGAGACAGGTTCTTAACCATTTCCAAAAGGCTAGAGAGAGGGTAGCTCCATTGTAGACACCGTTTTGTGGGGAAATTGAGGAGGCTAATTCATTCAAAGTTTGGGTTCTGCTATTCCCTTGACATTGCAGTAAATGACACACAGATCAATCCTTGCTTATATTGTTTTTGCTAAAGAGGGAACAACGCATTCTCTTCTACTGTAACATCTAAAAGGACAGACAGTGGGTGTTTACTATTGTATGTAAAACACCCACATATACCCATGAGAGAAGAGAGCCACATGCTTCTATTGCTCAAGGAATTCAGAAATTCAGAAATCCCACAAACTTAATGAGTATTAATGACAACCTGAAGGAGATGCTTGGTTTTTAGTGGCGTGAAGAATGCTTAGATCATGCTAATGGTAAAGTCTGATTCCTGGAAGGCTTTCATGTTGATCTGAGATTCTAGTTTCCATGGAAACCTTTGGCGTTTAAAGGGGTGCTGCTAAATTGCATCGCAATTTTCAATAGTCTCTTGCTGAAAGAAAAACCTTGGTGGAAGGTTTTTAGGTGACCAGTCTTTGTAATAGAAAAAGAGCCCTTTCTTACTTGCCTTTTCAGTTCAGAACACGGGTACAAACTCTATGAGGCAAAATATGTATAGATTCATTAATCATATGTATCTGATACTGTTGATGTTTAAATAGATGCTCTTACAACCATAGTAATCCTGGAAAACACAATTAATCTGAAGAAAATAACAAGAACAGATAAAGGTAAGGGAACTAGGAAGTGAAGCAGGAAGAAAATGTAGCCAATGGTTCCTTAAAGCAGGAGTCCCCAACCTTTCGGACCTCAGGGACCACTAAATTCATAATTTTAAATTCTGCAGACCACTAATATAATCTGCCTAATGACCGGCTGGGTGGGCTTGGCTAGGTGGTCATGTGACTGGGTGGGCATGGCCAACTCAATGTCACTCACGTCAAGGGCCTCCTCTCCTCTCCTTGCCCCTCCCCTCCCAGCCCCTGCCTGCCCGGGCTCCTTGGGGCCCCAACAGGAAGCAGTTGTTGGAGCTAAACAGTCACCATGAGAGAGATGGCATAACAGCTGGCTCAGTTCAAGTTGGATCTGGCCGAGAAGGAGCCTCAGCAGAAGCACCTCACTGAGGACTGTGAGCATAGGCTTTCCAAGCAGAGGGAAGACCTGCAGGAGTGCAAGGCCAGGTACTGGCGCCTGGAGGCTTAGCGGGCTCAGATGGTCAGCCAGTTCCAGGCCACAAGGCAATCTCACTGGAACAAGGCCCTCCAGCTCTTTGCCATCAGCTTCCCTCCAGCCTTCGCCCAAAGCCCCCACCAGGAAGCTGAAGCAGACCCTGAGTCAGAATTTCTGTCCCCCTCTGACCCGCACAAAAAGACCCCGAAGGGGGAGACTCTCTGCAGCAACACAAATGTTCATTGCATGGGGGTGTAGTTTCAGGACCCCTGATTTAGTGCAATATAAAAAAATGCAAATAATTTTTCTGTGGACCACCAAAATTTTCTTGCGGACAACTAGTTGGTGACCACTGCCTTAAAGCTCCTGGCCCAAGAAAGTGTCCACAAAGCTCTTCATTCTTGGTTTGAACTTTAGAAGAACAATTCCTGAAATTTATGACAACACTCCTTAAGAACCATGGCACTTTTTCTCCATGAAAGACACAAGATCCCTTAATCCTGAAAGTCCTGCAACAGTTGGGGGATGGCTTTAGTGTTGCCATCACAAACATCACATTTGAAATCTCTGGAGCAGCAGTGTCAAACGCAAGGTGTCACGGCGGCATTACATGATGTATCGGGACTCCCCCTCCTTTGCTAAACCAGGCATGGGCATGGCCAACGCGTGACACATCTGAACTCCTAGGGAGTGTGGACTGGTATGAATTAAGGCAATCATGGATGCCACAGTTCATGAAGCTCTATATAATGAAACAAGAAAATATAGAATAGGCTAGTCTCGAAGCACCTGTGGTCTGTAATATTAGCTGAGCTATAGAGAAGTTGAATTAGGATAACTCACAGTGTTCAAGAAATATCTAAAAAAAAAAACAAAACCCTGAAGGAAAGAAATAGTTATAGAGTGCAAGTGATAATGGCTTTCGGTATATCTAGGATGAGGTTGAATAAGTCACAATAAATCATGTGGCTGTCTCTTTCACTCTTGGCTTCTTTGTTGATTTAAGACTAGCTAGCAACACCTTTCAAAAGTCATGCTCCAAAGGATTATCAGGCAGAACATCTTTGAAGAAAAGAAGCTATAAGGAAATGAATGCTGATATAGGTCTTCCTCCAGAATTGTACCCTTGTTCCAGATTCACAATTTTAGTTGATGGGTTGACTAATTTGGTCTTCTGAAGTTCTTGATCTTTACAGATTCCAAGTTCTCATGCTTTGCGTAGGACAACTCCCATTCAACAGACGACAAAAATGTTGCTTATATTTGATCACTTTCAAAACATTACCTTATTCCCTACTTTCCTCTCCCTCTCCCTTCTCCTATTTAGATATAATACTCCTATCATGGCATTTGGATTATGATTCACAAATGCTTGTGTAATATTAAATGTGCTAGACCTAAAGTGGCACAATCAGAAAAAGTGGCAGCTGCTAGTCAACCTGGCTGGGTGGCCATCCGGAAATATCAGAAGTACATAACAAGATTTGGAAATTAAAAATACATCTGGGACAAGGTAGCAGCAAATCTGTACCATATTGTTGCCAGTCTGCAAAGAAATTGATATGTAGCTCATGGAGTCACTGAGCTGGGCTTGAGACAGATGTTATGTACTTACTTAAGGTGCCATACAATTCTTTTTGCTTTGCTTTTTAACAAAATAAATAAAAAACCTCCCCTTGATGCTGGCTGCCTTATGCAGACTTCCAGAACAATCAGAACTATTAGACAAGTGTTATTGTAATGCCAGGAAAACACATCAACAGAAGCAACGTCATGGCAAAGCTTCTGAGTAATATCAAGGTTATTATTTCTATAACACTTTTCAATGCAAAACATTCCAGGCTGAGAGAATGTGAAAGTTTTCACAACGTATCATTGTGTTGGTACAGGTTGCACATTTCACTGGAGTGTGTGGGGAAGAATAAAACCAGTAATCATAGAACTATAGAAAATCGGTTCGAGTACTTGGAGAACATCTAGTCTAACCCCCCAATCATGGAGTAATCCATTATTATAGTAGTCATTAAATGTGAAGTTGGAATTCATAGAAAAGAATGGATAATCAGCTGGGTCCATGATCCTTTTTTCACCTAGCATAGCAATGGGTCGATGATTCCATCGGTATTCTGAGTCTGAAGTTCCTAATCCTAGCATTACGGTGTTAGGTCAGAAGGGCTACAATTAAACTGAGAACAAATGCTCCATAACAGTGTAGAAGAAACCAGGGCAAAAATGGAGGCATAATTAAAAATTACACGCTAGGGTTCTGAAAAGAAGATTAAAGCATTAAACCGAGTCAAAAGCTCCAGGAGCTACATAGCAACATTTAATTTTCTTTTTTAGCTAGAATGCCAGGGGGCCTTCATGCATTCAATAATGTTCCAGTGGTTTAAATTTCACTCCGCATAGAAATTATGTCGAGTCCAACATTATTAGTCTGTCAGGTAAAATATCAATATTTACCATTATACCATAAAAGCCTGTCAAATAAAATATTAATATTTATTACTACTGATTTGCAACATTAAAAGTCATTTGTAGGGCTGTGACCTAATGTACAAAAGTCCATAAAGATCCAAATTTGAAAGATCTACAAGTCATATTAGCAAGCAAGTAGACCACACTGGGAAGGTGTCCTGTAATTCTAACACAAAAATGCACAAAACCAACACCATTCAAGAAAGCCTTCAAGAAAGAATTTTTAAAGCTATAGTGTACAAATGAAATAAGAAACTGATTAATTGGAAGAAATTTGCAGTTTCTTGGCCAACACTGAGGCGGACTTTTTTTGCCTGCCAAACCAGTTTTAAAGGCTTCCATCTGAGAAAGACCTCTGAAATAGATCTTAACATATGGTGGATTTCTACAATATCTTCAAGAAGTAGTGAAACAAACTGCAGATATATGTCTGTGTGTCAATATTTTTATTCCATAATATGTATGTTAACCATACATAGTCTAATTTAAGCCAAGAAGATGGCAACAAATATAAGTACTAGACCAATTCCATCCTTTCTCAGATTGTGTCCTCATTATCTGAAGAACAGCATCTAGCTAAACAGGCATTAATCTCATACTACTGCTACAGATCACCATTGGGAATGCTTAACAGTTAAATATGGAGGAGGAAGGGGAAGGAGGGAGGAGAGGAGAAAACAACCACAGATCTGGGATGCAAAACTCCAAATTATCACTAGATGGAAGCAAGAATTTCAGGTGACCCGGGGTGAAATCCAGCAGGTTCTGACATGTTCTGGAGAACTGGTAGTGGAAATTTTGAGTAGTTCAGAGAACTGGCAAATACCACCTCTGGCTGGCCCCAGAGTGGAGTGGGAATGGAGATTTTGCAATATCCTTCCCCTGGAGTGGAGTGGGAATGGAGATTTTGCAGTATCCTTCCCCTGCCATGCCCACCAAACCCCGCCCACCAAGCATACCACGCCCACCAAGTCACACCCACAGAACCGGTAGTAAAAAAATTTGGATTTCACCAGTGAGGTGACCACAAGAGGTCACCTGAACTTTTAAGCTCTGGTTACCAGGCTAAACAAAGCTTGTCTGCCAAGCTGCTGCTGTTGCCTTACCTTGTTACTAAGCCTAAGCATGAATGCTCTCCAGCTTGTGAACAATGGAAATCACCTTCGGGTCTCAATGCCTCCCTAGCACTCTCTCTTGCCAAGGAAACAGCTGTGCTTGGTGAAGTGACATCAAGTGTTCTGCTGCTCCCGGAGGGCCCCGATTAATCTTACAACTTCTTTCAGTGAACAGCAGCAGAATCAGAGCTGCTTATCCAACTTTTAGTCTTAATGTGCTTCACTCACACAAGTCCAGACAGCTATTAAATTAATCACTCTCCAAACTGATAGAGGAGGTTGCATTTAGATCTAAGTTGTTTCTCTCTTCTCTGATGATGTTACATGACTATGCACAAATTAAAACCACAATACTGAACACTATCTAATAGGGATTCTTAAACATTTTGGTACCATAAACCCATAAAATGATAGGTGGGTTAGGTTTGTGTAATTTCCCCATTAAACTCATGATTTCATTGGACTTACAGTTGGGTGAGTAATAAATACATCATTTATTTGGAATATGTAACATTTAATTTAAATATTACAATGGTTTTCACACTTTGCAGTCCCATAAATGTATGCAGAAGCTTGTGTAGACAAAACAAGAACCAATTTCCTATAGGAATTTTTGAGTGGCCTCATATACTATTTGGTTATTAAAAACACTAGATTCTGTTTGTAATTTACCCATCACCATCCCCACCTCCAATGAGATTCTGACTCACACTTTAAGACCTCAGCCAAAGTAGTGTCCTGCTCATAAACTTCTACCCTTCAATTTTATGTTTATTGTTCTATTTGTAAGCAGCCCAGAGTCAATTAGGTTAGATGGGCAGTGTAGAAATATCATGAATAAATAGATGTGATTCTACCTATACTATCTTTATTCCTTATGTTAATTCATGGGCAAGATTTCTTTTTATAAATGTTGGCTAAGACAAGCAATGATAGACATATGTTGGTGTGATAGGATCAGTTAAATGGAGGGAAATACTAAATATATAAATTAGGCCTATGATATTGGGACACAATAATAAAGCTTAATAAAGAGTAGAGTGTGGTTATGCTCATGTAAGATCTGAAGTATTCCAAATTGTTTATATATATCAATGCCTCACATATATTATCAATGTCTCAGCAGGTGGCAGTATATGGCCAACCATGTCTAGGCTAAGAAGGATCAGGCCTGGATAGTGTTTAATGGGAGACCACCAGAGAACAGTAGAGGTACAGAGTAGACAGGGAAGCCAGAAAGCATCCTAGAAGAAGGAAACAATCAGCAACTTCCATATTTCTGTCTAGCAAACTACAAGGATGAGTCCATAGGCATGTGAGGACCTGAAGGAATCTTTACTTTATATATTACTAGTGGTAGGTACAATAAAATGTTACACCATGGAATTTTTCCTTTTAGAGTTCAAGAGAACTCTAATATCTGTCTGTCTGTCTGTCTGTCTGTCTGTCTGTCACCTATTTATTTATTTATTGAATGTATTAGCTGCCTATCTTACCACAGGATAACTCTGGGCAGCTTACAATCATAAAAGATAAATATACATATATATTAAAAACACAAATAACTTAAAACAAGCCAAGCATTATGATCCAATTAATGATAGGGAAGGGGCAGGATGAAGGAGGGAGGTGGGATCTGTTGCTAGTCAATCAACCACCTCTACTGTGATGTTCCCCCACTGGAGCCCTAAGCCAGCTGGCAGAGCCAGGTCTTTGGCTCTTATGAAAAGTCAGGAGAGTAGCGGGCCAACCTCGCTCCAGATGTTCCAGAGGAGTAGTGCAATGGCAGAGAAGACCCTTCTCCTGGACACCATCCACCAGAATAATCAGGCCAACAGGGTCTACAGTATGTCTTCTCTGCCAGCATGAGTGGGACGGGTCAATCCCAATGGGATGAGATACTCCCTCAAATAGCCTGCACCCAGGCCATGAAGAGCTTTAAAGGTGATTAACAGCACCCTGAATTGCACTCTGAAGCAGAGTGGCAGCCAATGCAGCTCACAGAGCAGTGGTGTTACATGGGCCATTCTTCCGGCCCTAAGAACTTCCCACATTGCTGCATTCTACACTAGCTGTAGCTTTGGAATAAATATTAAAAACGAGAGCCAGTTTTCTCTAGTGCTTAAGATCCCAGGATAGAGACTGTGATTTCCAGTCTTGCCTTAGGTATGAAAGCTAGCTGGTGGAGTGGGGCCTTGAACCAGTCACTCTCTCTCAGCCCATTTCACCTTACATCATAGGGAAAACAAGGGGAGGAAGAAGCAGTAGGGGTGTTTGCCACCTTGAGTTATTTACAATATATATATATATATCTAAAAATAAGTGAGTGGGGATTTAAATGAATTACTCTTTGGAGACTGAGTCTGTTAGTATTGATGTGCTTTCTTGAATGTTGGACTTTAATATGTTAGTGAACAGTCCCCAGAGTTCAGACACATGATTTAGTGCGAATTGATATTTCACCACGCTACTTATATTTCACAAATATAGCTGGAAATTTTTCTACTGGAAAGAAATCAGAACTATGTGATAGCTGTGGTGATCTACTAGTTTTGTGCTTTAAATACCTGGTCGTATTTAAAGCCCAGTGATACCCCAGACAAGCACAATCCAAAGAGCACTGAAGATGTCTCCTCAAAGGGAGGAGGTTGCAAAATGTTTGCAACCAAATCGCCAAGCTCGGATCTCAAACCAACAATATAATTATTTCAGATTCATATATAATTTTTTTATTGAGCTTTAATGCCAAGAATTACAGTTGGGGCATACGATCTTGAGAACTGAGACACAGAGTCTTCAGCATTCTTTATTAGTGAGTTAATTAAGACAGGGGCTCTTTTGAAGAGAGAACCACTACCAGACAACCAAAATTATAGTTTTCTAGCTCTCTTTGCTGCCATCTACCTAGTGGACTCCCACCACTTTGCAGACCAAATATTGATGTCTTCATTCAGAGAATCTTATCAGTACATTTCTATTTTCCCATACAGAAATAAATTAGATTTCCTCATCTTTATTTTAGGGCAATATTATTTTTAAACCATGCTAAGTGTTCCCCAAATATTTTTTAAACCTAGGGATATGCAATTAATATGTTGCAGATACAATGAGATGCAGAGAGGAAGAATCTTACTGAACTAAGTCACATGATGCTGTGGATTAGCAATCATATCAATAATAGTATAAACTGACCTCTACAAATTAACTGTTCTTTTTAATTCTTCAGCTTTGCATGTATGTACCTCTGTCAGTGTTTGTACACACCAAGAAGACCAGACATTAGACAGCAAGTTGGATTTCACATTATGTAGGCATGAATGGTACAGCGGAAAGCAAAACTGAAACCAGGCAAAGAACTGAAGCTGTTATGAAAAATGCCATATTTTGTCTCTGAAGTGATCTTTGAAGTGTGAAGGAATAAAACCTTTGTAGGTTGGGGTGTTGTTGTTGTTTTTGCACTTTATGAAAGTGTTATTTAGAAAGATGCCAATTTGAAGTATGATATACATTCATAGCTTTGATCCAAAAGCAAAATTTATACACATCATTGGGGCAATAGTCCAAGAATATAGATGAAAGAGTGAGAAAAACTAAATAGAAGATTAATTTCCCTTTCTGGATTGTTTCCCAAAAAAAATAAACTTTAGACCAAACCACCATTTTGCAAACATTAAGACCAATAAGATGCATTAAGCCTACTAAACATCTTTAAGTGCAATTTGTTCTTTTCTTTCTTTAGAGTCATAGATTTAAGTTACCCAAGGAGTTTTGTTCTTTTTCTAAAAAGGACCAGCGTAAAAAGGGAATTTCTATAGCCAAAAGCAAATGTTAATTGGATTTTTACACTGCATTTGGTAGACAGGAGATCCCATTGAGCATAAGAACATAAAATGAGAGGAGCTCAAACCACAACACATTTAGGTATTTTTGTTTGTTAGATAAATGCCTCTAGAATAGCCACTAAGAAGAAATAACATATAGCTTTCTCTTAGTTGGCGACAGGAAGTTTACACTGAGAGAAAAAATGAATTGTCCTCAAAAGACTTCATGAATTTATCTAAACTTTTTGTAGTATCCAGATTAGTGCCAACCACCAAGCCTTGTGGCAATGAATCCACAATAAAGAGGAACTTCCTTTCTAATTGTTCAAAAGGTGCTTTTTCAAAAGGCAACCAGATGTTGTTTTTCATTGAAGTCATTTCGCTTCTCATTCAAGAAGCTTCTTTGAAGAAGCTTCTTGAATGAGAAGTGAAATGTCTTCAAGGAAAAACAAAGTTCAGTTGCCTTTGAAAAGGCACCTTTGGGACAGTCATGACCTGGATGACTGAAAATCTCCATAGACTTTCCTTTCTTATTGCAACTATTCTGTAGAACATTCTCTCAACAAGTCCCATCATCATACTTCATTTTAGTTTTTAAATGACAGCAAAAGAAATTCTTGTTTAGGCTCTATTTTGGATTCCCTTATAATTTATTGCTTCAATTGTTTTAAGATATCGTGTGATATAAACTGTTATCCGAAAGAAACATACTAAGGAGAAGGCTCCCTGAAATAAGAGGATTGATTTTAAAATTGAATCTTATACTATTAGTTATTGTTCTTCTTTCACATTATTGTTTTGTGTTGTTTTGTGGTTTTTTTTTTTTTTTTTTGTCTTTTTCAGGCAATACTTTGAAATTGCACTGGATTATTTAAAAACAAAAAGAAGTATTCTAAGGCCAAAACTTTTGAACAAAATTTGAATGATGAATATGTGGAATATTTGAGAAAGAAATAATGAAAAGAAAGAAATGATACAAGATCTGGGGAATTGAGACCCAAACTTCAAAAAAGTTTCACCATTTATCTCCTGTAAGTATATTTTTTCCTGCTTCAGAGGGAGACCCAAAGCAATGTATTCAAATTATGAGAAAGGGGGATCTGAATTAGTACAAAGGAAGCTTTCTTCTTTTTGAGAATGAAAATGATTGCCTTCTACTATGGAGCCCTTTAAGCAAAATCCAGATGGCCATTTATCCAGGATGCAAAAGGTTGGCCATCTTTTTGACTGCTGGCAGTCTTCTATCGAGCTTCTATCAAGCAATCTTGTACAACGGCCATATGCCTCCCACATTGTCTAAACTTTCAAGTGAGCTGCCAAGAGTGAACTGAAATCTGATCAAATCTCCCCTAAGAATGGCGGCATTTCTTAAGCTCTTATGTAAGCAGACTCAACCTCTCATGCGATTTCTTGCAGATGCCGAGAAGAGACTAAGGCAATGTTGACATTTCTAAATTTTCAGTTTAATTGGGGGAAGTTTATAGGCACCAGTTGGAATAACAGTAGATAGTCTGGTACTCACATCTGCTACTCTACCAATCCTTTTTTGACACTGGTGTAGAGCTGACTTAAATTATGCTCATAACATCTCAGATTGGCTTCCTGTAGCCTCTTCAAAATTCTTCCCCCATGCTTCTAAAAGTATCTCTTTTGAAAGAACATCCGTGCAGGCTTATGGGTTTCCAGCTGCCTACTGGACTGTTTTGTGAAAACAAGTCCAGGCCTGTCAATAATTGGCAGTGCTACAAGCAATTTCATTTCTTTTGAAATGAATGTATTATTACTCCCCAGACATCAATCAGCTTATTCATTCATTGCTGAAAAGCTGTACAGTAAGTGACTTAAAGTATGAATGAAATGTCAGGTAGCAATTATTGCCAATTATGAATCTGGCAAAAAAAAAAAAAACAACCCTTATATCAAAAATGCCGCAACTGGGTGTTTAAACATTCAACCAGATGCACATTTGCTCAGATGTATGTTCAATGGGGCTGATTACTAATAGGTGAACTTAAAATGGAAGGCTTGAAGTACAATCGTAAACATATTTATTCTAAACGAAAACTAGAATTTCAATGACATGAATTTACTTGGAACTATGAGGATTTGTTTGAAACCTAGTCATTCTTTGAATAGATTTACTTGTATAATTCATATTTAAGGAACCAATTTATAGAATCTGTGTGAAGAGAAGAGTAGTCAATTTTTGATTATTGTCACTGCGTTTTTGTATTTACCAAATGAGCTCATATTTTTGGACTTTCAGATTTTCCGTAGCTTGCCAAGTTTCTTATCAGTAAGCTAACTACGCATGTCCGCATTCCTTTCTTTCTTCTAACTTTCTTTGTTCTCTTGCCAAGAGGTCCGGCCGCAGAGAGGTGGCCAGCAGGAATTGTAAAATGTAATTATTTTAGATAGTGAGATGTTTTATTTTCTTTATAACAAATAAATGAGTTTTTCTTAGAAAAAATATCTTCGGGGTTTATTTTCTTAATGTATACTTTCAAGGAAAAGTCTTGATCCACGTCTCTGAATCAAAGTGTGATTACCCAAAAGCAGAATGGGATTAATTAGCACCCTGACAATTATCCCATGACTAACGTTTTGTTAGAGCACCTATGATATCCCAGGTGCTATTGGGATATAAAGCTATAAAGCTGCCTGTCCGGGGTTACAGCAATCAAAGTTGCTAAAGATCTTCATTTAGCTGAATATCACAATAGTTTGCAACTATGAGCCGAGGTGGTGCAGTGGTTAGAATGCAGTACTGCAGTTACTTCAGATGACTGCTAGTTCAGCAGATCAGCAGATCAAATCTCACCGGCTCAAGGTTGACGCAGCCTTCCATCCTTCCAAGGTGGGTAAAATGAGGACCCAGATTGTTGGGGGAAATATGCTATTTAGTATACTGTCTTTGGTGTAAGCCGCCCAGAGTCCTCGGAGAGTGAGCGGCATAGAGATATGACTAATAAATAAATAAATAAACTGTTTTCAGAGGCTTAGTTATTTTAACCTCTTGAAAAAACAAAAACAAAGGATCCTGTAGTACTTCTAAAGACAGAGGTATTGGTTATAGTACAAACTTTCAGAAATTCTGGGCTTTCTCTCATTCAGTCTTCAACGATATGCCTGTTCTTTAACATTTAAAAAAGTCAACAATGTTCTTAACTTATAATTTTCAAGATGCACTGATATGATGCAGAGAAGCCCTTTGACAATTTGAACTGGATTTTTTGTTTGTTTGTTTAGAGTTCTGAAACATATGAACCGTGGAGAGATTATTAAATAAGCAAAGTTGATTTATATTTCTCAGAAAGCACAAAAAATCTACCTGGCACTATTTCCATTCCTCAATTTCACCCACATTTTTTGAAGCTCATCCTATTGATCCAAGAATGCTAAGAACACCATGGGCCATTGGTGCTCCCTGAAGCCAACTGATAGGAAGGTAGAAAGTCACCATGGAATCAAAGCCCCATTCTCTGGCCTAAGGTAGAATAGCAAAGGTCTCTTTGCTGGACTCCATACAGGAAAAGGATAATAAATTGCTTATTCTGCTGCTCTTCAGCTCATGAACTATTTTACTTGCTGCTACCTGTTACAAGCATAAGATCCAGTCCTGGACAATATCTTTTGTTAGTTGGCAGCCCAATTAATTAGTGGCTAAAGGCAGCTTCATTGTGAGTGGTGCTGGCCTTACACATTTAATGCAGGACAAGTTAAGGAAAGTGAGCAATAGAGTCCCATGGCTTCACTTTCTTTCCAATTGAGCATCACCTATAGCAGGATGTCAAACTGGCGGCCCGTAGACTGGATGTGTCACGTGCATGCCATGCCCACCCCAGCTCCATGAAGGGAAAAAACATTACAAAACGTCATATGACGGCAACGTGACACCACGGTTTTGACACCTGTGACCTATAGGATTGAAAAAAAACTTGCCAATTGCTCTTTTAACCCTCAAGAGATCTCTCCTGCACCGTTGTCCCTGCACACCTGCAATCTATCCATTGTGTTAATCCATGTTTTGGATTTAGTGTTCTTTCAAAAGATCACAAGACCCATGTTCAGGAGTAGTTACTGATAGGGATACTGGAGCAGAGGAGGCATCCATCCCACTGGGAGTCTATTAATTGCAATGTAGCAGAACATCTGGCCATTCACTGCTGCAGGTATGGAGAGTAGAGTTAAAATCCTGGCAGGGATTTCTTTAGTTAACCTCGCTTCTACTGTAGGTCTAATAATTGTTCAGTATCTTCTCCACTGTGACCAGAAACAATTTTATATTCGGTTGTTGCAAACTGGTACCCTCTAGATTTACTTAGTGAAATTTCAGCCTCCATAGTCTTTGATCATGCTGGCCAAGTTAAAATCCATCATTTCTACAAGGCAGCAGATGATGATGGTGGCTGTTTGATGTGGTCTTTGACATTTCTTCATAGATTCATAAATGCCAGACCAATTCTTGAATACAGCTCATCTGTCTGGAATCCGCACTGCATATCGGACATTAATACAATTGAATGAGTCCAGAGATATTTCACAAGAAGAGTCCTCCTCTCCTCTGCTTGCAACAAAATACCTTATGCCACCAGACTCGAAATTTTGGGTTTAGACAACTTAGAACTTTTCCATTTTCAGTCTGACCTAAGCGTAGTACATAAAATAATCTGCTATAATGTCCTACCAGCCAATGAATACTTCAGCTTGAACCAAAACAATACAAGAGCACACAATAGATACAAACTCATGGTAAACCGATCCAAACTAGACTACAGAAAATACGAGTTCAGCAACAGAGTGGTCAACACCTTGAATGCACTACCTGACTCTGTGGTTTCTTCCCCAAGTCCCCAAAACTTTAACCTTAGACTGTCTATTGTAGACCTCACCCCATTCCTAAGAGGTCTGTAAGGGGCGTGCATAAGTGCACCAGCGTGCCTACCATCCCTATCCTAATGTTTTCTTTTACTTGTATCCTTTTCATGTATTTATAATCATGTTTACACTTGTATCTGTCATAAAATACATGCTTGATGAAATAAAAAAAAGAAAGAAAGAAATATTTTAAACTGGAGATGACCAAGATTGAATTAAGTCCAATTTATAAAACAATTCAATATTTTACCATTGAACGGCGGCTCTTCTCTTTTTCTTTATCAAAAGTTTGACCTGGTTTATGAAGAATATAACTTGTATTTACACTCTTTAAATATGCTAAATTGGCTCTAAAAGCAATAGTTTCAAAATTAAACAGTATTGGTATTTGAGAATCATTCGACCAATTAGAAGAGAGATAAATACTTTTTTTAAATGAACGACCTTAATGACCACAATTTATCAATGGGTAAACATGCTTTTTAGATACGTTTTACTACAAATATAAAAAAGTATATGTGATTCTTCATAGTACATTTTCATAATTTATACTGTGCATTTTTACTGGTTGTTGACCTGGGCTACCCTACAATTGCATCTGCTTACTCCAGGCATTCATTATTTAGACAAATTCTGTTACTTGAATTTTACACACTGAAACTGCTTGGCTATATCTGAATTGTTAATATCCTCCAAGGTGTAGATGTTCCAGAGAAATGATGATAAAATATCCCTCTCCTCTGCATATGATACAGATGAAGCTGTAAAAGAAAATGTTTATTCTTGAGAATGGATCTGAGTAACTCAACTGATTGCCAACATCAGGAATTGGTTATCTGTAAATACAGCTCATGGCATTCTATGCAACACCATATCTAAGGTTAATAGACAAACAAACTGCATTGTTCTGAAATAATGGACATTAAATGTGAAATAAGATGCCTGTTTTGCGCTTGGAGCTTTTAAATGACTATCAGTAGATACAACACATTCCTAAATTATTCATTAAAGAAATTGTTTTGTTTGCAATGCAATGATAATGGTTGCCTAGTTTCTCCCATTTTTATACATATGTGCATGCTTTGGATAAATTATTGAGGAATAAATTTGCCTGTTAATTCAGGGTCTTCCTATGCTGCATAGATGCATCCTTCATGATGGAAAATTGAGAGAGTCAAAGAAAGAATCACCACATAGGAGTGAACTGATAAAATAGAGCTGATTGATGAATTTTAATTTTCCAAAACCTTGGTCTTCCACGTTAACTCTACTTTAAGTAGAGAATTCAAGGCAAATTCAGTTGTGTCCCAACATTTGCAATGTGAAACTCAACTCGACTCAAGTGAGCCTTCTGCCAAATGTTGAGTGTTAAACAAGGCTTACTCTGAATTCATGTGAGGAAGTATCAAACCACAATCCAATTATAGAGATAGGAAAATAAATATATTTCAAGCAGCAACTCTTTAGTGAATTATGTTTGTTTCTGATGGGAAAGCAGAAGGAAAGCTCCAGAGGGGCCCCTAGGAATATCCCAGGAATATCTCAAAGTCATACTTCTTGGTGAGGAACAACTACAGGAAAATAAAGTCCTTAAAACTGGGGACTCCATTCATCCTTGCTGAAATATATAGATTGTTGTTATGTCCTTATAAGGACATCCGCCCGGATTGGCTGCCAGCCACCGGGCGGGAAGATTTGAATCCCTGTCAGGGGGTGGTGCGTCTGCCGGAGCAAATATAAGGAGAGCCCCGACAGAGACATTGAACAATGGGTCTCCAGATGTGACCCGTGCCAAGAAGTCCGCCCAGCACCACCACAATCCGAAGTCACGAACTGGGAGACCCCCAGCAACCCATGGTCGAGGGTCCACATCGACTTCGCGGGCCCGATGCAAGGGCGGCACCTCCTCATCGTGGTAGATGCCTTCTCCAAGTGGCTCGAGGTGGTACCCATGGCATCTACCACAACAGAAGCGACGATCCGAGCCCTGCGCCGCCTGTTTGCCACCCACGGACTACCGGACGTGCTGGTCTCGGACAACGGCCCCCAGCTCACATCCCTGGCCATGGAGTCCTTCCTGGAAGGACTGGGCATCCGCCATGCCCTCTCCGCTCCGTACAGGCCGGCCGGAAACGGACAAGCGGAACAGATGGTCCGGCTCACAAAAGAAGCCCTCACCAAGATGGGCCCGGGAGACTGGCAAGAACGCATCGACAACTTCCTCCTCACCCAGCACATCACGCCGCATGCCACCACCCACAAGAGCCCGGCCGAACTCCTGATGGGCAGAAGGTTGAGGTCACCCTTGGACCGGCTGCACCCCCAATACAGCCCGGAAGTGACCGCAACCGCCAGCCGCCCGCTTCGCGCCTTCAGCAAAGGAAATTCAGTTTTCGCGCTGAATTTCAACGGCTCTCCTAAGTGGCTGAAGGGGAAGATCGCCAGCACAACCGGCCCCAAATCCTACACCGTCGAGTTGGAAGATGGACAGGTCGTGAGACGTCACATCGACCAACTCCGGAAAAGGTGGGGGGGAGCACCCGAAAACCAGCCCGATGAGGTAGGCCTACAACACCCAGACGAGGTAGGCCTGCAACACCCCGGCGAGGTAGGCCTACAACACCCAGACGAGGTAGGCCTACCACACCCCTGCGAGGCAGAGCAACGCCATCCCGACGAGGTCGGCCCAGCACACTACCAGGCACTGTCACGTCGGCAGTGCAGCGAGGTAGACCGGGGCCAACCACACGGGGGATGGCAACACCAACCCGACCAGGTGGGCACCCGGCACAGCAGGGCCAGGGACCCCCGACCCAGCCCGCAGGTAGACCGGGACCTGCCCAGAAGGGGAGCACCGCACCCTACCAGTGAAGGCAACCCACGGCAGCCCTACCAGGGAGACCTCAACGCAAGGCGAGTAGACCGGGGACCTTCGCAGATGGGCACACCACAGCACATGGGCGAGGGTGGCACACGACTCCCCGGCGAGGGGGACCCCCGCCCAACGCAAGAAACAACCCGGCAACAACAACCCAACCCAGACGACCCCAACCACCAACTGGCGGTAGACCAGGGACTAGGGGAAAGGGAAAGCCGACAACAACCCGGCCAGGGAGGCCTGTGCCACCCCGGCAGGGGAGACCTCCACCAGCCCGAGGAGGAAGCCCCACAACGACACCCCGACCAGGTCGACCACCACCAACCCGACGGGGAAGGCCAGCGCCAGCCCGGCAAAGGAGACCTGCGCCACCCCTGCAAGGTCGGACACCGCTACCCGAACCAACACCACCCACAGCGAGCAGACCGGACCCAAGGGCACCGGCCCGAACCACCCTCCGGACCACAGCGAACCGGGCCGCAGCAGAACCGCAGCCACCGGGAGACCCAGGAAGAGCAAGTGACAGCTGGGGTCTTACCGAGACTCAGACGCTCTTCCCGGGTCGAGACCGAACAGCACCGCCGAGGCGAAAGATCCACAGGCCAGGAGGAAGACCACCAGAACCAGCCATCCAAGGTCTGCGGTCCGGCCGGAGGCGCTGAGGGTGACCCCGCACACTCGCCAGCCGAACCGAGCCCGGTTCCGGGGAAGGAGCCAGGAGCCACAGGAACCCCGTCCGTCCAGGGCGGGGACGCGGAAGAAATGAGACCGCGCAGGTCAAGTAGGGTGCCTAGGCGTCCTACGTATCTGCGGGACTACGTCACGTTTATTGACGAACTCTGAACTGTTTTTTTCTTTGGACTAGGGGGGAGGAGTGTTATGTCCTTATAAGGACATCCGCCCGGATTGGCTGCCAGCCACCGGGCGGGAAGATTTGAATCCCTGTCAGGGGGCGGTGCGTCTGCCGGAGCAAATATAAGGAGAGCCCCGGCAGCGCACAGCCAGTCTTGCTACTGTTTCTTGTACTCAATAAAAGTTACTAATGTAACGAGCTGGTCACGTCTTCCTTTCCTGCGCCGATCTAACAATTGTAATTCTATAATACTTCCTTAGATTCCTCTAGAGTAGTAATACTCTAGTAGTAAAACATGCTTATTTATCTGCACAGTTTGTATGACACTTCAATCAGAACAGTTCTGAGTTGTGTCTATTTCACAAAGTCAGTAAACAGATTAAAAATAGTAAGGCAACTGAAAGATCCTGTAAAATCAGGATAGTTGTGCTCACCATCTCTTCCATAGTCCACCATAGTCATTGACAAAAACACTCAAAGCCATCTTAGTCCCATATCCTGGGTTGAAACCCAATTGAAAAGGCTCCAAATAATGTACTTTGTCCAGCATTCTCTTCAATTGCAGGATTTCCCAACAAGGTTCCAATAAGGAAAGGAGGCTGGAGATCATCCAATATTTATCTTAAATAGATGGGATGAGTGGAGTCTATGGAGATTCTCAGTCATCCAGGTCATGGTTGTCCCAAAGGTGCTTTTTCAAGAGGCAACTGGACTTTCTGGTTTTTCTTTGAAGATGTTTTGCTTCTCATCCAAGAAGCTTCTTGGAATAAATCCTCCAAGGAAATCCTTCCTAATGCATTTTTCCCCCTTGCAGTTGTTGCAAGAAAGACCGTCACTTCCTTCTCCTCCAGTAGGGGTGTCCAAATTTGGCAACTTTAAGACTTGTGGAATTAAATTCTCAGAATTCCCCAGCCAGCCATGGATAATTCTAGGAATTGAAGTTCACATGTCTTAAAGTTGCCAAAGTTGGACACCCCTGTCCTTCAGCATCCATAAGACAAATAACTTGTATTATGTATGGCAAATTTAGTTTGAATTATCATTAGAATTAATTATATATTCATTGGCATGTCACAAATGGGTAATTTTACAGTGGGGCAAACTAGATGCTTATTCCTCATAAAATTAATATTAAATAAAAACCAAATGGAAAGTCCATGTTTACAGCCAGATGACTATAGTAATTAGGAATTCAAAAATATTTGGGGCAGGGCACTCAAATCCTCGGTGTGTTACATTTTTAACATGGTTAAATATTTTATACTGAAACTTTAGTTAAGGCATCATTTTTCATAATGTGGAAGAACAGCGTTTTCATCAGATTCCTTGTATTGAGTTTATCAATAAGATCAGAAATGAAACGGTCCCTACCCTCCTTGTGTGAAGGAAACCAATATTATCATTTAAGTTAAACTTGGTCATTCAAGTGTATTTAGCCAATATGTTTTTTTCAAAAAAGATTGATAACTAAATAAGACTTAGAAGCAGATGGCTTTCGATTATGATCATTTAATGCATGATAAAAATCTAACAAACTGTCTAGTCCAGCACTCTGTCCTTACATTTTCTAATCAGATGCCTGAGGGAGATGCAAAAATTAAAGCAACAGATTCATAAACTCAGAAGAAGATGTGCTGCCAACAATATTAGAAATAATTTGTAGACCTCATTACTAGTAGCTATTAATAACATTATTCTTCATGTCTCCAAGCTGCTTCAGACTCAAAGCTCAGGTACACCAGTTTAAAATTGTCTAATACCATAAATCTAAGGAGGTCCACTGGCAATCTACCTACAATGTTTGGCAGATCACCATTATGCAGCAGAACATTTTGCCTTCTGTTCTCTAGAGCCCAACCTCACAAATAAGAGTCTCCTATCTAGTTATCTTCAGAGGAATGTTTGAAAGTGTTATGAGATTCCTGGATGACAATTGCCACTCTCCTCCACCGTTCTCTTGAGTTTGTGACTAATGCCACCCTAAAAACCTGGATGGGCAGATTTACAAGCAGACGTTCCTCCATCTATGCCCAACGGGTATCAGTAATGTATCACAGCCCAGTCCTCCTGTTCATGCTAAAATCATGGATGAAGAAGTTCGTATTGCAGGGCAACCTAGTCTTTAGCAAAACAAGCTTGAGCCCAGGACTGCTGAGCATCAGGCATTGGGGTTAAGCCCAAAGGTCTTAAAAGTGGCATTGCTATAAGACACTAAACAAGCTTTCTTCTGTTTGCCATCATATCTCCCTCTGCCCATCACTAACCAGATATTGCTGTCTGCCTCCTTCTTCCCCAGTGAACCATCTCTCCAAAAAGTACAGTATCACACCACCACCTCTGATCCCAAAAAGCTTTCCCTGGGACTTGTCAGGAGAATAAAAGTAGTTCGCTCCTAAAACAGGAATATTCATAAATTAAATCAACCAGTTTAAGCCATAAGATACAACTAAGGAAAAGCAGTTTCTTCACCCACAAATTGATATTTAAATAATGAATGATATAGCAGGATGGTGATGTCAGTTTTGGAAGACAATTTTCTTTTTGCTTCTAAACTGCCACATATTTTAGCTGGGGAAGTTGGGAGGGGGTTGTTGTTGGAGCGGTAGAAAGTTAGTCATAACAACATTCCGTACTCAAGAACTTTTGCCTGCGTTTGATGCAGACTGCATGAAGATTCTATCCAGTGGAGTATGAAGAGTTGATTGGACAATGTGATGAACTTGTAGGTGTGGGGCAGGGCTGTGAACTCTTAGCTGGGTGGGGGAAACCTGGAAGCTTTCAGATTCAGGTTTTCCCAGATGTGCCAACATGACATCGCTAATAAATTGGAACTTTGAGGAACCTCAGAGCTTTATTTTGTTGGGGGTGTTCCTTGGAACTCTGACAGGTGAATTATCATCTAAAAGGCCCCATCCTTGGAACCTATGTAGAGATGTAGGCAACACACAAACTATCTTCAAATTAGAACCTGGAAGTATGTATCATATATAGATTCTAAAAATGTAGTTCCCACTTGACTACACTTTCAATCAAGTTGCAACTCTGAGCAGGTGGTATTACAATAATCAATGAGGTCATTTTGTTTATTTAGGAATCGATACATTCAGCTCTATAAATTGGTTTATAATAACCTTTTAAACACACACTTTGACATTTAAATCAAGACCTGCAGCATAAAATGAATTTCTGTGCAGTCATACAAATATAATCCTGGCAGTACACACACACACACACAGAGAGAGAAGCCTGTACACACAGAGAAAGGAGGGGGGGAGAGAGGGAGAGGGAGAGGGAGAGGGAGAAGGAGAGAGAACCCTTACAGAAACACACACATTAAAGTTTTATAAATCAATCATTTAAAGGTAGCCCAGTCTACTATGGCCACTTACATCTCTATTAAAAGTGTTGTACCCCAAAACACTAGCAAGATCCATATCCAATTTTTCAGGAGTAGCCAAAGACACTGAGGAAGAATGATGGTTTTGCCAAACCAAAACAATTCATCTTATCATAATTATCAATAGCTTGTTTTTTCCATGCTAATGTTTCCTTTGGATAGAAAATCTAGGTGTCTACTATTTCCCTGGGATTAGATAGTAGAAGCAAACAGTAGAGCAGTATGTTATCTGAATACTGGTATAGAGCAATATGCAAGCCTTAGGCACCTGAATGCTAAAGACCAAGATAAATTTCTTAGCACTGCTTTAAGCTTCATCATAGCTCCTCCAGGAAAATCCAGAATCCCCAAATCTCATCCTAAAGAAATGATTCCAAAAATAATATAGTCAAAAATATTGAAATCTGCAAGTAGTTCAGGAGACAGGCAGGTTGTATTCTCCCTGCTTATTCATTCCCTGGAGAAATCATCTACCTATTCCATAATGTAGAACATGGACTTCTCAGCTTCTACTCTGAAAAAGAAGTTACATTTCAACCTCCACTCTCAATTGATTTTGAACATCACTTCATGGCTTTATAAGCAAGAATTGGAATCTTTAGCAGTTGTATCATGTTAGCTTCTCGTTTTATTTCTTGTGCTCATTCTTCCTAGATCTGTCATGAGACCAGATTCCACGAAACATATCTGCTACTCATAACAGAAGTTCTTGAATGCCGCAAAAACAAATGTCAAATCTAATATAAGGCCAGTTTAAAAAAACCATTGGATATCCTGGCTATTGTACTGAAGTTAAATTGTTACTAGCTATGCAGGGAAACATATGTTTAATTCGGCCAACAATCTAAGTATTGGCTATGTTGAAACCTGACCACTTCGTTTACAGTAATGAGGCTAAATTACAGGAGAATTGTGTCTTACAAAGGCTAGTGTGGCCTCATGGCAAGAGAATATAAATAAATGACTCCATATGGAGAGTCCATCGAAAGCTGATGGACTCCCTCATCAGTTAGCTAGCTACAATGTGTTAGTTCAATTTTTTTTCAAAACAGCTGTGATTAAGCATCCCAAGCTGCGCCTTGTTTTAGCCAAAGCTAAAATGGAAAGTCATCCACAACTTCTGAAACTGTGCCCAGTGTTTTCTACTTTGTAGAAATGGACAGATTTTTATATTCTCATTGTTTGAGTTTAATATAAAGAGTTTAATATAAAGGGCCGCATCAGGTTTGTGTTTGACCTTGGGGGGGCATGGCCAGGGTGGGTGTGGCCAGCTTAACATCAGTCATGTCAGGGACGCCTGTGGTGGCCCGAGTGCTCTGCCAGTGAAAACGGAGGCTTGGGAGGCCTCCAAGCGCAGCCCTCCCGAGCCCCGTTTTTGCTGGCAGAGGCACCACAGGCCAGTCCTTCACTGTTTCCAGGGTGGCCATGCGGGCCAGATCTAAGCACCCCGTGGGCCGGATTCAGCCCGTGGGCCTTGAGTTTGACACCCCTGCTTTATAGCATTCTATACTATGAGTACTAGTGCAAGCTGTTTAGAATTCACATGGGATAAATAAAATCAAGATATTGTGTGTAAAAAGGCAAATTCATATTGACATGCATAATGATTTTGCATGTCATAGCACTCCATGGGTATTTGACTCATTCATTGTATTCTACCTGTGGAGTTATGAAGTTGCTCTAGAGACTTCACTGGAATTCCAATATATTTTCAACACTTGAAATATTCTGTCCCTTTTCTGGTCCCCCCCCCCTTTGTAATTCTAGCTATAAAGAGTATAATCTAAACATTTCAAAAAATTTCCACTGTCTGCTGAAAATTTTGGGGTTCATTTTCTATCAGCTCCAGCTCTTATCTGTGGCAGATAAGATTGTGGATTGATGGCTCAGAGTTATATGTTTAATACAAATGGAAATTTATAGCAAAGAAACTTATATTTTCCATGAACAGCTATGATAAATGTTTGTCATATGGGGAAATGAATAAATGTCTATTTAAAATAGAATATAAAAGAATAGAATAGAATAGAATAGAATAGAATAGAATAGAATAGAATAGAATAGAATAGAATAGAATAGAATTCTTTATTGGCCAAGTGTGATTGGACACACAAGGAATTTGTCTTTGGTGTATATGCTCTCAGTGTGCATAAAGAAAAAATAAAATATATTCATCAAGAATCATAAGATACAACACTTAGTGATAGTCATAGGATACTAATAAGCAATCAAATCATACATACTACTATCTGGAATGAGCTCCCCCCGGAGATACGGAGGATCCCGGATCTGCGCACCTTCCGTCGCGCTCTCAAGACTTTTTTATTCCATCAAGCTGGCCTGGCCTAAATCTTTTCCCCTTTAAAATGTAAATTTTAATTTGTTTTTAAAATTATTGGGTGTTTTTAATTTGTCTTGGCCAAATTGTTTTAATTCGGTTTTATTCTGTTTTTAAATTTTGTATTTATGTATTTTATTCTGTGGCTGTTCACCGCCTTGAGTCCTTCGGGAGTAGGGCGGTATACAAATCCAATAAATGAAATGAAATGAAATGAAATACTAGGAAACAATAAAAACAATGTAAGTTGTAAAGATACAAGCAACATGGATATAGCCATAAGTGGGAAGAGATAGGTCCTACAAGTATTTAGCAGCTTCTCTAATGATCTTCTTGAGTTAGGATAGATGAAATCAATTGTCATCTGAACAGTAAACATACAATTGTTTTCCTGAGAAGAGCTTAATATGAGAAAATACTATGTAATGTTTTGGAATTTGTGTTTCTCTTCCAATTTACATCGGGGTTTCCTTGAAAAGAGATAATACCGGTATAGGATATTTGATCTTGAAGAGACATTTAAGACAACCCTTATATTCTGACTCCAGTGTTAGGCTTGGGTTTAATATATTTGTGGGGCCCATCATAGTTTGTTGTTGCAATTTTAAGCCCAAGGATGTCTGTGCAGTTTTATTTTTAATTGTTTTTTTAACAATTTAATTGTTTCTTTAGATTTTATAAGCTGTCCAGAATGGATTTTTTAACAAGTTTTTAAAAAATAATACTATCTCATTTCTAAATTTAGATTTTCTCTACATTTTACAGTCAGGGATATAGTTGCTTTCCTTTTGGCCTTTATTTAATAATTGAGTCTATGGAGGACTTTTTTTTTTTTTTTGATAATGAACAATTAACTATATAATTTATTGGATTTTTACAGTAAAATTCCAGAGAGATTGCCCTATGATCATTCTTGTATGAAGGTAATATATAATAATTTTAAAATGTCCTGCAAAATAGCTGAGACAATATTAAAGTGCAAATTATTAGTAGTATTATATCACTGAAAATTTCCTTTAAATATATTTAAACAATATTAAGTGAATCTAAGTACCATGGATTCTAACTAACATCCCTTAGAATACATTCATTTTGGATTACAGCTTCAAACACTTGAGGGAATATTTCTTATCACCCTTTTCTGCCGGTGGACTTGTGAACCTATCAGCTGATTAAAAATTCTGCCAACTTACTTGTGAGTTTTGGGTATGGAATTCATTAGTGAAAATTACTGTTCAGTTTCCCTGCTTGAATCATGTCTATCAGATATTGCAGTTAAATTATGCCAAAAGCAAATAGACTGTGCCTTGGTAAACGTTGGCACTTGTTCTGCATTCACTTATTCAGACAGATGGATTTCATGCTTAAAGCACTTTAAGTGACTCCGGGGGACTCCTGATGATATTTTTCATGCTGTCACTTGGTAGGGAAATCCCATTAGGCCACATCATACCAATTACCCATAGTGCATGAGGACGTTTCTTAATGAAGTATGATTCAAAATCATGCCAAATTTTTAAATGCCAGTTTTTGTGTCTGACATAAAGCATCCCTGTTAACTGGTAAATTTACAACCAGTCTCTAAGATTTCTACTGCCAAAGGATTGGTACTTATTTATTTCTTTGACACCATCCTAAAATAAACACAAGTCATAAGGCAAAAAGGGGGATGGGAAAGAATGTAATGAAATGAGGGAAGCAGACAATCTCAAGCACTTATTGTTCATTAAATTATATCATGCCCAAAAAACATTTTAAAGATATAAGGGACAACAGTGGAAATACAATCGGTAGAACTTCAGTGATATACCTCCTTCATGAAGATTCTTCAGTTATAAGTATGTTTTAGGTTATAAGTATAACCTAAAAATGTTATTAATATGCAAACATTTATGCCCTTAAAATCATTTAAATATGACCAGTTAAACCCAAAATATGACTTTTAAAGCATAAATACGACTTCACAATTTTCTGAAATTAGCACCCAATTTTTTAAAAATCTGTGTTTACGCGCAAAAAGTTTATTCTTCTTCACTTCCAGTACAGAAGTGCTAGTCTTAAAGGAATTAAGTGAAAATTTTGTGAGTAAAATGGTCACCCCTGGATTAGTTTTTAATAACAGCAAAATTGGGTTGGATAACCATGTACATTTTGAAGTTATCAAACTCAAAACTCCTTCTGTTGTCCACCAATATGATCTTGTATCTGGAGAAACTCTGTTCAATATCACAAGAGGTTATAGGAACAAATCTGAAAAAAAGCAAACTGCTCTGGAGAAAATTCTGGCTTGAAGTTTTCAAATTTTGTTTCGAGTCCATTTAGAAAGTTACCTATTTTCAAAGTGTTGAATAATCCAGAGCATTCTTTGCAGTTTATGACTAATATGTTCAGCCACTTTCCCCTTTGCTTGCTTTAAACCACTCTCAGTTTGTTTTACAATGTTCATTATGTTCCATTCCTACAGTTTCAGGGAGGAAGGGATTGCTCTTGATAATCCACAGAAGTTAGATCCCACGTATGTTAATTTTCCAGCCAAAATTTCAGAAAAGAAATCTTGCACAATCTTGATGGAGGAAGATTCACAGCAGTCTTTAAATCTCGCTAAACTCTTGTGTTTTGCAGGCAAAATTCTCACTTTTTTTTTAGGCCTGTTCATTTTTAAATGCTCCATCTCTCTGTCTCTGTCTCTGTCGCCCTCCCTCTTTCTCTCTCTCTCTTTCACACACACACACACACACACACACACACACAGAGAGAGAGAGAGAGAGAGAGAGAGAGAGAGAGAGAGAGAGAGAGAGAGAGAGGTGGGGAGCAAATAAGAAACAGAAAACAAAGCAGGCAAAATTCTCACTTTTTTTTAGGCCTGTTCATTTTTAAATGCTCCATCTCTCTGTCTCTGTCTGTCGCCCTCCCTCCCTCTTTCTCTCTCTCTCTTTCACTCACTCACACACACACACACTCCCTTGAGTTGGGGAGCAAATAAGAAAAAGGGGGGAAAAAACTAGGCAAATTTTTACTTTCTTTGCTGGCTTAAACTTGGTGGTTTATCAGGAAGGTTGCCAATGTTCAAAACGTGACCAAAATATGATGATTGTTACAAAATTAATCAGAAATATGACAGGACACCTTTAAAAAGTCAAAATATGACTTTTCAGGCTAAATAAAAAGCCTCTAATTCTCACCAGATTACTCTTAAAACATGTTTTATCTTACTCAAATAGAGGTTCCAGGAAAAAAAAAAGACATGCCATAGAAATCCTTGCCCTAGTTATAAGCATGGATAAGAATGTTCCACTCTGCCTTCAACAAGCAAGCAGATCTAAGTAATACTTGATGTTTCGGTCTTTGAGATGTGTGGAGTCTCCTTGACAATTTGAAGTTTCATACAGTTACGGGCACAATTTAATAAAAGGAAGCTCATTAAATGGTCATATGTCTCAAGCTCCACAAACTGTCATTTGTGTCATTCTTCAGTGTCTTCTACTTAACTCAACAAAAAATAATCATCATCATCATTTTCATGTACATTTAAAGACATTCAAACTAGTCTATTAAAATCAATGAAACCTAGGTTATTTGTCCATTTCATAGAATTCAGAGGAGCTACACTAAATATAGCTTGATCTTGATTAAGTTTAAGCCATTATTAAGTTTGAGATAGAAGGATAGGCCCTTCCCAGAGGTGGTATTCAGCAGGTTCTGACCAGTTCTGGACAACTGGTAGCAGAAATTTTGAGTAGTTCGGAATAAATACCTCTGACTGGCCCCACCCCATCTATTCTCTGCCTCCCAAGTCCCAGCTGATTGGGAGGAAATGGGGATTTTGCAGTAACCTTCCCCTGGAGTGGGGAGGGAATGGAGATTTTACAGTATCCTTCCCCTACCACGCCCACCAAGCCATACCCACAGAATCGGTAGTAAAAATTTTTGAATCCCATTTCAAAATCTATAATGGTTTATTATGGAGTGTGAACTCTTAGGCTGTGCAACTATCAAGCACTGAGGATGCCATAGGGCCAATTAGCTTAACCTTATTTCATTCTAAGTATTGATTCATAATTTTGTATGTATAGCTAAGCATTTTTTGTCTGAGAAAAATATTTTGATTAAAATAGTATACCTCTAATTTTTATCTGCTCAGAATTCTATTGCTATGACAACATTGCAGCTGAGAAATCTGAAAACAAATGTTTTGTGCTTAAAATTTGCAGAGTTTTAAAGGCGGTCTCAAAAATTTTAAGGGAATCTCACAGGTTTCTGTATATTTTGAACTTTCAAAAAAGTCTCCTGATCACTAAATCTGGTTGAATGTGAGAGAACTAGAAGACCTCCAAGGTCTTCCAGATAATGTGCGGCAAATAATATTATCATGTAAAACACACAACTCTGGAAGTATGCCATAGCAGGAGAAATGTCAAAGACGTCTGAACAATTATCTCTCCAGAAATAAGAGCTCCAAATGGAGTAATATTAGTTATTTACTGAGCTTTACAGAAAAGCTGACCTGCTCCTTTATATCTTGTGCTAAAAATTGTACAGATGGCATCAAAAGGAATGTGAGATACAGTAGATCCAATAGCTAATACTAATCTAGAGCTTCTTCAAATTGCAGCTTTAGTTAACACTGATTTTGCAGAATAGAGGTAATATTCTAGTAAAACTTAGAAGCCAAACTAATATAAAAATCAAAATACCAATAAAGTCAATCAGAAACCATTCTTAAAAATGACAAATTTCATGACGCCACTATTCAATCTGAAGACGCCTGACTGGTCAAATGGTTGGAGGTTAATAATTCAACATTAGTGAATTCTAATATTTTTACATTTCTTGGTTTCTGTATCCTAAAAAACAAAATTTCTGTTCCCAAAAATAGTTTTCCATAATTTGAATAGGCTCTTGTGATAATTTTTTTATTGCATCCCTGGTATTGAAAGAGGCTTTCTCATTGGGACCACTGTTGCTGTGACAATAATCCACATCTAACAAGCAGCAGGAAAGCAAGAGCTCTTAACCACCTACCATTAGATATTTTAAGCTAATGAACAATTATATCAACAGTTCCAAATGTATTTTGTAGGAGTATTTTGAAGCCACAGTTCTTCAATCTGTTCTTCCATAACTCAGACACCTCAATATGCAATCTTCTCACAGATGCTATTTGAGAATGGGGGAGGGGGGAATGCATGCACATACAGAGCCACAGCACATATACATAGGATTCTAATCACAATATCCTGTTAAATTTGGAAATTGTGGGATTTGCATATAGTAGCTATCAATGGAGAGTCAGTTTGGTCAGTAGTGGTGAAGATGCTGGCCTAGAAACGAAGAGACTGTGAGTTCTAGTCCCACTTTAGGTATGAAAAACCAGGTGGTTGACTTTGGGTCAATAGCCAAGAGACTTTGAATTCTAGTCTTGACTGAGGCAAGGTTGCTTTGGGCCAGTTGCTCTCTCTCAGCCCAACTCACCTCACAAGCAGTGGTGGGATTCAAGTAATTTAACAACTGGTTCTCTGCCCTAATGATTTCTTCCAACAACCAGTTTGCCAAACTGCTCAGAGAGTTAACAACTGATTCTCCCGAACTGGTGCGAACTGGCTGAATCCCATCACTGCTCACAAGGTTGGTCTTGTGGGGAAAATAGAAGGAAGGAGTGTTACGTTTGCTCAGTGCATAAGTAATATATTACATATAAAGAAATAAAGATGGGATAAAAATCTAATTAATAAAATAAATACACTATTGAACGTGAATATATTATTAATAAAATGCCTAGAATTCTAAGCTTTGCATAAGTATTAAATGAGATAGGTCTCTACAGAGTACTATTATTACTACTAATTTATTTTTAAAATAATCTCATCAGCAATAGTCTTACTGAATTATATAATCAAACATTTGATCATATAATTTAGATTCGCCGGAGCTATGAAGGCCTCCTCTGTTTTCTCACTTGCCTTCTGGAATGATATCCTCAAAAAATCTGGATGGCTCCCACCCTAATGATGTTCATGGAACTATTAAAAGCCTAGTTATTATCCCAAGCTTTAGGGGTAGCGTGAAAGTTTGAACCCTGTTAGATATTTGGTGTGTTCTTAAAAATATGTTTGTCTTAGAGATGCTTATTATTTCTTTTTAATTTTTTCTTATCTTTTTAAATTATAAATTGCCCATAGTCATTGGATTTGGATGGCCTATAAATAAATAAAGCATTCCACAGAGGTATCTATACAGATTCTGGGGTCTACCACCTCTCAGGTTTTCACCACTGAATTCTTCTTCATGTTAGGATTGTTTTCCTAATGTTCAGCCAGAATCTGCTTTCCTTTTTTTTCAATCTCTTATTCTGTGTCCTCCCTTTGGGATGATAAGAAAAGACCTTAGCTTTCTTTCATGTGACACTACTTCAGCTACTTGAAGAATGCTATCATAGCCATCCTCAGCTTTTACTTTCCAAAGTTAAATACGGCCAATTGCATCAATCTCTCTACATTGGACAACTTCTAGTCCTTTGATCATCCTCACTGTCCTTCTTTACATCTGATATAGGTTGCTGGAGTCTTCCCAACTGAAGAAGCCCTTGAGTTATAGTCTGACCAATGCAAAATAAAGTGAAATTATTATTACCCATGATTTAGAAGATATACTGGTTACTGCAGCCAAATAATGCACTTATCTTTTTCGCAGCCATGTCACACTCCTGGCTAAAATTCAGTATGTAATCAGATAGTATTTCAAGAATTTCCACTTGTCTATATCAAATTTAATCTGGTTATTTTTATCTCATTTTTTGTCAGGCTCAAGGAACCAAGAACAATACGTCTAGTTACTTCTGAGTAGTTCCTTTATTGTTGCTTGCCTATAGACAAGAAATCTTGCCAGACTAAAGCGCTTATTTGCATAATTTATTTTTATGTATTTATTTGTAAAAGTTAAGGAAAAGGTTACCCTCGCACATATGTGTTAGTCGTTCTCTACTCTAGGGGGTGGTGCTCATCTCCAGTTCAAAGAGCCAGAGCTATCCGAAGACATCTCTGTGGTCATGTGGCCGGCATGACTAAATGCCAAAGGCGCACGGAACGCTGTTACCTTCCCACCAAAGGTGGTTCCTATTTTTCTACTTGCATTTTTTACATACTTTCGAACTGCTAGGTTGGCAAAAGCTGGGACAAGTAACGGGAGCTTACCCTGTTACGCGGCACTAGGGATTCGAACTGCTGAACTGCCAACTTTTCGATTGACAAGCTCAGCATCTTAGCCACTGAGCCACTGCTCAGTGTTTGTATCCCACCTTTATTATTTTTATAAATAACTCAAGGCTGCAAACTTTATCCAATACACCTTCCTCTTCTTATTTTCCCCACAACAACAATAACCCTATAAGGTGAGTTGGGCTGTGAGAAAGTAACTGGCCCAAGGTCACCCAGCTGGCTTTCATGGCTAAGGCAGGACTAGAACTCACAGTCTCCTGCTTGCTAGCTGGTGCTTTAACCACTGGACCAAACTGGCTGGATATATACCCTGCAAAATGTTAGGAAGAACCCATCTTTGCTCTCTTTCTGCCTATCAAAAATTTCAAGCTTCTTTGCCTCTTATCTCACTGGAAAATAGCCAGGAGCTACTCTAGCCCACATGCCATCACATTTGTCCTACCTCTTAGGTTCACTTTGAATTTTAATTCTGTCTTCCAGGGCATTATTTCCTATCCAATTTTGGATCATCTGAAAATTTGATAAGCATTCCCTCTACAACAGAATATTACAAAGCCAAAATCCACACCTACTAGGAAAAGAAAACAGTATCCAAATGCTCTAAAAGCTTTGCCTGATTAAGGAAAAATATGTTTATTTTTGAAAACGGGATGTAACACTCAACAGATAAAGAATAAATTGACCTGCCACTCGAATAATAGCAGTATTAGTAGAAAAGAGTAAGAACGAGATGAATTGAGATGGCAGTAGGATCTGAATGGTGATTCATATGGAGAAAGTATTCCTCTGCTTTGTCTTGTAGAGTCACAGCTAACATGGGAAATGAGGCAGTCTCTCTGAAGATTGCTTCCTGATTATTTCTTTTAAGGCTTACATATTAGCTGGATCCTCTCCTCTCCCCTCCCTTTTCCTCCTTTCCCCTGTCCTCCCTCTCCTCTACTCCCTTCCCCTCCCAGATGACATGGTGAGACTGATTAATGATGGAGTTTTGCTGGCTAGAGTGCAAGATCTTACTAGCTAACCGAGATTAGTTATTTGCTGGATAAAGTGTGTAATCTTCCACTCAGAATCTAACTGACTAGCCTTTATACCAATAGGATGTGCACAGGAGTCATGTGAGTGGGCTCTAGTCATTGAAGGGTTATCTAGAAAAGGCAGGACCAGGGAGGAATATGGGGGCCAATCTCATGGAAAGTGTGTGAATGAGACAGTGGCTGAATTTTTTTGGTTTGCAGTCACTACTGCATTTAGGAAATTAATAAATGTTCGTCTGAAATCCAACCGTTGACTCTAACATCTCCATTTCTTGATTTAGTGCAAAAATTGATTGCTCACCACTGGTTAAGAAAATATTCAGGAAAAAATGTTTAGTGTGTGGGAGCAATTAATGTGAGTTTTTAGACACAAGTTACACTGCAATGAAGAGAGGGAGAAAAGAAATTTTGCCATGGCAACTAAAGAAACATGGTACTTTATGTACTGCAGAATTACCTCAGAAACACAGGGTATTTAGAAAGACTTACAAATGCCAGGATTAAATACTAAAGTTGGGTAATTTAAGGGGGTAAAACACAGCAAAAAACCAGGAACCTGCTTCTGTGATCGTATTATTTAAAAAGTTTCCATAGATCATATATAAAAGCTATTCAATGACCTAATCATGGTTTCTGACCTTTAAAAATAGGAACAAAATGAATGTGATTGATGCAGAATCAAAGAACTGCCCACATACTTAATGTGAGAAGTCATTGCCCTCATATCCTACATATGGCCTATTGTTTCTCATGGGCATTACTTCCACAAACAGAAGGCTGAACCATATGTGGCTTTGGTTTGATCTGGGTATTTTTTCATGTTCTTAATGTTTTCCAAAATGTGGATAGCCACCAGGCACTTCATGCTAAAGGTACAAATCACTGCCTGTAACTCCAAAAAAGCAGCAGTTGGCCAGACTTTGCTTTGAGAAGTGTTGTCTTTGGTTCAGGATCTGTTGGAGGAGTCATCAGCCATTTTTTCCCCCTGTATCCCTGAAATTGACTTGTATGCTTTAGCCACAGTGTATGAATCTTCATTTCTTATCAACTTTGAAGGCAACCAATAACCTTCACTCTGTCCTAAATTTGCAAAGCATTGTCCTATCCCGCCCATCTCCTCTCTTTTCTCCCATTCTCTTTTCCTGTGTCAGGGGAAAACATGTCTATGCAATACCACTGCTACTTCTCCTTACTTGTTTCCTAAGATAAATTCAGTGCTCTTTTTGTATAGAACGAGTGATTTTCAGCCTCTGAGACCAAGTTCATAGTTTGTCTCCCTTTTAGAAGAGCCAAACATCTTGGATTTGGGTTTTGCCTAACGATGCTTAGCTTTACCATACACAAAAAGCAGCTAAATCTGTCTGTATTCCATAGTTGAAGCTCTCTGAATTGTAAAAAGCAAACATTTAACAGCTGGTAGATTGTTATAGGATATAATGTACCCAAGATTGTTCATAAAACTAACAAATCAAAAGCCTATTGAAGCTCTACTGTGCTTTTCAAAATGCATGTAAATGCGAAGGGTAAAATTATGCACTAAAAATCATTGATGCTGCTTCCTATCCTTTTCATACTTCACAGTTTCCCTTTCAAAGAAGGAAAACACAAAGGTTCAACTTTCTTCCTCCCTCTCACAAGATGTCCAAGTGAGACATTAGGAATGCCCTCATAAATTAAGTAAGTAGGAGTTGGAGGCACGTTCCCACACTCATTTGACATGCATTGACTCAGTGAAGATGGAACAAGGTCTAACTCATGTTTTTTTTTTTAAAAAAAAAAGTCCTATGGTAATACAGTATATGACTCACAATTCATTATAACCAATTTCTAGTGTTAAAACATACACCAAGGGTCAAACAAGAGGAGATGAATGGTGATGTGTGGATCCTTGATCACTTTTTTTAAAAAAAATATTTCTCTCCTATTTGCAAACTCAACTGCTTAGGATTGAACATTTAATTGTTTATGCCATTCATTTCTCACTACTTTTAAAGATCAAAAGAGTCTCCTTTCTGCTTTTAAACCTGGTGAAATAAAATAGGAGGATTTATACATCTTCCCATGCATGGAAGAAACAATAGAAGGCAATTCTGACCAGAGAGAAATGGCAAGAAATGAATTGCTTATTTATCTTATTCATTATGGATTACTAAAATACACATACATGGAACTGCTCTGGACGTGCACCTTCTCTATAGCAGCCCCTGTCAGTGAGATTCCCCTTGAGATCTGAATGGCCTTTACTCTGTTGTTTCCAGAGAAAATGGAGAAAACCTGGATATTCACCCAGTTATTCGGAATTGGAAAAAGAGATCCCTCACCTCATTCCATCTGGCCTATTAAACTTATCATCTTTTATCTTGGGTTATCTTGGGTTACGCGTATTGCTTAACGCATTGTAAGCCGCCCTGAGTCTCCGGAGAAGGGCAGCATATAAAAATAAATAAAATAAAATAAAATAAAATGAAATAAATATTTTATTGTAATTGTTTGTTTGTTTGTTTGTTGTGAACCACCCAGAAACCTTGAGAATCAGGCAGCACACAAGTTTAATTAGTTGTTATTTTCTGTGCTACTATTAAAGCAGCATGCATATTTTTGTATATCAATAGGATTGTATTGCCAACTTGTTCAAAAAGACTTTCCGATTAGAGACATTAACAAAAATGGGGATGAGAAAAGTCTTTCCTAAAAAGACACAATCACACAACCCAAATCATGCTTGTTTCTCTTGCTTTCCCTTTTCCACTCAACCAAGTGAGTCAAGAGACAAGTATGATTAATGCAGGCAGATCATAATGAGTGCATGCCTTCTTTTAGCAATTTCTGGTGTCTACTTCCCTCATGCAGGACTAAATTGCAGCCCTTATAGGAATTTTTGTAGGGGTTTTTCATCGTTGCAGATATGACAAGGCTTCTATGACCAGATTCTACCTTGGTTCTCCTTATCTTACTTGGTCACAAGGTTAAATTTGATCAAACTTGTTTTTTAGCAATAGCGCTATAGCAATAGCACTTAGACTTATATACCGCTCCATGGTGTTTAAAGCACTCTCTGAGCGGTTTACAAAGTCAGCATATTATTGCCCCCAACAATCTGAGTCCTCATTTTACCAACTCAGAAGGATGGAAGGATGAGTCAACCTTGAGCCCCATCAGGATCTAACTCCTTCAAACAAGGAGCTCTTATAATCCCCCATCAAGTTGCCTTCAACACAACTCTGAAAATGATGCACACCTTTGTCTTATATTGGTTACTTAAGACTGGCCTTGTTGAATAAAATAAAAATCAAGGAGAAGGGAAAATATCGAGCAGAAGAGAGCACTTATAGCTGGGGATGCTTGACAATTCAAATAATCTATAAATATGTTTAGCAAGTGCAGCAAAGTGTGTAACCCCTACTGGAAAAATCAGTGCATGTGACATTTAATGTCATGCAAAGTCTGAAAACCCAGAGAATAATTCTAAAATGATCTCTCCCTCCCTCTCCCTCTCTCTCTCTCTCTCTCTCTCTCTCTCTCTCTCTCTCTCTCTCTCTCTCTCACGCACAGACAGACAGACAGACACACACACACACACAGAGTACAGCACTTTCTGCATAGGTTCAATGCAATGTACGCTTTTTCTAGATAAATTTTTGTGCTGTTCTTTCCTTATTTCTTATTCCTTAAAGGGCCACCATCAGTGAGCTGTTGGACAGCATTACTTGGTCTGTTATGTGGATATTTGGGTGGTTTAGGGGTGGGGAATTTGTGGTGGGTGGGAGTGTGTTTGGGGATTGTTATGTGTGTTGGACCTGGTCTTTGAGTGTTAAGTGAATTTTGTTGTATGGGTATACTGTGTATACATGTACAATGACAATAGTTATTATTGTTGTTGTTGTTGTTGTTGTTCATTTTATGACAGAGATACAGGGAATGTATTTAAAATATGCCCTGAGTCTGAAACCATATTAAAATAAATCATTTGCTTTCTATCTTATTATATAAGATATAATATTCTTTCTCCAGTGCCCTCTGAATTGCAGTCCACCCAACCTATCAACTATCTCCTTTTAAAAGAGAATTGGAGACAGGATGAAAAATGTCTAATAGTGTCAGGTTCAAGGATGGTTTTGGCAGAAGAATGAGGATAGAAATAAAAGACTGAAAACATTTCTTTCCTAGCATCAATTTGTCTATTTTTGCTGCTCTTACAGGCATATAAGGAAACAAACTCAATCCAGCCACTCCTTCCAGCAGAGAAGAATTCCCATTCTCAAGAAAGGATCGGGGAGTTTGGCAAACACAGTTCTGTGTGGCATTGTGATATCTCCAAGGACCAGCTTGAGGGCCAAAGAATGGTTTGCACATCTTTTGGAAGAGGATTGCTCAGGTTCCTATCTTCTATTGCTCACTATAATAACATGTAGGTCATCTGTTTCTACCATGTTCTGTAAGCCACAAAATGAAAAAATGGTATGTAATAGAAGAGATATCTGCCTGAGAATTTGGAGAGCCATTCCCACCTGCAATAGACAATTTTAGGCTAGACATAATCTGTCATGGTGTATAGTAGCTTCCACTACAGTAGGTTCCATTCAACTAACCATATATACATCTGATTAAGTGGTTTGGACAAACTCCAAAATTTTGAAGAAATAGCAACTGAAATGGGAATTGAAAATCTAATGAGGACATTTTAACCAAGGCTGCTTCCAGGTGCACTGTGGAAAAGCAAAATCTTTTCAAGGGTATTGACCAGGATTGCAGCATTTTAAATAATCAATGTTTAAGTAGCTGACATAAAAAGGGGAGTGTTGTAATGAAGCAATATATATGAGACATCTGTAAAGCAGATGTCAATGGGTCTGATCAATTCAGTTTTGGGAAGAGTGAATAGAAATCTGATGATATAAGCCTCAAAGGGAAAAAAGTCACATAGTGACTTAGTGAATTGGGTAAATCTCGCCTTAAAGGGAAGGAATCTTATATCTGGATAAATTTTCAGGAGTCCTTTCTTATTCAAAAAGAAGGAAAATGCTGGTCTGCTTGAAATGTACTCTAATGCTTTCTTTTCTATAAACAAGCCGAAAAACAGGCAGTAGTGCAAGGAAAGCCTTTCTGTGAATCATCTTATTCCTTGAACTGCAATGTTACAAAATCCTATGGTTTGACATTTCATTCAGGTTAATGAGCTTCATCGCTTGTAGCAAAAGAGCAGTGGAGTATTGTAAAAGTTAGCTTTAAACACATATACAAATTGAATTCTAGCACATTTCCATGGCTACCAAACTTCTTTATCACAACAAATAAAATAGTCTGCTGATTAAAGGTACTGCAGTTCATATTAATATTCTCCAGTCTTTTATCATGAATGTTCTTATACCGGTCATGACTACGATTCTCACATTGAAAGAGGGTGGTTTTTTCCTCCCCAAATCATTTTCCTTCCCACACCTATTGGCCTTATGATAAATTGGGACTGGGAATGGTTTACACATTAAAAGATACCATAGGGAGAATCTCTTCAATGTAGGGTTGTTGAAGGATGTAATAAAAGTAATATTTCAACAGTAACAATAAGGGTGTTATCATTGTGTTTGGTTAGGGGTAGAATCCATATCAATATACATTCTTAATTGTGTCAATTACAGATAATCAGAATTCTAATGCAATACACTTGGAACAAAACTAGTAGGCGATGAATTTTGGATCAGGAAATCTTCACTTCAATCCTCCGCAATGAATTATCTAATTGTACTTCCATTTTTTTTTCTTTTAATATGAAATATTGGTTAAAAAGTTATATCTATAAGCCATTTTTATTAACACTTATAGAAGAATGTGGTATGAACATCATCAATGAACAAGTGAATTATATTGATAAATACATTCAATAGGTGAAATTTATTTTTATTTATTTATAAAATTTATAGGCTCCCCATCTTACCTCACAGTTCTAGCTAATCCTATAAGAGAAATACTAGCTAGCTTCATATAGAATAGAATAGAATAGAATAGAATAGAATAGAATAGAATAGAATAGAATAGAATAGAATAGAATAACAGAGTTGGAAGGGACCTTGGAGGACCCTCTGCTCATTCAGGAGAACTATACTATTTCAGAGAAATGGTTGTCCAATCTCTTCTTAAAAATTTCCAATTGTGAATGCTCCAATTTGGAGCATTCACAACTTCTGCAGGCAAGTTGTTCCACAGATTAATTGTTCTAACTGTCAGGAAATTTCTCCTTAGTTCTAAATTGCTTCTCTCCTTGATTAGTTTCCACCCATTGCTTCTTGTTCTACCCTCAGGTGCTTTGGAGAATAGTTTGACTCCCTCTTCTTTGTGGCAACCCCTGAGAAATTGGAACACTGCTATCATATCTTCCTAGTCCTTCTTTTCATTAAACTAGACATACCCAGTTCCTGCAACCATTCTTCATATGACTTCCATCTCCCTTAGTAGCCAAGATGAAGCAAAATTCTGTCAGTTTTCTTCCAGTCATAGAAGTGAAATGCCAGGAAGGATGAGTCTGTCCTCCCTCCTTCCTTCCTTCTTCCAATGGGTGGAATATGAGCTGGTGGAGTGGGAACAAGAGCCACGCCCCTTTTAACGTACAACACACAATGTTGTGCATGTAACATAAAGGCAGGTGTTTAATTCCACAGATATAGCACTCTTGACTTTTTTGACTCCTCTACTGGCTCCCCCTAAATAGAAGTGAACAGGTAGGATCCTGAAATGTAGGTTGTTTTCAAACTGCTTTTGACAAATTGGGGGGAGCCCAGATACCTTATTAGTAGGTTTCGGTTTTATGGGTTAGTTTTTTAATTGTATAGCTAGGGGTTTTAAATTGGGAGGCCGTTTAATTTAATTTATTTTTAATTATCTTAACTTTTATATTGTATGTTATTTTAATTTTTGGCTGTTCACCGCCCTGAGTCCCTTTGGGGAGAAGGGCGGGATATAAATTTAATAAATAATAATAATAATAATAATAATAATAATAATAATAATAATAATAATAATGTATATTAACAGGGCAAAACATCCCAGAACGAGCGAGTCTTCTAAAGAAGGAATTGCCAAAACATCAGTCAAAACAATTCCCTTGGCAAAGGAACATGTGAGATCTATAAAAAGGGATGTGGCTGCACAAAATATTTAGCAAGGAGCTAAAAAATTTAAAAGAATATTTATAAGAAATGAAAAGGGAGACAGATTTACAAGAAGTAAAGTTGGGAAGCTCAGAGACACGTAGAAAATATCCATTCAATTCAAGCTCAGAATGAGCTGAGATTCTAACAGCAGGAAAATTCTCAGTGAGAAAATGGTAGATTTAGAAGGAGGGTAAAATCTTAACAGAAAGACCAAAAAGGGAAACTGCTCATTTGCCTCAATCTCATTATACAGCATCCAGAACCTGTATTATACAATTAAAATGTAGTCCCACTGCAACACAGTGTTAAAGAGCCTGTGCAGTGTAATGGGTAAAGATTTAATATTAGAACTCAAAGTCCAAGTTCAAATTCATTCTCATCTATGAAAATTCATTGGGCTGATTTTGGAACCAGCCTCTACCTCTACATGATAAAACTGTTTCTTGTGCACAATTTTTTGGAGGGAAAGCTGAATGAGGACATACCAAATGCAATTGCCTTGAATTCCTGAAGCAAAGACAGGATGCAAATCTTTGCAATAAGATCGTTAATCAAATGAATAAATAAATATCACAATACCTTCCACAATGATCTATATATGTACACTGAAAACCTCTGCAGGAAATTTATTTATTTATTTAGTGATGTGATGGCGATGTTACATTAGCCAGGAGACTACAGTGTCAGCACAAAGTGGTTGTTTGGCTGCCAATTGTTAGTCTGTTCAGTTTATGCTTGTATGCTATCCACTACAGGAGGTGGACTAGGTCCACTCTCAGAAAGACTCAACGACCTTTTGCAACATCATCCGGGGCTTCTCCCTCCATTCCTCCCTCTGAGGTCGCCATGCACTTGAATCTACACTGGAGAAGGTTTGGCTGGATTCACATTACCACACAAAACACTGTTATTTTCTCATCAAAATGGTATCTATTTATCTATTTGCATGTAACATGCTTTCAAATGGCCAGGTTGGCAGAAGCTGAGGCAAGTGACGGGAGCTCACTCAGCCACATGGTGCTAGGGCTCGAACCACCGGAATATAGACCTTTTCCTGCATCATTAAGCCATTGAGCTACTGTGCCTCTTGCAGGAAATCTACTGTATGTAGAGCCATACACTAAATGAATAAACTCCATGTAGAGACATAAAAGCAGAGATCTTCCTAACCCTAATCCTATAAGCTTGCAGACCACATAATGGTCTGAAGATATACAGCCTTCTATGGAAAGTGGTTTACAATTTCCAATCCAATATTGTCTGGACAATGAACTTAACTGTCTTAACAACATGCTGATCATCCTACAGACAACCTGCTACTGCAAATTAAGTATAATTTCCTTCCATGTGAAACTATTTAAACGCTAATCAGAAGCAGTATAACTAGGAAAAGAATGGATTACATGATGCACACTCAAAAAATATTTATGTTCATTTTTATGGATCAGATCTTTCAAAATTTTGGTCTTTTAATTGGTGTATCTGCAAGATACTATAAATCATAAGTTTCTGCAATGATTACAACACTGTCAAATTGATCACATTAAAAGGTTTATGTTTCCATAAGCATAGCTACAAATTGATCCAAATATTTCAGTTTGGAATAATCCCAGTAGAATAAATTGAGTTCCCTATTCTTTCTTCTCAAGAATAAGAGATAAAGCCCCTGTACTATATAGTAATGTATTTCTATTCCTCCTATATTTTTTAAAGAAAAAGTCTGAGATAGATGGATCGATACAAGGAAAAATAATAATATTTTTTTTTACCTGTAATACCCTTCAGTGAGCTAAGAGATTGTCACTTCAACATCATAACTGAAGAGTAAAAAAAAAAAATTCTTATGTTATGAATTCATTTAAAAATGAAAATGAGCGTGGATGGATCCATTTATTTTATTTACAACCGATAAAGAGCTGAATTCTGGCACTATCGCTGCATCCTGGATATCATATATTTATCCATTCCTTGTTCATTCTGATCTTTAAAACAAAAATCTACAGCACATAAAAGATCCCCCCTCCAGGCATTCAAAAAATTTGCATATGAAGAAGAGCTATTTTTATTTATTTACTCCATCCCTCAGATTCTCCCATCCCCCTCCCCTCATACCAGGCAAACTAGAATCATACTCAGCTGTTGGGAGAAAAGGGTTCCTACATAGAGATCATGAAACTTAAATCAATTGCATCAAAATACAATTTACCTGTGGTCTTCACTATCGGCAAAGGTCATAGGTGAAAGGGTAAAAGTTGTCCTGGGCCATCTCTATTTATAGATTTTTAATTTTTTTTAAGACTAAAGATTCACTTTGTTGCAGACACATTTTGGCAAAAAGCATTTACATTTTCAAGTTTTCTTTCTTGCACGAAGTTCACCAGCCACAAAAAAGAGAAGAATTTACGAAAGGTTTAAAAAGTATTATAGCTTTTTTTCCAGCTATATGAATTCCCTTCTTTTGGCCCTTGGAGATTCTTCTGGTTCACTAGTTTGACAGTTTTAGAATGACTCGGAACAAACTTCAACTAAATATACAGGGACTGTTGTGACAATAGAGTGTGATGATCCACACTTGCTTCTTTGAGAAGCAAAGAAGCCAAATTGTAGACATTGTCAAGGAGATAGAATGAGATGCAATTATTTTATCCCTCTTAAAGTGTGAATACTTGGCATTATTTTCAAGTCTCAAAAGATGCAGCTCTGCAAAAGTGCACTAAACTTGATCTGAAATGCACAGATGTTATGTGGCTTTTGAAAATCACTTCAATTCATTGGCGCAAAGAAGCATAAAAGCGAAAGAAAGAAAGAAAGAGAGAGAGAGAGAGAAAGAAAGAAAGAAAGAGAAAGAAAGAAAGAAAGAAAGAAAGAAAGAAAGAAAGAAAGAAAGAAAGAAAGAAAGAAAGAAAAAGAGAAAGAGGTAGATTAGGGTTAGGGAAATTCCACCTTAGTTAGAGGAAACATGGATCATTGTTTGGTGGTGATCTACAATATTCTTTCCACAATAAATTTCATAGGATCTTCTGTAACTTCATGGCTTGGAACAATGCACAAGCAGCAGCATTTACATATGTTTTTTTTTTAATTCTTATGAATAGTAAGGCCATTCAAATCCTTCCAAAACATGCTTCAGAAATGATACAGTGAATAGGCTGTGCATGTACATACAAACACAACACACATACACATAGACAGCCAGGATCATATTTTGAAGTAGTTGTGTATAAAAAGATATGGCTGCTTTTAATTCAGAAAGTGATATTTTGTATGCAGTCGTGGGCATGCTGGAAGCGAGTGCCAAGGATTTGCAAAACTTTTAACAGCAGTACTTAGTGGCTAGAATATTAGGCCTTAAGGGATTAGAGTCAACTGGATAATGCAGATCAGAACTTTCATTTGGGAGTTCACTGTGGAAGCATTTAAACTTGGGGCAGCTGAATAGATTCACCATTTACCAAGTACAGAGGAGACTCAGCTGCTTTCCAGTTTACATGGCAAAGCAGATATTCCAGAGTTCATTACATGAACATATTTTTCAGGGAGCAATAGTTATTCTGAGAATGCTC
This sequence comes from Arizona elegans, assembly GCA_022577455.1. Lineage (NCBI taxonomy): Eukaryota > Metazoa > Chordata > Lepidosauria > Squamata > Colubridae > Arizona > Arizona elegans. Next base: position 136,094,352 of record JAKOOJ010000002.1, on the reverse strand, counting down.
ATGGGGCTATGTGGGGAATAGCAATGTGCTCAAAACAAAGATAACAACTGGATAGGGAATTCTGGGAGTTGAAATCCACTAGTCTTAAAGTTGCTCAGTTTGGATACCCCTATGCATGCAGTTGTAGCTGCCATCTTGATTTTTTTTTTTGTTAACTTCCCACTAACTGGTTTACATTGCAGCATGTGCTTATTATTTTTTTAAAATTAAAATAATATTTAATGTTTAACACATCAATTGATAACAGGGAACAAGCGGGCATCAAAGGAGGCACAGTATTAATCAGACATAGCTTCGGGATTCCAAATTGCCGATTCCTATTCTAAGACGCTTCCTATTGGGATCTATCTATCTTCTTTATCTTTTGCTCTCTTTCCATCCATTCAGCTTATAAGTTACAAATATCCTTTGCAAAACAAATGTTCTGTGTTATTATTGTTTCATGCAAAACTAAGGTCACTCTAGATTACTGAGCTTTGAAACTTTCAATATCATTCATTTTCCTGAAAAATTCACAGAGGCTCTTCTCAACCCAGCGTTTTCTGGATGTGTTGATTCCAGGGTCCCTGAGCTATTGTGTGTAAAACCTATCTGTGGGAAAAAACTTCTTGGTAGATCTGATCAATGGAAAAAAATCTTCAGTTTTGTGAAGTGTGTCAAGTACTTTTTCTCCCGGGTACTTTTTTCAGTAGCTATCAAAATCACTCTTCTTTCTCGCTCTAGCTATTAATATTCTATGATGTTTTCAACAAGTGTAGAGCCCATTCCCTAACAAAATAAACCTACAGTCGACATATCTAAACAATTTCTTTTAATTCTGAACTGAAATTAGGATCTTACTTCTGAATAGAAAGGTAGATTTCTTGTAGTCTTATAGTCTTTTGCCACATTGTTCTTAAAGAAAGATAAGCCGCAGCTGTTGAATCATTTCTATGTGGAATTATTTCATAAATGAATGATATGGAAATTTCAGCTCTTAAATATTTTGTGCTGGAGCACACAGAGTTACAAGGCAGCCGCACTGAATATCTATGTGACTGACATTTTGCAATCATTTTATTGAACATTACAATTAAAAAGAAAAAAAATAGAAAGTGTAGAAAAAAAATTAAAAATAAAATGAAATATATAAAAAATGACTTTTCCTTTCATAACAAGTATAAACAATTTTAATAATGTATCACTTTGTCTTACACTAGAACAAATGATCTCTTCTTCCCATGTCTTATCTCTTATAATCTTAAACAAATCTTTAAAGACTTGCATTTATGTCCAATATATGTATGTATGTATGTATGTATGTATGTATGTATGTATGTATGTATGTATGTTTGTATATATGTTTACACACACACATTGAGTACTTATTAAATACTCAAAATAGCATTTTCCCTGGGAATGATTCTTATAATTAGTTTCAAAATCTTATTTTAAATCTACCTGGTCCATTTATAAACTTTCCACAATCAACATTCTAATCACCCTTTTTAGATTTTTCATTCATTCATTCATTCATTCATTCATTCATTCACTCACTCACTCACTCAATCATTATAGCTGCCCATCTTGATCAATGATTTTGGGTGGGTTACAATTAAAACAATATGCTATAATTAAAACAATAAAAACATTTTAAGCCAATAAATCTATAAAAAAACTATAAACTACCTTTAGCTTCTAAAAATAATTTTTAAGCCCTTAAATTTATATACAACTTCTCTCACTAAGTGTTGAAGAAAACTGACCCACTGTAGTAAAACTTGCAATTGTGAAGGTTCCTAATACCCTAAAATGCAGTAAACAAGAAATTTCAAAAGTGAATAAGAAGGAAAATATACCAATCCAATGTATGAATCACATTTTGGGCTACAAAGGCATTCCCTTGTCTCATAGAACTTTAAATCTACTAGACTCCTCTTGAGGAGCAACTGTCTGGAGCACTTGTGGGCAATCCCAGTCCTATCTTTGTCTGGAGAGGAATCTTAAAACTTAGTCCAATCACATCTCTTAATTTCTCTACAGCCGCTGGTTTTGATCTCAGCAGAGCCATTTTCAATTTATTTATTCTTTGAAAGCCACTTATTGGCAATTTGGATAGTAGTGGAAGAAATTAATATATAAAATATCTGCCTCTATTTATAAAATTTCTTCAAGCAAAAGTAACACGGAGCTGAAAAAAATTTGGCCAACATATTGTTCTTTCAGTATAAAGCCTATATTTTGTAATTGTTGTAACAGCTCAAGGACCAATCTATTGTCAGAATTCATAGTCTTGGAATTATGCCACTGAATCTAACCCCCTGCTCAATGCAGCAATTCATGTTAACTTCAATATTAGATTGGCCTTGACGCTGCCAGACTTTCACAAAGCATTGAAGATCTGGATGGATTCCAAGACCTGAAAGTCAGGAGGTCAAATAGTTTGTTGAAAGATTTTTCTTGTTTGGTTGGTTTGGGTTTCCCCTTGGTGATCATTGTAGGGTTTTTCTTTCTGTTAATATGGTGCTTTATTGTTTTTATATATTGTTATGCTTTCATATTTGAGTCATATTTGCAAGATGGGTGGTCATATAAATCAATTCAACCATAATCTTTGACAGATGGGTCTCTAGACCTCACTTGAGAACACCTAGTGAAGGGATGCCCATCAGTCTTAAGATAATTGGTTCCACTTCTGAATTGTTTGTTCTATAAGGAAATATTTTTCTAATATTCAACTGGAATCTGTCTTGCTGTAACTTGAATCCATCGTGATTTACTGTAACTTGTGTCTTCCATAGTAAAGTGATGGAAAACTGTTCTGTTTGACAATCTTTCAAGTATATATAAAATGCTATAATCTCCCCATCACCTCAGTTTTACTCATATATATGCATACCAATGTTATTGGTCCCAATTTTGTAGAAGACATCTAAAAGACATGGACTCTGTCTTATGCCCAACTCCCTAGCAAGTAGAGTATTATTTTATCTCTTTTCCAAAATTTGTGGTTGACCAAAACCCAGTTGATAGTAATCATTGCCTTTCTTACTTAATTTGCAAATAATATCATATTCCTAAAGGATCCCTTTTTATTGCCCACTCCTAATATGTCTGTGCTTGTGTGTTCCCACTGATTAGCAAGATAATCATTTCTTCTGAAAACATGAAAGAAAAAGTCATTGATGGAGAAAATTGGCTTCTGGCACTAAGCAGTGGAAAATGTGTTTTTCAATAGAAGAGTACCAAAGCAAACAAAATAACTGTACCCATTTTGGAAATAGCTATCCTTATCTTTGATGTCAGTTGCCAGGAGTACAGAGAAGGAGCCAAACCCACTGGTGGAAAAATTGCCCTTGTAAACCATATCTAAAAGTCCTGGGTAGATAAAGGTTAATGCATTTACTTTACAAGTGGTAAGTTTAGTATCTTTATATATTCTTATTAATAAAAAATAAAGATTAACATGTATAATACAGTATGGATCTGATATTTTATTATATTACTTTGATTTCTGTTTTGTCACTATTGTAAGTGATATATAATAGTAACATTTTAAACAGAACTTGAGTAATATCTAGGCCTAAATGCCTAATTAAGGCATCTAATCAATTTGAAATTGTCGCAGCTGTTCTTGCCACTATGATGCAGTAGTATTCTATAAGCATTTCCTCATATACTTCAAGTGTTACGAGAGATGGTAATTCGCTATCTGACTGGGGTAATATTGAGATTTCTGGTTTTCTATATAATAGTTGAGTATAGGAAGCATTGATTTTAGCAACAAGAAAGGACTGAACCAATTGTGTCCTTTCAGGTTTTACTATTTACAATGAAATGATCAATATGTCGTGATATTGTGCGCTTCCTTGTTAACGTTGAAGGTATGAGTTGGGAAAAATATGCATACATATTACATATGCATGTTAAGTGTGTCAAAAGGTTGTTCCTGGCAGCCTTTCTTTGCAGAAATATTTCTTCTATTTAGTAGGAAAGAATTACATGTACTCAGATTATGCACTGCTGAGTGTTAACCTATATAAAACTGCAACTCAGTATGAAATAGAGGTTGAAATCCTATGGTGCTCAATATAGACAGTTTATAAAGGATTTAACAGATTAACAGAATTGGAAGGGACCTTATAGGTCATCTAGTCCAACCCCCCGCTCAAGCAGGAAAGACCCTACACCATTTCTGACAAATGGCAGTCCATTTTTTTCTTGAAAGTCTCAAGTGATGAAGCTCCCACAACTTCCAAAGGCAAGGTATTCCATTGGTTGACTGTTCTCACTATCAGAAAGTTCCTCCTCATTTCTAGGTTGAATCTCTCCTTAGTCAGTTTCCATCCCTTATTCCTTTTCTGGCCTTCAGGTGCTTTGGAAAAGAGCTTCACCCCCTCCTCTCTGTGGCAGCCCCTCAAATATTGGAAGACAGCTATCATGTCTCTCTTGGTCCTTCTCTTCATTAGGATAGCCATGCCCAGTTCATGTAATCATTCTTCGTATGTTTTAGTCTCCAGTCCCCTGATCATCCTGGTTGCTCTCCTCTGCACTTTTTCTAGAGTCTCAACATCTTTTTTATAGTGTGGTGACCAAAACTGGATGCAGTACTCTAGGTGTGGTCTTAATAGGGCTTTATAGAGTGGTATTAGTACTTCACTTGATCTTGATTGTATCCCTCTATTAATGCAATTTGGGATTGCATTGGCTTTTTTTAGCTGCCGCTGCCGCTGGCTCATATTTAGCTGATTGTAAACTAAGACTCCAAGATCCTTCTCACAGTCACTGCTATTAAGCCTGGTTTTCCCCAGTTTATATGTGTGCTTTTGGTTTTTTTTACCTAAGTGTAAGTACTTTTCTCTACATTGAATTTCATTTTGTTAGATAGGGCCCAGTGTTCAAGTCTGTCAAGATCCATTTGGATCTTGAGTCTATCTTCTAGGGTTGTTAGCTATTCCTGCCAGCTTAGTATCATCTGCAAATTTGGTGAGTTCCCCTTCAATTCCCTCATCTAAGTTGTTTATGAAGATATTGAAGAGTACTGGGCCTAAGACGGAACCTTGTGGCACCCCACTGCTTACTTCTCTCATGTAGACTTAGACCCATTAAGGACTACTCGTTGAGTATGGTTTGTCAGCCAGTTGCAAATCCATCTGGTGGTGAAGCTATCTGTCCCACTTTTTTCTAGCTTACGAAGAAGTAGGTTGTGGTCTCCTTTGTCGAATGCCTTGCTGAAGTCTAAGTATATTATGTCCACAGTATTTCGCTGGTCTACTAATTTAGTCACTATGTTGAAGAATGAAATAAGATTGGTTTGGCATGATCTGTTTTTAACAAACCCGTGCTGACTGCTAGTTATTACTTTACTTGTTTCTAGGTGTTGGCAGATCTATTTTTTATTATCTTTTCCAGTATCTTCATGGGTATTGATGTCAGGCTGATTGGTCTGTAGTTTCCTGGGTCTGTTTTTTCCCCCCTTTTTTGAAGATGGGAACCAGCTCTTTTCCAGTCCTCTGGTAGTTCCCTGGTGTTCCAGGATTTTTGAAAGATGTGGTGCAATGGTTCTGAGATTATATCTGCTAGCTCCTTTAGAACTCTGGGATGTAATCCATCAGCTCCTGGTGATTTTTATTCATCAAGATCAGACAGGTGTTGTCTTACTATTTTTTTTGCTTATTTTAAGTTTTATTTCCAGTCTGTTTTTACAGTTATGTTTCTGGTAGGTTGGGATATAGTTTCTTTTTGCATAAAGAGCGATGCAAAGAATAAGTTAAGCAGCTCTGCTTTCTTTCTTTTGCCTGTTACTTCCTTGCTGTCTTATCTCTTTAGTGGACCGACAGTTTCCTTGATTTTTTTCTTGTTATTTATATGTTGGAAGAAACTTTTTTTTTTTGTTATCTTTGACTTTTGTTGCAAGTCTTTATTCATTCTGAGCCTTTGCTTTCCTGACTTCGTCTTTGCAGATTCTGGCTGTCTGCCGATATCCTGCCTTAGTTCTGTGTCCCTCCTTCCATTTTTTGTACTTGTCCTTTTTGTCTTTCAATTTGTCAGAGAGATCTTTGTGCAGCCACTTGTTTTTCTTTCTCAGCAGTATTGTGCTGGCCTGGGCTTTTATGATTGTATTTTTCAGAGTTCCCCAAGATTCTTGAGTTGTTTTCCCCTTTAGGATTTTCATCCAAGGAATCTTTCCCAAGTTCTCTCTGAGTTTATTAAAATCAGTTCTTTTAAAATCTAAGACTCTGGTATCGTTTTGTTCTACTGCTTGTGTTTGTGTTAAGTTGAATTGTAGTATGACATGGTCACTCTCACCCAAGGTTCCTGCAGTTTCAACTCCCTCTATCACTTCTTCTCTGTTTGTCAGTATTAAGTCAAGTTTGGCTGTCCCTCTAGTTCCCTCCTGTTATGTATTGATACGTTTCAGCGGGAGTTTCAAACCTGCCTAAGTTTCTGATTGGCTGACAGTCTCTTCAGGATTGTATATAAGGAGGGCTGCAGCCTCTGAGTTTTTGCTGAAGTCTCACTGTATATTAAAGAGCTGTTGTCACTTGCTTGCTTGTGCCTCTCGTTATTCCCGAACCACTTCATTGGCGATGAAGGTGGGATTGAGGCCACAAGAAGCAAACCAGTGAGACCATGAGCTTCAGCTAGGCGACGAGGCGAACTACAGGAGGCATACCGAACATGTCTGCCTACGTTCCGCCCAAGCCTTTTGATCCGACCCGCGAAAAATGGGTCTCGTACCTAACAAGGTTTGAGTGCTCGCTTGAAACCAGCAACATGCAGGGTCTCTCCGCTAATCGGAAGAGAGTCCTCTTCCTAAGCCACTGCAGACCGGACGTGTTCAAGATGGCACAGTCACTGTGTGAGCCAACGCCAGTCCAGACCTTCTCCTGGGACACCCTGATGGCAACTCTCCGGGCTCACTACGCTCCCGTGCCCTCCAAGTTCGTGCAATGATACCAACTCAGACAGTGCGTACAGTGAGAGGGAGAACCGGTCAGCGCTTACATGGTGAGCCTGTGAAAAGCCACAACTCATTGCGACTATAGGGACTTGGACGATGCGTTGCTTGAGCAACTAAACTGTGGTGTTCGGGACATTAGGCTACAATGGCTTTTGCTCGCCAAGCCTGATTTAACGCTTGCTGGAGCCCTAGACGAGGCCAGGGCTCATGAAGCTTGCACAAAAGCTGCAGAAACGCTGCAGCATCCGCTGACCAGCAAAGACAGTCCCAAGTCTGCACCCGTGCACAGGGAAGACGCCGGATCCAGCTCGGAGTCCGAGTCAGATGAGGACGTCTTCCGAACTGAGCACCAGAGAAAAGACGCAGGCAGCCCCGGGCGAAACTGCCCCAGCTGTGGTGGGCACCATGATAGACTGTCCTGCAAATACAGAGAGGCTATTTGCAGGCGTTGCAAGAAAAAAGGGCACTTGGCGCGAGTCTGTAGAGCCATTTTGCCCAGAGAACATCAACCACGTGAGCACCGCAGCCAACCAGAATCAACCCGCCAGAAGCATCCAATGAGGGAAGGCGGAGCGAAGAAGCGGCGCGAATTTGAACTGCGAGATGGCCACAGCATACACATCGACCAGGCCAGCACGACGATCGAGGACAAAGTCAGCACAGTGGTTGAAATCAAAGGCAAGCCATGCTTGATGGAGATCGACACCGGATCAGCTCTCTCCATAATGTCATGGGCGACCCTGAAGACCATCCTGCCGTCGTTCCGAAAGGACCAGCTTTCCAAGCAAAGACTGCGCATCCTAGACTACCAGGGGAACCAGGTCCCCCTCGAAGGCGTGGGCACGTTCCGAGTCACCTATGGAGACTACGAAAAAGACCTGCGACTGACCATCGTCACAAAGCAGCTGCCTAGCCTTCTAGGCATGGGGTGGTTCCGAGCCCTTGGCATGGGCTTCATCGGCGTCCACCGAATGTCCGAGCCGACACTGAAGGACAGCCTCCTGAATGAGTTCCAGGACATCTTCGGGGACACATTGGGCAAGAATGTGGGACCCTATCTCCCTAAACTTAGACCCCAACATAGCCCAAATAAGACTTAAAGCCAGACGGGTGCCCTTCGCATTGAAACCTAAGATCAATGCAGAACTGGACAAATTAATTAAACAAGGGGTGTTGGTCCCCGTCGACCATGCGAAATGGGAGACCCCCATAGTGACCCCAGTAAAGTCTGACGGCTCAATCAGGATTTGCGCCGACTACAAGGGCACAATCAACAAGGCTTTGCAACTGAGCGCCTATCCGGTGCCGATCGTGCATCATCTACTACACTCCCTGGGGCCCGGAAAATTTTTTGCCAAATTAGACCTAGCTCAGGCCTATCAACAATTACCAGTCGACGATGCCACGGCAGAGGCGCAAACAAATGTGACTCATAGAGGTGCATTCAAATGCACCAGGCTCCAGTTTGAGGTGAGCGTCGCACCCGGCCTATTTCAAAGCACCATGGAGCGCCTTTTGCAAGGGCTCCCAGGGGTGGTGCCCTATTTCGACGACGTTCTAGTCAGCGCTCAGGACGAACATCAGCTAGGGGATCGAGTGAGGAACGTCCTTTCCCGATTTAGAGAAGCGGGACTTAAATTAAAGAAAAATAAGTGCATTATCGCTGTCCCCTCTGTAGAATTTCTGGGGTACAGGGTGGATGGCACAGGCATCCACCCTACCAAAAGCAAGGTGAGAGCTATTAAGAGCGCACCAGCCCCCAAAACCAAAGCGGAGCTCCAAGCCTTCCTTGGACTGCTTAATTTCTATTCAATGTTCTTGAAAGACAAGGCTACCGTTGCAGATCCCCTGCACAAACTATTGGGGAAGAATGTACCATGGGTTTGGGGGAAACCACAAGCAGCCGCTTTTGAGGCGGTAAAGAGACTTCTATCTGCAGACAGTTTCCTAATCCAATACAACTCAGCACTACCGCTTGTATTGGTTTGTGACGCCTCCCCCCCCATAGGAGTTGGTGCCGTCCTAGGCAATAGACTGCCAAATGGCCTAGAGGCGCCCATTGCGTTTTACTCTCGCACCCTGTCAAGTGCAGAGCGGAACTATAGTCAGTTGGACAGAGAGGCTCTGGCTGCAATTGCGGGGGTTAAAAAGTTCCACGAATACCTCTATGGCCGGCAATTCAAACTTGTGACTGACCACCGGCCCTTGCTGGGACTTTTGGCCGGTGATAAGCCCACCCCTGCTGCTCTGTCCCCATGTTGGACCAGGTGGGCCATTTTTCTGTCGGCCTACTCGTACCAACTTGTCCATCGACCCGGACGGACTTTGGGCCACGCGGACACCCTCAGCCGCTGCCCCCTACCTGACCTACTTGCCAACCCCACACTGGAAGCCCTCGTCCTTCTGCTGGACGCTATGACTTTGGGACCTATCTCCTCTTGCGAGGTGGCAAAAGCCTCTGCTAGAGACCCTGTTATTCGTACTGTAATGGGTTGGGTCCTCAAGGGGTGGCCGGTCAAAGTGGACGGTGGGGAGTACCAAGGTTATGTTAAACGTAACGAATTGTTTATGCAAGGAGGTTGCTTGTTGTGGGATGACAGGGTGGTAGTACCTACGAAATTGAGAACGAGGGTCTTAGAATTACTGCACGAAGGGCACCCAGGCATTGTCAGAATGAAGAGCTTAGCCCGCAGTTATGTTTGGTGGCCCAATATGGACCAAGTCATCTCCGAGTGGGTGGGGAAGTGCAGACCCTGCCAGGAGTCTCACCCCGATTCCCCGGTAGCGCCCATCCGAGAGTGGGAGAAACCAAAAGGGCCATGGGAGAGGATCCACATTGATTTTGCCGGCCCCTTTCATGGGCAAACATTTTTAATTGTAGTCGATGCCTACTCAAAATGGCTCGAAATAATCCTAATGCCTTCAACCACAGCCGAAGCAGTCATCAAGGTCCTGAGGAAACTATTTGCCACCCATGGCCTATCGGATACTCTGGTATCTGACAACGGCCCTCAATTCACAGCAACTCTGTTTGAGGGCTACTTGGCCAAACTGGGCATCCGCCATGCCCTGTTGGCCCCTTTCCACCCAGCTTCTAACGGATTGGCCGAACATTTCGTAAGAACGGCCAAAGAAGCATTGTCCAGGCTAGATAACGGGGACTGGCAGGCCAGGATAGACCAATTCTTAGCTGTCCAGCATGCCACACCATGCACGGCCACAGGGAGAAGCCCAGCCGAGCTCCTCATGGGCAGGAAGCTTCGGTGCGTGTTAGACAGGCTTCACCCAAATTATTCGCACGAAAATTTCAAGGGAGAGACCACCGGACTTAGACAGTTCCAGGTTGGGTCCCTGGTGTTCGCTCGAAATTATGCTAGCGGACCTCTATGGGTTGCAGGGACCATAGTGGGCATAACAGGCCCAAAATCTTACACGGTAGATGTAGGAGTAGACAGACTCTGGAAGTGCCACATAGACCAGCTGAGAAAAAGAATAGTCAGCGAAGTGAACATCAATTTAGACATCTCCGAACCTAACTACAACAACTTTCCCAAAACAGCTAACTCAAGCCCGGGTTCGCGAAAATACTTAGCTGACAAGCCCTGGTTCCAGCGCTGCCCCAGCGAGTCGCCACTCCCAACCGGGGATAACCACGCCCCGGACAAAATCCAGGAGGTTCCATTGGCGGAGCCGGGAGAGACAGAAAGTCCCTCTGACCAGCTCGACGCCCCACCAAACACTGAACTGCGCAGGTCAACTAGAACGAGAACTCGGCCTGGGCACCTGCAAGATTTTGTGTGTACTTATGTAAATATTTGAATGTTAGTGCCTTCTGGGAAGGGAGGGGTGTTATATATTGATACTTTTCAGCGGGAGTTTCAAACCTGCCTAAGTTTCTGATTGGCTGACAGTCCCTCCAGGATTGTATATAAGGAGGGCTGTAGCCTCTGAGTTTTTGCTGAAGTCTCACTGTATATTAAAGAGCTGTTGTCACTTGCTTGCTTGTGCCTCTCGTTATTCCCGAACCACTTCACCTCCTCTACCTTTTGGACAACAAAGTTGTCAGCTAGATTGATTAGGTACCTATTTGATTTTTCACTTGGTACAGAATTAGTTTTCCAATTGATATCAGGGTAATTGAAGTCCCCCTTTACTATTGTAGTGTGTTTCCTATCTATGTTTGTTAGTTGGTTGGCAAAAAGGACATCTATTTTTTCTGCTTTATTGGGTGGCCTATAGTATACACTTATGGCCATGTCATTCTTTTTGTCTTTTATGTTTTGGGTGTCCTCCTAGACTCACAGCTAAGATTACAGCAACATCTGACAGCTGTGGCTAGGGGGACCTTTGCACAGGTTCGCCTGGTGCACCAATTGCGACCCTACTTGGATCGGGAGGCTCTCCTCATGGTCACTCATGCCCTTGTCACCTCACAGTTAGATTATTGCAACACGCTCTACATGGGGCTACCTTTGAAAAGTGTTCGGAGACTACAGTTGGTCCAGAACGCAGGCGCGTGAGCTGTCGTGGGTGCACCTAGGTACACCCACATTACACCAATTCTCCGCGAGCTGCACTGCTCCCTATTGGTCTCCGGTCACAATTCAAGGTGTTGGTTATTACCTTTAAAGCCTTACATGGCTCAGGGCCAGGATATCTTCAAGACCGCCTTCTACCGCATTAACTCCCAATGACTGGTAAGATCCCACAGAGTTGGTCTCCTCCGGGTCCCGTCAGCTAAACAATGCCGGCTGGCGGGCCTGCGGGGGAGGGCCTTCTCTGTGGCTGCCCCAGCTATCTGGAATCAGGTATCTCCTGAGGTCTGGACCATCCCCACCCTATTGGCCTTCCGAAAAGCGGTGAAGACCTGGCTTTTTCGGCAAGCTTGGGGCCGTTGATCTCGCTCTTGTGATCTGGCGAGATCTGGCCATGAATGGTGTGAATGAGTTTTAATGTTTTTAATGTTTTTAATTTTTAAATGTTTTTTTATAATGATTTTAAATGCATTGTGAGCTGCCCTGAGACTTTGGAGAGGGGTGGCATACAAATTGAATTAATAAATAATAATAAATAAATGTTGACCAATATGCATTCTAGGAGGGTTTCGTCTTTAGTTTCATGCAATTCTATAGCAATATAGTGGTCCTTTACATACAATGCAGCTCCACATCCTCTTTTATGGGCTCTGGTTTTTTTGAAGAGTTTGTATCCTTCTATCAGTATGTTCCAGTCATGGGTCTTGTCCCACTATTATTCCTACTATGTCATATCTATCTTCGTGTATTAATAGTTCAAGTTCATCCTGTTAGTTCAAGTTCACCCTGTGAAAAGATAGGGCAAATAACAGAAGATCTCAGATCTGAAACTCCTTGGAAATAATCACCATAAATGATTGAAATGGACCATTGCTTTGGGACTGAAAGTTTTTTCTTCTTCCATTAAGCTCTTTTTACAGCTGACTATTTTTTGGGGAATATGTTTTATGCTTTCCTAGAAAAATCTCATCTGTTTTGTGAATGAAGTTGATTGACATTGATGAAATCAGGAATCAGAGCTGCAGAGGCTCTTTCCATGCAGCTCCAGACCTACAAAAACATATTAGCTGAATCCAGAAATACACTATAGGAAGACAGACTCATTCAAATTAATCTGATTTTCCTTAATACAAAGAAAACTTCTGCTGGATCAAAATTTTGTCAGAGGTGAGATATCATTAGGGTAATAACTACTGATTATAATAGAGACAGACATTTTAAAAAATGAGAAAGTGCCATCCAAGCAGAAACGTACACCTGTTCTTGTCAATCAAAACTTGACTGAGTCTGCTCTTGTTATATTATCAGTTATCCATAATGACAAACAAGATAACCCTAATCCTGCTAAAAATAAAATAGTTTATGTATTCTGCATTAGTAACTCTAAAAAATTTAAGGAATCATGGTTGATACTTATATTTGTGTAATATATTTTTGAAGATTATGTTGAATACTCTGTTACTGTTGGCACCGATATTGTAGAATGAGATGTTTGATTGAGGCAAATTTTTTTAAAAATAAAGTGTTTCCTAGAAGCTCTGAATGTGATTCTAAGAAAGTGACTGAATTTTTCATAACCCGGTTTCTATCATATGTGTGAATTCTACATCTCTATATAGTAAGAACTATGTCTCTTGCCTGTGAAACCCAACTTTTATTATGAAATCTAAAATAGAATCAATCAATCAATCAATTAATTAATTGAACATCCATTCTTTCTGTTATCTTGAAAAGAAGAGAAACGTTTTGAAACATCTTATTCATAATTTCCTATAGAACATTTCCTTGCATCCACACAATAAACTTATTATTTTCCACTTAATAAATCAATTCATTCTTAAAAAGCATCTGTCTTATTTATTAACCGGACAAAACTTTGTAGACTGTATGTAGGTAGAAATATATTCACTATTTTAGACACCCCACTTCCTATAATGGAAGATACAAAAGAAGTTTATTGAAGCATTTCACTAACGAGTTTCCACAATCAATATTTAGTTCTTGAGATTTATGGCCCATTTCCCAATAATAATTGTTCATGTTTCGTAAGAAGCAGGTATTCTCAGAAAAGCTTTAAAGAAAGGCAGTTCCAAAACTGGATAAGGAATTGCACGTGTAAATGAATGATGTACCTGATCTAATATAGCTCCAATTAGAGAACCAGTGATAACTCCAAAAAGTACTCAGAAGAGTGATCAGAACAAACATTAATCATCACTTTACCCATTTACTTTGAATTGCCTATAAGTTATGTAATTGATTATCCAGCCAAGAATGTATTTATTTATTTAATTCAGTGGTTCTCAACCTTCCTAATGCCGCGACCCTTTAATACAGTTCCTCATGTTGTGGTGACCCCCAACTAGGGGTGGGTTCTAAATTTTTTTACTACCGGTTCTGTGGGCGTGGCTTATTTTGTGGGCGTGGCTTGGAAGTCATGTGACCGGGTGGGTGTGCCTAGCTGGTCATGTGACCGAATGGCCATGGCTATGTGTATAGGGACTACTCAGAGGGCTGAAAAAAGTCATTTCTGACAGGTCCTCGCACTTTTGACTGGTCCTCACACTTATGACCATCCTCACATTTATGCCCATGCAGCATTCTTAACGACCGTGTCACTCATTTCATAACCGCTTCTCTTCACCATGGTGACAAGATAGGGCAAAAACGTAAAATGTGAGGACAGTCGTAAGTTCGAGGACTGGTCAAAAGTGCGAGGACCAGTCAGAAATAACTTTTTCAGCCCTCTGAGTAGTCCATATGCATAAAAGGATACAGCAATAGAGAGGGATGAAGGAAGGGAAGGGAAATTAGATTAGGAGGGAGGGTAAGAGAGGGAGGAAGAGAGGAGGAGAAGGAGAAAGAAAGAGGAAGTAGGGAGGAGAAGGAGAGGGGGGAAGAGAAAGTAAGAAGGAAAGAAAAGAGAGAGGTGGTAGGTTTGAAGAGAAAGATTGCTGTACAATAAAAAAGATGAAAGGGAAGAAAGCCAACCCCAAACAAATATAAAGATATTAAAATAAAGAATGAATTGTTAAACTTTAAAGAATAAAAGAGAACAAATATGAATAAATAACAATAATTAGAAACACACATACAAACATACAATGTATTTTCTTTGAACAGAGTATTTGGCTGATTCACAAATTTAAACAGTGTTTAGTCATTTCAATTAAATTTACAATTTCTATATTTCCTTTTTGCCATATTTATTCCTCATCTATTTTTGTAAAAAAAACAATATTACCCTTCATCCTCATCTCTAATCTTAATTCAATTTTTCCCTTCTATTCTATATTATACCCCTTCCCATTGTCATCTATTTTTATATCCATCCTCACATTAGTTAATTATGTAATATTACAGTTGTTTAATATAAATTCAACATTTTAATACAAATCAATTAGTTATATAACTACCTTTTTTGTATATTAATCAATATGAACATGAATATTACAATTATTTCCATGCAATCCAATTTCTTACAAATCCATTAATTATATTTACCAATAATAATAAACCAAATAATTTCCCCCATATATTCCTCCAAACCACAACTTAACCATTTCTGCTTTCAGAAATATACAATTAATAGTATCTCAATTATTACAATTCCCTAGTTAAATAGAGCTTTTTTTCTTTTGTGTTTTAAAATCTTGAACTCTCCTCTTTTTCCCTAAATTTCCCATTGTTTGCACCTACCTTTTTTGTGAGGAAAAAGAAAAGAATTCTGCCTGCCTAATTTTTCAACGTTGCAGGAACAGCAAAGCAGTTTCAGTTTCGTTTTTCAGCATAGCTAAGGGGAAAAAAAATCTGCTCCAGGACTCTTTGCAAGGAAGCAGCAGAGCCCTGAGCAAAACAGCTGAGACAAATCAGCTGAGAGTCGGGAGCCGATCTAATCAAGGGCTAATTAGCCCATGCTGAAGCTCCGTGGGTCAATAAAATTACAAAAAAACACCGAACCATTTGTTAAATTGCTGGCTCACCCACCCCTCGCCCACCCCTCGCCCACCACTATTTATTGGCAATAAATAGTGGTGCGGAGGGGCGGGGCAAGCCAGCAATTTAACAAATGGTTCGGCTGCACCACTGGCTATAGGGCAGCCCTTTGAAGCCCCGCGGCAAGAATTTGAACAGTTTTGTTTCCTCTAGCCATCAGCTGGGACTCAGGAGGCAGCAATAGATTGGGAGTGGGCGGGGTAAGCGAACGGCCGGCAATCCAACAGAGCAGAGAGTGAGGGTGAGTGAAGGTGTGGGGGGGGCGAGAGAGGGCTTTGGCGACCCCTGTGAAATGGCCGTTCGACCCCCAAAGGGGTCGCGACCCCCAGGTTGAGAACCGCTGATTTAGTTGGTTGGTTAGTTAGTTGTTTATTATTAATTTAACAAATTTGTATACTGCTGTAACCTTTAAAAAACAAAAGATTTTAGCAATTTCAAAGGGATTTGAAGTAGAACTCCAGGCAAGTGAATTTAATGAGTGAAAGGACTCACAATAGGTGGGTGTTCTTTAAAAAGAAGATTCTAAAAGCACAATTACCTATCATTCTGAAAGGACAAAAAAAATTGATGCTAGCAGAGCAAGCCAGTGTAATTGCACAAAAGTGAAGATGTAGAAACAAAAAAGAAATGGCGAGAAGGCTACCTCACAAAGGGAGAGTCCCAACAGAAAAGGATGTAAAGAAGAGACCAGGAAAGCTAAAACATAGAATGAGATCGAAACACTATCCGTGAGCTAAAAAAAAGCCCAGCTTAAAATAAAAGAATGAAATTTAAACCCAGAGACATAGAAATGAAGATATGCAAACCTCATTACCCAGCACATTAATCTTGAGCACAAAACTTAAATAATAAAATGTATTTCGTATTAAAATGTGTGAACTGAACACTCCACGCAGTTGTTATGAGAGGAAGTGAAGAGCTGAGTGGTTCTCTGTACAGAAGAAGACACAGTGCCTTCTATGATGGCTGCAATAATAATTTCAAAGACGTTGTTTACGTCTGTTTGGAAAGAGTAAAGAAGCCCCACTGAGTAAAATTCTCTGAAGCTCAGAACACCTTGACCCTGAAACTTTCTCAGTAGATAAATGACTAGAACATTTATGAGTTCAGTGGTTTGAAAATCAACCTGATTTTTAATGGAGAGATTTACATTAGCACTGAATGCAAAAACAGCAATACATTTGAAAGGTGTTTTTTCCTCCTATAATTCTAAGCAAATCCTAGATTTGCTTTAGGATTTTTGCTAGAAGAAAAAAAATGGACTACTTGACAATTTCAGCTCAAAAATGATTTTATTTTGAAGTCCAAGTCTAACTGTTCAGTTGCAAGAAAGGACAATTGACTTCTCTAGGGCTTACTTTCAAATCATATTCTTAGAAGCCAGTAGGTATGTTTGCATTTGCTATGTTTTTAGTGCTGGGAGATAGTTTAGAAGACAGATGATAGATAGATAGATAGATAGATAGATAGATAGATAGATAGATAGATAGATAGATAGATAGATATAGAGATAGATAGATAGATAGATAGATAGATAGATAGATAGATAGATAGATATAGAGATAGATAGATAGATAGATAGATAGATAGATAGATAGATAGATAGATAGATAGATGGGAGGGAGGGAGGGAGGGAGGGAGGGATCTACATAGACAGACTGACAGCAAACACATAGTGACCTGTACTGCTCACATAGGCATACACCACAAGGTCTTTTTTGAAGTCTTCGTTGAACTTTGCCAGCTCCGAATAGTATTCCCCAAAATTCACCCCATGCAGGAATCAACGCAAAACTCAAATGAGTCCAATCCTCAAGTCCAAGAACACAGAGCAAGTCTGTAAAGCCACCCATCAGGTTCAAAGTCCCAAGACAAGTCCAGTCTGAACACAAATCGCGAACCCAAAATCCAAGTCCAGAGCGTGAGAAGCAAGTCTAGTCATAGGGTCAAGGTTTAAGTCCAAAGGCAAGAATCATGATGATAGAACACATGCACAGCAAGAAACAGATGAGTGTTTCCGGAGTTGCTTTGTTCCACGTACTGAGCTAAATAGCTGCTGACTGATGCAGCCATTAGGAGGAGTTCTACCCTCTCTTTATCAGGCAGACGCTCATTCACTCTCTCTTCTAGCCCTTCTGTAGTTCCTCCCTCTCCTCCTCCTCTTGCTCTTCTCAGCCTGGTTCAGAATCTCCCACATCTCCCAGATGTTCCTCCATGCCCTGCTCTGACGTTCCTGAAGTTCTTCATCACCCAAGCCATGTTCTGGGGCATCCATTACAGATATTAGATAGATGATAGAGATAGATAGATAGATAGATAGATAGATAGATAGATAGATAGATAGATACTCTACATACTGTGTTCCCCTGAAAATAAGACCCTGTCTTATTTTTTTTTGAACCCTGAATAAGCGCCTGGCCTTATTGCCATGCGCTCAAAAGCCCAATGTCTTATTTTGGGGAAAACAGGGTACCATATGAATAATAATTAAATAATAATCTCTTTACAAGTTAGATAGGAAAAAGCCATCTCATAAAATAAAACAGGAAGCATATATCTCTATAGAGAACATTGTTGAGAATTTTTTTTTATTTTACCATTTTTTAACTGTAGGTTTTTTTCCCCTTGCTAACTGAATTCATGAATCCAAGGCCTACCTGCATATCCATTGGGAATGCTGTACTTTAGAGTCTGGGTGAAGGAAAAGTATTTGAATCTTTGTCTTCAGCAATCTCAGCTTTCAAGGACTCAACCTCTCAGGCAGATGTATCTAGACTAGATCATTGCATAACATACTAGCGAAATATGTTCAGAGATATTTCATCTGGCTATTCCAAATTCTGGTCACAAAATATAAGTCTGAACCTCCATGAGTTTCCTTACCATCATTTGCAACTGGCACAGCCTTCGCATGGTTGAAATGTGACATTTTTAATGAAAACCTCATTTAGTATTTAAATTAATATTTATTTATAAAATATATAGCCACCAGGGATGACTAATAAAATAAATAAGAAAAGATATAAAGATACAAGAAAAGGTATAAAAATTTCAATGAAGACTCTGAAAAATAACTATTAATAAACCAATACTTCCCAAAGGCCTGGTGTTATGTATTGATACATTTCAGCGGGAAATTCAAATCTGCCTAAGTTGCTGATTGGCTGACAGCCTCTCCAGGATTGTATATAAGGAGGGCTGCAGCCTCAGAGTTTTTGCTGAAGTCTCACTGTATATTAAAGAGCTGTTGTCACTTGCTTGCTTGTGCCTCTCGTTATTCCCGAACCACTTCATTGGTGACGAAGGTGGGATTGAGGACACAAGAAGCGAACCAGTGAGACCACGAGCTTCAGCTAGGCGACGAGGCGAACTACAGGAGGCATACCGAACATGTCTGCCTACGTTCCGCCCAAGCCTTTTGATCCAGCCCGCGAAAAATGCGTCTCATACCTAACGAGGTTTGAGTGCTCGCTTGAAGCCAGCGACATGCAGGGACTCTCCGCTAATCGAAAGAGACCCCTCTTCCTAAGCTACTGCGGACCGGACATGTTCGAGATGGCGGAGTCACTGTGTGAGCCAACGCCGGTCCAGACCGTTTCCTGGGACACCCTGATGGCAACTCTTCGGGCTCACTACGCTCCCGTGCCCTCCAAGTTCGTGCAACGATACCAACTCAGACAGCGCGTACAACGAGAGGGAGAACCGGTCAGCGCTTACATGGCAAGCCTGCGTAAAGCCACAACACATTGTGACTATAGAGACTTGGACGATGCGCTGCTTGAGCAGCTAATCTGTGGCATTCGAGATATAAGACTGCAAAGGTGACTACTCGCTAAGCCTGATCTAATGCTTGCTGGAGCCCTAGACGAGGCCAGGGCTCATGAAGCTTCCACAAAAGCCGCAGAAACGCTGCAGCATCCGCTGACCAGCAAGGACAGCCCCAAGTCTACACCAGTGCACAGGGAAGACACCGGATCCAGCTCGGAGTCCGAGTCGGATGAGGACCTTTTCCGCACAGAGCACCAAAGAAAAGACGCAGGCAGCCCCCGGCGTAACTGCCCCAGCTGTGGCAGGCATCATGATAGACTGTCCTGCAAATACAGAGAGGCTATTTGCAGGCGCTGCGAGAAAAAGGGGCACTTGGCGCGAGTCTGTAGAGCCATACTGCCCAGAAAACACCAACCACGTGAGCGCCGCAGCCAACCAGAATCAACGCACCAGAAGCACCCAATGAGAGAAGGCGGCGCTAGAAAATCCGCCATGCCCTATCGGCCCCTTTCCATCCGGCTTCTAATGGCCTTGCTGAATGTTTCGTACGAACGGCCAAAGAAGCATTGTCCAGGCTAGATAACGGGGACTGGCAGGCCAGGATAGATCAATTTTTAGCAGTCCAGCATGCCACACCTTGTACGACCACAGGGAGAAGCCCAGCCGAACTCCTCATGGGCAGGAAGCTTCGGTGTGTGTTAGACAGGCTTCACCCTAATTACTCGTATGAGAATTTTAAGGGAGAGACCACCGGACTAAGGCAGTTCCAGGTTGGGTCCCCGGTGTTCACTCGCAATTATGCTAGCAGACCTCTATGGGTTGCAGGAACCATAGTGGGCATAACAGGCCCAAAATCTTACACGGTAGACGTAGGGGTAGACAGAATCTGGAAACGCCACATAGACCAACTAAGGAGGAGAATAGTCAGTGAGGCAAACATCAACTTAGATATCTCCGAACCTAACTACAACAACTTTCCCAAAACAGCTAACTCAAGCCCGGGTTCGAGGGAATACTTAGCTGACAAGCCCTGGTTCCAGCGCTGCCCCAGTGAGTCACCACTCCCAGCCGGGGATAACCACGCCCCGGACAAAATCCAGGAGGTTCCATTGGCGGAGCTGGGAGAGACAGAAAGTCCCTCCAACCAGCTCGACGCCCCACCAAACACTGAACTGCGCAGGTCGACCAGAATGAGAACTCGCCCAGGTCACCTGCGAGATTTTGTGTGTACTTATGTAAATATTTGAGTGTTAGTGCCTTCTGGGAAGGGAGGGGTGTTATGTATTGATACATTTCAGCGGGAAATTCAAACCTGCCTAAGTTGCTGATTGGCTGACAGCCTCTCCAGGATTGTATATAAGGAGGGCTGCAGTCTCAGAGTTTTTGCTGAAGTCTCACTGTATATTAAAGAGCTGTTGTCACTTGCTTGCTTGTGCCTCTCGTTATTCCCGAACCACTTCACCTGGTGTCTCCAGAATGTGATTTCAAAATTCAAGATGGTGGCCACAATATCAAAACTAGACAAGTTTTTATGTCTATCACAGGGAAACAACCAGATACCGAGAACTCAGATAAATAGGCTCATGATCTAATGGTGTGCATTTACCTAATATAGTACATTCTCCCTCCCTTCTTCCTTTCTTCCTCCCTCCCTCCCTTCCTTCTGCATTACCCATTTGCAGAACAAGTGTCATCTTTCTTAATTTATAGTTTCCAGAGACTTTGCTGCCCAGTTTTCAGTAGCCAATCTTATAAACTACTTAAAATGGAGTAAAAATCACAAGACTAGCTTGATAGTGACAAAAATAATAGGATTCTTCTGTGGGTTGCAAGACATGGCATATCAGCACTGCTAAATTTGTGTGGTTTTTTTTAATGGAGTTGTATTGCTTGTTTTCTCTATCCCCAAAGGCTGCATATATTTACATACAAATAAAGAGTGATTGCATGTACAGAGAAAGAAGAAAAGTAGCATGGAAAGCTTGGCTTTTCAAACTCTCATACTCAATAAAACTTTCTACCCTGATATGCTGAATTAGCAATCTCAAAAATGTTTTTATTTCTGCTTCTTTTGCTTAGATAAACATATTATGGTAAAGAAATTGCAGTTATAGAAGTCCCCAATGAACATTTGGTTAGTGATCATTATTTATTGAAGTCTCCCACAGTAGCTGAGGGAAAAGTGGATTTTGCAAAGGACTTTTTAAATGGTTACACAGAGTACCCAGTTAGATAAGAGTTAGGCAGTATTAATGTTCCAGCAGACTGGAAATCACATGTTTTCTAATGTAGTATGCAGGGTTTTGAGTGCCACAAAATCTTTCCACTCACTGGAGGTTAGAGCTCCTTCAAAAGAAAATAGGCACCTTATATTGGGCAGCAGTTAAGTTACAAGATGTTAGAGCTGGATGGTCACTTTAGTGCCAATGACAAAGGCATAGTTTTATACTGTGCAGGAGAAGGCCATCGTGTATTTAACCAAGCAATCACGGATAGACAAAATTTAAGTGATTGATTATATATTGCCAGATGACAGGCCTCTCAAGTTTTGTGGCACTCAACATGCTATTGAGGAAGAACTGGAAATCTTTTTATAAAGGTGTTTATGACATGGCTAAATTAAAGCCTTCAGAATAACACAACTAGTTAGAGGCCACTGCAATGAGGATCTTTGTGTGTGTATGTTTATGATGTATGTATGTGCCTTCAAGAAAGTCAATGTAATTACCTTGGCAAAGATTTTGGAAATAGCCTGCCATTATCTTCTTCCTAGGACTGAAAGAGATGGTTCAAAGTCATATAGCTGTCTTTATGCCTAAGCAAGATTAGAACCCACAGTCTCCCGGTTTGTAGAATAATTTTAACTGCTAGACCAGACTGGTTCACAATGGGGATCTAATACATTGGAATATTATTCTACAGTCCTCCGTGTCTTATCTTCGGATTTTTAAGAACTTCGTTTTTGACACATAATCACAATTGAAGATGAAGGAGAGGATGAAAGCCAAGTCGGATTTTCTCCCTCTCCCACCCCTTGCAGCTAGTTTGACACTTTTAAATATTTAAACTTTAAAAGAAGGAGATAGTTCATCCTTTTATTCTCAGAGATTTGCTAGTAAAGGACAAATATTAGAATACGAGACTGGATCTTTGTTTCTAATCCTATGCATAATTACTGTGGGGTAAATCAGGAGGACTAGGTTGAACGCTACTTCACTTCCAAAACCATATGGACCAGTTTAGCTGACAAAAGAGGAACAAACTGACAGTGAAGAAAGAAAGTTAGTTGTTAAATAAGTTTACTTTTATTCCTGGGTTAGTGAAAGGAGGCTAATGAAAGTGGCAAGTTTAGAATCTCTTTCTCTGAAGCTGTACAGATCTCTATGGATTGCTCAAGTTGTTTTTTAACAGCTTGATTTCTTAATCTCTCCCAGATTCTTCTGTTTGTTCACTTGTTTATTGACATGGAGCTCACCTTCATGAATCACTTGTTTAGTGACATGGGGCTCCCCTTCATGAATCACCTTTGGCATGATGAGCTGGGTGCTAGGATAAAAGAGAATTGTTTCACACACACACACACACACACAAAATCAGGGTTGTATGACTGAACTCCCTTCCACTCTCCAAAAGACACGTGCACAGATTTCATTTGAATCTAGAGGAAAAGAATTTGTGAGGGATGAAACAAATCAGGGTGCCTTAAAACATGCCTTGAATGAACAACAAGGAATAAACATTACTATTACTACTACTACTACTACTACTACTACTACTACTACTACAATGTATCATGCTTAAAAATGAGAAGTACAAATAAGGGTAAAGGTAAAAGTTTCTCCTGTCCAATCATGTCCGACTCTAGGGTCCAGTGCTCATCTCCATTTCTTAGCTGAGAGAGACAGCATTGCTCCAAAGACATTTGCATGGTCATGGGGCCAGCATGACTATACTGAGGCTCACAGAACACTGTTACCTTCCCACCAAAGTGGTATCTATTTATCTACTTGCATTTGCATGCTTTCAAACTGCTAGTTTGGCAGGAGCTGGGGCAGAAACCCCATCACGCGGTGCTTGGGTCTCAAACTGCCGAGCTTCCACTCGACAAGCCCATTGTCTTAATCAGTAGGCCATTAACCTCCTTATTAACAAATACGGGTACATTAGTTAAATAAAATGTACAAAATTATAAAATATTATAAACTTTGGCAAGGCAATCAATCAATCAATCAGTATTAACAAGTTTGAACTATATAAAGCTATTACTGAAGCTGACTGGCCAGTAGAAGCATCAAAGGCAGAATCCCCCAAATTCTGGCTCTCCCCCCATGTTCAAATGATTGGTGGTTATTTTTCCCTCTGGTAGATGAGTGGGCGGGGAAAGGATGACAGGAAATCCACCCATTGCTTCCCTGAAACCATCTTGCAATACAAATTGTCAGCATCACGGTACAATTTAATTGCTGAGATGCAGCAAATCTTAGGTGTGGGGGCAGCACCATTTATCTCAATATACTTTCCTGCCCACTTAAGGACAAGAGGACAGCACATTAAAGCAGCTGTTTGGATGACCCCTGAGAGAATTGTGAAGCTTCCACAAGACTGTGCTTGCTACTTAAATGTTTGTGGCACGAAGGGAGCAGAATAGTAGCAATGCCACGGTAGATGGGATTGAAATTAATGAATTAATTCTGGGAACTGCTGATGGCAGAGGAGAATTTCAAAGTACTAACTATGCTTATATGCATATTCAAAAAAATGATTCATTGGACTTTCATTATGAATTTCAGTTCTTGCCTTCACTCTGAATGCCAACTGAATGTAGATCTGTTTTTAAATTATCATATTCATTCCTATAGCCTCTTTAACTTTATTTTTTACTTTCAAAATATAAATATTTTAAGGGATACGGAAAGAATGAACCATGTGAAGTACTTATCTTTCACTTCAAAACTTCATTGTTAATAGAAAGATCCAAATTATTGCCTTGTGCAGAACAGGCAATAATTCTTTTCTGCAAAACAGAAAGCTATGTTCCCTGGTCTTTATGTGCAGACAACTTTAATTACCATTTAGTTGGCAAAGCAAAAATGAGGATTTGCTCCACTTGCTTAATTGTGACATGTTATCAAACACTATGGCCATGGACTGACATTTTGTCTCTGTTTCTTAAATCACGTCATTATATAATCATGGTTCTTCCGGAATAATAAAAGTAAGGTCACTGTTGCAGATTTATTAACTTCTGCCTATTGGCAAATGAGGATTGGTACATGGGAAAATATTCTAACTGCTCAGTATTATAATTAGTTGGTTCATTTGCCACTAGGTTCAATTGGATTTGTAGGTTAAGATAATCATGAAATAAAGCAGGGATCCCCAACCCTGGGCCACAGCCCATTGGAAACAGGGTCATACAAGTGTTGTATGAGTGAGTGCCTGCGTACACACATAGATGCATTCATGAAAGTGGCATGTGTGCACATGTGAAACTATTGTCTCTTCCCCCGACCCTGTGGCCACCTCCACCTGAAAGGGGGAACTGAAAGGGGGAGCTGAAAGCTGAAAGGTTTGGAAACAGCTGAAATAAAACATGGTTCTGTAGTTTATTTTCACAATTTGTGTGCAACAGTAGTAATATCTATTCTATTCCTGGGCAAATTTTTCAGCTTTTATCTTGAATCCTTTACATTTCATCTGTTCTTCAGTAGGAAAAAAAAAGTGTGGGATTTTTACTTGTAGATGGGAGCTACTGCAGCTACATCAACCATTTGCTCTAGTTTTGTTCCCTGGATATGTGTTAATTCAGATGCCATATTTTTCTGTGGAATCACCTCTAAGAAATTGGAAGGCTTGCTTCCCTATAGTAATGAATGGATATTCTTTACTTGGGTTCTCATTTTTCTCTCATCTGACAATCTGTATCTTTTGGAGTGAACAGTGCAGATATTATGACTGTGGCAAATGCTGGCACTGAAGATGCAATGGGATTCTATTATCTTTTAGTATCAAACCCCCTAATAATAACCAAGAAAGTTAGATTCATACATAGTCTCATTGCCAGGTTTAAGATAAGAAATAAGAGCTGCATTATATAATCTAGGAAACCATACTTCTGTGTATTTTACTCTTGGTTTTATCAGCAAGTAGGTCTAAAACAGGTCTACCTTGATGCCTTGGACTCCCTTTCTTGCTTTTTCTTGATTTGAGGAGAGACTGGCCATCCATTTTGGACATGCAGATGGCATTTCAATCTCTTTTAGTCCTGCACTATTTGCCAGGTAGCCCTTTGGCTCAGAAGATTCTATAGAATCGAATAGAATCGAATAGAATCGAATAGAATAGAATAGAATAGAATACAATAGAATACAATAGAATAGAATTCTTTATTGGCCAGGTGTGATTGGACACACAAGGAATTTGTCTTTGGTGCATACGCTCTCAGTTTACATAAAGAAAAAATAAAATATATTCATCAAGAATCATAAGATACAACACAGTGATAGTCATAGGATACTAATAAGCAATCAAATCATACTAGGAAACAATAAAAACAATATAAGTTGCAAAGATACAAGCAGCATAAGTGGGAAGAGATAGGTGCTAATAAGGATGAGAAGAAGAATATTAATACAGTCTTAGTAGTTAATTTGACAGTGTTGTGGGAATTATTTGTTTAGCAGAGTGATGGCATTCGGGAAAAAGCTGTTCTTGTGTCTAATTGTTCTGGTGTGCAGTGCTCTATAGCGTCGTTTTGAGGGTAGAAGTTGAAACAATTTATGTCCAGGATGTGAGGGGTCTGTAGATATTTTCTCAGTGTTCTTTTTGACTTGTGCAGTATACGGGTCCTCAATGGAAGGCAGGTTGGTAGCAATTGTTTTTTCTGCAGTTCTAATTATCCATTGAAGTCTGTGTCTGTCTTGTTTGGTTGCAGAGCCAAACTATCACCTCTCATCATCACATCCTGTCTGAAGCACATTGGGCAACAAGTGTATCCACAGTTCTCTTTCCGCAGCTACAGCATCTGCATCCTTCCATTTAAAATTGATGTTTTTTAGATCTTCCAGAAATATCTGATGCCAGGTTTTCTTTGGCCTTCCTTTTTTTTCCTCCGACCATCTGATGGTTTTCAATTGATTGAAGTCTTTATTGTTGGACATTCACCTCCATCATCTCTAGCACATTGAATTTAGGAAGCCAATGATGACATCTGTAACACTCACCCCCAAAAAGCTGATGGTGATTGGTCCTTCTGACACTCTTCTCAAATGACCAGCCTGCCTGGCCCAAACACACCAACACATATTGTGGGACTTGTGAGACTTTAATTACGATAATAGCCTAATCCTGCTGTTTTCCTTCAGGCATGCCCTCTGCAGACCTGGCAAGAGGTCTCTCGAGGCCCACTTCTCTAGCAGGGGTGATGAATCAGGAAACTGCAACTGGCTTAGGGACACAGTCACTTTTGAACTCTGCCCTGGATTAGGATCTTCACTTCCCTTATAGCATCAGGAATGCAGCCCAGGATTCCACAGCAGTTTCCCCTCCCTTGTCCCTCCTGCTGGCTCCTGTAATTCTACTCCCCTGCACTTTGATTCCATTGTGTCTGCTAGACACTACATCTCCCAGGAGCCCACTGCAATGTCTTCCGCCATTTTCAGTCATAGGGCTACATATTCTTTTAGCATTTGTAAATTTAGCATTGCATCATTTTAGCATTTGTAAATTTAAAACCTTACTATTCCATCTAAAAAAATTAACAGGATTGAATGGGAGTTGTATTTAACTAATATTTAATTTTTTTGTGTAATTCCATTTTAGGGAAATCAACAGTGACCTAAAACCTAACCAGGACCAGTTCAGTTTTATCAGCATAAAGAAGAGGTTACTGAACAAATTTCAGGATGCTTCATCTTAATATTATCACAGCCTTGTCTTCCTTTTAATTTGCTTGGACAAATCAGGACGCTGTGTGCGATAAAAATAGATATGATATACAAATAGCATATTTTAGGAAAGTAAGACAGCCACCAATTTAAGAAACTATCATACTTCAATAACTGTTTAACTGCAATCATGAAATGCACCCACTATTGATTTTACCAGTAACTAACTAACTAACCATTTTACTAACAATCTGAAAAAGAGGCTCACATTTTATTTACTGGTCAGAAGTGAAGTATTTATCCATATAAATTTTGCATGTGCAAGCCAAAGTATTTAAATCATCCACCACAACTTTGCCTATTATTTGTGTTAGCATGTCCATCAAAATTCCTAGAGTTGACAGAGATATCCTGTAAATATGACAGAACAAGTGATTTTTATATAGATAAATGTTTTTCTTATGGCCCATACAATATATAAATCTCCAGAATGGAAGTCAATAGTATATTGTAAAGACATTATACAATCACCCAAAGAATCCTTTGATCATGCTTAAGTTATTCTGGCAAAGTGAGAGTGAGAGTGTAGAAAATGTTCAACATATTCAAAGCTCAGCAGCTTCTTTCTTATTTTGCATACCACTGTTGAACTGCTCCAAAATGTCTGCAATCATTTTAGGCAAGCTAGAAAGTGCTGGAAAAGAATACTAACCATTATATTGGGCAGTAATTCTTTTAAAAAGTGAATACTCCTTAAAATTGTACAAAGAAAAGACAATTGCCAACTGGCTTCTATCTTCCAAGAAAGGCTGAATTGCTTATTTCTTAAAACGTCTAAGGAATATGGCTTAATAAAGATAACGGTTGGCTCTCTAATTGCTTTCAGACTAGAGAATTAAGCATAAGCAAAGATAGGCAGCCTTCCTGACTCACATTCAAATTTTTAACACCTATCCCTGCCAGTTCTTCTTAAACTATAGGAGCTTGCCATGTTTGACGTTTAGACCCTGTGGGGAAGTGACTATGGGCAGAATTTATAAGATATTATTGACATAGTTTGCTGATGTCATTCTGAGCTAAGCATTTTTATGTGATTCATTGCTGGCTTTGACTCCTAGCTCTTAAGACATTTCCTTAGCTTTGTACTATAATGCTCATATAACATTGCCACTGTCATAACAAGGGGGAGAGGAATAAGTGAAAGAAGTGCCAGTCTGCAAGACGGCATGGAATCTATAAATTCATTTATATCCAAACATCTAAAGCAGGGATGTCAAATTCGTGTCGTCCCATCATCGCCACATGATGTAGCACAACTTTTTTCCCCTTTGCTAAAACAGGGGTGGGTGTGGCCAGCATGTGATGCATTGGGGCCACGAGTTTGACACCCTTTATCTAAAGCATATATAAGTAGTCAGTAAAACTTCCCCTTTATCTACTCCAATATTTCTGAACCTCAGAAGCTTTAAAATAGCTGGGGAATTCTGGGATTTGAAGTCTACACATCTTAAAATTGCTGAGGTTGAGATATATAGGTCTATTTTGTCCTTGTCAGGATTCCAAGTAACACCCCCAACCCAGTGATGGGTTTCAATTTTTTTTACTACCGGTTCTGTGGGTGTGGCTTGGTGGGCGTGGCATGTCTTGGTGGGCATGGCAGGGGAAGGATACTGTAAAATCTCCATTCCCACCCCAATCCAAGGGAAGATTACTGCAAAATCCCCATTTCCTCCCAATCAGCTGGGACTTGGGAGGCAGAGAATAGATGGGGGTAGGGCCAGTCAGAATTTTTACTACCGGTTCTCCGAACTATTCAAAATTTCCACTACTGGTTCTCCAGAACTGGTGAGAACCTGATGAAACCCACCTCTGCCCCAACCAAAGGCAAAACCTTTGAGCCTTCAAATCTGTTTCTGAAAACCTTCAAAGAAGATTTAAGAACTGCAAGGGGACAAGATTCTTTTTTTTTTAAGGCATAAAAAAAACTATAAGAATGTTTTTTTTTTAATCCTTGCAGAATTTTACTATGTTTTGAAAAAAGATTACCACAATGTTAGTTAACTAATGAAGACATTAACTGATAATAATTCTTCATATACAGTATCATAGATGTGTTTCTAAGACAATTGGGATAAAATAGCCTAAGGAAAAATTCACAATTGAATAAGGAAATTTTTAAAAAGAATATCACAGTCTGCTTTGATAGATCCTTGCATTTCAAAAGAGTCTTTTTCAAAAGAGGATTGATCTGTGACATGGTTGGCTGGCATACTTTGGTATGAAGAACATGTCCCAAAGCTTTTATTAAATTATGCATAACAAGTTACACAATTCTTTAAGTTGAAATAATTATGCATAGTTGTTCAAAAGCCTAAGAGTGTTTCCTGCATTGAGTGATTATGCAGTATTGGGGTAGGTGATCAGCATCAGATGTCTTAATTTTAGGAATTTATTGGTCTATTTTATTTCCTACTTTCATCTTTAATTCATCCAAAGAGGTAAAGTAAAGGCATAGATGAGAGAAAGTAATTGAAGGAATCAAAATTATTTCATTAGCAGACTATATAAAATAAGCAGCTGAAATTACGTACATTAATTCCTTAATTTTATGGCCCTATCTTGAGGAATGTCCCATTTTCAGAGCAATGCCTAAGTAGACGGGTGTGACCTATTAAAAGCTGCTCAGTAGAAGAAAGTAGATATGTATACTTTCTTCAGTAGACATATCTGAAGAAAGACTGAAATAATTGAGATCCAGACTGTGACTAACCTTGATATTATTTAGAGCAAGTAATTTTTGTTTCAGAATAACTTAAGCTTTCACTCTATTCTTTGATTCCTTATTCCACATTTCTAGTTGCTATAGGCTACCATTTAATTCCACATAATCTTTAGTTTCATTTCTTTTTTTATTACTGTATTTTGCTCCCTAAGTTAAATAAAGAAGCAGGATTGGACCTGGACTCTACTCTAACCAAACTATCATTATTGTAGTTGAAA
The DNA here is from genome assembly GCA_022577455.1 of Arizona elegans. Classification (NCBI taxonomy): domain Eukaryota; kingdom Metazoa; phylum Chordata; class Lepidosauria; order Squamata; family Colubridae; genus Arizona; species Arizona elegans. The sequence goes on along the minus strand of JAKOOJ010000002.1, from coordinate 136,064,224 downwards.
CTGGACCAACTTTTCATGCTGACGGAAGAGAAAGACCTCAGAACAGAAAGGTAAATTTAGTTCCATTTCAGCTAAAGAGAAACTGCACAACTATTTGTTGGCTCACGAAAGCCTTACTGCTGCGAGGTAACTAACCAAGTGTGAACCGATTCCTATTGGAATTATGAGTCCCGCTATGTTTTCCTAAAGGTGAAATTAATTGTGCCTGTATATTCAATAATAGGTAGGTTAGATGCCTATGTGGGGGATTTTTCCTCTGGACTACCTGGCAGACAGGGACATGTCAACATCTTAGCATAAAAACTCTTCAGAAGATATGAATTGCATTTTAAAATACAGTGTGTTAAATGCAAAGATGCATTTGAATTCATGTCTAGCTGTCAGTTATTTGAAAACTGGAAAAGCTAAAGCATATGGTGATTGGTGTTCAGTGAACTGTACTGGTCTCTTCTGTTTAAGCCACTGTTAATTTTTTTTAAAAAAAATGCATTAATGGCAGCTGCTACTTGGCAAAGAAACTTTGGATCTCAACCATAGCCGAGACACTACTGAAGCCTAAACTAATTAGCAAAACCGAACCATTTGCTTTGTATTTAATCACTCTAATCACCATCCTGCATTACTATTGGCAGTATATGTATTTTGCTTTAAGTTAGACATTCAAAGTCTCCATCCTAGTAAAAGAATTTATCTCTTCAACATCTCTGGGACTATTATCTTTTTTTTTTTTGGTCACCAATGGCTTTTATGTGATTAAACAATTATAATTCCCTTAGAATTCAGTCAGGCTATGAATCCACTAAGCTTAAATGTATTAGTAAAAACAAAAATAGATCACTGCTCTAACATGTGAATTGAGGGGGAAAGATGGAATTGAGGGGGGGGATGAAATTACAGAAACTACACTTTTTACAGTTAAGGGAAGAAAATGCAGAGAATTTATTTACTTACTTATCTATCTATTTATGACTAACTTTGCATATTGCTTATTTCTTGCAATTCTATTTTGTCTCTCTGTCAAAATTTATCTTCTAATAAAACTATTTTTCAAGCTAGCAGGTGGAAGTCCCCAGGAATTTAAATGATATCTTTAAATCTCCCTCCGTAATACCAGAAATGTTTTTCAATATAATTAACATAGAAAACATTTTGAGTCTAGCATCTTTTTAAAATTTAAACATTCAGCCTGAGTTCTCACACTATCACACAATTGCTTATAACAATTTAATTCCATTGGAGGAGCCAGTATTACCTAAATATTATCTAACTTTGAAGGCTTATAACAATTTAATTCCAAAGGATATATACAGTGGTGAAATCCAAATCTTTTTACTACCGGTTCTCTGGGCGTGGCTTGGTGGGCATGGTATGGCTTGGTGGGTGTGGCAGGGGAAGGATACTGCAAAATTCCCATTCCCATCTCACTCCAGGGGAAGGATACTGCAAAATCCCCATTTCCTTTCCACTCCTGGGGGAAGGATATTGCAAAATCTCCATTCCCACCCCACTCTGGGGCCAGCCACAGGTGGTATTTGCCAGTTCTCCGAACTAAACAAAATTTCCTCTACCGATTCTCCAAAACCTGTCAGAACCTGCTGGATTTCACCCCTGGATATATATAATTAAATTAAATTCCATTGGACGAACCAGTATTATCTAAATGTTATCTAACTTTATCTATGGAGATTCTCAGTCATCCATGTCATGGTTGTCCCAAAGGTACTTTTTTTTTTCAAGAGGCAACTGGACTTTTTTTGTTATTCCTTGAAGACGTTGTGTGTGTGTGTGTGTGTGTGTGTGTGTGTGTGTGTATACACACACACTTACTTATATGATATGATATCATATCTCATATCTCATATCTCATCATATATCATATCATATTGTATTATTATGTATAAAAGGATATCTATATCTATATCTATCTCCCTCCTGGGTTTGAACTTGATATTCCCCATCACTCTTATATTACCTTATACTTGCTCTTTTTCAGTAGGATGCTACATTCTGCAGATTGTCATTTCCAAACCAGTTTATCCCTTATGCTGGCATCTGACTCATTCTATGATGATTGGGATAGCCAGACTTTAAACTGTAGTTTGCAGCCTGTTGCTTTGTTTGGATGAAAGAATGGTTGCTTCTGAGAAGTAAAAGAATGTTAGAATTAAAAGATCATTACTTGAGATTTGGATAGCATGGTTTTTCGTAGTATGACAAAATCAAAGTTAATGTAGATTTTAAAAATCATTATTTTAGGAATGCTGTACAAGAGCATGAAATAAATACAAGCTCAGGTTATGTTGGAAGATGCCTTTGTTTGTTTCAGCACAGGAAGTATTTGATAGAAAAGAAACAGCTGATAAAGATAAATCAGTAACATACCAAGACTTACAGGAAAATGGAGGATTTAAAATAAAACCAAGAGAACAATTAATTGCCAAAGGATTTAGATTTCAATAGTTCTCATGCATATGATTCAGAGATGGGCTTAAAATAGATAAAAAAAGACACTTGGGATAAGATGGAATTTGAAATTGCATTATGTAAAAATGGGGAACGTGTGATTGCTAAAATATACAAGTTTCTGCTGAAATTTTAAGTGGAAGAAGGTCAAATTAAAGAGTGCATGATAACCTCGGCTAAGAATTTTGTTTTTAACATACGGATGCACCGATGTGAGAAGATGTGGCTAAAAGAGCTCACATTTTTGTTGTATTATAACATAAGAGGTTTTTAATATCATTTTTTATAAATGATGTACTGCTGGTATATGACATCAGAAAAATTGGATGTATAAAGGTACTTCTAATTTGTATTGGAAATGTGAAAACATGAGGGGTCATTTTAGCATACATGATAGAGTGTTTAAAAAGCTAGGAAATCCTGGGTACAAATACATTCAATGAAACAAAGAATTTTAAACATTAATATACAGCTGAAAGCAGAATTTTGGAGAAGGGAGGCTTATGGATAGTCAACTGGAAAAAAAACTGTGGAAGATTGCTTTTGTACATGGTGACTGCAGTGAAATTACTACATGTACAAAGTTGGAAAGATTCTGAAATACCCAGAATGAAGGAATGGTTGGTAAAGATGAAAGAACTTGCGGAAATGGCAAGACTGATTTGTTCGATTAGAGAAAAGACAAGTACCTTTATTAGTCACCAGAAACTCTTTATGGACTTTTTGCTGAAAATGGGAAAAAATGTGTTTTAAGGATTTGACGCTTAGAAAGAGAAAAATATGGGAAGAAGGGAATTATGAGGTAACTTAAAGAGGACAGGTAGTCATGAATGAAGGCAAATATACCTTATATAAAATATAAATATACAAAGGCTAATTTATAAATTTATTTGTAACTGCTGTAAAAAAGATCAAAATCAATCCTTTACATATTTTATTCTTTCTTCTTTTTTCTTTTCTTTTCTATTGTATGTTTGCATTATTGTAAAATATATTTTACGATAATATAGTGTATGTTTGCATTACTATATAAAATATCTTAATAAAATTATATTAATAAAATCGTATCTATGTATGTATGTATGTATGTGAATATACATGCACTCACACACAAATAATTTTGTGTGTCAGATAGTATTGGCCCATTGTTCTACATGTCACCAGGTACTGAACTCAACCTATCTATCAATGGAACAGCACTATTAATGCTGGATTTTTGTTTCTCCTTTTGGACACAAAGTCATCAAATCTGTTGTGTAGGGTTAAAAATCAACGAATGTAGATTTGAGGAGTGCAGAAGAATTCAGAAACGAAGAAATAAAGCTCCTACTGTAGAAACAGATGCTGAATATTGTCATATAGTTGTAGTTCTTAGGTCTACTTCGTAGGTCAACAAGAATATTGCTTGCAATTATCCTGCTAGAAAACATTATCCTAGAACAAGAAAAAAAGCCGTTTTAGCAGAAATTATTATTCAGTTTTGAAGAGGTCTGCTCTACAAATTCATATTGTTCACACTGTATCAAAATAGCTACTGTCAACCTGTTTTTTTTTTTTTTGTTTTGAAAAGGTGACCTAGAAATGTTTTCAACAAATAGAAACGTAGCAGACATATAAGGAAACTGGCGCTCCAAATTTTCTATAATTAATTGTCTAACTTTTCCTGGCTTAGCAATACTATGACAGCCCTTTATTTGAACCCATCGTTCCCGTATCCCAGCTCCTTTGTTGTTTATAAATGACAGAAACACAGCACAGCAGGATACGGCTTTGGGCATTCTATTGACGCAACAAGAGAGGAAGTCCAAGAAATATCTATAACCATGATAGCCTCTCAGAACTGAAATATCATCTGTTATACTGATACGATACTGTACTGATGGTGTCTGAAATCTACAGTTCTTGTGTCTCTGCAAAGTGTGTTTCATCTGCTCTTGGTGCTTTAAGTTCCAAAGATAATTAGCTTAAGAGTCATAGCTGTTAAGAACATATCATCTCCTATTCTGGAGAGGAGGTGCTAGTTCTAGAGGGGCTTTCAGTGTCTCCTTTCAAAACTAGCACTAAATAAAATTCCTAGATGCCCTCAAAAGAGTAAATTAGCAGTTTTTACTACAGTAGACTGAGCTACATATAAGAGAATGTGCTACTATATATTCTCATAATATACTGCACTCTACTGAGAAACTGCAAAGGTATACATGGCAATAAAACTGGGTCATCTGAGATATTAATCTGGTTTAAATTTTAAAGCACTGCAATGAGAAAGTACAACGTTGTTTTAAATTTTTGTTCAAAGAGAATGTAATTCATTTTGATATACATGCTTCTCAAGCCTGTAAAAAGCACCTAACCTAATTTCTGGTTTTTTAAATGACGCTAGACAACCTGTGACCCATTAGCTCATCCTTTCAGAGGTATTTCTTTACCTAAACAGATAAACCAGTATGACCACGGGCAGATTGCCATTGTTTTTGTTTTAAATTAAAGATGAAAGATATGTAGCAAGACAAATATAGATGCTTTAACAAAGAATGCTTTCAATGACATTTGTGGTTCGTTTGCCATTCTTAAAGAAAACTCTAATGTTTCATTTCTTTTTCCTTGACTTACAGAGACCTACATTGACCATGCTGGTATATCAGTTTTTCCAGATAAATCAGCATTTTCTCCATGCTTTGTCCTAGTGCTTTATATAGTATATAGTGATTGACTGTATTAGGAACTGTGTCTGTGCAAAGGAACATCTTCCCTTCTGATTAACTGAGCATAATTCTTAGAATCATGACAATGTCATTTTTAAACATACCAATGTTAGCTTTTCTACAAGGAGATTCTTTTGGAGTTCTTCCACCTTTGTTCCATTGTAAACCTTAGAAGAGCCAAGTTCTTCATTAAAATGATGGGAGATTCTATCTTCAATTCCAGATTATGTGGTGGAAATTCAGGAAGTTCATCTGAATCAAGGAATTCTGTTGGAAAATGAGTATCTCTTTCACTGATGGCACTGAAGGAATAATATTCTTTCATTATTCCAGAGAAGTGTCTAATGCCTGTGGAACTGATTTTTCTCATCATTTTATTGAAGAAAACAAGGCTAGACTTCTTTGAGAATAGTTCTGCGGTTCTTTAATGTTGGGTAGATGAAATTGTTACATTCTAACACTGTTCTTGCTGGCATAACCCTAATTTCAGGTAATTCTATTTCATCATTTTGATTTGATTTTTCTCCCACATTCAATAAGAACTCAGAATACTCTTCTCTCTCACTCAATTGCATGTTTCTGTGGTGGAATGTAGTCCGGATTCCCAAGAGGAGGGGCTGCATTCCAGAGGGCAAAGAAGCAGTGAAGCATAGAAAGTTTGGTTGAGAGGAAGAAGGTTAAGAAAGATCTTTTCTATTCCCAGGGGTATATATGTAGCAGGGGTGAAATCCAGCAGGTTCTGACAGGTTCTGGAGAACCGGTAGTGGAAATTTTGAGTAATTCGGAGAACTGGCAAATATCACCTCTGGCTGGTCCCAGAGTGGGGTGGGAATGGAGATTTTGCAATATCCTTCTCCAGGAGTGGGGAGGGAATGGGGATTTTGTAGTATCCTTCCCCTGGAGAGGGATGGAAATGAAGATTTTGCAGTATCCTTCCCCTGTCACACCCACCAAGCCACGCCCACAGAACCGGTAGTAAAAAAATTTGAATTTCACCACTGGTATGTAGTGATGCAAATAGTTGTTTTAGGTTGGCAAGATTTCTATCAATAGGTGAAGAACAATCAAATAAACTTCTCAGAAGTAATTTTATGTGTCTTTCTTAGTTTTGGAGGCCTGACAATTTCTCTTCAATTGAAACTTGATAAAACTTGTCCATAAATATGATTTCTTGATGTATAAATTTTCCATATCAGCATCATTTCTTCCTTTCACAACTGGTAGAAGCTGTAGAACTGGTAGAAGATTGCCATAGGAAAGTATTAAAATTCCACCAAAGGCCTCAATTTTGCATATATTGTGAAGAATCCACTCTATTGCTTCAAGGCTAATCCCTCCCATTTATGGGGTTTTCATTCCAGACCATAAGCCTCAAATGTTGAAATAAATTTGCACTGTTGGCGGGTTTTTTTTTCTTTTCTTTCTTTTCTTTCTTTCTTTTTTTTTTTTTTTTTTTTGCAAAGAGCATTTTCATTCACTTTGAGAAGTATTTTGAATCATCACAGAAGGATACCATCTGTTCCTCTTTGGAAGGACTTCTTTGGCACCAAAAGATGTTCCTTGGAAGAGGCAGTTGTATTGTGTGATGTTCTTCCTGAACTCATTTACAATAGGTTCATCATTGTTATATAAACTGAGGAGTGCATTAGGTCGAGGCTGCAAATTACCTTTCTGGACCTTTCCCTTTATGCAGATGAAACTGGTACCGTTTTCCAGGAAATAGAAACACATGACAATGAGGACAGACTTTGGCCATGGCACCAAACCAGGGGTGAGTTCCACTTACCTTTACTACCGGTTCACAGCGGGAGCATGCGCAAATCACCCATGATGACATCATGGCGGGTGGGTGGAGCCTCCCACCAGTTTTACTACCAGTTCTGTAGAACCAGACTGAACTAGGAGCAACCCACCACTGCACCAAACTCAGCAGAAATATTACATCCTGCAAGTCATGCATTTTGCTTCGCTCTTTCTCTGTTGAAGCCTTGTTGTTGAAGGCAGACATTGTCGTGTTTTCACCATAATTAGTATTTGTCACATATTCTTGAACTGATCTTCCCTTTCCTCCTTCATCTTTTCTTATCTCCTCATTTTGTACCTTTCCTTGTAATTCTGGAAATGTACAACCCTTTCATCCATCATCTCTCCTCCTCCTTGCAACATCTCCATGACATTTGGTATCATCTCTTGACCATGACATCACCCCCCCTTTCCATATACAATAATTATGCTGATAGTATTTTATTTTGCTTTAATTTATTTTTATCACAATGTTGTACATTGCTGTTCTTGCTTCAGAACAGTTTAGAGTACATTGAATTGTGGGAAATGTTAAGAAGCAGTTTCAAAATCAAATCATGTGACTGCCTGAAAGACACCGAGCCTCGGTGGTGCAGTGGACTAAGTGCTTAGCTGCTTGCCTAAGTGCCTGCTAGCACTTAGCTGCCAGCTGCCTGCAATTAATGTGAGTTCAAACCTCACCAGGCTCAAGGTTGACTCAGCCTTCCATCCTTTCAAGGTAGGTAAATTGAGGACCCGGATTGTGGGGGCAATAAGCCAGCTTTGTATAGAACAACACTGCTTAGGGGAGGCCGAAAGCCCTAATAAGCAGATATATACATAAAAGTATGCAGGCTATTGCTATAATGCATTGTAAGCCGCCCTGAGTCTCTACGGAGAAGGGCGGCATATAAATTGGACAAACAAACAAACAAACAAACAAATAAATAAATAAGGTGGTATTGGTCCACCTGATGTTCAGTAGCCAAAGGACGGGCCAATCTACACTCAGATTCAGAGTAGGAAGCAGATGAGATGAAAAAGGGAGGGCGAGGACTATGTTATAATAATGGCTAATGTATTTGATACCAGAGAGATCAGGTTCTACTCCATGTGCAGCCACAGCAGCTCAATTGATGACTTTTAGTTCAACCTACCTCATAGAATTGTTGTGAAGAAACATAAGAGAATAGAGTATTACACATGTGCCTTGAGTTCTTGAACAAAGATGGGATATAGATATATGTGTATGTTTTTGTATTAGAAAAAGAGCACATAAAGCAATAAAAATATTGAAGTTTTTTATCATGCACCTTAAAATCATTTTTTTAAGAGCCACGTGATGAATCAATTCCTTGCTGCTGGGTAGGGGAGTGGGGACTGGCTGGGAAACTATCACAGAATGTTGAAAATGAAGATCACAAGTTTGTAGCAGCCAGAAGCAATGAAGCAGCCACAATTATCCCAAATTTCATTCCCTCGGCAGACATAGGTTCTGAATTTTGGACACATTCTGTATGTTAGCCCCTATGATGCTCCTTGAGGCAAAAATTGTTGCCTTGTGATATACAGTACTGTTTTGCTGTAAGAACCAAGAACTACATGATGAATTGCTCAGAGCAATTTCTTTATTGCAGTTTGTCTATAGACAGGAATCTTACCAGACTAAAGCACATTCTACATAACCATCAGATAAATAGTGAAGATTTAGGAAGGATTCCTTGTTGGTCTCTTTCTGCATACCAATGACTCAATGCTGATTTGCCTCTTCACTCCTCCCTTCTGCAACTCATTTTCCTATTACTGAATATAAAGGCATAACCTAGCCAGGAGTTCCTCCAGAAAAATATCTATACAATTAGAAAATTCTTTCATCCTTTCCTTTGGGAAATAAAGGCCAGAAGAATATAGATTAGCTATAGGGGTAAATAATACAGCTCTGTTAATTCTGTATAATTTGAATTCAATAAATATTATTAATAAAATTGGATTACAATATGGATCAATGATTTCAAAAAGTAAGACTGATCTATTTTATGTGTATATAGTTTAGTATTTCAGATAAAGGGATACAGCAGAATGCAATCATATTGTAACCTACTGGTTTTGGAGGGATATAACTAGAGTAGAAATAAGGAAGCTTTTAAAATTATTGTCTCTTTTAATACCGTTTCCATGATTATCCATTTAAGCATTTACAGCACTAAAGATCCTTTCAAATATTCAAGGTATAAGATGAAAGCCTGAGATCATACATGTATAGTTTCATAAGAATTGTGCCCAAAATTATTTCTATGTTAAGATTATTTTGACTCAATAATATCAAGGTTTGTAATGGTATAGGCTTTCATAGCCAGTATGAATCAAGCATGAGTTTTTGGGCTAAGTCTAGTTTTCTGGTGTCCTGAGGTTGTTTCAGTAGCACCAGAGGCTGAGCAAGGATTGATAAGGCCTTTGCATCTGTAACTGAAGAGTCTAGATTCTGAATACATCTACTCCTTGTTTAGTGACCATGTTCCATTGTAACCAATTTGGTCATTAAATGAAATAGTCATTAAGTGAACACATGACTGAGAAAGAGAGAGAAATGCTGTGAAGATTGATGGTTGCTACCGTCTCATTCAGATAAAAGTTCTCTTGCGCAGCTACACCCGTGTCTCCCTGTTGTATATGTTGTCAAATGCATGAAATTTGGTCATGCATGCATGCATTGGTCATTTGGTTGTAAAATGAATATAAAATGGTTTGTTACCATAGTATTTATGAATGGTTGCTTTTCAAGCAGTGAATGCAAACTTTCCAATCAAGCTCATCTCTGATCCAAGAAAGCTAGATCCTGATTGGTTTTTTCATCCAGATAAACTTATGATTGGTTTTTCAGAAATTCCAGGATAACTACTTCCTGTTTGGGTCTCTTTCAGACATGCTACTGCTTAGTCTTCTATGAGGGGAAGGTGCTATCAATTCCTTTTGCTGTTGGTTAAAAGGACTGTTTAACCTTGGTATAATATAAAGCTGAGATTCAGATTTTGTTAACCTGCAGTCTTTTCCTTTTTATAAAAGTTAGAATGTTTATCAGATTGATTGAACAACCAATATTACTAATGTATATTTCATTTTCCAGCTTTCTGGATTTTTTGTTTGGCTTATTTTTTAGGATAATCATTTAAAGCAAATATTTCACCAATTTAGCACTACAGTACCTGCATTTCTTTCAGGATTAGCTCAGCATATAACCAATATTTCTGACTCTTCAAAGATGAGTGGAGTAGAATAGATCAGGTTAGCTTTTGGCAGAGGCAACAAGAAAAACACTTTTATAGTTGTTATATAATTTGTTAAATACCTTGCTTAGTTCATAAAATTACATAACAACAAAGCATTTGAATATAATTGTTCATTGCTGATTATTTGATTATTGCAAATCAATACCTAACTCAGATTCTTTGTCAAAAACTATGCATATTTAGTCAGAATAATGGTGTTATTATTTATACTTCTGACATAACAAACTACAATTGTGATCAATGCCAGCAATTTTTGTCACATTAGAAATGCAATGAAAACTTTCCAAATCCATAACTGAGGATTAAAAGCAGACAGATAATCAAATTTAAAACTAAAATCATATAAAAAAGGGGAACAACATTCAGTGCAACTGTACAATGTATTCATCATCCAAAGAGCTAGTTATAACTTTTAGACCTCTTAATCAAATAACCAGATTTTTAGAAAATTTACCCCAAAATTTATAACATTTGAATATCTGTGGAGATACTATTCCAGAGGAAGAGATGGTTAACTTAGAAGCTATGTCAATCTCTAAGAGACACATACAAACCCTGACCTGATGGATCTTCTTGGGCAGAGATTTCATCTGGAAATAGGTAGACTTACAAATAGTCAGGACATTTAATTTAAATATAAATATCAATACAACTTAGTCTTTCTCTAGAGTCTGCTCATTTTGAAGGTCTTGGTTTCACTTACGTTTTGAACCGCGTCCTTTGGTACATTCCAAAAGGTGAAAAATTGTCTTTGGCTCAAAAAATGTTTTCATTCTTTTTTAGATTGTTAAACCTGTATTTCCAATTCATGCAGAAAAATGAATGAAAATGAAACAATCTGTAGTGAAATAGAGAATAAGCTGAGAAAAGTAAATCTTCTTTGCTGTTGAATTGGAATGTACAAAAAGATTCCCTTGTTGATGGAGAAATAGTAAAATGTTTATCATTCAATTGAAATGTTTGAGTGTAAGTGGACTTAGATAATAAATTCAACATGTGATGATGCAGAGAAAATAGATGGCATATGAGCTCCATAAATATATAATTTAGAAGATAGAATACATTCAGGAGATTGAAATAAGCAAGATATAACGAGTTAGTTGTGGAACATTTGAAGTCATGCTAATGAGAAATGAATAGCATTTTTTATATACTGTGTATACATTAGAAGGTCATGAATACAAAAAAATCTATATATTCGCAGAGATGGATAAATTTACCCTAGAATTACAGGATAAAGAAGACTCAAAATACTTTAATATGGAATAGCTGGTACCACTGGATAAGTCAGAGGAGGGGGAATGGTTAGAGATGAAATTCAGGAGAAATCAATGTAAATAAACAACTGCACTGTCAGAGAGATATAGAAGGAAATAAGTCACTGTGCGTATGTATATATGTATATATAACATTAGAAAGTAGTCAATAGATGAAGTTGAGCACTATATATGTACTGTATATGTATATGTAATTTGTGTGTTTGATTAAGAGAAACTTGTTAGTTTTTCTTATATTTGTTTTAAATGTCTTTTTTAAATACGAATAAAGTTTGTTCAAAAAAAAAAGGAAAGGTCATGAAGGACAAGGATGAGAAAGAAAGAAGAATGCACATTCACCCACAGATATGATCTTACTTTGACAGATATAGGAAGCAAACCAGTTGGATGGATTGTTAGTCTCTTACACTGCAGAAAACCCACACTGCATGTTAACTACCTATTGCATATTTGGCTAAAGCTGTCCATCATATAACTACATATACTGCAGCAGAATCAAGAAATAAATTTCAGTTTAGTGATTAAATTTGCTGCTAATAATCTCAAAAAGGCGTAAACACATATTTAACATTTTGAAATGGTCACAGGCAGAGAAAATTAGAGTTTGCCAGAAGATATAGCGCATTTCAAATGGTTTGATCTACAGAATTACAGTACTATTAGATTTATTGAGGATTTTAGACACAACAGCTAGCAATCCTCAGAGATTTATTACTGGGAGTAGATATTTATCAATCAAGAAAGTTTAATTTTATCAGGACTGCATATTTAGGCTTTATTTTTCCATCTTTCTACTATATTTCCTCAGTCCTTGATTCATTAAAAAAAAAATAATCTTGCCTTTTTTATTTTTATAAATAACCTAAGGCAGCAAACATACCATATACTCCTTCCTTCTACTTTTTCCAACAATAATACTGTGAGGTGGAGTGAGAGTGCAAGAGAGTGCGAGTGGAGAAGGAGAGAGAGAGAGAGAGAGAGAGAGAGAGAGAGAGAGAGAGAGAGAGAGAGAGAGATTGGCCCGAAATTACCCAGCCATTTTTCATGCTTAAAGCAAGACTAGAATTCACAGTCTCCTGATTTCTAGTCTGTCACCCTAATCAGTAGGCCAAACTAGTTTTCTTATCAATAGATTATAAAAAGTGTATCCTAATTGTGTGACATAGTAATTAAGAGATATTGAGAAGCAATTTCACTCCATTAAGTAACCTTGCATGACATAATAATTAAAAGGCATTAAACAGTAACTTATCTGTGTTAAATGATTTTGTTGATCCCTTAAATGTGGCAAGGTAGGAAAAGGTTATGTTTCTAATAGATAAATGTGCAAAACAATGGAGGAAAAACAAAGCAGTGCATATTAAAAATCAGCTAATATAGATTAGCTACCATTACAATTGTTTAAGCACCAGATTGGTATAGATTGCATTCACTGCTTTCAATACATGTCTATAAATGCTTTCATGGGCACATAACTAGAAATAGCACATGACTGCAAAGTAGTAATTATTCTAAGTCAATTTGTTTGCAATGTGAAAGTATACAAGATGCAAAACTGTTTCTAAGTTGATGAGGAAAGAAACTGTCTGCATATTTATTGTGTTGTAATTATTGTTTTAGGAATTAAGTTTGGGATAAAGCTACCACTTGAAGAATCCACTCATTAATGTTACTAGTAAAGCATCAGCAACTTTAGTCTCATGAATGAGTGAAGATACATAATCTTGGATACTAGAGATGTGTGTAGCTCAACCTTGCTTTCAGCAGTGAGTAGGTTATGGCAAGTCCTTTTCGACACCCATAATTGTATTTTCTTTCTACCTTTCTTTTAATGGGGATGTGTGTGTTTGTGTGTCTGGCTGAAGCTTTAAGATATACAAATTGAATGTTCACTTGCAGTCATAAAGCTTTGATTAAAAAGCTATGGTCCATCACTTTGTGGTAAAGCAGACGTGATGCAGTACATATATAATGTTTAATCTTTTGGGTAACTCGTTTAAGTATGAATGAAAGTTCATGAATGAAATGTTTCTTAATTACTACCTTGTGGGTCAGAACTATTTCTGCACAGGCTTCAATTTCATTTGACTCCCCATTTAAAAAAAACAACAACATTTCCTTAAAGATCTTGATCTTATTTTATTCAAGGTCTCTATCAGAACACAGATTCAGTCAAGAAGTTGAGTCTAAATAATATATTAGTCCTGTTCCGTCATTTTAACTTCTTGTTAAAATGAAGTTATTAGCAATGAGTATAACATAAAAAGATGCTACAATGAATCAAACAGTGGCTTCATAAAAGGCTATCCCTCCTCTAATCCCACTCATGCTTTTTTTAGAGACACTCTCTTCCACATAAGAGAATTTAAAAAATAATATATAAGTAATAAACCAAGGCCTCTTTTCCACTATATTCTGTATGTTTTCTGCTTGTCTTCTTGGAAATTATCTTCCATTGTTATAGAATACATGTTTCATGTTGGAATTCAGCAGTAACATCAGAGTGAGCCAGTTTGGTGTAGTGGTTAAAGTACCAGGCTAGAAACCAGAAGACTGAGTTCTAGTCCTGCCTTAGGCATGAAACCAACTGGTTGATCTTGGGCTACTTTCTCTCAGGCCTAAGAAGCAGGCAAATCACTTCAGAAAAACCTTGCCAAGAAAACTGCAGGGACTATTGTAGGAAGTCACTGGGAGTAAAGACTGACTGAGAAGCATATACATACATTCATACATAACCAGAGCTTGCATTCAGTAAAGACTGATTCAGAAGCACATATATTATAAAGGTAAAGGTTCCCTTTGCACATATGTGCTAGTCATTCCCGACTATGTATGTATCTATATAATATATGTAACAGTGGTGGGTTCCTCCCGGTTCGGCCAAGCCGGTAGTGGTGACAATATGACATCACTGAACCAGTTCTGTTTGTTCGGGACCTGGGCCCTCCCGCACCCCCCCCCACGTTATTCTTACCTTTTATTTGGACCCGCCCCCAATCTATTCGCTGCCTCCCGAGTCCCAGCTGATCGGCTAGAAGGAAAAAAATTGTTTAAACTCTTGCCGTGGGGCTTCAAAGGGCCGCCCTACAGCTGATCAGTGTTAAAAGGCAGTGTGGTGGTAGACCAGTGCGCTGGAAAAACAAATGGGTAGACCAGTGCCTCGAAAAACAAATGGGTAGACCGGTGCCTCGAAAAACAAATAGATAGACCGGTGCCTCCAAAAACAACTGGGTAGACCGGAACACTCCAAGAACAAATAGGTAGACCGATACAGCTCTGCAAGCAGTTAAAAGCCTGGTAGACCAGTACTTCTGCTAAATCCTAAAGAATTGTCACATGACCATCAAGCCACACCCACAAAATAAGCCACACCCACAGAACCAGTAGTAAAAAAATTTAGAACCTATCCCTGATATGTACTGTATTTTTTGGAGTATAAGACGCTCCGGACTATAAGATGCACCTACCTTTTTTGGTGAGGAAAACAAGAAAAAGAAATCTGTCTCTGCCTCCCAGCAATTTTGCCTTGTTGCAGCAAACAGCAAACAGCCTGCTTTCCTTTCATTTTCGTTTTCAGCATAGCTTGATTAGCACAAGAAAAAAAAATCTGCTCCCAGACAATTTACCTCCTTGCAGCAAGCCTGCGCAGCAATAGGCAATGGCAATCCCTGCAGCCTGAAACAGCTGAGAGTCGGGAGTCGGGAGTTGATTGTCCGATCCAACGGACAATCAACTTGTGCTAATTAGGCTGTGCTGAGCTGAAATGGACTGTTTCTTCTTGCTGCTTGCTGCAAGGAGGTAAATTGTTGGGAGGCAGAGGCCAAAGGGTGGGGGCCAGTGGGTGGGTGGGGCTACATTTGGTGTAGAAGACGCACCCAAATGTTCACGCCTCTTTGGGGGGGGGGAAGGTGCGTCTTATACTCCAAAAAATACGGTACATGTATTATATACATACATAAACCAGAGCTTGCAATCAGATTAGCACAATCTATCCATTAAGTAGTTGCCTCTCTCAAGTCTTAATCATAAGCATTATCTAAGGGAAAAGAAGTAAGAAGTATTTCAGAGTAGGTAAGTGTCAGCTTCATCAAAGACTTTCACTTCCACCTATGCTGATTTCTGCTAAATGAAAAAGTAGAAACCAAAAAAAAAAAAAAAGAGAGAGAGAGGCAAATCCACTTATCACTCATCTTTGAAGTACTGTAGACTATCCAATTCTGTGCCTTTTTTCTAAGAAATAAGACTTATCATGGCTATAATAGCAAACATACAATAATGTTCTACAATATAATCATTGCATAGTTTCCATATGTATAGTATGTTGTGGGAATCCAGCATCTATCACTTCTAGGGCTTAATATTTTATGCTAACCCAGCCAACTGTATTTAAAAATTTATTTAAAAATCATGATTAAACAAGGACGGTTCATGTAAATAAGTACTACAGCCCCTTAATCCAGTAGTTATTTTTCATCTCATAGCTTTTAATAGCTTTTGTAGTTGCATCCATAAGCTGTTATCTAGGGGGGTTTTTTTCTGTTACAAATACCAGCAAATGTTTCATACCCTAAGTAATAAATCTGCAGGATCCTTGATGCTCTGGGAGACATTACAGTAATGGCTATAGAAATTACTTAAAATAGCCAGCCTCAGCATTTTGAAAAAGCAAAGTTGAGGCAAATTAACTTGCAGCACTTCTAAAACACTAAGATGCCAAAACTCCTCTCTCTGACGAACTCTCTTCCAGCGGCAACTAACCTTTGCACTGATTAGAAGCAGATAATGGCAAGGAATTCCATGATAAACGTAAGACAGCTTTGCATCTTGTTATTTTAGACAGATTGGAGTCCCAGATCCCCAAAAAAAACCCATTAGTCATAGTTTACAAAGTCACACAACTCAGTAAGCTGGACCAAAGAAGCCACACCATCACTTAGTGAAAATGTGAATCCAGTCATGAAGTATTAGCTTTGTTGAGTTTGGAGAAGGAATTGTCTTCTCCACATCTAGCCTGTTTTTTAAACCTTCCCCTGTGTATTGGACAGAAAACTAAGAACCATTCACAAATTCTAACTAAAATCATTTCCTGTTGGTATAAGTAGATGGCAAGGAGAAGTGGGGGGGGCTAAACAAACCTCTACAGTTCAGAAATCATATTGGAAAATGTAAAAAGAAAACAAAACTTCTCTGGGCTCTTGAATTAGGAAGTGATGCAGAGAAAGTACTGGCATAAATATTATGAACTATTCTAGAATGGTACTTGTAGCTTCACAGCTTGCAACTGATAGACTTGTCCTTCATTTTTTGTTCTATAGTTTTAAGATTGGAAGCATTTCCCTCCTTATTTTACAGTAGAAATCTTTCTGCTGCAACAGTCTGGGAGTGCTCATTAAAGCCTTTTTAAATGCTGTCAACTCTCAGTAAAAGATTCCTTGCTCAAACAGCAATTTCCCCCCTTTCCAGTGCACAAATAATCTTCTCCTTAAAAGCAGCCCACAAAAACACAACTCTGCTTTTCAGCCAGCCATTTCCATACATTCGGGCAAAGGAGAGATGCAGAGAATCATGCTACAAGCTTGGCCTCTGTACTGACCGGGTGAAAAATTTTATTTAGATTTTATTGTTTTCTGGAAAAGGCCAATCTGGGTTTCTTTTTTTGTTGACAATCTGCCTCCGGCTGAGCCTTTAGGTTATACTTATTCTTGGGTGCCAGGGCTTCTAGGAAACGAGGTACCTTTCTAGCATAAAGATTAAGAGGAATCGAAAATGAAACGCATTAGCAAAATAATAGAATTTGGGGAAATGAAATTAGCTTTGTTTGGACGGTAATGAAAACATTTGCTAGGCGGCTTTTGTCTGAGTAACAAAATGAGTATTGCAATATTGCAACACCAGCTCTGCAAAGTCATGACACAGGTACAGTGAGGGCAGAGAAACAATACCCTGTTTTTTTAACTTGTTACTCACCCACCCACCCCTTTCCCCCTGGTGGATGACTCTGTGTTCAGGTTCACACATCAGTTCACATTAAATTACACTAACTTCTAGTGTTGATTCTAATGAGTCTATTTTAACTGTTATTAAATATGGATTCAATCCAATGTGTCCATCATTTTAAATAAGGAAAAATAACATTTGTCTTGCTGGTTCTGGGGTGGAAACGGGTCAAATCAGAATACAGACAATTCTTATCATGTATTTATTAGTAATGTGCACTACAAGAAACCTATAACACTGATTTAGTAAGTGAACAGTGAAGTGATTTGTTAGCTATTGCACACTTTCTGTTTCATATATGCTTATTCTCACACCTTATTCAGTATCTGTCCTAAAGTTTCTTCCTATATCTGAACTTTACTATCTAGTCTAAACGGTTGCTGGAATTGGGTATGTCTGGCTTAATGAAAAGAAGGACTAAGGGTGACATGATAGAGTGTTCCAATATCTCAGGGATTACCACAAAGAAGAGGGAGTCAAGCTATTCTCCAAAGCATCTAAGAGCAGGACAAGAAGCAATGGATGGAAACTAATCAAGGAAAGAAGCAACATAGAACTAAGAAGAAATTTCCTGAAAGTTAGAACAATTAATCAGTGGAACAACTTGCCTCCAGAAGTTGTGAATGTTCCAACACTGCAAGTTTTTGAGAAGAGACTGGACAATCATTTGTCTGAAATGTATTCTTATTCTATTCTATTCTCATTTGCGATCATTCTGACTTTTCTATTTTATATTCCTTATATTTCCAGCTGCCTGTAACCAACTGCCAACTGGCCTTAAACACTTCAATGTTATCTTTACTTCTGAATTTTTCTTTCCTTCTTATCTGGCAGCAACTTTATTTAACTGTTTACCACTTCTGCTGCAGCCGAATTTTAGCTCACCTTCTTAGCCTACCAATTTATTCTGTCCTTTGCCTATGCATTTTTGAATCTAGCTTTACATAATACACACAGACATTTATTCATGTAGAGATCCCAGATTCATTCTCCTGGCTCTCTGCCATCTCTTTCTCTCTCCCCCTGTCTTTATCTCCTGAGGCCAATCATCCTCAGGGGGTTTTGGTAGCAGCTTTGAACACAACTTACTGGTGCTGCTCTCTGCTGCTCTGGGCCCTAGCAATGAGCTCAACTACAAGAGCTGCAAGCTGCTTGGCTCCCCTGGTGGGATGGAAGGAAGAAAAAAACCTATCCTTTTTCTTTTTGCTTCCCGATTTTTCCCTTGATT
The DNA here is from genome assembly GCA_022577455.1 of Arizona elegans. NCBI lineage: Eukaryota > Metazoa > Chordata > Lepidosauria > Squamata > Colubridae > Arizona > Arizona elegans. The sequence continues at coordinate 136,045,488 of JAKOOJ010000002.1, read as the reverse complement.
TCATTCCCTCTTGAGGTACATCCTGTCACTGCTGAGCTTCCTTCTCCTCCATGGCTCCCCTTCAAGCTTCTCTCTGCTGGTCCCCAATCCAACATCTGGGATACCCACCAGGGGATGTAGGTGATGTAGAATTCTGATTTTCTGAGAAAAAAGATGTAATGTTTGCTTTTTTTAAAAGCACCGTGGGGAGTTATTTAAAAAAAGATGACATAATTCCAATCTCTTCAGGCTCAGGCTTAAATTATTCAGATATAACTGTTCTCTTATAAAAGTTCATGTAGGTCTCCAACAAAATCTTACAATTTCTGCAGTGCTATGTAGAAATGTTGTTCCATGTGAAATATCCCAAAGGGGGCTGCTTATCACCTAAGTTTTACATATTACATTGCATGTGAGCGTTTTAAATGTACTCTTATTCTCACAATCATACTGCAAACATGATAATTATTCAGGCATTAATAAAAAGCTAGGATAATATCTTCAACTATATCATCTTTTTGGCATATACCGTAGGGATTTCAGGCCATTTTAGCCAGTGGGATTTGGGAATTTCAAGTACAAGTTTTGCTCATTTTCACTGGTGAGGGCTACTCATTCCAAAAATGGCTGCCCAAATAGCTATGCCCAATCACAAAATGTCTTTAGCAGAAAGCAAACTAGTGAAGATGCTCCCTGCAACTTTCTCTAATCTCCTCATGCTAAACCATATAAATTAGAAGTAATCCAAGTCAAACGAATTACTTTTATGATATAGCACAATGTATTAATGAAGTAAATTGATGGTTTCCTTCTTTCCTCAGGACAGTGCATTGTTTTTCTTAGTTTTGTGTGATTGGTAGGAAAGTTTCACTATTTGAACATCATTAGTTCATGAGGTAAATAGATGTGTGTGCTTCATACTTTCCAATTTTTCATAGGTGAAAACAGCTAAATTTTAAGATCAGTATATTAATTTGAGTAATTTGAAAGGATTTAATATTTTCAGATGTCCATATTTTTTGAACTATATACCTACTAAATTGAAATTGAAGACTGGACAATGAAAATGGATACTCCATGCCTCTGTTGAATAACAAGAGACTTATTTTTCTATTTAGGAATGATACATTTATGCTCTAATTACTCAGTGGATTGAAGGCCCTATGTTGTGATTTATGAATGGTTGCTTATAGGTGTTGACTATGTATGATAAATATAATGATATATGTTCAACCTTTAGTGAAACTATGGTGTAAATCTTTATGCATAGAGATGAGAAGTCAAATATATATTTATAAATTGTTTCCATTTTTTTATTTGTCTTGTTTAATTAAGGACAAAAAAGACAGCTATTTTTATAAAAAGCTATATATAATATTATCACACAGTGTATTACGTTTACTCTGTTGCATATTCACCCTCCGACTGGAGTAAATAAAAAGGGTGGTTTTTTTTTTTTTTATTTAAAAGGTACGGGGGGAAATCATATATGTGATCAACTATTTAAACTGTACCCTAAGAGCTGTTGTGGTGGGTGAACAGACCGCAAGCATCAGCACCAGTTCAGATGTCTTAGCCTCTTAGGAATCTTTAAGAGGAAGCAGACACCTTGAAAATGACAACACTAGCACCTATCTTTCACCATTATGGTTTTAAGGATGTCCTTAAAAACCCAGTGCAATGACAGTGATTTATCAGACAGAAGCCTCTAAACTGACTTCTCCCCCGATAAACAGATTGCCAGGACCACATGCAAAGGCAAAGCAACTGGGATTGGATTATCTGCAGCACCAAAACCCCAATCTTTTGCTAGTATGGTGGATGCAATGCACGGAGCTGGGTGAAGCAACAATACCTAGTCCTCGGTTTAGGGCAACGGGAACCAATCCGTCAGTCACCTAATCTTTTTAGTTCGTCCAAATCTTGCCACCGATAATCCTTCCCCCACCCCACCCCCGAGAATTAAGAGGTGGCCAGCAAGTGATGGAGAACCACGACGGTGGCATCCCATCTCTCTTTCAACCTCCCGAAGGATGGAAGCGAGGAAGCAGGGTAGCCCCGATCTGCCTTACGACGCCCGGATCAAGATACCGCAACTGAACCGTCGAGGTGCAGCTCCGAGCAAAGCTGGTGGGGGGGGGGGGGGGAGAGAAAGGGGCGTGTGCTTTGCTGCGGGACTCGGGCGGCCACGTGCAGAGCACGGAGGAGGGCGGCAGAATCCGCGCGGCGTTGCTACACCGTCCTCACGCCCACTTCGTTTTTCTCTTTCTCTCCCCCCCCTCCCCTCTCCACGTTTGGGGAAAAAATAAAACACTCTCGGGAAGAAGCGGGGGAAGAGCCCGAGGAGAGGCGGCGGCGGCGGCGGCTGCTGAACAGCTCTGACGCGGAGTTGGTGGGGGCGGGAACTGCTGTTGCTACTTGGCTTCCTCCCTCTCCGTGAGGGAGCTTCGCGGCTTCCCAGCTCCCCGGCAATCCGACGTGCAAGCGGCCCCCTCCCCCTCAGCGTCGCCGCCCCCGCGCCTGGGATTTGGAGGACCCACTTCAGCTACTTCTCCCTTTCTTCCTCCCCCCCCCGGCCGCCCCTCCCCTGAGGAGAGAAGTCCCTGGTTGCCCGGCGCCCTCTTGACCAGGACCGCCACGGACGGCGCTTCCCGGGGGGAGGTGGTTTGTAGGCGGTCGTCTTGTGCCCTTCCCCGTTTGCCTCCGACGAACGCGGAGCTCTCTTTCAAGGCTTTCGCTGCCACCCTCAGGAACCGGTGAAGGCGAAGGAGGCTCGGCCACATGTCGGCGTCTGTCCGTCTGTCTTTGCCCGTCTGTCAGTCGGCTGCAGCCATAGCACCTGTGTAGGAGCGACGCCTCCTCCTCCTCCTCCTCCAGGAGGCCCTCGCCGCTCGGGAGGAAACCCCAGCCGCGAGCCTTGCCGGGTTTGGGGGGCGGGAAGGCTCCGCCGCCTCCGCGCTCCTCGTGGCCAGTCGTCGCCGCGGCGGCGATGGAAAGCAGCCCTGCTCGCGCGCCTTTGTGAGTCTCGCTCCTGCGCCCCGGCTCTGACAGATGCGCGGGGAAGAGGGTGGCTCGCCCCCCTTTTCTTTTGCTTCGCGGTTCCCGCAGCTCTGGTGGCTGTGGCAGCGGCGGCAGGAGCCCCCTTTCTTCGCTTGGCTGCCGGCTCCGCAAGGATTTACTGGATGAAGAGCTTTCTTTTGGGGTGGTTGCCGTGGGGCTCTGGCAAACGGAGAGACTTCAGCTGACAAGGTACCTGTTCTCCAGACGGCCGCGTAGGGGAAAGGAAGTGTTGCCCAGATGTGCTCCTGAAGGGTATCCGCATCGTGGTCTTAGCATGGGGGAGGGGAGCTACGACCGGAGGGGGGGTCGGTCGCCATCCTGCTGCCGCCCTACCCCATTTCCCCTCGCCTTTTCTCCAGCTTCCCACGCCCCATAAACCCCGGACCCCCGGTCTCTTGGTAGGAATCGTGATCCCAGCTGTCAGTTATCTGCAGGCAACGGAGACTTAAAAGGACGCGTTCTCCAACCCTGTGATGTGAGTATTTTCTCGGAGGCTGCGTCCTTGCACGGGGAAGGGGCTGCTGTGGCTGTAGCTGCTGCTGCTGCTCCTTCGGTCGCGCTGCTGTAGGGGTGTGTTAGCCGGGGAAGCGCCGCGCGCTCTGTCTTTCGGGGTGGGGAAGGCAGGTTCGAGGCTTGGGGGAAGTTGGGGTTTGGTGTATGTGTGTGTGGTTGTGTGTGTGGTGTGTAGCTTTTTCCCCTCTGCTTTTCCTCCCGGGGCTCTCTCGCTTCTTTGGCGCGGTGGCACGGAGGGTGGGCTTGGTTGCGGTGGGTGAGCGGCGGAGGAGAGAAGGCGCCTCGGGGTGCTGCTGCTGGTGGTAACCAGATGAAATGCAGCGGTTGCTAAGGGGAGAAAGCTTCGCTGCAATGAAGGCAAGAGAGGGAGGACAGGGATCCTCCTTCGTCGATTTGATAGCCTTCTCTTTCCTCTCCCCCCCCCCCCCGAAACTGTGTGGGTCTGGAGGGGGCCGGTTGGTTGCTTGAGCTGGGATCAAGGTGGCAAGGTGGGGCGGGGGATGGCAGATGCTCCTGGTAGGTGTGCTTAAGGAACTTACCTCATGTAGGACCAGTTCCTGGTCGTGGATACCTTCAGAATCCCTTTTGAACCACAACCCCCCCCCGCCTTTTTTTAATCATGCCCTTATCCCAGTGACACCAAGAAAGAGGGTGTGAAGAAGTGGGCAGAGGTGGCTGATTGAGTATGCCATCTTTATGGTTAGGGAAAATTGGACCCCCGTGGTGCTGCAGAGAGAGAGAGAGAGAGAGAGAGAGAGAGAGAGAAGCTGCCACTACCTGCTTTTTTTCTGCCTTCATAGATGGCATCCTGGGCCCAATCCGACCACCTTCCACTCTCTTGTAGTCTCCCTCTAGGTGACCCAGGCAGAGTGGTGGAAACCAGATGCTGTTCAAGGAAGAGGCAGTGATAGCTTCTCTTCATTTGTTCCGGATAGACCTACTGGCTCCCTTCTTATAAAGGGGAAGGCAAACAGATAAAAGGATGTGGTGGCATCTTCCTTTCATATCTGTTGTAATTTTTCTGTGGATATTGGGAGAGGAGAGGAGGAAGATGCTAGCAGGATCACTTGCTACTCTTGCACAGTTATTTACTCTCTTTTTAAAATAGTACGGTCAGAAGAATTTGGCAGAAAATTCTCTTCTCTGACTTCTCTTGCTTGGGGAATCTTAGCATGGATTCCCCGAAAGAGTAGAAGCAACCCCTTTCTTTGATTGCCCTCCAATCCTGCTGTAGGCAATGCAGTAGGTAGGATTGGGCTTGTTATGCCCAGAACCTACTTCTCTGCAACACAGAGGGAGAGGAGAGAGGAATGGAGGAGAGGTGATTGGGTTGCTTCTTGCTTGAGCAGCTACCTGCAGACCTGTGCTCTCTCTTTGGCCTCCATGTGGCACTGTTCAGAGAACATACATGCATTGGGAACCTCTCCCAATAGGACAATGTGGTAAACTACCAGTTTCTCCTGTCAGTGAGTCTAAAAGTGAAGGATGCTGGAAAGAGTAGCTTAATAACATTCGGAGTGCCACAAGTTCCCACTCTTTATCTTGGAAATGTCTTATCTTTGTGCCACTCCTTGCTTATGCCAATATAGTGGATATAATTTTGCTCACTGGAGGATGGACAGAAAGATACTATCAAGAAATGTTGCTAATATTGTTCTCTAATTTGGAATGAACACATCTGTACTTTGGGTGCAATATCTACAGGTAGAGGGGACATATAAATGAGGGAGAGGATGCCTCAATTTGCGTTGCCTCTGCACAAGGATTTAGTTTATTTAGATATTACCAATTCCTCTGGGCTGGAGTAGTAGAGATTAGACATGGATGAAGGAGAACACAAGTGGATGTGGTCTTCTTTGTGGATGGCCAGAGGCCCAGTTCTTCTTCAGAAACATGAGCAAGTGAGTGGATATCCCAGCTTCTTTTTGCAATACTCATTTTGTGGCAACACTGTTAGCTTTACTTGTAGTTAGTATGATGCCCCTCAAAAGACGCTAGAGACAGAAGTTGCAATGTGGTTCTTCATTTCAAATCAGGATTCAAATCTCTAAGTGGCTACATCTCAGTAGTATCTAGGTAGAGGGCTCTTTTCATATAGGAGAGTCTTGGCATTGCCCTGTGGTATCCATATTGTTGCTTGCATTGGTAACATATTAATGGTCTATTAAATTAATTAATAACAGAGGACAGGCTAAAAGTATGGCTTCCAGGCATTATAGGAAAACTTAAAAAAACACATTGAGCTAAGGATTTGAATATTTAACCTAATATTTCATAGAGCTTTTTAAAAACATTATCTCCCTGTTTCTTGTACACTCTTAGAACCAAATTAGGACTTTTTGACATGAACATGTCACTGAAAGACTGAGTATGCAAGCAAAATGGAAATGTTAGCAGCTAGAATGGTACCTGTTTCAATGTAGTTTACACTCTCTCCAGTGGTAATTGCTTTCTATTAATGCGCATGGATCACAGATGTGTTCTTGTTTAATGTACAAAGTCTTATGTGGTTTGTTATTCTAGTTTATGCTTCTGGTGCTACAAAACACTTTTAATATTAACATTATTTAAAATATTCATAACCTCTTAAGCATGGCTAAGACCATTTGAAATATCAAGCTGCTTTAAACTACTGGGGTCTCTTCTTTATGTCTCCCCTCCTCCATAGGTTGTGACTCAGGGTGACTTTTTTGATATCTGTGTGAAAGAATGCAACTTTGTTGCTGCTTCTTAGCTATCCTTACTCATTAAACACCCACAATGTGCCTATCATTATATCTCAAATTCCACTGTATTTATTTGCAACAGTATCACTACACTTCGACTAATAAAGTCAGCTTTTTCCTAAGAATTGCAATGTACAAAAGAATGTTTGCTTTAATAGGATCAATTAAAACATTTGACTGATCTGCATCCATATCAATGATGCAATTCTTCACTCCAAGTTTGCTTTCAAATATTAGAACAACCCAACAGTTTGAAAAATAGTCAAATTTCAACATCCCACAGTATATGGTGTAATGCTATTCCGATACAAAGATCAGGCCAGCCATACACATTTTTTACACTCTGCTTCCCTCTTACTATTTTTCTGTCTTTTCTTCTATCTTAGATTTTTGCAAGAATCAGTCAGATTTCCATGCCTAGTGGCATGCTCTCTTCTGAATGTGCTTGTTTGTTATTTTTATATCATGCTTTTATTTCATAGAATAAAAGGAATACAAAGCAGTTCCTCCAAATTTTCCCTCCATAACAACCTTGTGATATGTTCAGTTACTACCCTAGCTCCTGTCGTTCTATTTCGCATTGCATGAAAAAAATGGGAGCATACTATATATTCAAATGGACATTTTGAGATCTTCTTATTCTTGAAATACTCATTTGATAATGTTTATCAGGTCTATATTATAAAGTGTAGCATCCATGAATTATATAGAACATGGGTCCTCAGTGTTTTGAGCTAAAGGACATATTCAGAGCTAATGGGCATTCTCATACAGCCATTGACAGAAGGTGACCAAATCTTTGGCTTATTACCGCTTTTTGTTTTCTAAGAGAAAGTCCAGGCCAAGATGCATTATTAGAAATACATATTATAGTTCAGATTGGTTATTGGCCTTGCAGTGTTCCAAGAAAGAAAGGGAGGGAGGGAGAGAGTGGTGGGGAGAAAAGAGAAAGAGGGCGAGAAGGAACTAAAAATTAAGAGCTGGATAGATGTTAATGAACAAATTATTTCCACTAGGTACTAAGTTTGGGACCCAAGATAAATATTTCTGAAGCTTTCACACTATTTTTCCATCTCCAATCTCTGAGAGTTTTGAAAAGGACTATAACTGGTTTCCCCAAATTTTTCACTACTAGCTTACAGAAATATTTTATTGCTTGTTAAAGAAGGTAGCTGAAATTAATGACTTGCTGTAGAAAGAGGTAACCTGATGCTTTTTTATATCTTATACTTCAAGTCTCTTCTGTCCTAAACATTATATTTGATGACAAAGAAATAGGGACATTCCTACAATTATGCAAAGGTCTGTTTTGGGAATCCTTGCATAAACCTATTCTCTTGTGTGCATATTGCATTATGTGTGGATGCATGCAAGAGAATGATGGCCTCTGTTTTGTGCATGTACAAGTATTATGGCTGCCATTTTCGTATATTGAAAATAATGAGTGTAATCATTTATTTATTACATTTATATGCTGCCCCTGTCCCCAATAAGGCAACTCTGTGCCCTTTTGTTCCTTATTGTAAATCAGACCTTAATGTAACTTGAAGGCAATCTGCCTAGAGCCATCCAAAATTTGCCCCTAATTTAGCATCCTAGGTAAAATAGCAGAAAATAAAGATATAAGATAATGATTCTATTGCATACCTGTTGGACTCATTTATCACTTGCTTGAATATTTAATTCCCCAGGGCCTCCCAATGATTTTGATTACAAGGACCATACTTATTGGAGATCATGTTGTAGCCTAACACACATAGTTTGCTTCCGGTTGTTTGGCGTAAGAAATTAATCAGTCTCTTTGTGGCAAGAATGAACTACATCTCTCTATGGATGTGTGTTACTTTATGGCCCACTTAAAAATATTATAGCCCCGTTAAAGCACAGCTTCCTGACACAAGGGAGATACTATATTCTTATCTTAGGAATTTATAATATTATCACCATGGTAACATTTTTCATGCTTTATACTTGGCCTCTGACATTTTCACCTAAGAAAAACTCAACAGAGAATTCTATTCTTGCTTTTCTGAGGATGAGGTGTTGGAAGGATTGCAAAGCAAAGAAAAGAAGTTTGAATAACAACAATTATATTTAACACATTTCTGTTAGTGTTACGTATGCAAAGTAAAAAAAAATCAGTAACTTGTGCTGACAAGTTATGTGGGTGTCGGCTCTATGCATCAATTTATTCCAGTATTCAACAAAAGATGCTGACTTAACCATGGCAACCCTCTCCTTTCCTTTTTCATCAAATATTGGAGTGCATATGTTCTAGAAAAATGTGGCACATTTTAAAAAGAAAGCAATGCTATGACACATAATTGAGCAAGTTTAATTATGTAAACCTTTATTTTGAACGGAGTTATGTCTTTTGAAGAAAAAATACCTGCTTTCCCCCTTAAATTCTAATGGTATATTTTAGATTAAATTTACTTCCTCTATTTTTAACAAGTCAAATGGAAGCAAACAAAGAAGAATTGTAGTGTAATGCCGCTCTTTCTGAAGTGGAATGCTTAGTTTAGGATGTATTAGTAGACTTGTATAACTTTGATAGTAGCTGCCATTTACCTTGCAATTTTCAAACAAATGACTACACTTCAGGAAGATTTCTGTATCATAATTAACCTAGTATAGTATATTGACTAATTTAATTAGTATGTATATATCTTATATTTCACAAAAAGCTTCAAAGTTGAAAATAGTTAAGCTTATTAACCTGTTTGTTTATAGCATTTCGTCAGCAAATTGCAGTTTTAGCAGTATATAGTTTATACATTGGTTCTGCTTGGATTTGTTTTAAAAGATCAATTAGAAAATATTGTGATTTTTTTTTTTGAGCGATGATTTTTATAAAGTTGATTGACAAATGCCCATGTGACATACCTTTCATATAACGAGTTGTCCTGTCTAATCTCTATCATAAGACTTTGGATCTCCCAGAAATTTAACATAAATTATAGAAAACATCCCTGAATGACATGGCTAAGTCATAGGGAGAGACATGTGTAACTAAAGTAGACATTCGCTCAAGTCAACGTCTATGTCTCATAGAATTCTTGGTAAGAGTTCAGAAGTGGATAGCTATTTCCTTCCGCCTGGAATTTTATTTTATTTTTTAAATCCAAGTCTAATCTGTAATGCTGAAATTTTCCAGTAGAATATCATTCATAGTCTGAGCCTGCTTAGCTTCCAAAGTCAGCTAGATGTTGCCACTTTCTTGTGTGGCATAATGTTGACTAAGTAATTTCTGTAGCAGAGAAAATTATTAACTGATTGTCCTGCACTCAAATCTTCAGTACCACAGCCTACTTTGTATGGTACGACCCGCTAATCATTTAGCAGACTTTTTGGAACGTATTATGAAAAGAAAGGCTAGAGCTGCTGTTCACAGAGCTGTGGATCAAGCTTCATTAAGCTTAGATAGCAATTGGATTCTGTCTTTCTTAACTTTTCTTTCCCTTCTACCATAATGGAACTACATAGTTAGTACCATATTGATATAAGGAGGTAATAACATTAGAATTGTAGTAGTTTGATAGATGACAAAAGATTTTGTCTTCTGTTAAAAGGGAATAGAATCTTAAGACATGGACTTAAATGAAGAAGGACATGTTAAGATGGGAAAAAATAAAATTTTCACTCGTGTTATGAAAAAAGTGAATGCTTTGTCAAGAATAATATTTTTGTTTCAGACATTACTATGGCAGAAAGATGCATTTAAATTTATATGACGGGAAAAATAATGAATTAAATATAAAGTATTACCAGATGCAAAGCGGTAGTGGGTTTCAATTTAGTTTGCTACTGGTTTGCTTGTGCGCGCATGCACACTCCAATGACGTTTCTGCACCGCTGCCACTACTGGTTTGCCCCAATCCAGGGCGAACCGGTAGGAACTCACCACTGATGCAAAGAAAAGGATGACTTAGTTTGCTAGATTTGAAATTGTATTTTGTTTATTGTTCTTGATCGGGACGAAAAGAATGAATGAATATTGCTGAGAAACAAGACTCTTTTACAGTTAGAAGAACATAACCTGACATTTGGATGGCATGAATATTTATGGTAACATTAAAGTTAAAATTAATGTGGACTTCAAAAATAATCTCATTAGATATTCATTAGAGAATATGAATATTCATTAGAGAATATCTAATAGATATAAACCCAGGCAGAACCTGAAAATACCTTCATGGATATCATCTCAGGATGAATATCATGGAAGAGAAATGGCAGACAAAAATAAATGTTTGTTGTACCATGACTTATTGGAAAACTATCAAGGGGAACTAAAATCAAAATAAAGAGAGCACTTAATAGCCAAAGCATATAGTTGTTGATGGTTTCCCCATTTACAGTTATTTGAAATATTCAAAATGGATAAAATGACTTCTTTTTGTGCCATATCCATCATTGGACGTTGGCGATCCTATTTTTATCAACAGCCACACAAAAAGGTGCTGCTGAGTTTTGTCCATAAAATGACTTACCAGTACTTAGTTATATTTCCAATTCTGAAATATGTAATTACCAAAATGTATAGTATTTTGTTGAAATTTGAAACAAGGCTAGAACAGGTTATAGAATGTATGATAAAGTGTGCTAAGAATTCATGATAAAGTGTGCTAAGAGTTTTGGTTATAGAATATAGATGGGAAAATATGTGGTTAAAAGGGTTGAAATTTACATTAGTTATAATTTCAAAAAAAGAGCTAGTTTGGTTATTGATAAAAAATTATTGTTTTGCCTTCAATATAATGCCATCTTGGTGAACCTGGACCAGTCACTTTCTCTCAGCCCTAGGAAGGAGGCCACTTCTGAAAAAGTTTGTGAAGAAAACTGCAGTGAAGAATATGAGAAGCCACTTTTTAATATTTTTTCTTTCTTTTCTAATTTTCAGCTTTTTTTTCTTTTCTTGCACTTTTTGCTTTTTACTTTGATTTCCTCCCTCCCTCCCTTCCTTTTATCTTCATTTTATATTAGTTTTTATTGTCTTGTTTAAAAGTTTCAGTAAAATTATATATAAAAAAGATTTCAGGGAATATATTTTTGGAGAAAAGCAGAATAATTTTTTTGCTGCATTTCATGACCAATATAAGTGTGCATTAAGCACTTCAATTTTTAGATCTTGGTTAATAGGGTTGCTAAGGAATAGTTAGCAGTTTATAGTCCAAGTCTATAAATGTTGTATAAAGCTTAATTTTAAATGTATGTAGCCTTAAGGAACTAAATAATACAAATGTATCATTGTTCAGCAAGGACATTCTAGTTTCCTGAAGAGATAAAAAAAGATCTAATAGCATATTTTGGTGTCTAAGAGTTAACAATTTAACAATACAGATTAAGTTTCCAGGGCTTTCATTTTGTGTTGCAGTGATTTGGAAGAGATACAAAATGATAGGACTTCCCTCCAAGCAAAGGGACAGAGTACAATTGTTTATTGCCTTCTCAAAAGCAGAGTACAAATTAGAAAAGGTTCCATTCTCCCTTAATAACCCCAAATAATGGATGTTGCATAAGTCAATCTAGCATTTCTGAATCCCTGCTAAAAAGCATTATGATTTATAGTATTAATGCAAAAGAGATGATGTCACTCAAGAAAAACTATTTGGAGGATGGAAGAACCAGTATGTAAGATTATTTTAAAAGCTTCATTCAGTATCTAACCCCAAACAGGGTTATTACTAACAGAATGCTTAAGCCACTTTGGAACCATTGAATCATCTGCAGTTAGTAACCAGTAAAACCAGAATTTCTGTGTTTATTTATCATTTCAATTTCTATGGCCTCCTACTGCTGTGTAATACTCTGTGATATCCATTTCAGTTCTCTTTATCCATTCTTTGGCCTCTAAAGTATTAACTATCACTCTGTCTTATTGAGCACATTTAGTCTTCTAGCAATTTTTGACTTTTATTATGTTTTTGGTTTTTTTCACTCTGCAAAGTTTCTTCATATTTCTGTTGGAGAATGCAGTTTTGGTTATATAAATCTCAATACTCAGGACTTGAAAATAGAATAATCATTTTAGCCATTGTCTATTCACTGCAGGATGAAAGCCTCTTCTGCATGTTTCTAACCAATATGGTCCTGGCTTTCTTTTGCCAATTAGGCCCGCAATACTTGCTGAAAATATACCAAAAGAAATAACTTTTCTTTTTATTATTATAATATGTTTTCCAGATTTCTGGAATTTAATTTGACAATAACAACTACATTGATTTACTTTAATTTGCTTTATACATATTAGTTAACTGATAACAAGAGATCAAAAAATGAAAATGTTGAATAGGCAGTCTTTCAAACTCTATGGCAAAAACACACACACACACACACACACACACACACATTGTTGAAACTGGCTATATGAGACGATCTTGCTTTCCTCCCAATAAATTTGAAAAAAATGGCCAGAAATTTTACACATTACTACACAATAAAATTATATATAATAGATAATTGGAGTCTCTGAGACAAATTGAAGTAAGCTCTGCTGTTTTTTAAGTTGATAGCACGTGGTTCCATTATCCAATCACAACAGCTTTGAAACCACAATTCATTCTGTATCTATTTTTGGAACTTTTACTTTTCTTGGCGTTTTAATTTAATTAAAATATTTACAAATAATTAAAGACATATTTTAAATTCTCACTAAATCAATGGTGCTAAACCTTGACAAATTTAAAAGGTTGAATGATTGTTTGCTAGAAAAAGAAAGCTTTTGTTCACCATCAGGCTAGGGGAATGTTAATTGCATAGGGAAGAGGGGAAATCTCAGGTTCATGAATCACAGGTCACTGACATAATTGGCAAAACACTGTCCTATGGAAAAACTCTCAAAATGTCATTGTGCTAATTAAACAATTGCTTCTAGTGTAGGACTTAAATGGATTACACATCTTCACTGATTTCAATAGAAGACAAAGATTGGTATACATATATACACACAAGCATGCACACCCATGCCCCCACACTGTATGTATGCATGCATGTGTGTGTGTGTGTGCATGAATAAATGAATGAATGGTCAGTTTATGCAATCACTGCATTTGGAAAACGATACTGCGGAGCTGAAAAAATGCTTAAAGGGGTAACTGAAATGTTTAGTACTGTAAAACTACTTCTCAGTGAGGAAATACTACGGTATATGGGGCTATTTAGCTTGGACCAAAAGTGTTTTAAAGGAGAAAAGCTGAAGTGTATATAAAGTCATTAATGTTATGAATAGTATAGATAAATAGAAGTTTTTCTTATAATGATAGAACTAGGACCATTCATTATAACTAAATGCAATGAAATTTAAGATTGATAAGATTTTTTCTGTTTAATGCAGTTAAATTGTAGAGTTTGTTGCTGTTTAGACACGACGGTAGTTGTGATCTAGGCAATTGTATAGGTAAAGTGGACAGATTAATGGCACATAAGACTATCAATGACTTATAGATACAACTGTTCACTGTCTCTGGACTCCCAGTTAGCATTTCTTAGTATCAGGTTTTAGGACTGCATTGTTGCTTTCCTGGCCATGTTTATGAGCTTCCTTAGTGCATTTAGATGGCTACTATAGGACTATACTGGACCAAGTGGACTGTTGGCCTGTCTAGCAGGTTCATCATAGGTTCTTGGCAGGACATTAGTTTATGTACAGAAAAGAATTTACCTTTTCCTTCTCCCACAGCTATGGTAAAGGACATATGTAATTGATAAATAAATATTGATAAAAAGATTGTACACTGCAATCACTCCTGACAATTGACTGCTGGCTTGAATTATTAGTAGTAGTTGAGAACAGAACAGACTTTTTTCTTTTCAAACAGACTTTGTCATTATAACCAACGTCCACTAAAAATAAATATTAAAAAGTAAAATAAAACAAAATAGTTGCATGGTTGGTATGATTAGGTTACAGTGAATATTACAGATAATAAAACAGAATTTGGCCACATTTAAGGAATCTGAATCACACTGGTCAGTTAACAGCAACTGTACATAGAATAGAACTGACTGGCCTGAAAAATTAGTTAAAATGGACTTATAAAATGTAGCTGTGCACCTTTATAAAATTGACACCGCAACAAAACATGAACCACATTTTCACTTGCCATAAAAGCAAAGTCTTAATATATAAAAAGGTTTTCTGAATTTTCCATTAGTCAGTAAACTTTATAATAGTAATGCCAGCTTCAAAAAAGAAAAAGCATGGCTTAGCCTTAGTGTTTTGTTAACTCCTTTACGAAACAGACAAAGTTTTTGTTGAAGTGGAATATCCCTAAATTCTCTCTCAAGAATAGCTTTTGGAAGCCCATCAAATTTTGTTAGGTCTCTTCTGAATTTGGAAACTTTTATTTGTCTTAAATACCTTATCAGATTGAAAAAAGGGAAACATCTATGCACAAACATGTATTTACAATAGTGTCACAATATCTAACTGGATTTCAAGTTTAAGCGCTCATGTTCCACCATGAAAATTACATCGAATGAGAAACCAGAGCACTACAAAAGTTCATGCAATGTCTTACTTCAGGATGAAGCAAAATCATCAATTAAAAAGGAAGGAGGGCAAGCCCACAGGAAAGAATATAGCCAATATACTATATAAAAGGTTGCGTGTCCAAGTATGAGGCCCAATTTTAGTCACACTGGTTTTGCAGCAGAAAAGCACCATAGGAATGCATTATGGAATTTGAAATATAGACCTTGAGAAGCATACTTTTAAAATTTTGTTAATGGTACAAATGCTTTCTATCCAAGGTGCTAGAAAGTTTGCTCGATTGTTTTTTATTGCTGTCCGTTTTGAAGCTGAACTTCATATTGTATTCATCAGTGGTGGGTTTCTACTGGTTTGCCCCGGTTCGGGCAAACTGGTAATGGCGGTGGCAGGAGACTCTGTCCACCCGCCCGGATGTCATCATGGATGCTCTACTCATGCACAGAAGGTTCTGCACAGAAGCACCACACGTGAGGCGCTGCCAGTTCCAAACCAGTAGCGAAGGTAAGTGGAACCCACTACTGGAATACGTCAAAACATGCTTTGGTTAATGCTTTTCTGAAGTTAGAAATGATTATTTGATTTAAATAACTTGCTGATCTAAGAAAAGAGAACCAGCTACCCAGAAGCATATTTCTAGGGAAAGCTGACAGATCTAATTCATCTTCTATATTCATGACATACTGTTTTAAGACTTGATACCACCTAATGGAGTCCACCATTAAAAGTGTGTTTTATATAAAACCAAACCACAGCAACTTCTAGTAAGCAGTTCTTCCACAAGATGATTCAAAGTTATCAACCAAGATCAAAGACACTAGACCCTGAAGGGAAAAAGTAGCTTTATGTAGTAAAAATACACAGCCACCACACACTAATCTCCAAACAGATCACAAGACCCTCACAGCAGAAGATTGTATCACTTGGAAGACTATCCTAAGAAATTTAGATTGTGTTTTTCCTAAGAAGACAAAGAAAGAAAGAAGATACTGTACAGATTCAAGTGAGCTCTAAATAAGAACTCCGCAAATTTTGGGAGAAAATGTTTTAATGTAACTGATATGAATAATGCATATAGTAAAAGGATTATAAAGCAGTTACCAATTTTCGAGAATTTGTGTTATTAGTTGGTCTAAATAACATCAAGAGGAAGGTGTAAAATTTCCCCCACTTCTGCTGTACAAGTTTGCTAGCAAAGAATAGGAGCCGTATCCATGTTTAAAAAGCCTGCATTTTTATGTATGTATTTTCTGAGGACTAAAGAGCTGGATGTTAGAAATTATTTACCTATAGTGAATGATGCCTTAGCTCATATACAGTAGCTTAATGGCTTTCTAAGTATGGTCTGTGGAATACTTTTCATGACGATAATACTGTAGCAATGGCAGATTAAATTTTCCTAAACCATGCACACCAATGAAGTGTGCATCCTGTTTATGCAAAATCTCATTAATTCTTTGGCAGCTAGGTCAGTGTATCAAATGAAGATTATTGGACTACTGATTTTTGGGCTGATTGTTACAATGCTAACACTGGCGACATTGAAAATACTAGTAGACAGACACTGGTGTGACTAATGTTCCATTCTACATTTCTCTCTTGACTTATGTTATTTAACCCTAATTTTACCTTCTTGTACAACATTCTGCTAATTTCCTTTGAAGAAGGGAATAGAGAATTTATAGGATAACCAATCATGAACTGTTAGGTTAAGGGAATTTTAAAAACGGTAATTTTTACTTGCTGAAGACTCTCAGTGAAAAAAAAATGTTTTTTTCTTTGTGGGAAACTGGTTGTGGTGTTTGGGGAAACTGAACTGTGAAAAATGCTATATTTCATTTTACTTAGTTGCACTTAAATTAACTGCATATACTTTTAGATGTATTTTTGAATTTTCAATGCATTAAGTACATGATTAATGTCTTCTACATAAAAATCTTAGAAACAAAGATTCTAGAAACAAGCCTATGGATCAAGCTTAACTTGTTAGCTGGAAGCATATAATTATTTGGGTGGGCATAATTTTTAAGAAGGGAATGTCTCCAGATAGATGGACTAGTGCGGTGATGGCTAACCGTTTTGCCATCGTGTGCCAAAAGTGGGGGGAGCGCAGGGGTATCGCATGTGCATGTGCCCACACCCTTAATTCAGTGCACCTTGCCCCACCATGCATGTGTGTGTGACCCCCTGTGCTCT
Organism: Arizona elegans; assembly: GCA_022577455.1. NCBI lineage: Eukaryota > Metazoa > Chordata > Lepidosauria > Squamata > Colubridae > Arizona > Arizona elegans. The sequence continues at coordinate 136,028,523 of JAKOOJ010000002.1, read as the reverse complement.
CCCTGCTATTGGCACGCGATGGCACAGTGGGACCGGAAGGCCCGTTTTTTGCCTCCCCAGGCTCCAGAGCCTTTCTAGGAGCCTGGGGAGGGCAAAAATAGCCTTCCCCAACCCCTTCGGAGGCTGGAAACGGCCCATTTCCCGACTTCTGGTGGGCCCAAAAGGCCCGAAAATCAGCTGGCCTGCATGCGCATGTGCGCTGGAATTGAGCTAAGGCAACGCTCACATGCTCACAGATATGCCATAGGTTCGCCATCACGGGACTAGTGTAATCGTCACATTCATAAAGGGAATAGAACTCACTTAACTGACTATGCAAGAGATAAGGAAGAAATATTGTTTTCCTATTTATTTACAAAAAAACAGATCAAGACAGAACAAATAGACAAGAAGAAAGCATACAAGTATATTTTGAGACTCAGCTTGTTTGTTCTTGTATCTTGTATCATAAAGCTTAAAATAAAACATATATTTATAGTGGTGGAATGGTAGCAATATTTAAAAATATAAAATGAGACTTGCATCCTAAATGGGATGTCCATTATATTGATTACTTATTTAATTTAAAGTAGTAATTTAAAGTTTATATTATGCTTTGAAAACTGAAGTGTCCATTGAATCTCTCGAGTTATTACTGAGAAACTGCAAGGTATCTAAATATTGGTAATTTGAAATATTGATAATGGTACATATGTCTGTATCAAAAGACAGTTTCACATTACAGCATTCAGAATCATATAATAGCACAAATTTGTGCTCTAATGATTTTAAGTTTGAGTCCATTGATTATTCAGTACATACTTACTTTCAAGGTTGAACTAATTCTAATGATTAAATTTGCACATTTTTATAATGTTAGTATTCTTTGCTATTATGAAGTTATTATTCTTTTTTAAATACAGAAGTTAACAAGCAATAGCTAGAGAAGAGAATTATTTTTTATTTGTTAGCTTTACTGACTTGGGGGGAAAAAATTAAATAAGCCTTTGGCCTTACAAACTATCCTTCAGATGTAGTGATTATATACTTAAATATATCCATGAAGTGGTGAGGAAGAGACAAATACAAAGAAAAACATTGAAATGTTGACAAGCTCCAAGCTGGAGTATTAACTTTTTAAAGTATGATTTCAAATTTACTTTTTAATAAGCACAGGGAGATACAAATTTTTAGCCACTTTTTAGTTACTTTATTGGAAAACATTTTTTAGCTGGGAACACACATTGCTTAATACTTTTATTAAAAGCTCAGTATGGTCAGTTGATATATGTGGACAATGCACCGTTTATTAGCTTGGGCAGCTTCCCTTGGACAGTTTCCAGAAATTTCCAGAAAGGTGACTCTTGACAACATATACTACTGTAGAAGAGAGACCCATATGTCAGGCTTATATTTTGATAGTACACAAGGTATCTTGTAAATTGCATTTTCCCTATTCATTATCCATTGTTTTAAGTACCTTTCAAAGCTAATAATCTCTTTTACCTCTGTTATTACTTTTTCTTCATTGAAAAAAAATAAAAGAGTCTTCTTTATAGTATTGGTTATAAATTTTTCTCTTTAATCCTGAAAAATATATGAAATACTAAAAAAGCAGTGTATAATAAAACATATGTACGTTACTGAACAACTACATTTAATGTAGTTGTTTTTAAGATCAGGTGCATCTATCTGCTCAAATCACAGGACTGAATTTCATTGGGGACACTTGTGTGCAGAAGGTCCCAAGTTTAATCTCTAAATTTAATGTGTAAGGAAGACCCAGGAGATAGCTGCTGCTGCTGCAAGGAAGCTTCCCTTAATTGTACTTTAGAACAGGGATCCATGATCTTTGCAAATCATGTCAAGCAGGGGTGGGTTCTGCTTACCTTTACTACCGGTTTGGAACGGGACTACGTGCACTTGCTTCACTCGTGTGCACGTTCTTCTGTGCATGCGCAGAAGCGTTCTGATGACGTCAGAGTTGGTGGACGGAGCCTTCCGCTAGTTTTTTTTTTTTTAATTTGATTTATATGCCGCCCTTCTCCGGAGACTCAGGGCGGCTTACAATGCGTTAAGCAATAGCCTTCATACTTTTGTATATTTTATACAAAGTCAGCTTATTGCCCCCACAAACTGGGTCCTCATTTCACCTACCTTAGAAAGGATGGAAGGCTGAGTCAACCTTGAGCCTTGGAGAGATTTGAACCAGCAGAAATTGCAGGCAATTGTGTTAATAACATGGTGTTAATAAAACAGATGTTTTATTACTGTTTCTATAGAACCGGTCCGAACCGGGGGCAAACCACCACTGATGTCAAGTCAAATTTATGAAAATGTCAGGTGCCAAAAGTTTTCAGCATATCTGTAAGACTTTCACTATGTTTCTGTCATAGAATATATAATACTAAGAAACAATAAAAAGCACTTCTAAAGGGAAAACAATACGCACATTGCTATATGTGTACATTACATTTCCGGCTGCTCCCTGTGCTCTGAAAAATTCTTAATAATACCAAGGAGAATATATGATTTAGTTATTAACAATATTGATTATGTTAAACATGCTTGACGCTAGCTCTCCACCAGTGTGTAGTACTACTTACTGCATTTTTAAGTCAGCAATTTAATCATGCTGCTTAACATGAACACTTAGGGGTTGTGAGGTGCACAAAGTTCAGTTAGAGGCCAAATTCCTCTATCCTACAGTGATCCTAAGTGCATACCTGCTTTAATATACCCATCTTCCTTCCTGTGCACTTTTTTAAAGAAAGACATTCCTTGAATTCTTCAATCTTTTAAACTCTTGACAATTTATGAAGAAGATGGTTTTTTTTGACAAATGTTTTTATTCATGCCAACAATTTAGCCTAATGTTCTGAGAATTGTGGGTGTTAGAGAACAGAACAAATTTCCATATTGACTAATTTGAGCTCACACTTTAGATTTAAATGAAAAGTATTGAGGGGTTTCCCCCCCTCCTTTTGACTGTCTTTATATGGCAGATCCTTTACCCTTCCCCCCATGTCAAGACATGATTATGAAGTGTGGATCAATTTCCATTTTGAATTCATTATATATGGAAATTCTGATGTCCAAAATAGCTTGCAGTGTTGAATTTTTGATCATGGAATCTATGCTTTTTAAGTAATTAAATTCTGATCTGGGGTAGAAGAAAACGTGTAGCAAGAACCAGGGTTTTCTGTTTATTTGCTTGTAAACCTTGTTAGGTTTTTTTTCAGTCACTCTGTTACCTGAGGTTATATACAGTTCCAACGTTTGGACACTTTTGACATTTGAATTGTGTGGCCACTTAACTGAACAAGGACTGCAGTATAGTTTTCTGTTTTTATTTCTTCACAAAGTGACCCACTCTCTACAAGGATTAAAAGATTTATTAACCAATGTCATAGAGTGTGCTGAACAGTCTGCTATAAAAAGGGCTCAGGATGCAGAGATACTTTATCACATTCTCTGATTGCTTGTATGTTACAGCTAATAGGGAGAAGATGTTTTAATATAGCAGACTCTAATTTTTTAAAAAAAAAACAACAACAGCACACCAGTTTTCTTTTTTTTTTTAAAGTACTATTCCTGAAGAGATATAATTGGGCAAGAACATTGAAAATAACAATTTAGGCTCAGGATAAATTATTTTCAATTGTAACGTGGGAATAATCCCACAAAGATTGCTTTCCAAGTATTCACAGACTAAGTGAATTAATATCAATTACAAAAAAGCAGATAGGATCTTCAGATTGTTGGCATATAACTTTAAGGTTACCATGGGAAAGAGGGTCTATCCTAATGTGGCCAGTCATTTGTCAAATAGAAAGTTGATGTTATTCCCTGCAAGCTGCTCAGCATATTCCATTTTCTTCCACATTTTGTTTTGCCTTTTCTTTTTCTGAACAAGTTCTTGCATTTCCAAACTATATAGCAGCTTGTTTGTTTGTCTGCTTGCTTGCTTGTTTATTTATTTATTTATTCCTTCATTCCTTCCTTCCTTCCTTCCTTCCTTCCTTCCTTCCTTCATTCATTCATTCATTCATTCATTCATTTATTCTCCTATTTCAAATACAGGCTAACAATTAAAAACATATTTTTTTAAAAAAAAAAAGTAACCAGAATTATAAATAAAATAAACTAACAGTCCAAAGTCCTAACTAACTTCCCTTAGTCAATACAATGGGGGTTGGGACCTTTGTATTAGGACCCTAGATCCATTGGCAAAAGTAAATCTTCAAGAGTTGAAAACATTTACCCTGTTTTTTTTTCCTGAGAATGCTTATGGCATTTATTCCTAAGAATAAAGACAATGCTGGTATGTTGATATGCAAAATATCCATTACATTTAATTTAATTAAAAAATATATAAATAATATCTAAAAAGTGAAGAAAGGAGCTTGCCTGTTAAGAGAGGAATCTATAAGCTTTTCAAAGTAGGGCAGCTCAGGAAATGGGCACTGCAAGGACAACTGGAACTTTTATTTTATTGTTGTAGGATAGAATAACAGAATTGTGAAAGACTGCCAGCTTCTATGTGTTTACAATTTACAGAAAGTGAGTTCTGATGCTCCTGACATTCCTAGAGTTGAGATGTCATTTCCTGCCCTTTTACCTGCTAGCAATTCTCACCTAACTTTGCCAGCTTTATCTCTGCTTCCCTCTGTACCACTTTCCCATCAGAATCAATCTCTCTTCTTCAAGCTTAATAAAAATAGGCAATTATAAATGAAAAGCCATCTGGTTAATTTTCAGGATAATTTGGAAGGGTCAATAAATGTTGAGGCCAGTTTTGTAAGTGGCTGGACAAAAGTAAAAACTTAGTGAAAAGCCACATCAAATCCCCCACCTCAATCTTGACCCTATCTTGCCCGTGCATGTCTGTAGCACCTTTCTATGTAGCTTCTGCCAAAACTAAATGTTCATTGAAGAAGAGTTGAGCCATCTGTCTCTCCTGCAGAAAATCCAAGATATTAAGGACAATTGGTGCCAGAGTTCTAGAGGGCAGGATGTGGTGTTGATAGCCATAGATAGCCTGAAAGAAAGACATGCCTGTGGAGAAACGTATCACGTTTTTATATTCAAGCTCTGCAAAAGGTTACAGTTCAATCTAGTTGTCCTACTGATAAGAGACATAGCTTTTCAAGTCCTGTTCTAATTATTGATTCATTCTCTCCAAATATCCATTAGAGACCAGGTGATGTAATGATAGCAACTGAATCTAAATGTCTGATAGCTGGAAGAGGACCTTTTAAAGATTGGATCCAAATTTGAGATTCATGATCTGAGAAGACTTGATCGATTAAACCACTGTACCTAAAAATGTGGTCTAGAAAAAGTTGTTCAGGCTCCTGAAGCAATGAAACGCCTTTGCGAGAAATATCTTGCTAACAGTTTTTTTTTTCTTAGTATAAAATGCAAATAGAAATAAAGACAATGGAAGGAAGGGGAAGGAAAGGGGGCAGAGGAGACAGAGTGAGGAAAGGAGGAAAAAGAAATAAGAAACAAAGCAGTGACTTCTGACTTTGGGGGGGTGGGGCAGTAGGATACACAATAAAGCTATAGTATCAACTTTTTAATTATACCATACTAGCCATTTCTATTCCAGTAACCCATTCAATTGTCAAAACCCAAAGTCAACATTCCACTTTTTTTCTCTTTCATGCTTGAAAGGCCAAAAGTGATTTTCAAGTAGCCACAAAACTCTTTACATTCTTGTCCCTACTTAGTGCAGTCAACTTTGCGTTCTCACTATTTTTCCATCATTTTCCCAATAGATTTTTTTCAATCTATTCCATTGTGGAAATTAACACTTCTTTCTGTTTCTGGGCATATAGAATTCTTGCAGCTGTCACCATGTCTAGCAACAAAGTTCCATCCCAGCCCCCATTTCTTGATCTAATAGGCTTAGAAGAAAAGTTTCCAGTTTCTATTTTAAGTCCATTTTTAACATTTTCTGCATAGGACATCTTGGTTTACAAATCCACTATCACAAACATTCATTGTTTGTTACTGCACAAGTATTATATGCACAAAAGTGGAAAGACTCCGAAATATCTATAATGGAGGAATGCTAGTGGAAAATAACACAGTTAGAAAAATTGACTTGTGTGACCATGGAAAGATCAACAGCTGCATTTATCAGTGACTGGAAATCCTTTATGGACTTGGTGCTGAAAAAAGAGAAAAACGAACTTGTGATTTATGGGTTTGAGGATTAGAAAGGATAGTTTTCGGAAAGAAGGAAAATATGATGTAATTGTAGAGATAGATGGTAAAATATAAATACATTTATAATCGCTGTTGAAAAGATCAGAAGCTTTTTCTTTATAATCTTTTTTCTTTCTCTATTATTCTTTCTCTTTCTTTCTTTCTTACTTACTCATGGTCCTTTCTTACTGTCTTTGTTCCTTTTCTAAAATTTCTATTGTTTTTAACTTGTTAAAAATTTCTTCAATAAAAATTATATTTAAAAAGTCCATTGAAAAAGAACCCCAAATTTCTAGCAGTGGAGTGTAAGAACTGACCAGTTTCTCAGGGTTATCTTTGCCTGATAAAAGATATATCAGGAAGAAACAGTCTGTGGTATTTGTTTTCATCCTCAACAACAAAGTTTTCTGAGTACCTGATACTCAGAGTACCTGATATTTTAAAAATGTCTCCATATCCAGCAGATTCAGTGGTGGGTTTCACTTACCTTTGCTACTGGTTCTCTTGTGTGCGTGTCCTCGGTTTGCTCGCACTCATGCCACTTCTGCGCATGCACAAAAGCTTCTGCGCATGTGCAGAGTGTATTTGATGACATCCGGGTGGGTGGGTGGGTGGAACCTCCCACTGCCACTGCTACCGGTTCATCCGAACTGGGGCGAACCAGTAGCAATCCACCACTGAACAGATTGATTATCATAGCAAAGTTACAATATCTCTTTCCTTAAAGGAAGATGCACATATAAATAAATGGCTGTTGTGAAGCAATTGTCTATCATCATAGACAAAGGAAAATTCATTTATGGAGCTCACTGAAGATTAAGCATCTGAATATGAAACCTCAATCTGAATATGAATGTCCTAATCCAATCCAACAGTACTACTACCTCCTTTCCTCAACCTTTCTGAAGGGACTATTCCCTTGGGATATGGGGGGTAGGGAGGAGCATTCTTGGCTTCAGAATTGTGGAAACAAAGCATGAGAATAGAAGATGATATTCAGAATTACATCTTAGTTTATTTGTAGCTTGTTATGTAAGATGGAACATAATTATACAAATTGAAATGGAACAAACATTATGTCCAACTGATTTGATGAGAAATTTTGATTTTTGCAACTATTCCAAATTCTTGTGATCGATGCATTCTTGCACAGGATGGGTTCTCCCTCCAAGAAATGCCTCCATTACTGGAATGAGCTTTTTATCTCAAACAACTCATTATTGAAAATGTCATGGTTTCCTTTATCTGGGAAAAGCAATCTGGAATAAAATATACATAGCATGACATCTCTTTTCCTATCTGCCTTTGATGCTTTGAGGAGAGTGATTCTTAATGTTTCATCTGATGGAAGTTTTTTTACACAACAAAAGGATGAAAGGGATCAGAAAAAGGGATGTTAAAATCTTGAAATTTTGCTTCTTCTTGAGTAGCTCATTTGAAATTATGTCGTTTCTTTAGTAGTTGAGAAAGTGATCTTAAGTGTTCTGTAAAATTAAAATTGAACTTTCTATAAAAGAATTGCAAAGCCTGGTATGATGGTGCAGATTGTAATTTTGCAAAATTTATCTGCATGCTTGGTAGAATTCTAGTGACACAAATAGTTCAACTGAAGAAAATCAGATGCATTTTTTCAATTTAGCAAAAAGCTGGGGGTTTTTTGTTTTGTTTTTTGATTTGATTTATATGCCGCCCTTCTCCGGAGACTCAGGGCGGCTTACAATGCGTTAAGCAATAGCTTTCATACTTTTGTATATTTATACAAAGTCAGCTTATTGCCCCCACAATCCGGGTCCTCATTTTACCTACCTTAGAAAGGATGGAAGGCTGAGTCAACCTTGAGCCTGGTGAGATTTGAACTTGCAGTAATTGCAGGCAGCTGATGTTAATAACAGTGCTTTAGTCTGCTGCGCCACCAGGGCTCTATTTGTAGGGGCTTTCTAAGAATTCTTTGACATAGGTCTTGTGCAAAGATGGTTCTTCTGAAAAAAATCAGTATGTGATCCAACTACTGTATATATATGTCCAAAACATCAGAAAATATTGCATTCGGTAATCTGGAGAATATCATGTCATAAATAACTAATCCAAAAAATATCACTTGTATATTCAATTTTTCATATCTGGTGTCAAAAGGCATGAAATATTCATTCTGATCAAATTCCAAATGTTTTTCAAATCCAGTTTCATGAATATGTGTGCCTTTTGGTTCAATGGGTCCAAATAAGTAAATGTGGCTAGTGATCCATAATGGTTACACTGATCAGGAGTCTATAATCATGCAGTCCTAAAAGAATTATCTCCCTTGGGAGTAAAACATGTAGGTACAGATATTGGAGGTTTAAAGGGGGGGGGGGGAAACCCTTCATCCAGAAACTCCTTTAATGTAGTTAATTGAATAGACATGGAATATTGCCTTACTGCTGGAATCTAGGCTACCAGCATCAAGTTGATTATGTTATGACCAAGAAGGGGGCAGTGTTCAACAATAGCAAATATTCTGCATATATAATCGTGTGGGCAATTTAAACTATTGCACTGTTGTATCTATTAAATTGGTACTCGGATCCTTATCAACAAGATTAGAGAGTTTACACAGTATATAAACCTGAAGTTGTACAGAGAGTAAGAGGATAATAATTAAAAAAAAAACATTGGGAGGGGAGCCTGTGAAGTTTCCTGAGGATGAGGCTTTGGAGTAATTTAGGCATTTGCTTGCTTACATGGCCTAAAGTTCCTGGGATGTTGCTCTTCCTAATTTTCTGGCATAATTTGTCTCATTAACTCATCTCTTAGTTCAAGTCCTTCATGAAACTGATCAGTTAGACCCTAATTCATTTGACTCTAATTGCTGTCTCCATCCTAATCGCTGGCAAAAAAAAATGGAAAATTCTGTTATGTATTCCCAAATCTGCCTTGTTTAAATTTACAAATCTATCAGGTTTGCTATTACTGTCCTAGCTAACTCATCAAATGTAGCTCTAAATCTCTGTATGAAGTTCTGATTATTATCCAGCAATGGATCATTACCCTGAATTTGAAAGGAAAAGCCCGTTTGGCTTCTCTTCCTTTAGCAGACTCAGAACAAAAGTCACCCTGCAGCGTTTGTAGGAAATTTTGCTGGCCAACTCACCATACAGATTTTACACTGAGTCATGAAAGTCAGAAATTAATCCTGTGTTCCTCCAAATTTCTCCAGCAAACTTCCATAAGAGAAAAAAAACTGGCTGGGCTACAGGCTGCTGAGATGTTCCTGTGTGAGACAAGTCATGTCCCAACTCTGTACTGTGATGTTGTATGGGGTTTTATTCAATTACTCTTGCTGCTATAACAATGCTTCAGTAAGTTGTTCTGCAGACAGTGCAGTGCCCTGAGGATCCACAATCGGAGGAAAATGCTTCTGATTAGAAAATAAGGAGGCTTTCAAGATTGATGTTAGCCCTTCAAGGTAGATGAGGTATTGGAACTCTGTTGTTACAGGGTGATGATGGTGATGCTGTCCGTTCAGTCGTGTCTGGGTCTCAGCTGTGGACCAAATCTGTGCACAGTGTCCCATCTTGTACAGTTTCTTTCAATTGTTTCAATGCTCTGGCTGGTGTCAGCTTTGATGATGTCTAAGCACTGTACTTTGGGGGGTTTGTTTCTTTTTACTACTAACCATTCTGCATACAAGTGTTTGATTGCATGGCATGGCCGAAATAAGTAAGGCGGAATTTTGTGGGTTTTGCTTCCAAAGGTATGTCAGGTTTTATATCCTCCAATACATGTTTGTTTGTCACGTTTGCTTCTAAGGAATGTGCAGGAGCCCTCTCCCAACAGCACAGTTCAAATGAATCCATGACTTCTTGTCTAGTTTTCTCATGGTCCAGCTTTCACAACTGTAGGTAACTATGGGAAATGTGATAGTGCGGACTAATCTCCATTGCCAAGCTGATATCCTTGCTTTTCCATAATTGATTCATGCTCATAACTGCTGTGACACCCAGTGCAATTCAACACTTTCTTTCTGGATTATATTCACTGCTTTGATTAATCTGCGATCCTAGGAAAGTGAATTCTTGCACACATTTGATCTCTTCGCTATAAACTGTTATTAATTATTTGTTAAATGTTATGATTGTGAACTGTTAGGCTATAATAACTGAATATTAAAAGAGCATCTCTTTTATGCTATACAGAATCAAGGCAAAGTTATTTTGAGTCTATTTGTCACGCCTCCCTTCTTTCCTAGAGTCAAAATACTGTTTAATGTTCTTTTGATTTGTTAATGGTTCTTGTACCTTTCCCAACTTTATCTCTATTTATCTCTTTTGTATCTATGGGCATATTATTCTCTGTGGTCCCTACCCCCTTCCTCAGCTAGGTGTTACAAAGCAACTTCATATATCAATGATGGCTAACCTTTTTGCCGTTGCGTGCCAAAAGCGGGGGAGTGCGGAGCGGGGGTCGTGCGCATACATACCCACACCCATAATTCAATGCCCCCTGCACCCCGTGCATGCGCGTGTGGCACCCTCCCTCCCATGATTGGCATGCGACGGCAAAAAGGTTACTGGTGGGCTTGGTAGGCCCATTTTTCGCCCTCCTCAGGCTCCAGAGGTTTTCTTGGAGCCTGAGGAGGATGAAAACGGCCTTTCCCACCTCCCTGGAGGCCCTCCGGAGGCTGGAAACAGCCTGTTTTCCGACTTCCGGTGGGCCCAGAAGGCTCAAAAATCAGCTAGGGCAACGCTCACATGCCCACAGATATGGTTCTGCGTGCCACCTGTGGCACATGTGCCATAGGTTTGCCATCACGGTCATATACTCTCAAATTAAATTGATTTTCAGAATTCATTTCCATCTCCTTCCAACGTATGGATATGCTCTGTAAAAGAAAAAAGCGGGAAGATTGAAACTTCTTCTTTTTCTTGCATCTCTCAGTCATGTTTAATACTATTATCTGTGATATCCTTTCGGAAAAGCTGTGTAAGTTGGGTTTTTCTCAGAATCTTAATTGTTATAGAAAATAGAAAAGGAGCCTCGATTGCTCTTTTTTTACTAATAATGGCTAATGGAGAGAAAAAGTTATATAAAACAATTATGATGCAGTTCTTGTTTTTTTTTTTAAATGTAAATAAGGTTTAAAATTCTAAAACCAAAGACCTGGCTCAATAGGAAAATCTTAACACTTTCTTTAAAGGTGAAGAGAATGGTAATGAAACTTAAATCCCAGGGGTATGTTGCAGAGAGTATAAGCTTGGTAAAAAGGCTTTTTACAATCACTGTGGGACAAAATTAGGTTTTCCAGCTATTATTAACCAACCATTTTCTCTGTTGTAAAAAAAAAATGAAAATAACTAAACTAATAACAGGAACCAATTTGTATAACTGTATGTTGCCTGCCCTTTGCCATCCTAGTTGCCACTTGTTGGATTCGATGCCTAGGTTCAGGTTTTCCCACTCCGATTTAAGCATATTAACCATTAGACCAATCTGCCCTGCACATTTCTTGTAGGATGTTATCTATCCTAAATAGAAGTGGTTCTGGTCTACTATTTCAGTACATTTATTTAGGTGAACTAAGCATTTGACATCTGGAGCAGCTTGAAATAGCTTAGGCATGTTTATCTTGACTAGCTTTTCAATTTTGCATGCAACAGTTATACAACATGTTGCAAGTATTTTCATACGCATATCATTTCAAGTAACTTTTATGACAGAGGAGGATGCTTTCAGATTGCTGTGATAAAATTTTGAGCCTATTTACTCCTTGGGTAGATGTGAGGAATGGTCCCTACAGAGGGGAAACTGGTCTGAGGGAGTATAGTGGAGTGGCAGTTTCTCAGGAAGGAAGGAGCACATTCCAAGGAGGGACAGGCGGCAAGACAAGAGACAGTACAGCCTTAAACTGTGGACACAAGACAGAAGAAGAGAATCGGGATAACCACTCTCTAGAAAAGGGGTGTCAAACTCATGTCATCACGGCGATATCACATGATGTATTTGGACTTTTCTCCCCTTTGCTAAACCAGGCTTGGGCGTGGCCAACACATGACGCATCCGGCCCACGGGCCAGGTGCTTGGCAGCCCTGCCCTAGAATTTCCAAGGATATATCTATTGGGGTGAGAATAGTAAAAATTTAGACTGGTTTGTCTACTGATGTGAGCAATAGAACTTTGTCTGGATTGTTCTGTATTGGCCTTGGGCTGGACCTGCAGTAGTACAAGGACTGTGAGCTCCAGCCAAGTGAAGGATATATAGATAATCCAACTAATGACCATTTACTTAGTGTCTGTTCAAAGTTGTGACTATACTTTAAAAAAGTGTTTTATGCACTAATCCTTGCACTAATGACCATTGCAGAATCTCTGTGGTCATATGATCCCGAGCTTAGCAACCAACATGTATTTACAATATCTCAGTATCCAAGGGGTCATGTCATTTGCGACCTTGCCAGCATCATTTCAATCAGCAAAATAAATGGGGAAACCCAAATTCATTTAATAACGGTGTGATTCACTTAAAAGTAATTCATTTAAAGACCACGGCAAAACAGGTTGTAAAATCAGTCATTTGATGACTGCTCTATTAGCAATGGAAGTTCCAGTCCCAATTGTTGTCGTATGTTGTATTCCTTGAGTGAAAAATCAATGTTAACCTGTTATTTTACAGAAGAGGCAATATGTGTCTTGCCCCACAAATATAGATATAAACAACAAATCTTTATTCATTGTACTTTTTTTTGTTTTGTTAATGGTGCTGCTGCATAGTAAAACGTGTGTTTGTTTCCTTGGAAAGTCTGATATGACAATTTAGTTCCTTGCTAGAGTTCCTCTCTTTGTTTTTGTTTTTTCTGTCTACCTTGAGGAATATTTCTTAAAAGCTATAATATTTTTTTGCCATGACAGGATTTCCAACAGGGGATCCTAATGTAGATCCTTAAAAGTTCTGTTAAAATATTGTAATATATTGATGAAGATTTAGATTTAGACATACATAAATCTTGCTGTAATAAAATGTCTCATTTTATCATCTCCAACCTTGTAGAAAAGTTACAGTCCAATAAACTGATGTCGTTTTTGGGATCTGTTCCAGGCAAACATTTAATCTCCAAGGATGAACAGATTGAAATGAAATTTCTTTCCAAGTGGAACAAATGATGGCAATAATATTCTTGTCTTCCCATGAGCTTACTCATACAGCAAATGTATATATCGCAGGTCAGATAATCTGACTCTATGCCCCCCAAAATTGGTTTGTGGGTTCTGTGAATTCTTCTAAATGAAAAAATAGATCAAAAATACTGAATCACAGAAAACTTATATTCTACAATTGCATACTACACAAATAACTCTTTTTACTTGAATGTTTTATCTCTTCTGCTTGTATACAGATGCTATTAATTATTAAATATAAGTGTAATGTGAGCAGAAAGAAGTGTTATTGGTATTAATGGAAACTTAAAATTCAGTGATTCTATTTTGTAAGGCGATAGCATTCGTACTTGCTGTCTCACAGTCCATTAAATATAGAGTCTGAAACTTTGGTAGTGGTACTATTTCACTTAGCAGCCACACAGATAATAAAAAAGGAAACATTATTAAATGAAATTTAAAAATGAAATAAAAAAAACACCTGACAAATTATACACAGGATTAAATTACATGTAATTAACATTAGTTTATTCCTGGCACATGTCCTTTTTCAATTCCTATATTTGTTCCAAATATTCATTAATTGTTCCATACTACTGAAGCTAAAAGTAGGGGGTATGTTAGGGAGTATACTAAATTATAGTTTGTTTTAATACTGGTTGCTTAAGATGAAGTAATCATGGCCTGTTCAATGTGGCTTTTGCTTTTCTCCTTTTTTTCTGCACTTCTGTGGACTGGCTGTGGATTGGCTAAATTATGGCTGCAATGCAAAATTGCTTTTTTTGCACTCATAAATACTCCACCATAAAATTCAGCTGTTGAATAGAAAAAAATATTGTGGCTTGAATCCTTAAATATATTCAGTACAATAATATTTCAAACCTATTTCAAAATGACTTTAAAATCCCAATAAAGAAAACTTGATAGTTCATAGTCCCATGCATTTTTGAGATCCGGACCTGCCCTTAACACATTCAAAGATTTTTTGGGTTAAAGCAGGTGACTAATCCAACACATTGGCCAGTCTAGGATTCAAGATTTTGTTAGGACATAAAGGTAAAGCATATGCACTGTAAGTCAGGGAACCATAAAAAGTCATGTATATCTACAGCTGAAGTAGTAATTAGTAAACCAACAGCAAATTATAATTGCAAACTACGATTTACAACTTTAACTAAATTATGGGTTATTCATTAACTGCCCCAATTTAACAGCAAACTAAAAACAAAGCACATACAGCTTTATGCAGTTTATGAATCTATTAATCACTCTGTGGTTTGTTTCCAGAAAAGTACTGAAAATAAGGTTAGAAATTATGTAACTCATGACTATTGACAGGTAAAAATATCTTTTGTTTGGATGAATAGTAGTTTCTTTTTTTAATATTAATTCTTTTTTGCTTGTTTTGTTTGGAGTTCCTCATTTTAATGCTAACTTGAGTACAGGTATGCTCACAATTGGGACCAAAATTTCAATTATTAAGCACGGCACTTATTAAGGGAGTTATTAAGAAAATCACTGCAGTTGTTAAATGAGTCACATAGTCATTAAGCAAATCCAGATTGCTCCATTGATTTTGCTTGCCGAAAGCCAGCTTGGAAGGTCGCTTAGTGATCATATGGTCCCAGGATGCTCCAACTTTTGTAAATCTATGCGGTTCCCATGTGCCAAAATTTTGATCGCATGACAGTGAGGATACAGCAAAGGATATAAGTGAAAGGACTGCTCATAACTCAGTTTTATTCAATGCCACCGTAACTTCAAAAAGTTGCTAAACAAATAGTTGTAAGTAGAGGACTATATGTTTCAGAATGCTAATTGTCTAAAGAAGAAGTGGGGAACTCCAGGTAGTCCTCGACTTACGACCACAATTCAGCCCCAATTTTTTGTTGCTAAGTGAGACATTCGTTAAGTGAATTTTGCCTAATTTTACAACCTTTATGGCCACAGTTGTTAAGTAAATCACTGCTGTTGTTAAATTAGTAATATGGTTGTTAAGTGAATCCGGCTTCCCCACTGACTTTGCTTGTCAGAAGATCGCAAAAGTTGATCACATTTTCCCGGGACACTGCAATGGTCATAAATATGAGTCAGTTGCCAAGCCTCTGAGATTTGACCATGTGACCATGGGGATTCTGCAATGGTCATACAGGTGAAAAATGGTCAGAAATCACTTTTTTCAGTGCCATTGTAACTTCAAATGGTCACTAAATGAACTGTTGTAACTCGAGGTCTCTTTATGACTTGTGAACTTCAACTCCCAGAATTGCGGACTTCAACTCACATGGCTGGCTCAGGAATTCTGGGAATTGAAGTCCACAAATCATAAAAGGGCCATAGTTCCCCACCCCAGTCTAACATTTCATGATTTTTGTCTGTTATGTAGGGAATGGAACAGCAACTGTCTAAAAGAGAGAGAGGCATGTTTTGCTGCTTTATTAAGCAGCTTCCACTGAACCGAACTTGATTAATTCTAAGCATGTTTATTCAAAAATATGCGCTACTATAGAGTTTTGTCAGATTTATGTTCGGGTGAATTAGTTATCTGCACCTGTAAAAAAAATGAGGCAGAAGGAAACAGAATCAATACCCAGAGACACTCTACATTGTTTAGGAAAAACACAGACATATTTACTCACTGTGGAAATACCTGTTAATATCTGTTCAAATTCAATACTGTATTTGAATGAAATAGTGTTAATCTGTTTTATTTTGGGTAAGAAAGGCTGAAAAATATTTGTAATTGGATTTCTTACATGCTTTAAGTGATGACATGCATGCTTTTATCCTCACAATAAGGAATTGTATTTTATGGCCTCATTCTCTCACTTCTATCAGAACACAATCCCAAACTAATTAGGCACAGATAATAAAATATTCCCAGAATGTCCACTCTGGCTTAATGCCACTGAAAGAACTTGCTCTCATTTTTTGTGGTTCAATTTTCCAGGGCGCTATCTAATTCCAGCAAATCTGTGTGTTCATTTTTGTCCACAAATTCACACTTTTTTTCTCCAATATTATGAGGAAAATAATAATTAAAAATATATGGGGAAATAAAATGGATTCAATTATTTAAATATAACGGATATTATGTAATTGTTACATATGCTGAGTACTGGGATATTAGCTGTGGTGCCACTTGTGTACAGTTTCCTCTGTTGGCCAGCAGAATTTCTTCCTAAACTCCTGGACTGGTTGCCAGACTGGTTTTAGAGTCTCCTCAATTTTCAGTGCTTGATGATTTAAATTCCTATGCGTTGAGAGCAGGTTTGACAAACATGGATTTGCCTCAGGTAATAGCTGGCTATATGTGTAATGGAATCAACAGCTAGAATGGGGGAATGAGCGAAAAGAATAGCAAGCTGAGTTTCTTGTAAATAAGCAAACAACAATAAAGAAGCAACTCTGATCATCTCATAGTGTTGGTCTGATTCTTTGCACCTGATATTAATCTCACTCAACTGGCTACATTCTCTGGGGAACCATCAGATAAGGGCTTCAGGGATTCTGGAGGAACCTCAGGTCTTCATTGCTTCCTGCTGTGCAAGGAATCTAAGTTTTTCAGTCTCTTCACTCTTCCCCCCACTCTCGCTGGAGATTCCACTATATTATCTACACACAACTGGACCACTGGACCACATCTTTACTTCAGAGTTTTGAGGCAATGAGCTGGATATGGAGGATATTAAATTGAGTCCTTCGTTGTAGTCAGATCATTTCCTGGTCCGGATGAGATTTGACACTGCCAAATACCTCTGCAGGTCAGAGTAGACTATTAAGATGGTCTGTACCATGTACCTAACACAGTGGCCCCCAACCTTTTGGGTACCAGGGACCGGTTCCGTGGAAAGAGGTTTTTCCAGACTGGAGGAGGCTTCGTTTTGCGTACTGCCTGCATCCCGTAGATGGGGGTTTGCTTGTTTGCATGGCCCTGTTTCTGTCATGCTGCGAACCTGTGCCAGTCCACGGATGGGGTTGGGGACCCTGACATAACAGATTGAGAGGGATTCCAAAAAGTGCTTCTGGACTTGTCTAATAATTTGACCAGTAGTTCCACTGAGCATCTTATACAGATCCTGAACTGTTTCTGTCTGGTAATTGATTGTGGGAGTTCATTGTTTTACTTATGGGCTAAGGTTAAATGAAGCAGCAGACATTATGCCTGGAGCCTGGTAGAAAGTAAACCCAAAATTGAATCTGATTAAGGATGGGCAAGAAAAATCACTTTCTCGTTGTTCTGACTCATTAGTAAAACTATGTTAATAAAGTTGCTGACATTTGGGTTAGTGTAGACTGGGTGAAGTCTACAGTTGTACATGAGTCAATGTCTTGCAGGATTATTGGGAACTGCTTTCAGTTTTTGGATTCTTATGAATTGCTAGGGTATATGACCTCTACCATATGTGGATTTGATCGGGGTGAAATCTACTTCCTTACCGGTTCAGAAGTGCGCGTGCATGACCAGGAAGTAACGATACCCGGGCAGGTGGGCAGAGCCTCGCGCCGCCATCATTACCAGTTGTCTGAACCACCTGCCACAATCGCTAGCGGATCACCTAATCCAGTCCGAACCGGGAGGATTTCACCCCTGGATTTGATCCATTCTCCTGTAGCTTCTTTGGCTGAATGAAAGTGATGATGAACTTGGTCCAGGGGATAATCTTTGGCTCTTTTAGAAAAGACAGACTGCCAGGCCCATTGAAGAAATCATTTTTACGCCACTCCGCAACAGATCTTCCTTGTACCAAACTGTTTCAGATACTATCACCTAGTCTCCAGACTTCCCTTTATGACAGACGTTGTTCAGAAAATAACTATGTGGTTCGGTTTCATCAGTTCTGAGATTCCAGGAAGCGGTCATGGAGGATGAGAGATTGATCTAGTGAGCATTCCTGGAGTGCCGAGCATTTGACTCTCTTTACCTGTTTTTCCATCTCTATTTGAACCAATTTTATTTGTCAGTTGAGGATGAAGTACCATTAAGGATAGAGTTTTACATCTCCACTTCAATCCAAGCTGGAAATGTTGTGGAACAGGATGTTTGGAGACTGTTAAAATCAAAATTGGACAAAATAAATAAAAAATAACTAGGAATGCTAGAAAGATGGTGGGTTTTTTTTTTCTTTTTGTTTAGAGAAGTCCGTGTAGTTTTCTTGGTAAGGTGATTTGCTATTGCTTCTTTCCTAGGGCTGGCAAAAGTGACTGGTCCAAGGTTACCAGCTGGTTTCATGCCCAACTCTAGAACTCATATTCTTGCAGTTTCTAGCCTGATTCCTTAATCACTGTACACCAAATTGGTTCTCTAGATGGTGGAACTGAATTCAAAAGGGTTTTCTGTCATCTTCATTTTTTACTTTGGATGTGGTGTCTCTCCACTAAAGAAGTAAGTATACAACTTTAAGTCTTCCTAGACCAGGGGTGTCAAATTCACATCGTCATGGCAGCATCAAGTGACATATCAGGACTTTTCCCCCCTTTGCTAAACCAGGTGTGGTGTGGCCAGCACGTGACGCATCTGGCCCATGGGCTGGGAGTTCGGCAGCCCTGCCCTAGATTAATGTTTGCTGTTAGATAGGCAAGTAGAAGTTGTGCCAAGGAAGCCTTTTCCCTAGCTTCAGCTGGTGCAGCTGTGGCTGCCCTAGTTGAAACAGGAAAACTCAATTAATCTTGAATCATGTCCTTATCATTACAATATTGGATTTCTAAAGTGCTTTCCACATTGAGCTACATTTGAAGATCCCTTGGAGACTACAGTTGATACAGAGTGCATCCGCACAATTTTTGGTAAATAAAGGTTTTTATAGGCATGTGATACCTGTGTTTGCCAAGAAATGGTTTCTGAATGAAATTCAAAATTCTGGTCTTAACATATAAAGCCCTCTATGCCTTGGCTCTAGACATCTTCATAACAACCTTATTCATAAAGAATCAACCTGCCTGGATTATGCTTCTTAGCAAAACATGCTAGCCGTCTGCCCGTTTCCAGAAAATTAAAGGAATCTGGGCATATAGACAATTACTTTCCATTCCAACTTCTATTTTATGAAACAGCCTCCTTCTTGAGGTCAGGATAGTACTCCAGGATCTTCTGGAAGCTGGTGAAAACTGCTTTTTTGGGATATGTTTGAAGAATGATGGGTCAGTATTAATTGGGTAAGTATGCTGCCGTGTTGCTGGATTGTTTTTATATATTTTTTGTTATGATATGAACCTCCAAAAGCTTGTACAAGTTTCATTGGTTTATGAAACAAACCAGCAATGTTCCTGCAGTATATTCTACATATTAAATAGTATAACATTAGCAAGCTTTCTAAATTATTGGAGTGTACTTTTATTTAAACAGAATTAAGCCAATGACATTTACAATTGTCATAACTTACTGAAATGTTATTAATTTCAATACTTCAAGGTCTAATTCACATACAATACTGAGTCAAGATTTGCTTTAGCATTGAAAATCATGTTTTAGGGACACATAAGGCTAACTAATACCTGATTATACCTGGCTTGTTGTCACATGTGAACAAAAACCACATCATAGCGTAGCACTAATTTTGAACTAAGCATGTATAGCACTATTCAATATCTGAATGCAAAGTGCAGTATTCAAGTTCTAAATTATTTCAAATGAAAGCAATTAATCTGCAACAGTGATTTGTGTTATCCTTGTAGGTCTGCAATTAAAGAAATATATATCTGTTGTACTGCTGGTGCATACTGAAGAGCAGGGGTGAAATGCTACCAGATAGGACCGGTTCGGGAGAACCGGTAGCGGAGATTAGGGCTGGTTCGCCTAACGTAGCAATCGCTGGCTGGTCACGCCCCTGAGCCAGTCCGCAGCTTGCATCCTGCCATGCTTCCCTGCCTTCCACGCTGTCTTCCCGGCATCCCGGTGGCCAGCTTGAAAAGGCTGAGAGTGGCCACTCGCTTTCTTCTTTCTCCCGCTGCTGCTATTGGAGCTGAAACTGCTGCACCGCTGCAGTGTGCATGGGCAGCCCCAGGAGGGTGGGCAGATGTAAGTCTGATGCTGGCGGTGGGGAAGGGAGACCAGCTGCGCTCAGCCAAAGAGCTGCCTCGGGGGAGCATGGCAAGGCTTGCTTGCCTTTTGAGCTTGGTGCACTCGGCTTCCACGGGGCCTTTGGCCGACTGCCGTCCGCTTGCCTTCCCCTCTGCCTTGGGTCCCTCTGCCTGCATTCAGCCTATGATGGGGGATGCAATGCTTCCGGGCCGGGCCGCCCACCCTCTTGGAGCACTTTCTTCCTTCTCCCACAGCAGCCGCTGCTCAGACCAGGTGTGTGTGTGTGTGTGTGTGTGAGTGTGTGAGTGAGAGAGAGAGGGAAGGAAGGAAGGAAGGAAGGAAGGAAGGAAGAAAGAAAGAAAGAAAGAAAGAATGACATGAGTGACATCATATTGGCCATGCCCACCAAGCCACGCCCACAGAACCGGTGTCAAAAAATTTTAGATTTCACCACTGCTGAAGAGGTTGATTATAGAATAATCAATGATTATTCATTGAAAATCATAGAAAAATGTATATAGAAATATATACATTTCTGTTTTTCTTGTGATTCACAATCATGTTTCATAATGTATAACTTACATTTTACTTCAATGACATGATTCTGCAGCCTTGAACAGGTATTTTGGACCTTGTTGCTATTTGACTACTGAAAGTATTATATCCTTAGATTTCAGCCAGTTTCAAGTTAAGAGTGTGCATATTTATACATAAACTAAAAGTAATAGGTTTGCATAATTTCTTGAAATATGTCTCTATACTACAACTATTTCATGCCTTTCATAAGAGTTGCTTGTAGTGCAATAGTAGGTTGAATATATGAAAATGCTCATGCCACATAAGCAACCATTGCTGGATGAGAAAATGCATTTACTATCTTCCAGTATGTTTATTCATCGATTGTTTTTATCCATGACTTAAAATCTGGAAGGTTGTAGTGAGTGTTTCAATTAGCATTGCCTCTTTCCCTCCACATAACTGTGCTATTCTTATAATTTGACAGAATATAGTGAGATGTACCTTGTAACAAACAAACTTCTACACCTTTAATCTTGAGAAGTAGGTTATGCTGCCAGACTCTGCTCTTTGTCACAGATTTCAGCATTCGTTACTCTGTCACCCTCCAGGATAGAAAATTGGATTTAAAAAAAGAAAAAAGAAACAACCAAGGCTTTTTGTTTCAAAGCTTTTCACTAATCCCCGTCAAATCAGATACGCGTATATAGTACAACTGTCTGGCTTGGTAAAACAAAAGAAATATATCAAAAGGACCCATAGCCCTAAGTAGAAAGATCAGAAAGCATAAATTGAAAATCAAACAATTAGCTTTTTGACAATTGATCTGAATCTTAATATTTAAGACTCTGTTAGGGTAGGGGAAGAAGGGGTGAGTGGATACTCTCTGAATCTCTACACAAAAGCACCATTTTTCAGAGCCATGTTATTTCTTTAGGAAGGGGCAACTCCTAAAGAAGGAAATCCAGACAGCCCTGTCAGAACTTGATTTGACAGTGTACATCCCAGGGCATGCCAGTAGTATCAATATAATGAAAAACTGCATGCTCAGAGGGTCAGATATGAGTAATGTAGATTTTGGCTGTGATACATTCTGAAATATTATTCCAGGTCACTTCCTGACATGTGAAACTTTCATCTTCAGTTCGAAACATCCAGATAAGAGAACTTGCCCAGAACTTGATTTGTACAGAGCTCACAAAATAGAAAACAAGGCTGCTTACCTGTAATGACTTCTTCCAGAACACAATTAACCTTTTGTAAAGGCTGATCTCATTCAAAACATTTCTCTGTGGTTCTTGCAAGGCCACAAACAAAATGAATGGGAAGGTACTTGGTCGCCATCTGCTGGCTGTTGACAAAAGGAGCTGATTCCAAAGTTGCTTTTCTCTCAAATCTCTCAACTGCATATTATGTATCTCAGATGACAACTTGCAAGATAAAGACATATATTTGGGTTACCCTTCTTTGACTTGTGTTTCCTCTTGTTCTTTGGAGCTATTTAGATTTAGGGATCTATAAAAGGGTTCCCCCCCCCACTCCCCTGTTAGTTGATAGACACCAGCCTAATGGTTAAGATACATAGGTTTTGTGAGTCATGTTCACATATTGTTAATAACAGCTCCATCCTAAGCATGTCCTGTCTGCAGCCAATTTTGATACATTATTCCTTGTAATCACCTCTGTAATAAATTTAGTTTCTCTTTATATACACTTTTATGAAAACTACATATTTTGTATTTTAGCCAACTTTTTTCACATTTTTTTTTCATATATCAATAGTACTTGCTACTAATTTGTAGTTTTATAATGTATCTTGATTTCTGTGTTTTGTCTTTCTTTTGACATATTGGCAGTGATCTAAGTTACTAGACAGGAAATGAAACATTCTAGGACCGTGATGGCGAACTTGTGACACGCAGAGCCATATCTGTGGACATGTGATCGTTGCCCTAGCTCAGCTCCAGCACACATGTGCGTGCTGGCCAACTGATTTTTGGGCCTTCAGGAAGTCGGGAAACGGGCTGATTCTGAACTCTGGTGGGGCCTCTGGGGATGGGGTGGGGAAGGCTTTTTTCACCCTCCCCAGGCTCCAAGAAAGCCTTGAGCCTAGGGACGGCGAAAAACGGGCCTACGAGGCCCACCGTGCCAAAAGCGGGGGGAGTGCGTGGGTCACGCATGCATGTGCAGGGTGTGGGGCGCAGGGGGGCATTGAATTATGGGTGTGGGCACGCATGCGTACAACCCCTCTGCACTCCCCTTGCTTTTGGCACACGATAGCAAAAAGGTTAGCAATCACTGTTCTAGGACCTTCCTTGTCTTCACTATATCTTCCAAGTGAATAATAATTGCTATTCATTTAACTAACCATAACCTAAACACTGCCACAGCACTGTATTAGAGAGGAAAAGCCTAGAATTTAGATATGCCCATATCAGTGCATGTTTTAAAGTAACACACTGTTAAGTGGATTCATTTAAAGAATATACTTTAGCTTAATATTTGTAGTAGGAAAAATAAGAGGAAGGGGAATGCATTCCATGTCCTAAAAGAAAGGTGAAATCTAAATCTAAATAAATGAATAGCTGTCCCTTTGGTAGCTAGTCAAGATTTGACTCTTACATTCTTCCAATCAAAATGCAGTGTTTAGATTTGCGTCAAACACACTGTTTCATGCTGTGTTTGTGAACTTCTTTCTTGTAAGAGATAAGTGAGCTTAAGTCTTTAAAAAGAATATATTGAATTTTTATATGAATAAGTGTGAGGAGAAGGACGAGGACAAGGAATACTCATAACAGTAAAGCTTATTTGATTGCTGTAATATGTACATCATTGAGACTTATCATTCTACAGTATAGCAAATATGTATAGTACTATAACATGGATACCCCTATTTTCCAAATTGGGGTTTCTGGTCCAAATTATACTTGAACAAAATCAGTTTAGATCAGTTCCTAGGAAGAGTGAGAATGCAAATGTAATGTTTTATGTAGCTTTTTAATATATTCAATACTTCTCACTACCTTTCAGTCATATATCCATATTAATTAACAATCAGAATAAAATTACTAAAATACAAATACAATTCTGTCTCCCCATCCTGACCATAAACACAATTGAACACATTTCAATTCAAGCAATAGAATTATTGCTTTGTAGATTCTGTTTTAGGTACAATTACAAAGAGCTGAATTCCAAATATCTAATCCCCTAATCATTATTTGATTAGGGGGGTAATTTTACTGATTTTAGTAGCAAACAGAAGTAGACATCAAATACGAGTCTTATTTCAATTTTTTTTTAAAAAAGAAATATTGTAACTATTATGACAGCCAATATAAAGAAAATAAATTCAGATTTGAAATAGGTTTATATTGAATTAATGTTATGTTTACATGTAAAATATATAATTTGTGTGAAGTACTTAATAATTAATGTTCTGAACTTATGGAAAATTGAGTAGCATAAGTGGTTGGGTTATTTTTTTGAGAATTTTAGATCATATACTTTAACATACCATATGCTTTAAATTTGAGTGCATGGATATTTATTACTTAAAACATTTATTCACTAGTCTTCAAAGAGTATGCTTAAAAGGAACAATGGTAATTTTACATAAAAGTATAAAGTAATATTATATGAGAAGGAAAAAATCTTAATTAAAAACAAATTTCAATTTTTCATCATCTTCCTCCTGGGATAAAATATCATACTTTTAAGGAAAGACAAAGAAATAAAATGGTCAATTGCATTAACATGACTGAGAAGTCCAATATGAACAGAAAGGCCACAGTCAACCCAAGTGAATAAAAACCCAGTTTAATCTAAAACATACTTATGATATTCTATAATATTAGGATAGTCAAGGAACCTTGTAAGCCATGTAGAGTTTCCTGTGCTTCAATTCTGAACTGTATGCAATTTTGGACATACTTTTCTAAATATGAAAAGCTAAAAAGTACACATAGAAAGCATGAGCAATTAAACTGTATTTTGGAAAGCAACCTCATTATACCTTTAATACTCAAGTATTAAATTAAAGCTATATTTTCCTAAATATAAGTAAATTTTGCAATTAGTACAATACATGTTTATTCCAGAAAAATGTGTACAATATTAATTTGTTGATCCTATATTGACTTCAGAAATAACTGGTCAGATTATTTTTAGTAGTTTTATTGGTAGTTTATCAGACTTACAGAGCATCCCTCAAAATACTTGTTCCAGTATAATGTGATAAAATTAACAAAACATATTTTTAATAATAAAAATCACTGTCTACTACCCTAGTGTAATCCATTTCCATAAATGTAAAAAGGATAAAGTGTTTGGAAAAAGACTTCCAAACTTACTAATATATTTTTACACACTTCCATAAAAAATCAATACCAGATGAAATAGTCAAAATATAAAGGAACACTGTGGTGAAATATGCATTGTGATTATTTCTCTGAATTTGCTTCCATTGAATTTATTTCCCTACCTAAGCTACTACAGACAACTATTTGTAGGGCAGCCCTTTGAAAAACTATTAATTAAAAAGAGCAGGAATTAGATATAATGTTTAGAGAAACAGGAGGGTTCCATTTTCCACTCAGAACCAGATGGTATTATTTTTTTAATTAGAGATAGGACCTTTTCATGCATGGCTGATTTTTTCTCCCCAGTTTGCCTTTTGTAAAGACCTAGCTAGTTATTATCTAAATAAAGACTCCACCTATTTTCTTTTTTAGGAGGAGAAATAATTGCTGTTGTTTCTTAAGGCTACCCAAATGTAGCCAGGTTCTCATATACAGTTACAGTTCTGTCTTTACTTAGAATAATGTGCCTTTATGTACATCTTTTCATTATAGCACCACAAAAATTTTTATCAAGAGACTAAAAAGTAGTTGTTTGTTTCTGCTAGTATAGATTTCAGGGGTGAAATACTACTGGTTCGGACCAGTTCGGCCGAAATGGTAATGATGGTGGCGGGGGTTCGGAGAACCGGTAGCTACGGCACCGCGAGGCTCCGCCCACCCACCCAATCATCATTACTTCCTGGTGAATGTGACTTCCAAACCGGTAGGCGTGTGCACTTCCAAACCGGTGGGGAAGGTAAGTAGATTTCACTCCTGATAGATTTGTAATAATATATTCAGTAACTACAGTATATTCATATCATTTTATCTGAAGTTCTCATTATCTGGATGCTTTCCTGCCTATATTTTGATATATTCTATCGAATGTGGGGATGATGGACAATATTCTGTTGGCAATAAGCTATATATTTTAATTTTCAACTTTCCTATTTTTTGTTCCTCTTTCAAGTGTAATGCTATAGATCCTATAAAACTTCTAAAGTACATCTTTTTAAAAATTGTTTTTGTTGTTGTGGCAACATTGAGTCTGAAATTAGCATAATTAGTGAAGTAATCATTTCCAATGTCAAAGCTTGGGAAATGGCTTCTTAATACATATTCTTCCTGCCAGTTGGCTGGTTTCTTATTGATCATTTCCAGATTTGGCAGCCAAATATGTGGGAATATTATAATAAACATAATAGCAAACATTAAGTAATGTGACTTTTTGTTCATGTTTCATTTTTATTTACCTATACCTTACCTATATCTGTCTGCTTCTGTTAGATGAAGGCATACTTGAAGTGGTTCAGGAGTTAATCCAGTAAATGATAATAGTATATCAAATAAAACAATCTGCTGCATAAGAAGGAGTAACAGGATGAAAATTAAGTATTAATGTTTTAAGAGAACCTTGTGGAACAAAAGTTTTTTTAAAAAATCTGATTAAAGCCACCAGATATAGTTACTGGGATATACTTACTGGGATGCGATTGTACAAACTGTCCATCAGTCAAAATTTTAGGCTCAGTCATTTTAAGCAAATCTCTGTACTGTTCTAACTCAGTGGTAGTCACCACTTTCCTGTCAGGATCAAGATAAGTAGGAGATCGTTCCACCTGGCAAGTCAAAGGCTACATGATAGCCTGTTCTAGATTTCAAGTTAATTAAAATATACATTGAACATATAGAGCAGCAGGGAGTTTAAGAAACTCTTCAAACTTGTTTATCTTGATTGTGTTTATCTTAGCAAATGGAGGTATTAGAACATTAGAATTTGCTAATGTTCATGTCACTATGAAATTAAATTCAGTAATATTTTTGTTGTATCATGACAGTTTGTCATAATAATTAATGATGCACTTTGTTGGAGAACATGTGCAGCCTTTAAAATAAAACAGAGTTTTTATGAATATTTATACTAGATCACATAGAAAATAATTCCAGTTCATTTTATTTTTTCATAATTCTACTGGCTTCATTACCTGCAACTGGTGCTATAATTTTATATTGATTCAATACCAATTGTGTATTAGGTGCTGTGCAGGAAAAGATGACCCACTTCTTGTCCTAGATTGCTAACAGTATTAAGTCAAATTGATAGGAAAGAAGTATCAAAAGAAGTATTAAATGTAACTTTTTTGTGAATTTTAATTTATTCAAATATGCATCTCTTTTTACCTTTCTATAAGTGTCTTGATGCAGTTCTAAGCTTATGACACTGCTGATAAAATCAGAACAAATATTTGAAATATCTATGGAAATTCTCAGTCATCGAGGTCATAGTTGTTCCAAATTTATACTCCTTGGACACAGTTGGTCACAGTTTCGGGAAGGTTCCACACCCATTTGCCCTATTCGGGTGACCCTGACAATACATAAACCTCCAGATGGCCTCAACAACTCTCTAAAATGACCAACTGTCTGCAAGCTGTCTGCAAGGAGAATAAATCCTTCCATTCCCCACCATCCAATTGGAGCTGAAGAAGCTTCTTGGATGAGGATCAAAATGTCTTCAAGGAACAAAAAAAATCCCAGTTGCCTCTTGAAAAAGCACCTTTGAAATATCATTCACTTCATTTATATAAGACAATGTATATACAGACCATTCTTTTAAAACATTACAAAGATGAACTAAAAATATCTACAAAAGAAACATTAAAAACATAATAGGCAAACACAAACTAAAACAGAAATACTATAAACCTTCCCTCTAAGAAGAAGGAAGCCTGCTTCAGTGACAGCTTATTCCAAATATATGGTTATGGGTAATCCTTGACTTACAACCATAATTGAGACCAGAATCTCAGTTGTTGAGTGAAGCAGTTGAGATGATCAAGTGACTTCTTTACTTAACATTCACAATTCTGGTACTTTTGGTTCAGGTCATTAATTTCCCAGATGATTAAACAATGGAGCAAAAGAACTGTCTGCCAAGTTCTGTTCTATTCTATTCTATTCTATTCTATTCTATTCTATTCTATTCTATTCTATTCTATTCTATTCTATTCTATTCTATTCTATTCTATTCTATGTGAGCTACATTTCTGTAGCCCTTTGTAATTCTCTTCCACACAAGGAGGGAAGAAGAACTCCACCAGTGGGCTCCAGAAAAAAGCTCTGTTCTTGGAGCCCATTGGAGCAGTTCTTTTACATGCATGGAAGGGAGACAAATTCCTTTGGCAAGGTGGAGAAATGGAGCTCAGATCCTGAAGATTCCAGCTCTATTCCTGCAGCCCACTGAAGGAGTTCTTCTTCCCTCTTGGTGTGGAGGAGAATTCCAAAGGGCTGCAGAAATACAGCTTAGATGTTTGGAATCATTTCTGCTGTCCTTCAGAGGAGTTCCCCTCCCTTCAGCAGACAGACCTTTCACTGTTGAAGATCTGCCTGTGCTAAGTGTGTGTGTGTATGAGAGAGAGAGAAATCTCAGCTTCTTGTGGAGCTGATATTCTCTATTGGCATGCAGCTCTTTCATGCTTAAAGGGTTGCTTGCGGGCATGGGATGGGAAAATCTCAAATCCACATAGACTTGAGATTTCCCTCCAGCAGCAGCTCCTTTGCTCTCAAAGAACTGCCTGTTAGGAGAGAATCTCAGCTATGCAGCTTGCAACCTTCCCTGCTGGCTTCCCCATTGACCTTCTGGGGAAGCTGGCACAGAAGATAGCAAATGCCAACCGTATGATTGTGGAACAGTTGGCAACTAGTCGTAAGTGCAAACAGGTTGCTAAGCACCCAGGTTGTGATCATGGGATGGCGAGTGGGAAAGCATAACTTTTACAACATCCCAAAGTGCTCAATGGGCCATAAAGCATTACAACAGACATTCCAAGACTGTTGTAACTTTAAACGGTCATTAAACAACCAGTCATAAATTGATGACTACTTTTTAATGTGAATCTATCATAAAATACATTTTGCCCCATCGAATTTACTCCTTCTTTCCAGGAAGCTGTGTCTCAAACCAGAAGCCCAGAGATAACATCCAATAACATCAGATGAAATCAGTGAATGATATTTAGAGGGCATAGTACTGCCTATTTTTGCTTTAGCATTTTTAAGGAATGTCTTTTGAGTAACAATGCTTATTATAGGTTTTCTTGATATTACCTGGAAGTTTACTGAAGGAAGGATATAGATCTGATGGCAGAGATGACCGGTGTGAGTTCAGTACAGTAGTATAGGTACTAACTTCACACGTCTAAGATCAAAGACACCTAGATGTCAACCATCTCTTTCATTGAGAAATGGCCATTTCCTAATCTGAAAAGGTACACAGATGAGAAAGACAGATGCAGCATTTGAATACTGGAACATTTTATATAGAGACCTCAGCAAAATAAGCCATAAGAACTGGCAAGTGCTACTTTCTGCTCTTACGATTTTTCTTTTACTTTATGTAATAAAACTGCTCTGATTTATCAGTCTTCTTACTGATAGCCTTTGAGTTTGTATAGTGATCTGGGTGAAGCCTGATAATTGGCAATTCAGCATTTATCTACTGCATGTCTTAGTGGTTTTTGCATCTTAATTAAAGATCCTATGCAAATATCTAAGGTACCTCCAAAATAAATTATTTTAGCATCATAGAATTGCAAATGAAATGTAATATGCATCATATTATTCCTACTTTATACATTGTAGAATCTCCAGGTATGCTTTCATTTTGATTTTATACATTCAATCCACCTGAATTTCCTATCTCTTTATATTGCTGAATGTTCAAAGAACATGAACCTCTACAAAAGCCTGAAGATTGAAAAAAATATTTATTGATGTTGGGAATTTTAAGAAACAATAAGATTAGTGCTAATTTTTAAGAAAGATGCAGGTCACTCTTCCAGAATTACTTCCCATTCATGTAAATTAAAGAGTTAAAATTTATTTTAAAACTTGAACTGCTCAGATGATTGTTCTAACAAACATTTTTTAAATTGCTCTTGGACAAAAGGATAGGAGATATAATTAGTGAAAGAGAACACAAGAGAAGGAGCGATGTACAATGTAATCTATCTTTCCAGAATTAGTATCTACAATGTTGACTTTGGAGAAGGAACAACATGAGATAATCAAGTACATCACCCTTTGGGAATGGTTTTATAAAGAAACAACTTTAATGAACTACTGCCCAGAAATAATGCATTAGAAATTTCTCCATCAACTCAAAATAGAGTGCAGTTGTTCTTTGTAAAAACATGAATTCCAAGAATAGAATATAGCTGCTAGTAACAAACGTAGAAAAACAGCATAAAATATAGAATTTATAAAGTAAGTTTATGGAAGACTAGCATTTACAATGACAGTTAATAAAAGTCAAGAACAAAAATTTAACTATGTTGGTTTATAATTGCAAAACAACAATAATTACACTTCAGCAGTTAAGGGAACCTAGAGAAAATTATTAACTTAAAAATACGAGTCTGTCAAAATCTATGCAAAAAGCATTTACTGAAGAAAAAGGACTATAGCCTTCAGATTTAGTTTTATCTTACAGTATAAGGTTAGCATTTGCAATGATAAAAATACATATTCTTTTGAAAAATTAAGGAACGAAAGAGCAAAATGAAACATTCATATAACTTAAAACTTGGCTTCGTAAGTACCTTAGATTGAAAGTAGCATTTCAGTAAATGAAAACATTCAGTTTCATTTTTTAAGTATGCCGTTTTGATGTGTCATTTTACAGGTGTCCCTATAACTGGTATTACTAGAAATAGTATGTGGGTTTATTTGGTTGGGGTGGGGTTTTTTTTTTTTTTTTTTTTTTTTGGTGGGGGGTGAGTTTGAATCAGTATTGCCTGGATGTGTTCCTTCAATTTTCTTGGCAGTGCTTTTGGAAGTGGTTGGCCATTGCCTTCTTCTTTGGCCTGGGAAAGATGACTGCCCCAAGGTCAACAGGTGGCTTTGTATCTAAGGCAGGACTAGAACTATCTCCAGGTTTCTAACTTGGTACTTTAACCACTAGACCACACTGGCTTTTATATGGACCATTAGATTTATCTTTAAAAGATACATTTTCTTATGATTCTGTGTGTTGGATTGTCCACTTAGATCATCTTGTCATAATTGCAGCAAATGTAAAGACATAATTATGTCACATTATAGACATTTGAGTCTTAAATTATAAAATTCAGTCAGACTGTTAAATTTAATCTGAGGCTGATCTCTAAATATTCTACTTCTTTTGTTGCAGAACTCTGCTGCACAGAGACTAAAGCAATTTCTACTGAAATGATAAAGCTTGTGCCAGAATAATATGCAACATATTTTTTATTACTAAACTTGAAAACATAACAATGTATTTCTTACGATTTCTCATAGTGAAAAGTCCAGCATATATAAACTCTTAACTTGAAATGGGATAACATCATAGTCATTTATAGCTTTTTATTAATAACTGGGAGTTTTGGTCTGCTTGGATGTGATTTTTGCAATATTCCCTGCATTTTCATTCCACTTTTTGAAGTTACCGAGTTCACAATCATTTGGGGGGTGGGGGGGAAGAGAGATAAGCCCTACAGCAAGGATCAAAGTCTAAAAGGACAAGACACAGAATCAACAAGAAATGTCACGATAAGAAGAAGGTGATACAGATACTCCTTGATTTAAGAGTAACCAATTCGGACTGGCATCTCAGTCTTTGAGCAAAGCGCTCATTAAGTGAAATACTTGCACGACCCCTTCACTCAATGACTGCAATCCTGGCTCTCCCAGTTGTGTAGGAGAGTGATTGTATGAGTTGTTAAGTGGAGTTTGGGGATGCCTCGGGATGATGGAAACCCGGGTCATAGCGGCAGGCATAAATTCTTACAACTTAGTTTGATTTTTTTTCACTATCAAGTCGTGATCTCCAAGAGACATCTTAAACTCTGATATTTATCTCAGAAGTTGAATCTGAGTTTAAATATTTTAGGATTATTTTTCATTTATGTTAGCAAAGTGAGTGGAAATCTAAATATTTGTACTGGAACCATTGTGTCTAAGATTAATGGTATAGATCCGTGATGGCAAACCTATGGCACACTTGCCAGAGGTGGCATGCGCACAGTGGTGGGATTCAAATAATTTAACAACCGGTTCTCTGCCCTAATGACCAGCTGGGTAGGGGTGGCTCGGTGGTCATGTAACTGTGTGGGTGTGGCCAACTCAATGTCACTCACATCGATGGGCGCTTCACCTTACTGTTACAATGTAATAAGGGTTAACCAGAGAGGCAGTTTCTGTAAGCAGGGCAATAAAGATTAGGCTAGAAACAACACCAGAATGTTTCCTTCCTGCCTTCCTTAGAGGATTAGCACTGTAAAGTGGAAACAAAAAAAAAAAGATTTCTTCCAACAACTGGTTCTCTGAACTGCTTAGAAAGTTAACAACCGGTTCTCCTGAATAGGTGCAAACTGGCTGAATCCTACCACTGCATGCGCACCAGTCAACTGCTCTCTTCCGGGTTCTGGCATTTTGGTGCACGCGCTCCAGTTTTGGCACTCAGTGCCAAAAAAGTTAACCATCACTGGTATAGATAGTAATCAATTCCAATATTCCTAACATTGTTGACTTGATATTTATTTAAATTCATTAAGTGTAGATAGAAACATTGTGCCATAATAAAGAGAGGTTAAATAAAGGAATGGGGCACTGGGATAGAATTCTATACCCTGGAGCACGAGTATCTATGGCAAAGGGCAGGTATCTGCAAAATGGCAGGTCCAGTGTCAGTGCATATACAAAGGGAGCAGGCTTGAATTGCAACACTGCATCTACTAAGAGATTTTGACACTAGTGTGTTAACACTTAACTCATGCAAATTATTGCTAATATTGAAACAACTGCCATTTTCATGCAAAATACCTTGAGTCAATTTTGTAAGATGGACTGCTGTTTAATAAATTTTCATCAAATTTTTAACATAGTTCTGATTTGTTGAAACCAAGGAACAGATGTACCACACAGTTTCATACTGTAGTGCTAACAAGTAAGGACCTCATTTTAAACACTGCATTTTTTTTTGTTGTTAGCTGCCAAATTTTACTTGAATTATTATATATTGACCTTGTTTATGAATCAGTAACAAAGGGCTTGAATGGTTGTGTATAGTTGTTTTTTTTAAAGAAAAAAACCCTTAGTGTGCTTTTAAGATTAAAGCACGGTAGCAATCAGGAACTCATTGGAAATTAGGATAGGAAAGGCTGCTGTTGAAAGGGATATATTTAACACCTCTATATCAGCATTTTAAGTTAATCAATCTGATCTCCTGGCAAACAGGTTGACAAATTTTTGGCAAAGCTTGGCTTTGCTGATTTTGAAGGTCTGCTAATGATACATTTAAATATAGATAGGCGAATATAGATTCTGAATTTATACAGCTTATTTTTTCAATGAGTTTTGGAAATGAGTTTTAATTTAATTTTAATTTTAATTAATTGTGTGAATTATAAAAGAGTACAAGTACATATTTTCTCTGCTTTAATCATGAAACATTTTAGGGTTCCCTCTCTTTAACTAATGATAGTGTATAATAAAAATATAATTAGACAGCATTATTTTGATTTAATATGCCCATATGATGGATTTTGCTGTACCTGGATTTAATATCAGCTTGCAACTACCATATTTTTTGGAGTATAAGAGGCACTTTCCCTCCCCTAAAAGTGGGTGAAAATTTTGGTGCATCTTATAGACCAAATACAGGCCTTTTTTTGGGCTCCCAAACCTTTTTTGTGTCGTGTTTTCACCCTCCCCAGCCTCCAGAAGCACTCTGCAGTGCTCCGCACATCCCATTTTTATCAAAAATGGGCCCGTTTTTGGGCTCCCGAACCCTCTGCATATCATGTTTTCATCCTCCCTGGCCCAGAAGCACTCTGCAGGCCAAAAATGGGCAATGGGCATCTTTTGGCAAAGATGGGATGCGAGGATGGTTCGGGAGCCCAAAAATGGGCCTGTTTTTGGTCTGCAAAGTTCTTCTGGGGCTGGGGAGGGCGAAAACGCGACACATGAAGGCCAAAAATTATTTTTTTTCTTGTTTTCTTCCTCTAAATCTAGGTGTGTCTTACAGTCCATTGCATCTTATATTCCGAAAAATATGGTAATTACATTTATAAGATAACTTTGGAAAATAGGTTGACCCCCTCTTCTTTGTGGCAGCCCTTCAAATATTGGAACACTGTTATCATGATTTTGAGGGACTGCTCAAAGAATATAGAATATAGAATTCTTTATTGGCCAAGTGTGATTAGATAAAAGGAATTTGTCTTTGGTGCATATGCTCTCAGTGTACATAAAGAAAAATAAAATACATTCATCAAGAATCATAAGATTCAACACTTAGTGATAGTCATAGGTTACTAATAAGCAATCAAATCGTACTAGGA
Source organism: Arizona elegans (assembly GCA_022577455.1). Lineage (NCBI taxonomy): Eukaryota > Metazoa > Chordata > Lepidosauria > Squamata > Colubridae > Arizona > Arizona elegans. The sequence goes on along the minus strand of JAKOOJ010000002.1, from coordinate 135,993,958 downwards.
AACAAATAAAAATATAAATTGTAAAGATACAAGCAACATGGTTATTATAGTCATAAGTGGGAAGAGATAGGTAAAAAGAAGAGGGGGGGGGAGGTTTATTTTCCCAAGCACCAGAAAGTAAGACAAGAAACAATGAATGGAAACTAATCAAGGAAGGAAACAACCTAGAACTAAGGAGAAATTTCCTCACAGTGAGAACAATTCAGTAATAGAACAGCTTGCCTTCAGAAGTTGTGGGTGCTCCATCACTGAAGGCTTTTAAGAAAAGACTGGACAGCCACTCATCTAGAATAGTCCTGGTTAAGCAGGTAGGAGGTTGGACTAGAAGACCTCCAAGTTCCTTCCAACTCGGTTATTACCATATTTTTCAGACTATAAGATGCACCTAAATTTACAGGAGAAAAACAAGAAAAATTCGTTTTTGGCCTCTGCGCATCATGTTTTTGCCCTCCCCAGCCCCCACAAGCACTCTGCAGTGCTCTGCCCAGAGCACTGCAGAGTTTTTGGTGAAAATTGCACTGCATGTTTTTGGTGAAAACAGGCCCGTTGTGGGCGAAAATGGGCCATGAGGGGCACTGCATAGTGCTTCTGGGGGCTGGGGAGGGCGAAAACGTGATGGACGAAGGGTTCAGGAGGCCAAAAACGTCCGTATTCGATCTATAAGACGCACCTAAATTTTCACCCACTTTTAGCTGGAGGGGGTGGAAGGCGCGTCTTATAATCTGACCACACTTTGAATACTGCATCCATTTTATTACTATGATACAAAAAAAGATGTTGGAATGCTAGAAAGAGTGCAAAGAAGTTCAACAAGGATCATTATAGGACTGGAAGCTAAATCATATGTTGCAGGAACTGGGAATCTCTAATCTAACGAAGAGAAGGACTAAGGGTGACATGATAACAATCTTCTAATATTTAAGAGGTAGTCACGGAGAGGAGGGGGGGTCAGCCTATTCTCCAAAATACCTGAGCGCAAGATAAGAAGTAATAGATGGAGACTTAGCAAAAAGAGAAACCCAACCTAGAATTAAGGAGAAATTTCCTGTCAGTGAGAACAATTAGTCAATGCCTCCAGATGTTGTGAAAGTTCCATCACTAGATGTTTTTAAGAAGAGATTGGATGGCCATTTGTCCACAGTGGTATAGTCTCCTGCTTGAAAGGGGGTTGGACTAGAAGACCTCCTAGGTTCCTTCCAAGTCTGTTTTTCTGTATTCTGTAACTGGATGGCTTTGTCAATTTCATATCATGTGCCCTAAAAATGATAACTCTTCCCATAATTTGCTTGTGATTTATAAATGATGTATTGGAAACACATTGGTGTCCTTCTGGCTAATCTCGAGGAATTTTTTTTTAAAGCCCTGTGCAGTCATATACTTAAATCACAGGAGGTTTTCCACCATTCAACATGTTGGCAGATTTCCCTATTTATGTCATCTCATTTAAAACTGCTTTTTTCCATCTTCCCTGAAATATAAGATTGTATAAGTATTTTGTACATAAACTCAATTTTGTCATCTGTCAGCCTCTCTCAACATCATCTTTGGATAGCAAGGGTATCAGCCGCCATAGCAATAGAAGGAGCACAACAGATGGAGATGCGAAATCCCTTGATGTTTGCATTTTCTCACCAATCACACCTTGCAGAATACCTTCTTGCTGACTCAGATGTCAAGAAAACTGAATGTACCATATATGTTCAGACTATATCTTGGGCATTTTCTTTAACAAACCATTTGTAAGTTGCCTTTTATGATATAAGGGCTCAATATGTGCTCAACAATTCTGTGCCTGAATGAACTAACTTATTTGCTCATATGTTTGTCAGTTTCTTATCTTTTAGCAAACTCCGTGTTATAGAAAAATGACAAATTAGTGTATGGTAAAGCAAAATTATCCTGCACATTTATTTATTTATTTACTCTTTTATGATGCCTCGTACACATCTATTTTGGAATTTCCTGCAAGTTCCCAAAATATATTTTCTGTTCTGTTGTTATTTAAAGTGTTTGTTGATGAAGTCAAGAAGATTCAATTAGTTATCTCAATGGTTGAAGTAAAATGTTAAGGGGGCATCTATATGAAAATATACTCCCTACTTCATCCCTATGATCTGGCCCTTGTCTCTCCATCACTAACCCTCCAAGACAGTCTTTGAAAGTGTATGATGGATAACCATAGACCAAGGTTTTGTTTAGACCTCTTATATACATGCATTCCTGTGCAAGGAAATGATTGCAGAGGTCAACACAAACACTTCCTTCCTTTGTTGTTTCACCCATCTATTTGAGATTCTATAGCAACAAGAAGAGCCCTCAACTACACTTACAGCTCCAACTACTAAATGAAAATCTGTCTAAATGTGTGTGTGTATGTGTGTGTGTGTGTTGGAAGATATTCTTGTCACATGGGAGAACAGAAGAGGAAAAAAATTGCAGGTGAGAAAATAAGGAAGCTGCAAGTAAGAGAAAGAAACACTAAGTTTTTTTCTACTGATCTATATAAAAAGCCATTTAAATGTTTTTACTCTTTCCAAGAATTGATGTCAAATTGTTCCTTTAAATCATGCATGTTTGCGTGATCATGCATATTGTATGCACTGAGTTCAATCAGGGACAATAAGAGTGACATATGATTTTTATTATTTTGTTATTCAGAACTACAAATCTTCATATGGGAAGTCTTGTATTAATGAAGCAAAATTTAAAGAGCATAAAATACAATTAACTGAAACAAACCCCTTTTCTGTGCTGAGCATGACAAAATCAATTTAACCTTATTGGTTCTCATTAGCCTGAATTAAATTACATCTGAGAGCAAGTGTTTGACCTGTTCTGGATAATGTCATGTTAATTGGTCTCTCCAGTTTAAGACAATAGTTTTCTATCAAAGACAACTGGACCTTCTGAGCTTGTTGGTCTCATAACTTATGTGAGGTTTCTGTAAATGGATTCCTTCTATTTTCCTTGGCCAGAGCTGTATCTTATAAGAGCTTTATATCACTATTGAGTGAAACTGGAATCAAAACTTGGTAAGACCAAACTTGAACTATTTCTTTCACATGTCCCAATCAATTATTCAATTCTCTGTGTCCTCTTTTCTCTTTTCTCCTCTTCTCTCATATCCTTTGGCTGCCCTCACTTGCAATTGATCTCTTCCATCATCTGACATGAATAGAAAGTTTTAAAAAGTCTAATTCACGGGTGTCCAATCTTAGCAATTTTAAGAGTTGTGGACTTCAACTCCCAGAATTTCCCAGCCAGCCATTCTGGGAATTCTAGCAGTTGAAGTCCACAAGTCTTAGAGTTGCTAGTTTGCTAGCTCTGGTCTAATTGATGCCTGGAAGCATGGCTTGGAAGAATCATACCATAAAGGGTTGTGACCATTTACCTTACTCCAGTGGTGGGTTTCAACCGGCGTTACCACCGGTTCTCTTCGTTCACGCGCTTTGTGCGTGATCGCCTCCCGCCGGTTTTACTACCGGTTCTATAGAACCGGACCAAACCGGGAGCAACCCACCATTGGTGTTATCCCAAACCACCAAAAGTCTTAAGAAATTTTATTTTGCATTTGAAGGTGTTAAATATTGGAAATTGGTGACATATGCAAGGCAGGGAATCTCACAGTATTGAGTCATCAGCTTAATTTGGAAGGAGAAAAGGCACATAAGAGCTACTCTAAGCCTTCTTTGGGATAGGCAGATTCATAATGAAATCAGCTCAGCTGCATTTTGTCAGTCCCAAAAATCATATGGAGGGGGAAAAAAACCTCTGAATATATTCTCCATTCCCCACTTAGGTATATTTATTTTGTTCTACCATGAATTGAATTGGAATGGATTATATATCTAAAGCCAAAGAAAGTCAAGGAACAAAATCCTGACAATAACGTAGATTCAGAAATGCTTCTGATTAAATTAAAGAAATTTCATGGTATGTTCAATAGTTTGCTTTATCTGCTTTCTATAGTAATGCATCAAGTGAACAAGTTTGTTTTTACTACTGGTTTTAATTCATAATTACAAAGTTAACTGGCATGCAAAAGCTAAAAGACTTTGGCTAGTTAATTTGTAGATGAACAAATCTGACTGGATTATCTAATATTAAGACAATGATCAAATTAAAAATGACCTTGATACATTAGAGAATAGGTTGAAATTTTTTTAAAAAAATTAATGGGAGCAAATTCAATATTTTTTATGTGGATGACAGAGAACAAACAAAGCTATTGGTTGGAAGTGCCTGGCTTGGACATATTAAAAGATCTTAGAAAACTACTTCACTATAAAATAAGTCAGCAATGTGATGTGACTGTAAACAAAGCAAATAAGATTTTAGAAAAGCATTAAATGCATTATAGTCTCAAAATTGTAGGGTGTGATTGTTCACTTTATTTTGCTTTTCTGAGCATGATGAGTTCTAGATATCCTATTTTAATAAGGATTCAGACTTACTGGATAAATTTTAGAAAACAGCAATAGAGATGATCAAGAAATTAGAAACCAATTGGTAAAAAAGAGATTAAAAATAACTGGGAATATTTAGCCATAAGAGAAGATTGGATGAGAATATGATAGCACTCTTCAGATATATGAACAGATGTAATGCAGAAAAAATGAAGACCTATAACCAATCATTCCAGGACACAAAAATTAATGAATTCAAGTGTTAGAGAAACAGATTGGTGACATGAATGTTAAGGGGAGGGGGACTTCTTAATGGGAGCAACATTTCAAAAGGGACCAATTAACCAGGATGACACCAGTAACAGCGAGCAGGAGTATCATAGGCAAATATCTAAATGGCTTCTTCTAGCTTTATGATTTTCTTAGATTACTTCATCTTTTATGGACTACCATTTTCAGCTCAAGCTTTTATAGATATATTCCATATTAATGGCTTGATTACTTCTTTCCTGGTTCCATTTCCTGTGAGAATTTCCTAGGTGATCGATTTAGCAGCCTTTCCAGCTGCTAAAAGAAAAAATAAAGTTGTCTAATTCTCTTAATACTGTTTTGATAAGAAAGACAGTCCATTTTGTCATTGTCTTCTGTCACATACTTAATATGCAAATTATAGCCTGTGTTTGAATATTCTGTTTATATTTGTTCTGTTTATATGTTTGTTCATGTTTGTACTAACTCTAGTATTTATAAAACTTTAATACTAGATTTTATAAAACGTTTTTCTTTTTTTTCTTTATTTTAGGCATATATAATTAACAAATCAGTATTTAATTTTAAAGAGAGTTTTTTTTTAATTAAAGGCAAACTAAAAGTACAAACTAAGAAAGAAAATCCACCTTATGTTTTATTCTTATCAATAGTCACTAGTTTACCAAGGATTCACTACTAAAGTATAAACAATACAAAATATTATTGTAAATTACTAGAAATTCTGTCATTGTGCTGCATCCTTTGATTGTAAAAAAAAAAATTCCTTTTACAGTACAGATTGTTGTATTTCCAGCCATCATTCTATAACATCTGGAATAATATCACATTTCCAATTTCTCAGTAGATGTTCTAAAATACTTCTACCATGATTTTTTTTAACTATTTCACCATTTATCTGCAAGCAGGGAATTAGACCTTTCAAATAATATTGTTACTGCATGAATGTATAATTTTAAAAAGATAAAGGCTGATAAGGATTTTATCTGTTAAATCTTGAAAGTTGTTGCCAAACATTCTCATAATACTAGATGAGCAAATGTTTAAAAGCAACTTTCTATTGAAAGAGCTCTAAATGTATACATAGAAATATCATTTAGAAAGGATTTTTTGTAGAATTTGTAGAAGTTAACTGAGTGCTGTGCTTTTGCTTTTTACTAAATCAGTGGTTCTTTGTTACATAATAAGAAATGATAGTGCTGATATTCAGAATACAAGACCAGATGTGAAGGCTGAAAGACTACAATATATTATATTGAGATCTGTTATTATCTTGCAAACAAAAGTGAAATTTCACCTCAAGTTTCATGCTGGTTAATATTGCATAACATGCACTCTTAAGCACTGAAGTAGAAATTGATTCAGTAAAAGATGATTTTTCAAAAAGATGATTTCCTTCAATACATACATCATTTATGCACATGCTCTAACATGTAAATATCAATTCCTTGACCTACATTTCATAAATTTATGAATGGCGTTAAATCTGTTAAGTTAATGTGTAGTCATGACAATTATATATTTAATGTTTCTATATGCCTAGAGACAAACTCTGGCAAATTGAATTAATGGCTTTTTAGGCCATACACACTTAGAGGTGAGGGAATCAGTATTTGAGATGGATTTGAAGAAGAGTATTAGAAGAATATTGATGCATTTGATTTTTGGTATTGGAGAAGTCTCCTGAGAAGGTTATGGCTAGCCAAGAGAACAAACAAACAAGATAATTTTAATTTACTTAAATTTATAATGGAATATTAAAATAATAAAACAATTTAAATACATACAATACTTAACCCATAGAAAGCAATAATACAACGTAAAAATTAAAAAAAATAATTCTTGACCACAACTCAAAAGGGACGAAGTGGATTCAAAAATTGTTTCCTTACAATGCATTGTTTTGCCAAGTGTCAAGGCAGTGATCAGGTGGACCCAGAGACAATGAGCACTCCAGTGAATAAAGAGATGTTAAGCTTCATTATTAACTCAAGCAAACAGCTTTAAAAGTATAACATAAAAAGCACACATACCAAGCAAGATGCTACCCAAATCTCTTATGTGCTGTCAGGAGCAACAGCAGTGATACTGTACATCAAGGGTGACCAATTTCCACAGTACCCAATTCTAGATTCTGTGCAAAAACTCTCAACAAACAACAATCACAAGGTTTTTATCTAAACCTGGGATCATGACTTCATGGTCATGTGACTGCAAAACCTGACCTTGATTGGATAGCACATGACTCTAGGATGGGAATCGAAAATATGAGATTTTCACAGGTTTACAACTATGTGAGAATTCTCTCCTTTATTCAGCAAGCAAGAGTACAAAAGAAGCAGCTTAGCTCAGAATGAGCTGCAAACTTCTAGACCTGTGGTGGCGAACCTATGGCACACGTACCGGAAGTGGTACGCAGAGCCATCTCTCCGGGCATGCCAGCCATTGCTGATTGCCTTTTTGGGTTGGCCAGCTGGTCTTCATATGCAGGGGAGCACTGGAAACTGGAAGAGCAGCTCCCTGATGTGCATGTGCACGCCGGGAATCTGAGCTTCCGGTTTCCAGCCTGCGCATGCACGCCGGCCAGCTGGTCTTTGCTCATGCATGCATGCCAGAAACCAGAAGACCAGGTGACTGGCGCACATGCACACACCGTAAACCAGAAGCTCAGCTTCCTGGTGCACATGCACGTTGTGGAATTGCTCTTCTGGTGTTCCTCCGCGCGTGCACATGCACGCTCCCATTTCGGCACTCGGTGCCAAAAAGGTTCGCCAACACTGTTCTAGACTTTTCTTAATATGTAAGAAAAATCAAAATATGTCACTAAATTCTTAAGAATAAAAATGAACTTATGTATTACTACTACAGTATATGTACAGTGTGATTGTATGTTTTATTCATTTAAGAAAATTTGTATGGCTGCCCAACTCACTCTCAGTGACCCTGGGTGACTTACAAAGATAAAAACCCAACATATAAACAATAAAAAGCAATAACCCACCCAATCCCACCAGCAACAAAATTCAGTCAGTCAAATGAACCATTTGATGGGCTACACCCCACTCTGGGTTCTCCAGGTCCGTTGGCAAAACCTGATCTTAAAAGCTTTGTGGGAAAGTGTCAGAGTGGAGAGGCCAACTTTTATATCAACATGCACCATTGCTCATAGAGAAAGTGCAGACCTGTTGTCTATGAAGATTCTCAATCATCCAGGTCATGGTTGTCCCTAAGGTGATTTTTCAAAGGGCTACTGAACTTTTTTGGTTTTTTTCTTTGAAAACATTTCACTTCTTATCCAAGAAGCTTCTTCAGTTCAGAAGCAAAACGTTTTCAAAGGGGGAAAAATCAAGAAAAAACCAGTTGCCTTTTGGAAAAGCACCTTTGGTGCAGAATCTGGTAACTAAAGAAATTAAAAGAATAACCTACAGGATAAAATCTATTTATGTGGTCATTAAGAATCACCTGACCATCCTTACTACTATTTTTAATAATAATAATAATATATGTAATTATCATTTACAGCTGATTGTTTGTAATTCTCCAGCCTTGAAAGATTTTTGGTTTCACTGAAATTTCCATTCTGCTGAACTCAGTACCATGGACACACTTTTCCTTTTGGAAGCTTTTGCAGAGATGATTAACATATCACAAATTATGAAGAGAAATTGAGAAAAATCACCATAAACTAATTGGATAATCAATAAAATGCTGTCAGCACAATAGCATGAAATGAGTATTAGGTTAATCTACATGCCTTATTTATCTGAATGGCAGATTCATGTAAGTGATTTTTAAATATGCAAATTCAGTGCTAACTAATAGGGGGGATTTTTCAGTAAGAGGATAAACAACAGCAGATTAGCTCTCTTAAAGACATTTTACAACATCTCTATTGATTTGTCGCTGCAAAATACACATGAGTGTGTTTGTATGTGTAAAATCCGTTCTCATCCCAATGGATGATATATGTCTTCCTCAATTCAGGGTCCTCTACCAGAGGACTGGGAGTTTGAGGGTTCTGGGCATAATCTTAGCTGTTCCTAGTACTGTTAAGTAGTGGTAAGAGCACTCAAGGCTGTGACTCCCACCTGGCTGGTAAAGTGGCTCCATCAGATTCTAGGGACAGCATCAGAGCTTTTTATTCTGGAGAATGCAGTGCCAGGAAGAGTTAAGATACTGCAGAAAATCTTCAAACTTCCAAGCCTCTGGTAGATGACTTGAAATTGAGGAAGATGTATCTACATCTAATCACCAACAACAGTGTTCCCAACCTCTCCACTTGCAGATGGGTGTATGTCATCTCTCAGAATTCCCCAGCCAAATTGGATATCCGTCCCGTCCATCCATCCATCCATCCATCCATCCATCCATCCATCTAACTACCTACGTACCTACCTACCTATCATCTCACAATATAATAATGTTTAAGGAAAATACAGTTACTGAATGAAACTACGGTGTGTTTCGTTTTAAATTTTTGGGTGTATGAGTTCATATGAATAAAAAAGTTTCATTGCTTTATTCGGATTATTTTAAACAACACAACATTTTGCTCTGTTTGGTACATTTTAATTCTATAAGGATATCTTGTTTAGAAGCTTAATGACGTTGCCCCCAAAAGGTCTTTTAAAATATAGAGCATAGAAATGGGCCCAAATGAGATACAAACAAAAATTCATTAATGTAAATTGTCAGTGTAGTTTAAAGGTAGTGTCATATTTCGGGTCTTGTTCTTTCCCTTTTTATTTATTCATGGTTTTTACCATCATGGACACAGAAATTTGCTATGGCTTCAAGAGATGAACTTTTCCTAGATTATTTTCAGTATTGAAAGGTAACTCAAAAAGTATTAGAAGAATGAATGAAAATAAATAAATAGGTTCCCAACTGAAAGGGTTTGTACCACAAGATAATCAAGTGCAACTCCATTATCTTTCCTAAGTTTAATGTCATTATTTACTGTTGAAATTTTGTGGTGCAGTAGTTAACATCTGTTGATATTAAATTGACATTCTAGTTAAATTTCAATATAAAGTTAGAAAACAATTAAAAACCATATTTTTCTGTCCTTGCTGAAACAGACTTAACCCCTCACAAATATGTTTATTCGTACTCTCAATAACGTGCAATATTTTAAGCATTTACTCAAAGCCCACATCAAATAACTATATTGATTTTACAGACTGAAGCCATACTTAGATGACTCCAAGTTGCTATCAAACTCACCATTAGCATACTGTTTGTGACAGAGATCCACCAAGGGTCTACAAAAGAGATTGTGCCCTCCATTCATTCCAGAAAAATGATATGCTACAAAAGTCAATATGGCAATATATAAATGGCAATATATAAATGTACAAAATAAGCTGCAATTTTCTTAATGAGCATAGAGTGGATTTTATCCTACCACTAAAACAAATGCACTTTAATGCATTAAAAATATCCAAATGTTTATCGTGTTGAAAGAATGCCTTGTAGATAGGAGCTATGGGGTAAAAGACATTGGGGAAAATATACCAATTCTGTCTTGCTATATAATACTCCTTTTACATTACTAGATTGGCAGTAAAAAAAAGTCAATATTTCATTTCTGTTCACTGTACGTTCTGCTTCATAATTTTATATTCTGGATAGTGGCAGTATGGCTTTTCAGAAGACAATTCTTCAACATAAATCTCACCCTTCTCAGTGCTTTGTGTTTCTTAATAACAGTCTATATGCTCTAACACACAGGAAATCAACCATGTAATTGACTAGTCTTCCATTTATATAAAATCTGACACTTCATGGATCCTATTAGACAGTGCATTATGTACAATATTCTAACATGGATGTCTCCAAAAATATTTGAAAAAGAACTTGACTTGCGATTTTCCTGAAACCTTGTGAAATATGTTTTACATACTACATTAGCATTGCATAAAAGGGAATGTTACAAAATTTTAAATAATTAATGGAGAACTTGGTAACAAGTATTTTTTTATAAACTACAGTCACAGTCCAAACTTGTGTTATAATTGTTTTGGATAATCTTTATATGTAATTTATATTGCAATGGCAGAGATGTGTAAAATCTTTACTTTCTTTAATTTTAGGTAAGGAATATTTAAATGGAGAATCTGCCTTCCCCATTAATTAAATATTAATATTTAAATATTCCTTATCTAAAACAACATAACTATTTTCATATATCCTTTATTTTATTTTTAAACACAAGCTCTCTCGTTCTCATAATTAATCATTACTTGTTACAAAATCTAATTTATCAAATCTATATAATAAAAAAGTTATATATTTTGTATTGTAATTTAAAAGGGGGGGTACCAGATGTCCTCTGTTTTCTAATTTCATTTCTGCATTGAAAGTACAATGGGATCATAATTAATTTGAATTATGCTCTTATCTCATTTTCATTGTTCTCACAAAGAGAACACTTTGTGTGCAAAATTCTCTTTGTAGATGTGATAGAAATGCAAACTGAGGAATTTATAATTATTCAGTAGAAAAGTTGGTTTACAGAATGTGGAGAAAATTTGAGGCAGGGTCACCAATAATCAATGGCAATAACCAGAAGACTATATAAAATGCCTTCTAAATGAACCCAGCATAAGATCAGTTCACACTCTTCAGTGTTTCTTCACATTGGAAAAAGGTGTATGGAAGATATGTATAGAAAGGCATGCATATATAGAACATTCTTTGATTGAAGCAAAGGGAGCCATGCCTGAGCCTGGATCTGGATTGTGAGGGCTCTACAAAGAGACATTTGGGGTGATAACTGGAATTGGAATGGATATTGTTTTGTTAAAACACAATGGTATGTCGATCCAGTGAATTTAATCCTGCCTTGCCTGTTGACTACAGATGACTGAAAACCTTAATTACATATATGTTTCAGTTTCCTCATATTTAGAAATATTTCAAAATTAGATTTTAGATTAGTTTGATTAGATTGAGATTAGCTTGTCAATGTTGTCAAGAACTGAAAACTATTACAGGTAAATCCTTAATTTACGACCACAAATGAGTTCAAAGTTTCTGTTGCTAAGCAAGAAATTAAGTGTTAAGTGAATTTTGCTTCATTTTATGACCCTTCTTGCCATAGTTGTAAAGTTAGTAACAACTTAAGTGAATCTGCCTTCACTTGTCAGAAGATCAAGGGGGATTACATGTCTCCAGGTCATTGTAATCGTCATAAATATGAGCCAGTTGCCAAGCATCAGAATTTTGATCACATGACCACAGGAATGCTACAACTGTTGTAAGTGTGAAAAATGGTCATAAAGTGGCTTTTTTCAGTGCCATTGTAACTTTGAATGGTCACTAAATGAACTGTTGTAAGTCGAGGGCTGCCTATATTTTCTAGATTGCCATACTTCGAAGTAACTTTTAAAAACAACTAAAGCATTAAGTAATATTTAAAAAGATAGTTCTAGATCTAAAGTATGCTTGATCTAATAAAAACTTTATAAAAATTATATAAAACTTTATGTAAATGTATGTAAAAAAAAAACTTTAACTCAAAGATGAAGGCATTTGTTGAAGCTCTACTGAGCTGTTTCCTTCTCCTCCACTTGTCTGATTGAGACATAACTGAAAAGTACACCAGATGTAAGATACCCAAATTAGGAAAATAGAGTGAACAAAGAGGTGAGAATATATATAAATAGATTTAATATAAATCCCAAAGCAATGTAAGTAGATGAAAAAGTTCTTGATCATTGTGCAAACTTGCTATAAAACTCAGGGGTGGGTTCTACTCACCTTTATTACCGGTTCGCAACGGGACCGCACGCGCGCTTGCTTCTGCGCATGCGCAGAAGCTCCCTGATGACGTCTGGGTTGGTGGGCGGAGCCTCCCGACGGTTTTACTACCGGTTCTTGTGAACCAGTCTGAACCAGGGGAAACCCACCACTGATAAAACTCCTGAAGACAAGAATAGTACTTATGAGTAACTGATAACCAATCTGTTTCTAAATTGTTCACATCGAAGTACAGTATTTTCATAACATATACCAATATTAGATTGTCATTCCAGGTTGCGTTTTCAAAGAATCCTTGTAACAAAGACTGTTCATATGAAGCCTGGAAACTTATTATTTTATAATAGGTTGTATATTGTATATCTTTAGAGAGTTTCTTCAAAAAATCTTTGTCATCAAAAAATATCTTACACAATAGTATTAGCTTTTTCTGGATATTTTTTAGCTGTCCCCATCTTTTTGTTATCAAGATTTAAATTACATTTATTAATAGAAAAACAGAATAACAATAGGTAAGAAAATCAGCATTTCTAAATTACATTAGTAGGCACAAAATATTATTTTTATTGTAATAATATTGGATCTCATGAGCACACAGTACTTTGTGTAATTTATTAAAACAATTCCTCTTTTTTTTGGCTTCCACATCAATCTGAAAAAAGGTATGGCTGCTTAAAGTGAATTAAAATGAACTCAACTTTTAAAGCAACTGCTCCGTCTTTTGGCTTGGGTTGATGTTTGAAAAAGGAAAAAAATCTTCAATGAATGCAGAGAAGTGCTGATATGAGATTTAAAACAATTTTTTCAAATCATTTTCAAGCTGTACACCACCATGCACATACATGTATGTATATATACATATATCAATAATAGATACAGCAAAAGACAGATCACAGAGGTTTGTTTTGGATCGTAGTTATTAATTTTAATTTCACTCAGGGAATGAAGTAACCCACAGCTTCTGATTAATGAGAAATAAAGATTAGTAATTTTCTGAATAAAAGATAATCTAATAAAAAGGGGAATTAATTAATTTCCTTTCCCCCATTTTTGTTAGATTAAATGTTTGATTAAATCCTTCAAAGAGGATAAATTTTACACATAATTATAAAGATGAAACTAGTGCCATGGCATTAAGTACCATTATTTAAATTCATTTTCTTTCTTTTTTTTACTTACCATGTTTCTCCAAAAAGAAGGCCAGGTCTTATTTTCTTTTGACCCCCGAAAAAATGGCTAGGCTTTCTTTTTGGAGGGTTCTAATTATTGACTTGCCTTGCAGCGGTGGCACTGACAGCCCCGCCCAGCAGGAGCCCGCTGCTGGCCCACTTCTGCGGCCGCTTGCCTCCACTTGCACGCATTGCCCCAGGCTCTGTTTTGTGTTCAGATGCTTGCTGGCAGGCATCTGAAGGTGAAACAGAGGCTGGGGCGATGCGTGCGAGTGACGGCAAGCGGCTGCAGAAGAAGAGGCCGCAGAAGAAGGCAAGGCAGGTGTCGGGCTGTGTGAGGCCTGGTAAGTAGGGCAGCTCTACCCATCCATCCCCACCCTAGTTTGTTTTTTACCCGTGTGCCTCTCCCCACCCTTTGTACCCCGGGGTTTTAATTAGGGCTAATTTTGTGGGTGGGGCTTAATTTGAGCATGCACTCAAAAACATGATAGGGCTTCTTTTCAGGGTGAGTCGTCTTTTTGGAGAAACACGGTAGGTTCTTTTTTAAAATTTCTGATCCAGCCAGAAGAATATTTGTAATATGCATTGTATCACAGTTTATTAGGTTTTTGGAAGAAAGGGTTCTATTTATAAATTTAGCATTTAATTGAAAATTGATTGAGGAGGTTTAAAAAAGGATATCGAAAACTTTTAATTTGTTGGTGTATCTCTGTCATGAGAAAAGTTGCCATATTTGAAATTCTTTGGCTTAGGATAAGACAAGTAAGATTGGGGTATAATAGAATTGCAATGACTTTGAATCCCATGAGCTTCAGAAAAGATGAAGGAAGTATAGGTAGTCAAAAGTATAGAATTTGTTTCTGGGTTATATAATGACCTCAGTCTACTTGAACTATTTTTTAAAAAGATTGGAGAAATTAATGGAGCTATCAGTTGCTACCTGTCACAGTTGAATAGCCCTGTGTTATTTTCAGGATCAATTCTGATTGTTCCTCTGACTTTGAGAATTCCCATGCAGTTGGTCAGAACACCTGCACATCTGAACTCTGCAGGATTTATCAGAAGCAGTATTAATTGGTTGGGCATTTATTAACTGATAAACATTTCTTCTCTCTCTCTGAACACCCTGATCTCAATAATACAGGTGGAAAGCTTTATTTTTTCGTCCAGGAGTAATCGCAAAAAAATGAAAAAAATATTGTACTCCATTATAATCTCTAGGGGATCTTTCCACCACCAAATTATATTAATTGAGATTGCTGGGTGTTGGAGAGTCTTTAATCTCACATGTTCTCTGTGCTTTCCTGATAGACACTACAGGAAAACCTTGTGAGGGGAATCCTCTTTCAAGTTCTCTGTTCCTGTACAGATATACTCCCAACATGGCTGATCCAGCAGACTTCTCTTTATCTTCTAATTTCAAGGTTCCTTAAACTTATTTTGACATACAGCGATGAAAAAGCATAGTTATCCATAGTGTAAGACTGGCTTTTGTTTTTTATATTTCCAATTTCTAGTTTTGCCTATTCTCCTGTAAATTTTCCCAGCCATATTTTACAAAACCCAATGCAATGCAAGAATATAAAGAGCCATTCCCAATGTACTTTTACATTTTTGATGATATTCCCAGCTTTCATTTCTTTATAACAAAGTTAGCAAAGCATGTGCTTATACACAGTCATTTTCACCTCTTTCAAAAAACATTTGCTCCTCACAGTTTCTTTTTGTAAGCATTTGGGTATCATAATACTTTCTCTATCAACTTTCATCTTCATTAAACATTCTTTCGAGATGCACAATTCCCTTTACGTGCTCAAGTTTTGCACCATAATGTGTAGTTATTCACTCCAGTTCCCTGTCAAGCACAGCAATCATAATCTTTGATGCATTAATATTCATATCCATGTTCATAGTTGCACTACAGATCATCTGGGTTCTCAGCCAGCAACATGGCATTGTCTGCATGCAAAATATGTGAATTTTTATATTCTCAACTAGCAAACGTCTAAGTTCACTTTGAAGATTCCATATACATTTATTAATAAATGCATTAAACAACATACCACACTTCTTGTTTTTGAGCAAAAAAAAAGTGTCATGTAGGATATATGTAATAAGGCTGTGCAGCATTTTGGCTTAAATTCTAAGGCTGGCAGCCATATGCTCATAGGAAAATGCTTGGCTATTTCAAAAACTTTAAGATACTTGCTAGTTTTCTGGTTCCACTCACTTCAAAATACTTCTTGGAATCAAATCTAAACTGTTGCAAGATTGTATCAATGATACCAGTCTGTCAAAAATCTTTGGAGTGATATAGTTATTCAGTGAAGTGACTACACTTGAGAATTTTCTAATGAAGAAATTGCTTTCTGATAATATTTTCTACTAATTCTGGAATGAAACAGTGTTCAAGTTTGCATGCTAGATAATCATGGTTACTTGTATTTATGATTTCTTGTATGTATGGTTGAATATAAATGGTCTAATTTCACATTTTTCAGATCCATAATATGCTAAGCATATATTCAAATTAGGATAAATCTCTGTGTGTCGTATATCATGCTACATCAGTTCTGTTTATTTATTTATTTATTTATTTATTGGTTCGATTTATATGCCGCCCTTCTCCAGAGACTCAGGGTGGCCTACAATGCGTTAAGCAATAGCCTTCATACTTTTGTATATACCTGCTTAGTAGGGCTTTCGGGCCCCCCAAGCGGTGTTCTTTTTTATACAAAGTCAGCTTATTGCCCCCACAATCCGGGTCCTCATTTTACCTACCTCGAAAGGATGGAAGGCTGAGTCAACCTTGAGCCTGGTAAGATTTGAACTTGCAGTAATTGCAGGCAGCTGGTGCTATTTAATAGCACTTTAGTCTGCTGCGCCACCAAGGCTCCTGTTACAGTAGTTCTTGTTTAGTGACAGTGATTTCCACCAAAATAGTACCATGTGACTGAGAAAGAGACACACACACAGACAGAGAATAAGAGACAGACATTATAAAGGTCACCAATTGCTGTCATCTCTTTCAAATAAAATTCACTCATACAGTGTCCTGTACCTGACCCATTTTCCTCCTCCTTTGCCTCATTGCAGGGCAAAGAGATGGCTCAAACAAGCTAACGCTTCCTGAGCTGCTTTTCTCCACAGTACAATCCTAAAAAATGCTAATCACAAATTAACAAATTCAACTCTGTGATTTTAATTAGTTGATTAGGACCCTTCTGATAGTATACAGTTGCTGCCTAAAACTAAAACTGACTAGATCTTAATTTGACTGTCTGGACATTGAAGCCTTTTGTTGTCATAAATTCATGCATTGGTCAGAAAATGGATTTAATTACAATTTGTTACCCTCCATATTTGCATGTTCAAGGCAGTTGCTAAATAAAGACTACCTGTACAGATTTTTATTATACGTGATCAGATATTGCAAAGAGGAGCAAAGAGGTAAGAATATCTTAGAGGATCATAAGATAATATCACCTCATAAAAAATTTGCATACGGGACTTCCGGTTGGTGACTTGAGGCGACAGAGTGTCGGGTGAGTGATCGCTGCTCCCTTACACCCTTTACCACCGCGTTTTGGGGACCCCTTAGGGGCGCAGGTCCCGGAGAGACCTGCGGACAAGAGAGAGAGCTGGGCGAGCGAGAGTGTGGGATGCAACCCCCCCCGCTGGACCCGGCAGCTCTGTCAAACCAATGCGGCGAGCCGGCCTTTTAATGGCGGGCCTGAAGCCGCAATAGCCAGCAAAAAGACGGGAGATAAGAGGAAGATCTGAGGTGACGTGCCAGATCGGTTACCACCGTTCCATACTTGGAAGCGTTTGGCGTGGAGAGAGGGGCCGGCGGAGTCGGGTGAGGAGAGATCGATCGAGTGAGGCGGCGACGAGAGAGGGAGCGGATTGTATTGGCGGAGACCCGACAAGCCGACCAGGAATACGCAAAGAGCAGTTTTACCATTATAAAGAGCTCTGGAGATCGTGCTGAGAGGGAGAGGAGGGCGAGAGCTAATGCGGCTGGCGCTGTGATTGGAAGCGGAGTGGAAAGCAAATAAGAGCTTGAGTCTCGATTCTTCTAAATCTTTTTTTATTCCTGTGAGCACCGTAAAGAAACAGGAAGCGCGGCCATTATTGAGTGGAAGGAGGGAGTTGGCAGAAGATTGACAGGAGGACGATCTAGCAGAAGGATCCACCATAGAGAACTGCCGGAACGCATTGGAAACAGGGGGTGAGCGGAGAGAAGAATATTGAATTGCCTTTCATCACTCCTCAAAAACTAAGATACATACAATTGGTGACATTTTGACTTTCACTGCCTACGTTTTAAGATTAATTGATTATTTATTTCCAGTATTGGAACTTTGATTGCGCTCTGAATAATAGTATTAATGGGAATTAATGATAAATGGTTAAGGAATATAGAGTATAGAATTTAAACACTGATCTTATCTTATTGCGATTGAATATATTTCCAGGTCTATATATGTATATATAAGGGTTTAGATTTAAAATTAACAAATTAATTACATAACTATAATTATTATATTTATATTTCCATATATAGTCAGTTAAAGCTATCTAGATATATTTATTTACATTTATTTATTATATAACATTTACCTCTATAGACAATATTAATTAATTTATTTATCTATTAATCTATTTATATTAACGGCATATATTAGCTTCGAACATTGATATTTAAGACTCATATTAATTGTTATATTAAGATTGGAATCTAGCTATATAAATTACGATATCTATATCTATAAGGTTGGATTTAAGGAAGATAGTTTACCGAAGTGAGGAATTGATTCCAATTAAATAAGATAGTAAACCTCTCAATAGACTTAAGAAGAGGAATTGCTAAAGCAAGTAAGGTAATACCATTGAATGGTCATTTGGAAAAACATTGAGAAAATTATAAAAGAACAAAAGTTAACGCTGAAAGAAATGGCAACAATGACATCGACAGTCCTAAAATCAGTTTAAAAAGCTCCATCTAACCCTGTATTAACAACACTATCCCCGGTAATTCAGAAACCCCTGGAAGGCTTACAAAAGACAGATAAGCCACCGCAAACCCCAACCCTCCAAACAGTACAATCCTCTCTATTCCTGATTCAAGAGACCATGCTTGCAATGCAGGAGAAATTATTAAATAGTCACTCCGAGCTAAAAACAGATATTCATGTCTTGGACGCAAAAATGACTGAGATCCAGGCCTCTATCGCAAATAATGAAAGGAGAATACAAGATGTAGAACAGAGGATGGATCAAAGCGAGAAAAAAATAGACATGGTAGACCGGACTTACGCGTTACAACATAAAGAAATTGAAGAGTCCCTGCTACAGTTGGAAATGGATAAGGCCTCATACTATATCCGTCTCCAAAATATTTCAGAGGAGAAGGAGGAGGACTTAAGTGATAAAATAGCCAGGCTGATAGCTGATGTCCTCCAGCAGGACAAACAAGATATTATTAAAGAACTTGATGAGGTCTACAGGGTCCAAACGAATTATGTTAGAAGAAACAGACTACCCAGGGAGGTCCATGCGAAGTTCGCCAGGAAGAAAGTGAGGGATATTCTCCTCAATATAGCGAGAGAAGAAAAGATTGAATTCCAAGGAAAGGAGGTGAATATTCTAAAACAGATTCCTAGGAGAGTGAGGGAGGTGAGGAAAAACTATAGGTTCCTGGCGAGCTACTTAAACAGAAGAAATCTCGTATTCCGGTGGATTCTACCAGAGGGGATGATTGTATCATGGCAAGGAAGAAAAGTTAAAATCGGCAGCCTGTCTGAAGCACAAGACTTTCTAGACCAAATAAGAGGAGGAGAAGGAGAACAGACCAGCAAAGGAGAGCTTGATACAGTAAACACGGAAGAAGAGACCTCGCAAGAGCAAATCACAAAAGAAGATATAGAGGAGGAGAAGAAAAAAGAAGAAGCGGAAGGACAAGGAAAAAAGACCAGACCAGTAAGAGCGGTTACCCTAAAGACAAACAAGAACTAGAACCCGGACACGAAATAAGAAATGGACGGCCTAAAAATCCTATCATTAAATGTCAATGGCTTGAATGATCATAAAAAGAGAAAAATAATCCTATCAAAACTGGCAAAACAGAATCCAGATATAATCTGTTTACAGGAGGTCCATATAAAAGAAAATGAGGCAAACTTCTTAGAATTCACTAAATTTGGCAAGCTATTTGTGTCACTAGCGGAGAAAAAGAAAAGGGGTGTGGCGATTTATGTGAAAAAGGGAATTGAGGCAGAATTAAAGCATAAGGATTCTAAAGGGAGAATCTTAATGGTAGAAATTAGGAGGGCCGATGCAAAAATGTTGATGGTGGGAGTATACGCTCCAAACGAGAAACAGGGGCAATTTTATAAAAAACTACACGAACAACTAGGAAAGTGGGCCCAGGTGGAAATATGTATGCTAGGCAATTTCAATGGAATTGTTAATCCCCTGAAAGATTACAAAAGTGGAGAGAAAAAAAGGAATAAAAGGTTACCCCTGCCAAAAAGTTTCTTTGATCTTGTTGATGAAATTAATTTAATAGATATATGGCGTACTCTACATCCTCACGACTCTCAATACACCTTTTTCTCAAATCCACAGAATTCTTGGTCCAGAATTGACATGATTTGGACTACTAGAAAACTAGGTTTAGAAATCAAGAAAGCAGACATAAGTACAAACACGTGGACTGACCATAAACTTATGGAAATACATTGGCATTACACCAACAAGAGGCGACAACAAAGATGGAGTCTAAGATCCAATCTCTTGTATGACAAAGAATTTATAACAAAATTAAATGAAGAAATTAAACATTTTTTTATCGAGAATGGCAGGCAAGATACGGCGAAGGAAATTGTTTGGGACACCATGAAGGCGTATTTGAGAGGAGTGGCGATTTCGTATATGGCATATAAAAATAAGGAAGAAAGGAAAGTCAGAGACGACTATATGAAGAACTTAGAGGAAGCAGATAGTAAACTCCAACAAAACCCGGGAGATGAAATGGCCAAACAAAAATGGATGATGGCAAGACATAATCTTAACGTCCTGGACCAAAAAGAGCTGGCACAAAAAATTAAGAGGATAAAACACTATCACTTTGAAAACGCCAACAAGTCGGGGAGATGGCTAGCTTATAGACTAAAAAAAGAACAGGAAAAAAATCAGATTCTTATATTAGAAGGTATTAATGGGGACATTCTGACAAAAGAAACAGATAAGCTAGAAAGAGCGAGAAAGTTCTACGAAACCTTATATAAAGAGGAAGTGATTGATCCAGACAAAATTGTACAATATTTGATGGAAGCCAAATTGCCACAGATAGCAGAAGAAGAGAGAGAAATGTTAAACAATAACATTACAATGGAAGAACTCAAATCTGCGCTTGCCAAAATAAAGAAAAATAAAACACCAGGCCCAGATGGCCTTCCGGGGGAAATTTATGTGAAATTTGAGGAAGAACTATTATTAGAATTGTTGGACATATATAATGAGGTGCTAGCAGGTACAAGAATCCCAGATTCCTGGAAGGAAACTTATATTACCCTCATTTTGAAAGAAGGTGCTGACCCAAAGCAGATAGCAAACTACAGGCCGATTTCTCTGTTAAACTCAGATTATAAATTATTCACTAGCATAATTGCGGAGAGACTAAAAAAAATCTTAAATGGCTGGATTCATAGTGATCAGAAAGGATTCCTCCCTGGGAGGCAAATGAGGGACAATGTAAGGACAATAATAGACGTCATAGAATATTATGAACAACACCCAGAAAAACAGCTGGCGCTGGCGTTCCTGGACGCCCAAAAGGCGTTTGATAACTTAAATTGGAAATTTATGATTAATCAAATTGATTTGATGGGATTTGGCACAAATTTTAGAAAGATGATCGAAAATATATACAACAAACAGAGAGCAAGTATATTAATAAATGGGGATAAGACACGGATATTCTGGATACAAAAGGGAGTTAGACAGGGATGCCCCCTGTCCCCCTTACTCTTTATAATGGCGCTGGAAATTCTATTGAGAAAGATTAGAAACAACAAAGAAATTAAAGGATTACAAATTAAGAAGGAAATTTTTAAAACACAAGCCTTTGCGGATGACGTGGCCTTAATAATGGAAGATCCCTTAAAATCTGGTCCCAAGGTGCTTCAGGAAATACAACAGTATGGTGAAGTCACTGGCTTTAAAATTAACAAAACTAAAACTAAAATCTTAGTAAGAAATATGGTGGAGACGAACAAGAAACAATTAGAGAAGTCCTTGGAACTCCAAATAGCAAAGAAGGTAAAGTATTTGGGAATTTGGATTACTGTAAGATACTCCTCTTTAAAAGAGGATAATTATAGTCCATTACTACAAAAAATAAAACAGGACATAGATAGATGGAAGAAACTAAGACTATCGCTTACAGGTAAGATTTCAGCAATTAAAATGAATATTCTCCCCAAAATCATATTTCTGTTTCAGACTATCCCGGTGAATCTGGATAAAAAATATTTTCTAGAGATGGAAAGGAAGGTGCGAGATTTTTTGTGGGAAGGGAAGAAGGCAAGAATTGCTTATAAAACGCTGCAAGGGAAAAGAAATATGGGCGGCTTCGGATTACCGGATTGGCAATTATACCAGAAAGCGGCCAAGTTAGTATGGATCAAAGACTGGGTCACACTACAAAATAAGAGAATTCTGACATTAGAAGGCCACGATCTACAGGCAGGCTGGCACGCTTATTTATGGAGCCCAAAGAATAAAAAGAAACCATATTTTCACAGACACAAATTAAGGGAGACTCTGATTCAAACATGGGAAGAAATCAGACAAAGGTTTTATACCAAAATTCCGATTTGGCTTTCAATTATGGAGGCGTTGATCGCTACTAACAATAGAGATATCGAAAAATTTGGCACATACAAAGACATATTGGACGGAAATGGTACTCTTAGATCTCGAGAACTACTAAATAATCAAGGCTTTAATTTGGACTGGTGGAGTTATATGCAGTTAAGCTCTAGATGTCAAAAAGATAGGGACCAATTTGGGATAGAGACGAAGTATAGCAATTTGGATAAAATTATGTGGGGGATGGAAAAGAAAATGCTAGCCAGATTCTATAACTTTCTATTAGGAGAAGACAGAGCAGAAGGGATAGCTAGGAACCAACTTAGCATTTGGGAAATAATATCGGCCACAAATTAAACTTCAATGATTGGGAGGAGGCTTGGAATAGAAATTATAATTTTACCAAATCAGCAACTTATAGGGAGAATCATTATAAAATATTCCACAGATGGTATCTAGCTCCAGCTAGATTAGCAAAAATATTTCCTAATGCCTCACGAATTTGTTGGAAGTGTGGAAAGGAGATTGGCACCTTCTTTCATATGTGGTGGTCCTGCTCAGAGACAAAGAAGTTCTGGACAAAAATACAAACTTGGCTACAGGAAATAGTGGAAGAGGATATAAAATTATCCCCAGATATCTTCTTACTGGGAATGACGGGAGAAGGGCTCCACAAAGACAAAATACAATTAACGATTCACATCATAACAGCGGCCAGATTAATTTTTGCAAAATATTGGAAGGATAAACAAATACCTCCAGAGACGACAATAATAAGTAAAATCTTGGAATGTGCAGAGATGGTGAAATTAACCAGTATGCTTAAAGATGAGGAGAACTCAAAATTTAAGGCAGTATGGGAAAGGTGGTATATATGGTGGAATAATAGAACATGACTATAAGGATATACTTATTTCTTAATAGTGATAGCTCTGAAGATACTTACTGTATATGCACTGTATATATGTAACTACACAACACCTCAGATGTCATCTGAGATTCGATATTTTCTCTTTTTATTTTGTAAAAAAACTTTTTAAAAACCAATAAAGTATTTATAAAAAAAAAAAAAAGATTTGCATACATCTTAAAATGTTGCATGAGGACCAGAAAGACCAATAGCATCAGTAGAGGAAGTGCCAAGAAAATCAAGTTGGTGCTTAAAGCATCACAATTGAAGTCTTGCCCATTTTGTTCTTTTGACCCATTCATTCAAAGGGGATGGAGTTTCAGCTGTGCTACTATGATTGCCATCTTGATTTTTATAATGTCCCTAGTTCAAGTTTACCTTCAGCTATGGAAGGTCACTGGGTAACTCTGGACCAATTATGCTTTCTCGATCCAGTCTGTTTTTTTGGCATTGTAAGGAAGACAGTTGAAGAAGGAGACATTGCCTGAGCTCTTGGATGAAAGATGGCATGGGATAAGTCTAATAAATAAATTCTGAAAAATCAATTTTGCCTTCTGTCATTCTAGCTTCATCTTTTACCATGAATATTCTTTATTATTCTAGACAGAGACAAGTTATTCTAGATTCTTTTAATGAATTATATGGGCAACCTTTCTCAACTCATCTTGCTTTCAATAGCTACTTGGATCTTCCCTAGCCATTGACCGTGCTAGCTAAATTGGTTGGGACTTAGTCCAAATCTTCTGAAGCACACTAAGTTGGGGAAAGAACTTAGATGAATTGTTATATTTATTCTGAAAATCAAATGATGCTTCATCCATTAAGATGAACAACAGAATAACTTTCTTGGCTTTAGATAGTAAGCTTCGTTTTTCAAGAATGTAATAACCAATTAGACTGGTCTGTGGAAGACTTGGGATAACATTGAAAAAGCATATTATTTGTACTGTTGACATTTTAAAGCTGCTTTGTACCATATATTATAAATAACTTCATTTTCTATATCTTCTCAGGTCCCTTATGGATTTCTATCAAAATGGCATTTAAGATATGTTTGAAGCCTTAAATCTACAGCCCAATAAATTGATGCAATGCTAATGTTATTTGGGTAATGCCTGTGGGGATGAGTGTTTTACAAAAACATGTGTTAGCCGTGAAAGACCAGGTCCACATATGGAGGTCTAATTAAACAGATTTATTGCTAAATAGCCTATCCACAGGAATCTTCTCAATTAGCAGTTCGCACCTGCTTGAAGTTATATAAGGCTCCATGGAATTCAAACGGGCGTTGGGGGGAGAGGTTGGACTTAGTTTGCTTGTGACTACATAGAGATTCTAAGCTGATCCCTCTTTTAATTCAACCCTAGGCTCTGCCACTCTTTCTCCTATAGCCAATACAATTATATGTCAGTCAATACAATTGTTCAATATTTGTTAGCCTTAGACAATTTAAGAATTTGTAGAATATGTAATATCCTCCAGTATTATTGCTAATATAATATCAAACTCTTAAGAACATGCTTGCTTGTTCACTCTTACACACATACATAGTGACCCGAACATTTAAAAGCAAAATCAGAATACATTTTTAACTGGATATTGAAAATTTCTGGGTAACATTATAAAGCTTTCTGTTTTCACACACACACACACACACACACACACACATTTATATGCCAGCAAAATAAATAGTGCAGGGGAAATTTAGCAGGAATGAGATTTGCTACTTCTCTATAATAAGTTGATCTCCATTGCTGAAAGAAAAATACAGACACAGAGAGCAAATATGTTTTGTTATATAACAATACAATAGTGCTTCTTTTCAAGAACATTATGAAAGAGAATAACCTTTTATTTTCAGACTTTGCACATTTTGCTTCCAAGATGTAACTGTGAGTATGAATCAAGCACTCAAGCTGAATGGGCGATGGAATTAATAATCTAGTTGAAAGACATTACAGAAGATATTATATGGATTACTTAAAGTCATTTGAGGATTTTGTTTATATATGGAAATATTTCTTAGTGGCGTGGTGTGGGCAGAAGAACAAAGATATTAAAATATTATGTATGGTAGACCTGTAGGAAAAGGGGTGGAGATAGGTTAGGTTACTGATTGTTTAGTTTAGGAAAAGGGATGTTAGGTTCAGATATTAATATACATAAAAAATTCAAATTAAGAGATATATGTATGGGGGTGGAGGAAATGGGTAGATTTTGAGTTGAATAAATGCCAGATTAGGATTTATTATATAGTTTTATAGTTGAAGGTTGCTTTGAAATGTATAGTATAAGGGGGATATAATAACAATGTTAGAAAGAAATGGTTAGCATGTGGGGGGTGGTGTAAAAGGATGGTAAAGTATTATTTAACTTGATTTTAATGATTTTATCTTGAAGAAGCCATGGGGGGGGGAGGGGGGAGGGTTAGGGGGAGCTAGGGAGGAGGGGGGGAAAGGGGGGGAAATCTGTATTTGAAAAACTTTTTCAATAAAAAAAAGAAAAGAAAAAACGAATGCCTCGCAATCCTCAAACTGAGTTGCATACAGTAACCTGTAAAATTGTATTTAACCTTTAACATCTGATCTTAATTGAAAGTGATTACTGTCCAAAATGCAAACATCAGCATCTGCTCCAGTTAAATTTTAAAATTGCTTTATTCTTGGAGAGCCCTGTTTTAGCTTATGTCCCTTGGCTGAAAGCAACCAGATTGAAAGTTCATTATTGTCATGGATAAACATGACACCAGCTGTCCTTTAGTCCCACTGATAGTTCCCCCATTTGTTTCTTTTTCAACTTTTGAGAAATTGTAAAGGAGGAGAAGGGATTTGTCTTGGCAGTATTTGTAGGGTAATCTTGTGCAGAGATCTAAATATATTGAAATAAATATGCATCTGAGTCTTTAGCACAAAGAATTGTAACAGAGAATAAAAGCACAAAGAATAAAATAAGTTAGTTGTTTTTCTCTATTTTATTAACATTATGCTTTAAGCAAAAGTGTTTTTAAACATATATGTTGACAATAAAAATTAGAAGCTAACCAAAGGAGCAGGGATTAATTTTTCAGCACTTTCTAAATAGAATTAAAATCTACATATGCTTGTTCTGCTTATTTTTCCTCTTTCAGTCCCAAAGAGCTAAAGGCACGATAGATAGATAGATAGATAGATAGATAGATAGATAGATAGATAGATAGATAGATAGATATCACTTTAAATCACTGTGAAGTGATATATAAGTCTAAGTGCCAATTAGACCGATTTGCAGTCAGCAAGAATTTGTTTTCTAATTTCTGTTCCGTTGAATGACTTCCTTTATCTACTTCATATTTCAATTTTTCTAAAATATATTTATTTTTATTTGACTTAAGATACGTGAGTGTTGAGCTGACTAAATATATTAAAATATTAGAAATATAGAAAACCATAACTAAAGCAAAAGATTCCCCTTTCTCCATAATTAAACTGTTGAAAAAAAAAACCTTTGGAAAAGAGAATTCAGGAAAGCTTTTAAAAAGAAAGAAATAATATCAGTCTGGCTCTGCTACTAGAGTCATTTATGTATGCTTTCTTTGATTGATCATCATGTAGTAAATAAATTTCAGAAAAAAATGGAATACCATTTTATTTTATGTTTATTTATGTTTTTATGTTTTAATTTCTATACCGCCCTTCTCCAATATAGGACTCGGCGGTGCACAGCCAAAGTAAAATCCAGACATAGAAAGATTAAAAAACTGCTCCATATGCCAATTTTGGTACTTTTTAAAATGGCTGGCTGTTAAATGTTTTTCCTTCACTTATTGCATGCTGCTCTGCATTAATATTCCTCTGCTTAAATATAATTTTTAAAGCATAATATTTTAAAATGATTACAAAACTGACACTTTGCTTCTCTAAATAGATGCTTATGAACTCGATATCTTGAAATGTTTGTAGATATGTTTGCTCATTCCAGCTCAAAAGTATCAACATAATAAAATTAAATATTTAATCACTATGCATTTAGTATGCAGATATAGAGGCACTTATGTAGCTTAAATGATTATAAATTAGGAGGTTTTTTTGCATGAAGAGTTTATCTTATCAGTGTAATACAAGGGGTTCCAGTTGAAATGTCTTCCAAGAAGAAGGTAGCAAGATCTATTTATTTGCTAGAGTTTTCTTCTGGACTCTTAAATTTGTAAAGCCAATACTTTTTCTGCCTAATTTTCCCCACAATAACTTAACTAAGAAGTCAGTTAGGTTGAAAACTAACTAATGAAGAGCTCAAACTTAGGACCCAGTAGAATGCATGCTTCTTTTCAGCTTCCATTAAGATGGAAGTGATGAAGAGAAGCTATCCTCAACTTATGACCACAATTGAGCTCAAAATTTATGTTGCTAAGTGAAACATTTAAGTAACCTTTGCCCCATTTTACGACCGTTCTTGACAGAGTTGTTAAGTGAATCACAGCAGAACACGGTTAAGTGACTCTGGCTTCTCCATTGACTTTGCTTATCAGAAGGTTACAAAAAGTGATCACATGACCCCAGGACACTGCAACCATCATAAATATGAATCCATTGAATTTTGATCATGTGACCATGGGGATGCAGCAGTGGTCGTAAGGGTTAAAAAAATGGCCATAAGTCACTTTTTTCAGTGCCATTGTAACTTTGAATGGTCACTAAAGGAATTGTTGTAAGTCAAGGATTACCTGTATTCATGTTGGTCTGGATGTGAGCATAATGGGATGGGATCTAGGGCCCTATTTTAGCTATGTTCTGGGTTAGGTAACATGTGTTCTTGCCTTCAAGTCAATATGAGTATATTCTGATCTCCAGATCTCCTTTCTCTACAGACAAAAAAAGGACTGGCCTCAGCACAAATCCTGTCTGTGTCCCACTTTGTGCCTTCCACACATTCAAGGAAATGTCTGAATAAGTTATAATGATAGCCCAAAGTCCTCCAGTGAATTTTGATAGCTGAAGATGAACTTGCAGCTTGATCTTTTGAGTCCTAATCTAACACTTTAACCACTGAACCACATGTGATAATCAGTGCTATGAAGTCATTTTTCTGGAACCGTCTAGGAAAAAGAAAGATAAACAAATTGTGTATAAATCTTGTTCAAATTGCTGTTAAATTAGCAGGAATTGGGCCATAAATATTTGAACTGTAGGAAAAATTGGCTTTTCATGAGGGGACACTGTAGTGAAACAGTTACTACAGTACTTTAAAAAAAAAATAGGGGAGGATATAACTTAAAATATCTGTAATCATGATGTCTATAACCAAGTTTAATACAGGTTTCTCCAGTATGATACCATATAATAAACTTTATAAGGCCATGAAGTGATAATTCTTAAATATATCCTGATGTGGATTTTCCCTCACATTAACACCTATTTTGAAATAATGATTTATTTTTTTGTATTTTTCAGTTATAAATAATATTTTTTACTTCAATGAAGTTCTATATCAAATGAGACAAATACAATCATGTTTATGGTGTAGTGCTTGCTATACTGGGGAATAAAGAGGAAAACCTGTAGGCAACAGTGCAGATAGACACCTTTCTTGTTGTTTTACTCTTACTATGGCATCTTCAAGCAAGGAATTGTTGTTGCTATTATTTTAGATTTGCAAGCTGTCCAACTCCAGAATGATTCTAGATTAGTGGTCCCAACCTTTCCAACTTGGTGGACTGGTGGGGAGTGGAGAGGGAATGGTTCTGTGCGAATGGCAGGTGCATTTGTGCAAGCAGAGGGCACAAATATTGAACAAATTGAGCTTTGCATGCAAATGTGTGTGTGCACTGTGCACGCTCACCCAGCAGTTGCAAGTTTCAGTTCTGAACAGGCCATGGCTCTAGAGCAGGAGTGTGAAACTCACGGCGTCACAGCTGCGTCACATGACGTATCAGGACTTTTTCCCCCTTCACTAAACAAGGTGTGGGCGTGGCCAGCGTGTGACGCATCCGGCCTGCGGGCCACAAGTTTGACAGCCCTGCTCTAGAGGGACCTCTGCTCTAGAGACCTTTCACTTAAAAAATAGTAAATAATAAAAAATAATGAGTTTTTTTCCTAAGATTTGGTTACTTTTCAGAATAAGAATGTTCTTATTAAAAAACCTGGCTATTTTTTACAACAATCTCCACATATCTATTGTTGTATTTTTTTTTTAAATGGCAGGTTAGATATTCTGAAGTGCCGTGGTGTCGCAGTATTGCAGGCTAATTCTGCCAATTGCCAGTAGTTCGATCCTGACCAGCTCAAAGTTGACTTAGCTTTCCATCCTTCCGAGATCAGTAAAATGAGGACCCAGATTGTTGGGGGCAATATGCTGACTCTGTAAACTGCTTAGAGAGGGCTATGAAGTGGTATATAAGTGTAAGTGCTATTACATCAGTTCAATTATTACTTATAATAATCTATAAGATGTATACATTATTATACATCTGTAAGATGTAAACATTTGTAAACAATTTTCTTCACTATCAGGGAGAACAATGCAAGCCTGAATAAATGGGTAGTATTTCCATAGGTTTCTGCTGCTTCCTTTTATTTATAAAATGTTCATTGTATTTTTCCTGAGTTTTGCACCCATTTGTGTACTTTGTTGCCCACTGAGATTTCTCTACTATTCCCTTCTCTATAGGCATCTTTGAACCTCTTTCAAATTTCTTTCTCCATATCTAGATAACAGATGCCATTTTTTTTCCTTGTAGGGGTTTCCTCAATGATAGTTACTAGCTTCAAGAGATATATGTACAAAAACGACAAAGCTGACGGAATCATGCTATTTTCATTGTTCTGATGGAAGCAGGCACATATGAACACCTCTGGATGATGTATTTGTTTACATATTATAACAGTTGCACTTCTTCTTGATATAAAATACTTTAATCATTTACTTAAATTAAAATATTGTTGTCTTGTAGAGTAGTGAAAGTAAAATAAAGAATTGATTCAGGTTCAAATTATAATCATCTGTAAATTATGGAAACAGTCTTTCCCTGGTTTATTCATTATACTTTCAACGTACATCTTAAATTTTTTTCTTTCTCAATTAGTTTTGGAATTTCTACTCATATTTCTGGGTATAGATTAAAAAGAAAAAAGAAAAATTCAGTTATTTGACTTTCTGATTCTAAATACACAGTAACTGTACTTAAGGAAACTGTAGAACAACATATTCACAGGTTCTAGGGAGTTTGCCTGGAATCTTCTACATTAGTTTATGAGCTATATACAAAAACCATCACCAGGTTAGAAGCAACGAACAAAAAGTGTTTAGTAAATTGATACTGGTTTTCTGTGTTTAAAGAAATGGGCTACTATTTTCTAGAATTTGTTGATTCTCTTCTGAAATGATTTTGGACAATTGGTTAATTATTTTTGTACTCAAATGAGCAGTGATTTTGGAAAATAATTTAGTTTATTTTTTTTTTTATTTTAGTGCGGCATTTGGAGATGACAACTAAAAGGAAAATTATTGGCCGCCTGGTGCCATGCCGATGTTTTCGAGGGGAAGAAGAAATAATCTCAGTGCTTGATTACTCCCACTGCAGCCTTCAGCAAGTGCCAAAGGAGGTATTTAACTTTGAACGGACATTAGAGGAGCTTTATCTGGATGCCAATCAAATTGAAGAACTTCCTAAGGTAAATGCTTTCTTTCTATAATATGTAAATGCAGCTGTCTAGCTAAGTGAACTTTTGAAGCATACTCTATGAAAAGAACATTCAGCATAGGCAAAATTCATTGTGGCAGCTAATAACCCATTTTCTAGTCTTTAGAAAAGATACTTCTGTTGGCTTTGCTTGCAGATATAAAACGATTACATAATAAGATAAAACTGGATTTTGTCCCTGCAAGTGCATTGACTCAAAATTCTCCATTAATTCATAATACTGAGACATCCACAGAAGAATAGAGATTATTGCAAAGGCCCAAAATCTTTTTTTTTTTGTTTGTTTGTTTGGTTAGAGGGGAAATTTGGAATTTTTGCAGCCCTTATCTACTGGTTCCAGGAATGTGTTGGTAGTTTTGAAAACAAAGTTTACGTCATGTCAGCGTCCCTTTTATTTATTTTTATTAAAATAATATAAATAATGGAATAAAATTGGGGGGATCATGGATGGATTTAGGGCAGGAATGAAATGCTACCGGTTCAGGCCGGTTCGCCTGAATCGGTAGTAAAAAATGCTAATGGTTCACCGAACCATAGTAAAAAAATGTTTTAAAAAAAATTCCAATCAGTTGAGCTACACGCAATCGTTGGAACTTTTTTTTTTTACTTTTAAAGCATTTTTTTTACTACCGGGTCAGGTGAATAGGTAGTAAAAAAAATGCTTTTAAAAAGTTAAAAAAAGACTCGGATGCTTGCACGGCACAGCTGTGATCGTTCGAGCCTTTTTTAAAAACTTTTTAAAAGCATTTTTAACTACCTATTTGCCAAACCAATAGTAAAAAAATGCTTTTAAAAGGTTAAAAAAAGATTTCCAAGATCACAGCTGTACCATGCGATCATCGGAACCTTTTTTTTACTTTTTTAAAGCATTTTTTTACTACAATTTCGGGTGAATAGGTAGTAAAAAATTGCTTTAAAAAAGTAAAAAAAAGGTTCCGATGATCGCATGGCACAGCTGATTTCTCTCCCCCCCCACTGTTCTACTTATCTTCCCAAGCCTCCTTATAGCGTGTAGTGTACATGAACGTGCAGCGCGCATTTGGTGCAAACTGCGCAGCACGCACTTGCCATGCAGTGCACATGTGCAGCCAGCGAACCAGTAGCAAACCGGTTCAGATTTCACCACTGATTTAGTGTCTTTAGTGTGACTGGGATCCATTTCTAGGTGGTATTCGTGATTAAAGAATATACTATTTTGTTGATTGTTATGTATTTTAATTTTTGTATTATTGCAGTTGTTTTTATTTCATTTTAATTTTGGCCGCTTCCCAGAGTCACCTTGTTGAGATGGATGGCTATACTGATTGATTGATTGATTGGTTGGTTGGTTGAATGATTGAAAGAAAGAAAGAAAGAAAGAAAGAAAGAAAGAAAGAAAGAAAGAAAGCTTTTCACTCATTAAAAAAAAGTAAACAGTATCAGCATATACATGCATACAGGTATTTTGTGTAATGCGGATTTATTTTATTACTTATCAAGACATTTACCATTTGTATTATTAATTATCCATTCATGAAATATTCTTTATGCACAGAATGTGCAACTTGGATTATACATATACAAAACAGTGCATATTTACTTACTATAAATCTTTACAGATTTTGATATGTCTTACTCTCCTGTAAATAAGACTATATTAATAACTCATTACCTTAATTATTAACTCCCATTAATTTCAACGATAAAATTAAACTTGTGCTTAAAACTCTCCTAATATTCTGTATAACTTAAATTTGTTTAACTTAATAGTATTAGAAATATCCATCCAAGACTAAACTGAGGCTTTTCTTAGCTCTTTTCCTATCCTTAGAGCCCAGTTCAGATGCTTGCTGCAATGACGTTTTCACTCCATTGAACAATTGTAACAATTTAATTATATTCTCCAGGGGTTGATAGAAAAGTGATATACATAACCAAGTCATTTCCTAGCTGTACTTATCTGTTTATAGAGAAGGCTCTGGATACCAGATCATAATTTTCTGTCTCATAAAAGTGTGATGGAGATCAGTTTCTGATGTATGATTCAGACATATTTTCTCTTTTTAACATAGTATGCATTGCTATGTAATTATATACTGTATTAAGATGTTATTTAAAAACACTTGTTGGCTTAAAAAAATAGCATAAAGCATTGTATATTCAGCAAAATATAGTTTATATCTTAAAACTAACAGTACATCATTTTTAATATTTATTCTTATACTTCTGACATTGTCACTAAAGTGAGCATTCTCCTCCACCATCTGCCTGTATCGCTGCTGCTGAATATAGATAACTGCTTAATTTAGCTAAGAAACTGGGCTAACTTTCATACCTTGGAATATACATCTTAGTGTCCACGCCTGGCATTCTTCACTCTTTCCCTCCGGATCCACACCTGTTCCCTTCTCCACAATAAGGCAACATAACAGCACTTAGGAGAAAATTCCAATTATAGGTGATATAAAACTATCATATTCCAGTGCATTATTTTGCTATCGAATGGCTAAGTACACACAAATGTTTTTGTTCAGTATGAAGGCATATCATAATAGAAATCTTCTAATGATATAAATCAGGGGTGTCAAAGTCGATTTCATTGAGGGTCACATTAGGGTTGTGTTTGATCTCGGGATAGAGGTGAGCAAGGTTGGAGTGGGCGTGGCCAGCTCAATATCACTCATGTCAGCACCTGTGCTGGCCTGAGCACTCTGCTAATGAAAATGGGCTCCCGAGCTCTGTTTTTGTGGCCCTCCCGAGCTCGGTTTTCACTGGCAGAGACACCACAAGCCAGTCCTTCACTGTTTCCAGGGTAGCCTTGCGGGCTAGATCTAAGCACCCTGCGGGCTGGATCTGGCCCCTGGGCCTTGAGTTTAACACTCCTGATATAAATGCAACAGGCCCTTCAATTTACATTCTGTAGTATCTGGCATACAATGAGTATTACATTCTCATAACCATGATCTTGGAACTATTTTTTTTCTGTTGCTTTTAACCCCTTTTCAATAATAATTGTTGTTGGTGGCGGGTTACCAAAATTTGATTGTTGACATGGTGAAATTTACAAGTCAAGAATGACCAGGTCCATTAGGATTCAGTTTCAAGGAAGACAGATGTTAGTTCTATTCTCTGTTGGCAGCAATGGGAAACTTTTTAATTTTCTGTTTATGAGGAGAAAAAAAAACTGCTTATCTCCCTGATCTGGAATTTCTGTTTCTCTGACTATAGAGCAGGAAGTATATATCAAATTTTAGCACTACTAAACTATTACTTTAAAACTCAGTAGTGTTCTTTTGTTTCTGGTATTTGCCATGCATTCTAATATAATGAAAATGAACTCAGTTTATCTCAATAGCAGGAACAGTGGTAACAAGAGTAGGAGTAGCAAGTAGTAGTGAACAATGCCCTGCCAGTACTCAAAATTAACAAGGAGTGTTGGCAGAATGTAGCCCATTTTTCTCTTCACATTCATTGCTTCACTAGATCTATCTTACGTCAAAACCTAAATTTGAGATTTTATGATAGTCTGTACTGTATAGTTTGTTGCATTGATACATACCATTTGTTCCTAACTGAATCCACCTGACTCTATTAAACCTGTGTGTTTCATTGGCATTGATTCCAAATGCAATTGCTCTTCAAGGACTATTGTCTATTTAGAACTTAAGCATGAGCTATACCCACAGTAATACAATAACTATGGATATAGGAGGCATTTGAAAAGCCATATGTGTTTCATCACCTACAGTAGTATACCCGAGGGCTCCAATTGCTGCCATTTCCATTTATTTTTCTCCAAGTCAATGTACATCTGCTAGAGTTATAAAAATTAATTGTTCACAGCTTCATAGGTGGACAGTGGAAAATAAGTATTTTTAAAAAATCATTCACTTCTTGCATCCAATGAGATAATTCAAAGCAATGCAGAAACTTGGTTTCCTAGCAATTCCTTTTTATGCCATCACACTTCTCTTTAGTATAATAATCTTAATGTACACACTTCCCCTAAAAATAGAAACACCAACAGGAACAAAAATGAAAATGAGAACAATAAATAATGCAATAAAACTTTGGGAAAGGTAGACACATTTTAACAATGTAACAAAAAGTTTATTCACTCCTACCCCCCAGACTCTGTTTGCACCTGTTCAAGGAGCTGCAACTCACATTTTGGGAAACCTTGGCTTCTTGTGAAAAGTCAAACAGACAATATTGGGAGAAATAGACCTCACAGCTCAAAAGTAAAATATTTATATAGACTATCCCAGGTCTACAGAAAAGTCCTTTAGAAATTATTTAAAGTGTCAATATCAGTGCTGGGTTCCTCCCGGTTCGGTCCGGTTCGGCCGAGCCGGTAGCGGTGACGATATGACATCACCGAACCGGTTCTCCCCACCCGCCCTCCCACCCACCCACCCACGTTATTCTTACCTTTTATTTGGTACCACCCCCAATCTATTGCTGCCTTCTGAGTCCCAGCTGATGACTAGAGGGAAAAAAACTGTTTAAACTCTTGCCGCGGAGCTTCAAAGGGCCGTCCTACAGCTGATCAGTGTTAAAAGCAAACAAATGAGTTGGGTCGTAAGTGTGAGGACTCGTCGTAAGTGCGAGGACCTTCCAGAAATGACTCTGAGCCACGCCCACCTAGTCACATGACCTCCAAGCCATACCCACAAAATAAGCCACGCCCACAGAACCGGTGGTAAAAAAATTTAGAACCCACCCCTGGTCAATATCATTACTTCCTGTCATTTCCCTTTAAGGGGAAAGGGTAATCCTAGCTTAATATGAGAGCCAGTATGGCCTAGTGGTTAAAGCACCAGGCTAGAAAGTGGGAGCTGAGAGTTCTAGCCATGAAAGCCAACTAGGTGATCTTGGACCAGTCACTCTCTCTCAGCCCAGTTCAATTTACTTACATGGTTGTTGTTGGGGGGGAAATAGAAGGAAGTTGTGTGGGGTATGTTTGCTGCCTTGAATTATTTATAAAAATAATAAAGGCAGTATACAAATAAATAAAAATCCTCCAGTTTTAACTAATACAATGTGTATTATGTGAATAAGCTTTGTTCTTAACAGTTCCTTATCAGCAAGTGCTGACCTTAAATTGAAAAAAATAATCCTTGCCATTTTTCTGTTACAGCTCAAGCCTACAGTTCCATACATATAAAAACATTTTAAAATCACATGCTTTTGTTGAACTGCTTAGTTTAAAGTCATTGAGGCACAAATACACCAAATAAGCATAACAACTTATTACATATTAATTGAGCAGACATTGCTAAAGTCCAAAACTTTATTGGCATTTTATGCTAACAGTAATATTGGCAGTGTAGACATTCTGTCTAAAAAGAATAAACAGATTGAAGTTGTTTTCAAGTTGGGTTTAGTTCCTGGTGACTTGAATGGATCATCTATGCAATTTTCCCAGCATGATGAATACTTCTGTTACAGCTTTCTGCTATTTCTGCTATTGTTGTTTGTTTTCTTCCCAGTATAACTAAAAACCTAGACAAGATATATTACTATGTTTCTCCAAGAAGAAGGCCAGGTCTTATTTTCTTTTGACCCCTGAAAAAACAGCTAGGCCTTCCTTTGGGAGGGTTCTAATTATTGACTCACCTTGTGGCGGTGGCACCGACAGCCCCACCGAGCAGGAGCTCGTTGCTGGCCCACTTCTTCTGCGGCTGCTTGCCTCCACTCACAAGCATCGCCCCGGCCTCTATTTTGCCTTCAGATGCTTGCCGGAAGGCATCTGCAGCCAATAACAGAGCTCCCGATCGATCCTGAACTCTGTTATCGGCTGCAGATACCTTCCAGAAAGCCCTCTGCAGATGATAATAGAGCTGGAGATCGACCTGGAGCTCTCTTATCAGCTGCAGATGCCAGCAGGCATCTGAAGGCGTAACAGAGGCCAGGGGGATGCATGTGAGTGGTGGCAAGTGACGGCAGAAGAAGGTGAGGCAGGTGTCGGAGGGTGTGAGGCCTGGTAAGTAGGGCAGCTCCACCCCGCCCACCCTAGCTTATTTTTTACCTGTGTGCCTCGCCCTACCCCTGCACACCAGGGTGGACGGGGTCTTAATTAGGGCTAATTTCATAGGTGGGGCTTAATTTGATTGCATGCGCTCAAAAACCTGATAGGGCTTCTTTTCAATTTAGGTCATCTTTTTGGAAAAACATGGTACATATCAGTAATGTAAACTTAAACCATTATGGACAAATAAGATTTCCTGAGAAAATATATATAATAAAAAGGCTGTTACAAGTAATTTCATAACATTTCTCACATTTGCTATATTATTATTTATTTCACAATAAAAGGTGGATGAAAACATTATTCCTAAAATAACCATTTTCGTAATGGAAATTAATTTGCACTATGCTGCTGCATTTACTTGTGGCAAAGAGTGGCTTTTATTCAGTTGTTCTCAGACTTCTAAAGAAATACATTTTGAACAAATAGGTCACTTCATGAAATATACCAAAGGCAGTTATGCAAATGCAAATCTACATATTAGATATTTCAGAAATCTTCATTTGCAGTTTATTCAATATAAATTCTATAAAGTTTTATTTCCCATAGGTTGGATATTTACCCTCTAAGAATAATAATAAGTTTTATTAATTCTACTATGAGCGTCAGTTTGATGTAAAAGTTAAAGGCACTGGACTAAAAGTTAGGCTTTGAATTCTAGTCTTGCTTTAAGCACAAAACCAGCTAGGTTACATGGGCCAGTCATTCTTCCTCAGCCCTAGAATGAAAAATGCAGGCAAGAAAATAGCAGGATTTGTCTAGGCAGTCACCTGGAATCAAAACGGATTCAGACAAACCTGCAAATCCTACAGCAGCAAGATTCTGCTTCTGCTTTAATAAAATGATATAAATGTTAAATAGTGGTGTTATTTCCCTTTTTAAGGTAATTATAAGTTAAGGTGACCATCTCCTGACCAGCATGTGTTCCTCTTCTTACTTTTAAAAGTCTGCAAAATCATATGTACCCCCAAGTTTTTCTCAGTAACCCTTCTATTTTTTGCACTCTTGTTAGGAAACTTGGTTAAGAGAAAAACCTTATTAACCTCTCTTTGCTAGTTACATATCTTCTTACTGTTTTTATGTGGAAGATAATGTTCTCTTACTGTGATGTAGAAACATGATAAAAGAGATTAAAGAGAAAATTCTTCAAATATATCTACTGATTCTTACTGGCGATGATACTATATATGTTCTGTTTTATGCTATTTTATAGAATTGCTCTAAACATTAAAATATACTAAAAGTTTATGAGAAATGTTATAACCATCTTTCTCTTGCTTTTTTAGCAATTATTCAACTGTCAAGCTCTACGTAAACTGAGTATCCCAGATAATGACCTTTCAAGCCTGCCAACCAGCATTGCCAGTTTAGTTAATCTCAAAGAACTTGATATCAGTAAAAATGGTAAGAAAAATATGTTTCATTTTCTTTTACCACTGATTCATAAACGTTTAGCAAGGAAAGGATTATGCTATTATATTCTTCTTTTCAAAAGACTACAAGTATAGCTAATTTTATTTCCAAAATATTATATATTGATAATTTAACCTTTGAATAAAAAGCTTTCTTGATTTGAGAACACCAACTACACTGAAATATCAGTTTCCATTGCATAATAACCACATTTCAGAAAACTGAACAAACATGACACTATGCAAATGTTAGTGTTTGAATGCTATTTGCTGTTGTGCCCTTGGTAGTTGAATTCTGCATCTACCTGCCTTGTTTAAGATGATGTAGGGAAGTAGAAAGAGAATAAATTAACAGAGCTATTGCAGTAACTGCTTCAGTTTTCAGAAGAGCCCCATTATTCTCATAAGGATAAGATACAAGTTGTTAGTATATCTTAAATATATTTTATATTGAATTTAAATTGCATTTGCGCAATCAAAACTAATTCAGTCAATGTTAACTATAACAAAATACTCTCTTATTTTGATAAACAAATTCTTTATACAAATTGGTTCTCTCATAAAATAGAAAAATACT
Organism: Arizona elegans; assembly: GCA_022577455.1. Taxonomy (NCBI): domain Eukaryota; kingdom Metazoa; phylum Chordata; class Lepidosauria; order Squamata; family Colubridae; genus Arizona; species Arizona elegans. The sequence goes on along the minus strand of JAKOOJ010000002.1, from coordinate 135,954,891 downwards.
TTCTGCTCTTGTTAATGTAGACGTATATATGTATGTAATTAACTTTAAATAAGATAAATGTAATATTTCATTGTGAACCAGTATATTACTGTGAAACTAATGCTTAGTTTACAAATAACCTCCTAAATTTAAGTTGAAGCTACAGAATTGATAGTCTTTTACTACATTGACTAAACTATCAACTATAATTCAGAAAATAAGATTTAAAAAGTGGAAACAAACATTGAAGGATAGATAGAGTATTACTGCTTTTGAAATTTGTATTGGAGAAGAGTCATGAAAATACTATGGTAGTTAACAAAACAGATCAGTGTGTCATTGAACAGATCAACTCAAAGTTCTCATACAAGGCACAAATGATCAGGCTCAAATTGCCATAGTTTGGACACAGTATACAAATATCTAGGGCTATGGAGAAGGATCTAATAGTGGGAAAGGTAAAAGGAAAGAGAAGAGGACAATTAGTAGCAGGATGGATGGACTTTTGGAAGACATAGCAAACCAAGCTAGGGACAGATCTTAATGAACAACATCTAGAGATGTGGATGCTAGAGTCAACAACAACTTGATGGCCCTTAATCAATCAATCAGTTTGATCAGTTAATCAAAAATCAGTTGAGATATTATAAGTAATTATTCATTTTTCTAGTTTACCATTCTTTTCTATCCTTCTTGTCTGTTTACATGATCAGTTTTAATCTGAAACCCCATAAAATGGAACCTGTCATATTTATTGCTATGTGCATAAAGGATGATTGTGAAAAAGGAGCAGACAGGTGAAAAACTTGAAGAGGGAGTATGATATGACATGTTATCATCATATTTATTATTAACCAAATGATGCTGGTAGAGCAATAGCATGCTGAACTCTATATTGCTTTTCAGACCATTTCACATAATATTTTAACAGTGGCCCAAATCTTTTGGGTGCCAGGGACCAGTTCTCTGGAGGATGGTTTTTCCATGGATCAGGGTCATGGTTTCACATGCTGCCTGGATCCCGTGCATCTGTGGATGGAGCTTCACTGGCTTGCATTGCCTTGCAGGCTGTGGATTGGGGCTGGTCCATTGCCCAGGGGTTAGAATGTTCAATTGTTTTGAACAATTATTAGCTCCAGATTTCATCAAGATTTTGTGTTGACTGAACAACAGCAATATTCCTTGGTTCATGAACTCAATCACCTAAAACAACTGCAAGGAGAAGACTGAAAAAAATGCTTCCTGATTTAAAGTAGCCAGAGTATGATATTAGAACTGGAATTCTAGTTTAGTTTGCATTATAATTGAAAGCAACCAGGATCAGAATCTTTGATTCTGACTAGTGTTAAAAAATACTCTTGTTTTTGAGACAGTTTATGCTGTCTCATGTATGCTGGAGAAAAAAAATGAGGTGGGGGCAGGCATGAGAATGCAGCATTATCACACTAATTTGTGTGTTGTTAGCTTTGTGCCTTAACTGATATTTTTGTCTTGGTTCAAATGTGGTTCAAATTATCTGTAGTTCTTGAAGTGACAGTTGCTGGAGACGTAGGTGTGAAACAGGGTGGGTTCCACTTACCTTTACTACCGGTTTGCAATGGGAGTGCGCATCATATGCACACACGCGTGCATGCTTCTGTGCATGCGCAGAAGCTTCTGTGCATGCACAGATCGTCCATGATGATGTCGGGGGGGTTGAGCGGAGGCTCCTGCCTCCATTATTACCAGTTCACAAGAACCGGACTGAACCGGGAGCAACCCACCACTAGTGTGAAGCAAAGATGTGGTGGTGGGGGAAGCTTGAGGTAGTGAAGTAGGTCAGTAGAACTTGTGGAAAGAATGCAGGAGATCAAAAGCAAAACAGAAATATAATATTCAGCTTGTAATTCAAAATCTTTTCTAAATTTGTGCAATTATTTGTGCAATATATTAATGAACATGGGGAGGAAAAATCTAAATCTACCTAGAACATGGATAACAGATGCATGATTGGTGATCTTCTAGATTCGTGATAAAATTCACAAAAGCATAGTGTAATAATGGCAATATTCATACGGCGTATGGCAATTCTATCTTCAGTCTGTTAAGGATTGGAAGAGCATCAAAGTAATTTCTTATCTAAATACATTTTGTTTTTACTTGTGATAGATTCTATGAAAGTACATTTTTTACTTTTGCAGATCCCTAACATTGGAACAAATCATTTCTCTTCCTCTTGTCAAAATAAAAATAAATATTTAGAAAGTAAACTAAAGTGGTCTCTCTTTTTTTAGAAATACAGTAAGCAACTTGGGAACAATGAAACCAAAGAGCACTCTGGAAATGATTATAAGGAACGGAAATGCTACCTGGAGAATTTTTGAAAATCTCATAGCTGTTTTCACCGTAGAAATAAACTATAAATGCAACTTTCCCTAGGAATGGAACTAACTCAATAGTGCAGCCCAAGTACTGCCCCGTTTCATACTGCTGCAAAATGTTATATTAATTACAGAGGATATTAAAAAAGGAAAAATAATATTCACTTTATATGCCTGTGTTTAAGGAAACTCTATTTTGTTCTGCTATATATATGAAAATTGTGAGGAGCTTTTAAATGCTTATTTATTCAATAACTTGCAATAGAATCTCAGAATCTTTGTTGACCGAGCTAAAAGTTTTTTTAAAAAAATAGAAAGGAGATATGGTATACTTTGTAGAGTGCAATTTAATATAGCTTCCATATTAGGCTGGGAATTGCCTAAAACTAAGCAATTTCTAAAAGCACAGGAACATTTTATGAGCAAAAAGGCCAAATTCTTACAAATTAATTTAGTCTTAATTTTACAGCATTTTGTTTGGATAACTCTATTGATCCTATCCTGCCAGAATAATAAAGTGTTAGATAATGTAGAAGATTCATGATTAAAATAAATATTGTATTTCTTTTGAAATCCTTAGGGACAGTGGTGCTATTTTATCACTTTTTAAAAGAATCTTAAAGTTTCACAGCTCCTCTCTATGAATTTGCTTCCAGTTTTGAAAATCCGTTAGTATATTGCTTCATATTTTAAAACTAGTTCACCTCAGTAAAAAGACTCTGATTTAAAAAAAAAAGCTAATAGAAGTCAGTTTAAGAAGAATTCTATCTTTTTTCTTAAATTGATAAAAGAGATGTATGTTTCTAAAAGATCTTGGTTTGTGTGATATTTGTGATAAATAATTACAAAAGTCATCTTTGGTTGCCAGTGTTCAGCTGCCATAAGAAAAATTTTCAGCGGATGCTTGTTTTAGGCCCTCCTTTTTTAAAAATACAAATACAATATTCATCTATTTGATTCTTACTTTTTTTTTTCAATCATGCTCTGAAAGATTATTGAATTTATAAGATACTGTAGTAGGAAATGCGGCACTGACCCATCAGTGCCACCTAGATGAAGATCTCAAACCTAATATTGGAGGATCCCAAACCTAAGTTTGAAAGACAGCAAACAAGATAGCATTTCACTGATTTAGGTCCACATCCTAAAACTGAGCTGGATAACATGACATTAAAATTTTAATTAACAGAGAATGAATGTCTTTTAAGTTACAGATAGTATTTAAATACAGTACGTTACTAAGAATACTAAGAACCAGTTAAACAAATTCAATGGAATTTTTATCCTTTCTCCTCTTGCAGCCCCAGTTACAGTCTTTTTTCCCCTCCTTCTCCTTCTCTCCACCTCCTAATTTCCAGAGGTTTAAATTAAATTCACATATCAGTGAAGGAAATTTTACACCAAAAGACACCAAAAATATAGGGAACCATAAGTAGTTGTGCTTCCCGGTCTACTGATGTGGCAGAACTGAAATTTGAGGAGATACAGTATATGCAATTCCTTCTTCTCCATTTCCAAGCTGTCTGCTAGATTACTTCCAAATGTAATCAGAAACAGAAACAAGACAAACAGCTCTTTAAAAAATAAAACACATTAGAAATGCTCATTCTTTTTCAAAGAGAAAATGTCTTTGAACAAGGACAGTGTGCTATTTTCTGAGCAATAAATTCAGAATGCGATTCTTTGTTATTTATTTGCAGCCTCTTTTGCATTTTAACTAAGCTTATGTACTCTGTTTTATTTGCAGAATAAACATCTACACTATGCATAGTAATAAAAAAAATAAGAACTTATAGTGATGGTGACTCATGAGCTAAGAAGAAAATTTGTATGCTTTCAGGCAAAGCAAATAAAACCTACTTGAGTGTGCCATTCTATTATTGTCTTGGACCAATTCTTAATAGGTTATTGTGACTAAAAAAATATTAGCAGTACTTTCTAATATTAATACATAATTTGAACACAAATCATACGAAAGAATGGATTTTGAAATAGAAGTAGTCACAATGGTGAAATTAACTGTTTGCTTAGCAAAAGTAATTGCTAAGCAAACATTTTATGTGATCTGGAAACCATTGTCAGATTTCTTAGAAGATAAAGAAAAGAATTTTGAATTTGGGATTTGAAGTTTATCTTGGATTTGACTAAAGAAATATTGTAGCTTATTAAATGTAAGGTTATTTCTATTTGATAATTTACTATCTTTCAGAAGAAATAAAGAGAAGGACATTTTATGAATACCGGCTTTTTAAAAGTATATTGACTATTACTGTGTTTCCCGAAAATAAGACAGGGTCTTATTTTCCTTTGACCCCCGAAATATGGCCTTGGCCTTATTATCGGAGGTCTTATCCCTAAACCTTGGCCCCGGAGCGCCGACCGGCTGCTTCGCCAGTGCCACTTAGGCCGCTGCCTCCAGCAATCGTGGAGACTGAAGCCTCCCCCCAGCCTTCAATGTCCATGCTACGCAAACTGAACCCAAGAGATAGGGGGGAGGCTTCACTCTGCTGTCGGGTTCGAGACTGAGGTGGGTGGGCAGTGCTTTAAGGTCACTTGTGCAGCTGAAGAAAGAAACGCCTCATCCCACGCCTTCCCCTCCCGGTTAAAGAATGAAATTGGGGAAGAGAGAAAAGCGAGGAGGAAAAAATAGTCACGTCCCAAATCTCCAAAGGATGTGGAATTGAGATCTGGCTAAATGGTCAGCACACCATTACCAAATAAAAGCGGATGGGAGGATATTCACTCTTGTTGTTTCTCTCCCTGTCTCTCTCTCTCTCTCTGCCTGTCTTCACTGTGTCTTACTTGACTTCCAGCTCCTGCCATGCTCGGCGAGGGAATGGCAAGGGGAATCCCATCTCACTCCATACATCTTGCTTCTCTGCCACCCCACCCCTCCCCACCTGCCCCACCTCCTCGCCAGCCGAGATCGGCAAGCCAGATTTGGGAAGGTGAACGCGCTGCTGCTGTCCGGAAGCACAGAACATCAGAAATTGGCTCTCTCACAGTGCCTCCTCTCTCTCTTCTTCTCCTGATGGCAGCAGTGCGTCCGGCTCGCCACTAAGAGAAAGGACGTGTGAGTTAGGATTTGCGGGAGCGCCTCCATGAGGCCATTCCGTGTGGATGACGGGTGCGTGGGGTATGTTCCCCCTCCCTTTCCCGCCTCTCTGGCCTCACCTCCTCACGTCGTGTTGTTTGCGCAGCAGCTGTACATGCATCTAAGTATTTGGAGGGGCTGATTTTCGGGGGGGGTTGATTTTAGCGGATGTGCTCAAAAGCCTAATTGGACTTATTATCGGGACATGTCTTAGTTTTGGGGAAACACGGTAGTACTTTAAAATATTTTATAGATTGTTATTATTTATTTAATTTAGAGAAAGGTGCTTGTATTGTTAATATCGCTGTATTAAAAGAAGATATTTGTTATGTTTGTCAGAGTTTAGGCAGCGTAACTAGTATTATGAGATAATCCCAGGAGCAAAACCCAGCACACAGCACACAGAGCATTTTATATAAATAACAGTGGTTTTATCTACATTTTAATATTTAGTGGTTAAATACCTTTACAGCTATACACGGAGAGCAATAATATACATGACAAGAGAACAAGATGTAGAATGCATGAGGAGAAGGCTTGAGGAGAAGGAATGCCCTCTAATGGCTTCCTTTATATAGGAAGCTTCTGACCCAGCTTCTTAAAGTGACAGTAACTCTGCTGCATCATTCTATTGCATCAGCTTCCAGCTGCTCCGCTTACAACTTCTCATCAGTTTACAGCTATTAACTCCTCATACCCTGACACATTTGTTTGATGTATAAATTTTTTGTCACTTTAATTTGTTTTGTCATTCTCTTTTCCCTTTAGGTTAGTTTGTATTTTAATGTTTGATATTGAAGTCTAATAAAGATATTATATAAAAATAATTGCAGATAGACATTAGTTTATACTCTGAAATTTACAATGTTATATTTAACTAGTTCTTTTTTGAATTTGAATCCTACTTCTAAACATCCTATAAGACTTGCCCTTGGGAAGATGCACTTTGGTATAGAGACTTGACTGTTTTGTTGTGGTTGTAGGGTATGCCTAGCCCAAATGCCTAGCAACTCCAAAGAAATATATTGCCATCCCTTTTTTAATACGAAGAAATAAGTGTCATTCTTTTCATGGAGTGCTATTTACATATTCCATGGTATCTGATATAAATTAGCATTGATTAAGAGCAGTAGGGATTTAGCAGCATATTGCAGTCTTTAAAGTTCATGAGTATAAGGGAAGTAAAAGAGATTACTTTTTATGACAACTGACTAGTGTTATTATGATTTTCTCTCCTTATTCTGTAGTCCCTCTTTATCACCAGAACTCTTTTCAGAGAACCATGGGACTAAGCTTGTTTGATGTATGCTTTGCTTTTATAAACTTAAATGGAAAGAAATGCATTAAAGCAAGAATATTAATATGCCACAATATAAATATTGGTATAAAAGGAAACTGCCTGATTGAAAACGAATATTTAGCTGTGCAAAAATAATGTAAATGGGATTGATAAATTTGACAGATGTTTATTTGACATAAAAATATCAGAAAGGGTGCCAGTCACCCTCCTGATTTAAATCTGTAATAAAACAGGTTAATAACAAGAAGCCATGGGAAATGGTACATCATCTCTTACTCCTTGCTGGGGAAAAACTGCACAAAACAATGTTCTATATGTAAGGAAAGAATATAGAAGAATTCAGACAAACTTGTCAATGAATTTAAGTTTGTTTTTAACCAAAGAAAGAATCTCATATTTTATAATCAAGGCAGCTGTTCTATTCTGTTTTGGAATAACCTTGAAGAACAGGAGGAAAGCCATTAATAAGACAACAGTCAGATAAAAGAGTCTGAACTGTAATATGAGAAAACATCTCAGATAAGCCCCTCCCTAACTCTCATGAAGATAAAGGCAGGAATGGGGGAAATACATTCAGACTTGCAAAAGTCATAAAAGACGCCTGGAGAGCGGTTGGAGGGCCAGTCCCGCTGAATCTGATCGAACACTGGTAAGGTCGCATATTAAGACCTACCTAGTGGCGATAAAGACGGCAAAGTTTAATTACTTTTCCGCCTCTATTGCGTCATCAGGGAATCATCCGGCCGCCCTGTTTAGGGTGACCTGCTCCCTGCTCCATCCGGGAGCACGGGAGGATCCCTTGGAAGGCAGGGCGGAGGATTTTGGACAATACCTGTATGACAAAATCGCTCAGATCCGAGTTCTCCTGGATATGCAGCTGTCCTTGGAGGAACATCTGACAGCTGTAACCAGGGGGACCTTTTGTCAGGTTCGCCTGATTCGCCAGTTGTGGCCCTTTCTTGATCGGGATTCCCTGTGCACAGTCACTCATGCCCTCGTCACCTCTCGCCTTGACTACTGCAACGCTCTCTACATGGGGCTCCCCTTGAAGAGCACCCGGAGGCTCCAACTGGTCCAGAATGCAGCAGCGCGGGTAGTGATGGGAGCAGCATGGCGCTCCCATGTAACACCGCTCCTGCGCGAGCTGCACTGGCTCCTAGTGGTCTTCCGGGTGCGCTTCAAGGTGCTGGTTATCACCTTTAAAGCGCTCCATGGCATCGGGCCTAGCTATCTTCGAGACCGCCTGCTGCTACCGACGACCTCCCATCGTCCCGTGCGCTCCCACAGAGAGGGCCTCCTCAATCAATGTAGGCTGGTGACCCCCAGGGGGAGGGTCTTCTCTGTGGGGGCACCTACCCTCTGGAATCAGTTGTCCCCAGAGATAAGGAAAATCCAAGACCTTAATGCCCTTAAAACCCACTTTTTCCAGCAAGCCGGGCTGGCTTAAGAAGAAATTTTAAAAGTTTTAATTGGTTTGTATTTTTAATTTTGGGCCAAATTTATATATATTTTAATTGTTTTTTAATATTTGTATTTTATGTTTTTTAATTCTGGCTGTACACCGCCCTGAGTCCTCAGGGAGAAGGGCAGCACATAAATTTTAATAATAAATAAATAAATAAATAAATAAATAAATAAATAAATAAATAAATAAATAAATAAATAAACAATAAATAAATGACTTATAATAAAACTAGTATAGCCTGCTTGACTCTGGTTTCCTAGTCTAGCCTACCTTGAAGAGCTGACAAATTTTAAGAAGAAAAAAATTGAGAGTGAGAAACTCTTTGATGTATAAAGTGAATTTATAATTATACTATATTTTACTACGTTTTCAAAATGATGGAAGACTTTATCCCAATTTTGGTTAAGAGTAGCATTCAGCTGTTAAAAAATGGAATTCACACTAGAGTGTGTATCCTGAAATCTACTGGTTGTCTAAACATATTTTCAAACTTGGTTCCTTGGGATTCCAATCTAGTTTAGCCCCTATATTTATTTTTGAGAAACAGCAGGATTTGATTTTAACATAACTTAATGTTTAGTGTAACTTATCTTAATGTTTGGCCCCTGTTCTTTTGTAATGTGTTATAGAAGGGAAAAGGACATTTCAGTTGATTGCAGCAGCCAAATTCAGCACAAAAACCTGCCTTGATTATCAGTGTATTTCTGGTATCCCCCCGCCCCAAATCCAATTTGCCATTTATTCTCCATTGAATATCGCAAAAGTCAGTGATGGTAAACTTACGACATGCATTTCAAACATGCCATGCCATGATATTCTGGGTGACATGCCAGCATTCTCCAAAACCCGATAACAACTATTTTTAAAAGCATGCCTTAACTCTTGTACAATTTTGGTAGGCTGTGGAGGCCACACGAGAATGGAATATAGTCTTACATCCTTCAGACCCTATGGAAGTCAAGAAGCCTCCACAGCCTCCAAAATTGCACGTGGCTAGTGTCTGCATAGGCTGCAGAGGAGCATTCTCCGAAGCCACTTCAAGAATAAAGGCCTTGTACAACCCAGAAAAAAAAATCAAGTAGGCCCTTTTGAGCAGCAGTACTTTACAGCAAGGCTGGGCCTGAATTGGAGGCTTCAGGCTTGAATTTCAACCCTAGAGCCACTATTCCAAAAAGGTTGCCTTACACTATTCCCCAAGCAAGGTATGATTGCCCCCATGAACTAGCACTCCCCAGATCTCAACAAAAAGAGATCACCGCCTGAAGATAAATTGCATGCAGCAGATCATACCATGGGGGCAATCATACCTTGCTTGGGAAAGAGTGTGAGGCAGACTTTTTGTGTGGTGGCTCTAGGATTGAAGTCAAGGCCTAGGCCTTCACTTCAGGCCCAGCCTCAGCACTGCTGTCAAGTGCCACTGCTCAGAAGGGCCTAGATATGGGTGGAGGGATAGAGAATTGTTTCTCTTTTGATTAGAGGGGCGGGTGTAACACACCAGAAGAATAAGATTGTTTTTTTGAATTTTTGACACGTTGAGGCCAAAAGGTTTGCCATCCCTGACATATGTAGTATTTCTGTCATATGGTTTAGATATTTCTATGGTGGTTGTACAATTGTAAGGTTCCATTGGGATTTATGAAATTTGTTCATTTACACCAATAATTCAGAACTTTTCTTTTAAGAAAGGCTTTTAATCTTTAAGTATACCCAGAATGGATAGGCTTATATCATAAGTAGTGATTATGTCAGAGTGTGATCTTGAAAATTATTGCTATACTTTTTTTTATCACTGTTTGACCTTGTACTGAAAGAATAATAAATTTTTTCTCCAGTTTCAGAATGTGAATGAATTACATTCTATGTCATCTAAATTTAGTAACCCTATACTTATTCTACATGATTTATGCCAAGAATGGAGAAACTAAAAAAGTTCCTTTAGAAATGAATTGCATCATTACGAGTTTCATAGCATATTTTATAACTAAAGTATTGTACAATATACCTCTCATATATGGAAAATATTTTAATAACAAGTGTCCAGGGGCCATTAACTGGGTTTATTTGATTATGTCATGTCATTCTTGACTCTTAGCAATAGTAGGTGTTTTCAATGAAGATATGTCCCTGGCCTCGACTTTCAATAGTGTACTCATCCTCATGCTTGCTTGGCATATACTTTATCTAAGAAGCTAGCCTTTTTATTTCAGCTACAAGTAATGGTTTATAGATATAATTTAGATTTAGTAAAACCTTTCCTGCAAAACTGGCCTTTTTGTATTGGTAGATAACTATGTTGGCCAGGAAACTATTATTCAGCTCAAGGAACTTTTGAAACCAAGTGAAATTTGAGGTATTATAGTAAGTATGTATGAATAAAGTCTGTGCAAAATATTAATATATGTTGATAAGACTGAACCTTGGGATTTGTCATGAGTTCAAAGAGTTCAGAACTGTTTAGGATTAAATGAATGGTTTACGTTTTTCTACTGAAATGAGGAAAGTTATCAGTTGTGCTCATAGATGTAACAGCTTTGTTTTTCTTTTAGGGATTCAAGATTTTCCAGAAAATATAAAGTGCTGTAAGTGTTTAACAATAATTGAAGCAAGTGTCAATCCTATTTCTAAGTAAGTGTTCATCAATGGATTTTTTTCTCTGCCTCTTTTATGTATGCAGGGTTTAACATATGCCAATATGGTGAAGGTATATCATATGGACGGAGCAGACATATTTTATAACAAAGATAGAAATATGAATGTGGCAGCACATTTGCATGTTGCCACAAAGCTTATCTTGAAATTATTTATTGATTGCCATTTATAATTTAGATGATAGGGAAGAATATGGACAGTTCACATACACTCTACAAAGGGTCTTGCTTATGTGCAAGCTTGAAAATTAATATGGATGGGTAGAACATTCAATCATGTATCAAACATTCATCTTTGAACTGCCCTTGTTTTAAAAACAGCAAATACAATCGAGAAAATGCATCAGATGTGTTGTCTCAACAATACAATTCTATTTAGTGTGGGGCAGGATTTCTAATTCATCAGGGTTAAAAACAGACATGAATTTATAAAAAACAAAGTGCTGGAAATGTGAAAAATCTAATTTTCCAGAAGAGTTTACATTAAAGTGGGAAGAGAAGCTCTGTTTTATGATTGGTGCTTGAACCAATGATATTTGACACTCCTATTTCTTAACAGCTGGTTTTGTTCTTCAATTACATCTTTTTTAATACTTGTTATGAAGCATCTGTGACAAGATCTACAGCACTATCCATAAAATGCTTTAGATTGGCATCGAAGTGATGATACTAATAAAATTAGATGTAACAATAAAAATAAGCCTGCTGAGTTAAGCTTGATTTTGGAGACTTGTCTAAGTCCATGAAATTTTCTTGAGAACAGTATGCAAGTAGTTTATTCCTTTGAGATATTTTTTCAGCTTTCCAATCCAACCTATAACCCTGATATAGACTAGTAGTCCCCTATCCAGAGTCAATCCTACTTGGTTTTTCAAAATCCAGTTAGATAGGTACTGTCAGCTAGTTGGGCTGCATGTAACAGTAAGGATCACTTACAATATTGTGATACTGAGGGAACAAATACATTGCCTAAGGCTGTAGTTTTATAACACTGTAATGAAAAGTAAACCTGTGGAATACAATTGAGCTTTGTTCCAATTAGAATTCAGGATTACCAAATTTTCTATAAAAAATTGAATGGACAAATCATAGCATATACTTTTTCTGGACAGACTGTAAACAAAGATTATCCCAAGAATAATAAATTGGCATATTTGTTGAAAAATAGTTGCCATTCCCTTAATTACAAAGAAATACAGACTGCAAGACAGCAATGTTTACTTTGAAAAGATGTAATTCACCAATGATATGATATAAAACTTGGAAATGAGAACAGTGATAGATATAGCTAAAGAGCTGTGGTTCATAGTACTTACTATCTAGTTTGGGAATTATTTACGTTCTTTTGTGTTCATCTTATTTGTTTTATTTATGGTTTTGTTAATAAATTATGCATTAAAATACTCATGGAGTGAATTTAAGATGCCTTAAAATGTTTTTTTGTAAATTAACCGATATTATCAATATTTTAGATTAAATATATCAAGCCCCCCCCTTCTTATGCACAAATTAGTGATCTTGCCCTTTGCCCTCTATTTAATTAAACTCTACAATATGACTAATTCTTCCATGCAGTTTTATTTTCCGTATACTTTTTGATGGAGCACTTCAATTTTGGCAATGCAAATAAGATACAGCATGTAGTCTTATAAATAATAATAGATAAATGATGAATGGCAACATGTTTTCCATATCAGTAATCCTCAGTCATCATAAACTTGCATGTACATAATGTTATTGATTCTAGTTGCTGTACAAAGTAGATCATCTAGTTATTTTGAAATTTAATTCACCACTGAAATGCTTACATACACTTGATCTTAGCCAAAAGACTGGGAAGCACAGACATAGACAAAAGAAATGGTATAAGCTTATATTATCCACTACTGCAGTACACATTGTTACTTGTTTTATAACAGGCAAAATGTTACCTCTAACAAATGGGTCAGGCAATGAGCATGTGGTTGAAGATATGGTTCTGTTGGGACCTACATTTTAACAATTCCTCCAGCATCAATGCTAAATTTTTTACTCATTGTTTTAGGCTCCCAGATGGTTTCACACAGCTTTTAAATTTGGCCCAGCTATATCTAAATGATGCCTTTCTGGAATTTCTTCCAGCTAACTTTGGAAGGTAAGTGTGAATTCCCACTTAACTAGAAGATTTTAGATTACAGAAAATAGATTACCAATTTAAAGACCTGTAAACTAATAACAGACTGTTGTATGAATCTTCATTGTTTTTCAGAAATAGAACTGTGATTTAATAGGTTTTTCTTTGAAATAACTGTTTTATAGGCTTGAGGAAAGAGATCTGTCCCAGTACAGGAAAACTATTGCAATGGCATATGAAAGAATATGACAGATGAAGGAATAGTTCTAAGCTCAGAGTAGTAACAATCTCCAGTGGCCTAGACATTTAACATAAGATTGTTGTCCAATCTATTATTTTTATTTTTATTTCCGGAAGACCACTGGAAGCCAGTGCAGCTCGCGCAGGAGGGATGTCACATGGGAGCGCCCCGTCACTCCCATAATCCCCCGCGTGGCCGCATTCTGGACCAGTTAGAGCCTCCGGGTGCACCCCAAGGGGAGCCCCATGTAGAGAGGATTGCAGTAGTCCAGGCAGGAAGTGACGAGTGCTTGAGTGACCGTGCGTAAGGAGTCCCGATCCAGAAAGGGACGCAACTGGCATATCAGGCGAACCTGGTAAAAAGCCCCCCTGGCCACGGCCGTCATATGCTCTTCTAAAGACAGCTGTGCATCCAGGAGGACGCCCAAGTTGCGAGCCCTCTCAATGGGGGCCAATGACTCACCCCCAATAACCAGCGATGGCACCAGCTGGCTATATTGGGACACCGGAAGCCACAGCCACTCGGTCTTGGAAGGGTTGAGTCGGAGCCTGTTTCTCCCCACCCAGACCCGCACGGCCTCCAGGCACTGGGACATCACTTCAAGGGCATAATTGGGGTGGCCTGGGGTGGAGATGTACAGCTGAGTGTCATCAGTGTACTGATGGAACTCCACCCCAAAGCCACGGATGATCTCACCCAGCTGCTTCACATAAATGTTGAACAGGAGGGGCGAGAGGACCGACCCCTGTGGCACCCCACAAACAAGGCGCCTTGGGGTCAACCCCTGCCCCCCTGTCAACACAGATTGCAACCGGTCGGAGAGATAGGAGGAGAACCACCGCAAAACGGTGCCCCCCACTCCCAGTCCCTCCAACCGGCGCAACATGATACCATGGTTGATGGTATCAAAAGCTGCTGAGAGATCTAACAGGACCAGGATAGAAGAGCAACCCCTACCCCGAGCCCTCCAGAGATCATCCACCAATGTGACCAATGCCGTTTCCGTGCTGTGCCCAGGCCTAAAGCTGGACTTATTTTTTCTTTGAAGACGTTTAGCTTCTCATCCAAGAAGCTTCTTCAGCTCTGACAGGATAGTGGGGTTGATGTAAATATTGAATCAATCAATTGGAGTACCTACACTAGTGGATTGTACAGCTAATTGTCTGTTAGACTGCAATTGTGTTAGGAAATAAGTTTTCTACTGCTGAGAAAGTAATATTTTTGTTTTGACTTGCCAAAAACAAAAAATCTGGTGGATTTTTGACAGCTGGTCATTTGCATCCATTCTGCAAGGAATATAAATCCTTCTATACCCCACTATCCTGTTAGAGCTGAAGAAGCTTCTTGGATGAGAAGCTAATTCCAGTTGCCTCCTAAAAAAGCATCTTTGGGACAACCATGATCTGGATGACTGAGAATCTCTACAGACACATAGGCTGGTTTAATTTATTATGCAAATATGCACATTGTACTGGAAAACTGCTTTTCTGTATATTAATAAGTAATTAAGATAATTAAGTAATTAAGTAAAACAAGGAGAATAGATCTATGAAAGTCAAAATCTTAGTCATGTTGTTTCAGCAGGTTCTGACCAGTTCTAGAGAACCGGTAGTGGAAATTTTGAATAGTTCGGAGAACTGGTAGTAAAAATTCTGACTGGCCCCGCCCCCATCTATTCTCTGCCTCCCAAGTCCCAGCTGATTCGGAGGAAATGGAAATTTTACAGTATCTTTCCCCCAGAGTGGGGTGGGAATGGAGATTTTACAGTATCCTTCCCTTGCCACGCCCAAGCCACACCCACCAAGCCATGCCACACCCACCAAGCCACACCCACAGAACCGGTAGTAAAAAAATTTGAAACCCACTACTGCTTTGAACTCTAATCTTATATTGCTGCATATTAAATCATATTTGTCCTTCCAGAAAGAAAGGAGAATGTGTGTGTAATCCATGTGTGTAGAATTATGAATGTTTCAGCAAACATAATTGTATTCATAACTATTGGTAAACGTAGTTGTTGTGATTTAGTCATGCCGATACAGAACTATAAATACTGTGTGCTCCTGCAACTTTGCTTAAGATTTCTTCTGAAGACATTTGCACATGCTGAGAGCAATGGCCATTTGTTGAGATAGTAAGTGGGGAAAAAGCTGATTATGAAATGAGGAATCTCTTGTTCTTGTCTATATAAATTACAGTTAAAACTTGAACTTGACAACAGTAAATGAGTCTTTTTTACTGATCCCTACTTCCATTTTCTTTATGTTTTCTTCTTCACAAAGTGATCTCAATTAACTGGCCCTGAGATCAACTCCCAGCACTTATTTGCCTCAATAATTCTTCTGTCTAGATCATTTCAGATTTTAATGACTGCGGTTTGAAAATAAATCTTTGCTTCAAAATGTTCTGTATTAGAACAGAGTCATTTCAGATCTTTGTTAATATTGCAATAGCATTTAGATTTTACAGCCCTCTCTAAGCAGTTTACAGAGTCAGCATATTGCCCCCAACAATCTAGGTCCTCATTTTATTGATCTTGGAAGGATGGAAGGCTAAATCAATCTTGACCCAGTGAGAATCGAACTGCTGGCACTCAGCCAGCAGTTGGCAGAATTAGCCTGCAATACTGCATTCTAAATACTCCGCTACCACAGCTCTATATAATCCAGATATAATTTGAAGCTGCACAGAAATAGTAAGACAATGTTCCTTCTCCTTTCTTTTCTCTTCTTTAAAGCTTATATCTGACTTAACCAATACATTTGAAACAACAGTTTACTAATCAGGATCTTTAATCATAGTATGTAGCTGTTTTAACATTACAATTCGCAAACTGATATTATATCTGGCTTAACCAATACATTTGAAGGAACAGTTTACTAACCGGGATCTTGAGACAGTATACTTGTTTAATTGAATAGATTGGTTAGTCTAAAATTTGGCACCTTAGCCCAGGCACTGGGACCACTTGATTGAAAAAGGTATAGATAAATCCAGTAAGAATTTGTCATCTCCTTCAGTGGCCCCCAACCTTTTGGGCATCAGGGACCGGTTCTGTGGAAAAAGGGTTTTCTGCGGACCAGAGGGAGCATGATTTTGCGTGCTATCTGCATCCTGAGGGTGGGGTTTTGCTTGTTTGCAGTTGCTGAAATGCCACGGACTGGTGCCCTTCCACGGACCGGGGTAGGGGATCCTCAATCTACTTGATCATCCCATAATAATTATTTCCAATACACGCAATATCATGCATCCAGTTATTTGTATGGAAATTGGTTATGTCAGATATTTCACAGAAAGCAAGCAGAAGTATAATGTGCATTGTGCAAGTTGAAGAATTACACATAGACATAATTTATGAGTTGCACATATCTTCTGTAACTCGCTGATTTTAATTACAGTTGAGATGCTCCAAATTCACTTTGCCTGTTTTAGAAAAAAATTGGGAAGGTCAAGTGCAATTTGCTCACACTTATGATTTTTTTAATGCATGAATAAGTATTGACTTGTCTCCTAGTATGACAAAACGTGGTACATATCATTTCCCTTTTTGATATACTATAATTTTACTTTCTTTCATTGTAGTCAGTTGGTTATGTGCTTTAACATAAAAGCATCTATATAGCTTTTACATACATTGATGTTACAATTTTGGATCTTGTAATTTTAGTCTTTACAGCAAAATAGAATACTTAGCATGTTGCATTAAATTTATTTTATTTTATTTTTATTTTATTTTGAATTTGTATACCGCCCTTCTCCCTGAGGACTCAGGGCGGTGAACAGCCAAGTAAAAACATCAACTACAAATATTAAAATACAGTTAAAAATATATATAAATTTGGCCCCATTAATTAAAACGATAAACAAAACAATTAAAAACACTTAAAAAGAATTAGGCCAGCCCGGCTTGTTGGAAAAGGAAGGTTTTAAGGGCACGGCGGAAGGCACTGAAGTCATGGATTCTCCTTATCTCTGGGGGCAACTGATTCCAGAGGGTAGGTGCCCCCACAGAGAAGGCCCTTCCCCTGGGGGTCACCAGCCTGCATTGTTTGGCTGATGGCACCCCGAGGAGGCCCTCTCTGTGGGAGCGCACGGGTCGATGGGAGGTTGTCGGTGGCAGCAGGCGGTCTCGAAGATAGCTAGGCCCGATGCCATGGAGCGCTTTAAAGGTGATAACCAGCACCTTGAAGCGCACCCGGAAGACCACCGGGAGCCAGTGCAGCTCACGCAGGAGCGGTGTTACATGGGAGCGCCACGCTGCTCCCGTCACTACCCGCGCTGCTGCGTTCTGGACCAGTTGGAGCCTCCGGGTGCTCTTCAAGGGGAGCCCCATGTAGAGAGCGTTGCAGTAATCAAGGCGAGAGGTTACGAGGGCATGAGTGACTGTGCACAGGGAATCCCGATCAAGAAAGGGCCGCAACTGGTGAATCAGGCGAACCTGACAAAAGGTCCCCCTGGTTACAGCCATCAGATGTTCCTCCAAGGACAGCTGCGTATCCAGGAGGACTCCCAGATTGCGAGCCCTCTCTGTGGGGGCCAAAGACTCGCCCCCAATAGTCAGTGATGGAGTCAACTGACTATATCGGGATGCCGGGAACCACAGCCACTCAGTCTTGGAAGGGTTGAGCTTGAGCCTGTTCCTCCCCATCCAGATCCATACAGCCTCCAGGCACTGGGACATCACTTCAAGGGCATCGTTGGAGTGGCCTGGGGTGGAGATGTACAGCTGAGTGTCATCAGCGTACTGATGGTATCTCACCCCAAAGCCACGGATGATCTTGCCCAGCGGCTTCACATAAATGTTGAACAGGAGGGGCGAGAGGACCGACCCTTGAGGCACTCCACATAAAAGGGGCCTCGAGGTTGACCTCTGCCCCCCTGCCAACACGAAGTGCGACCGGTCGGAGAGAAAGGAGGAGAACCACCGTAACACGGTGCACCCCATCCCCAACTCTTCCAACCGGTGCAGCATGATACCATGGTCGATGGTATCAAAAGCCGCTGAGAGATCTAACAGGACCAGAACAGAGGAGCAACCCCCATCCCGAGCCCTCCAGAGATCATCAACCAACACGACCAATGCCGTTTCCGTGCTGTGCCCAGGCCTGAAACCTGACTGGAACGGATCAAGATAGGATGTTTCCTCCAGGAATTGCGGAAACTGTCGCGTGACCACACTCTCAACAACCTTCGACATAAAGCGAAGGTTGGAGACAGGACGATAGTTGGCCAATATTGCCGGATCCAGGGACGGCTTCTTGAGGAGAGGCCTCACCACCGCCTCTTTCAAGGCCGCGGGGAAGTGACCCTCACTCAACGAAGCGTATAAATATATATTCCCACAAAAATAATTTCCTGTAAATATGATTCTAACGTATTTTCAGATAAAATAAAAGCTTCTAAATTATAGGAGGAAAAAGCTATCTAGGGAATCTTTATTTAAAATATATGTATGTTAAAAATAGCAGTTAATAACTAAACTATAGGTTTTCCAATACTTTGTTTACTCTGCAGATTGCCATATTGCATTTTATTTTAAGCATTTTAACTACCTGATATCTCTATAGCTCTTTATCAACCATCATGAGAAATGTTGAAAACATTACATGTTTTATTCTCTCTAAAGACACTAAAGATTACAGGACTAATAACTTACTATCACTGTCAAAGATTTGACATTTTCAAAAGAAACTCCTTTATCTCGCATAGGATGTTTTTTCTTGCTAAGTTTCCTCTTTACCAATTAACTTACAAAGACACAATTAATTCATTTTTGTTAGTGCTATAGAAAAATCAAAAATAAATGTATACATGCTTAATTGTGCTCATGATATTTTGCATTTGCTCTGGCTTGAGTAAATCTCAAAAGTATTAATTGATGGCAGCCTACATTTATTGAAGCCTTTTGTACTTTTCTCCTCTTTAATTGCTCTCATGGGGATCATCAAGATTTCCTGAAGAACATTGCCAGCAATCATAGATGATTAATGTCATCTAAGTTAATATTTTAGAGCTAGAAATATCTGCTGAATGTGGAATTTAGCATATTTTCCGTAAATGTAATCAGAAATGAATTTAAACCAGTTAATTTCAGCTGCAGACATACAGTTACGATTGTCATTTGAGATTTTGCAGGTGCATAGGAATAATTCAATGTACATGTGTGGCTTGTGTTATTGGGAGTGGAATAAAAAACTCCATAGCAATTAATGAATTCCTAATTTGATTTCTTTTAATCTTTATATTACTTCCAGACTTGTTAAGTTACGAATATTGGAATTACGAGAGAATCACTTGAAAACGCTGCCAAAGTAAGTGTCTGTGTATTGTAGCATACAGAAATCTTCAAAGAACGTAATTTGTTTTTCACTAAATATTGTACAGTATGGGTTTTTTTCCTGAGCAATTCTCATTTCAAGTTGTGATTTATATCTTTTGAAATTATTCATTGGGGATTTATTTTAAACTATAGTAACTAGACAAATAGCTAATATCATAAATATCATAAATAGCTAATATCATAAAATGATAATCAAATATTTAGAAAAAAGCAAATAAATTTAAAAACAGGAGCTCAGTTTGATGTGCAGTAAATATATTTTTAAACAAAAATTCAGTAACACAATTTATATAAGAGCTCATATACTGGATAGCATTATATTTTCATAGTGCCCTAATGCACTCAATGCAGAATTATCTATCTCAGCCACCTGCTGACATAAAAACCTTCCACACCTAATGCTGTATTCAAATACTAGGATATTCCAGTCATCAAGAATTAGTCACATGAAATATATTTTTGATTCATCATAGACAAATAATGTTCTGTCAGTCTGTTAGCTTTGGTTAGTAATTAGTCACAAACCCCCTTAATCCATTCTGATGCAAATTTCTTGTCTTTCCCATCAAATTTGACATACATAAGCAAGATGAAGGTTAACTGAACCAAGTTATTTCTTAATAATGACCAAAGGATTTCAGAGTCTTGCTATGTCAAAATGTCAAATGTTATTAAATGTCTTTATGCCTCTTTTACAAAAATTCAGTATGCATTATACTTTTACACCCCTATTAATATTTGCACTATATTTTGGAAAACAAGAGTTTTATATAACCACCTATGTAGGTTATATTAAATAGAATGTCAGGGCTTTTGCTGAAAGTTATCTTTTCTGCTGAAAGGATTATTTTTGTCAATGTTACCTCTGTTCCACACAGTCCCACATGATCTCTCAAAATATTGACCTTATTCTATATAGCCTAGGAAAGGGGCAATGAAAGCTACAGAGGATAAGAGGAAGTTGAAAAGAAAAATCCCTTCCCATTTATTCCTCTGGATAAGTGAGCTTTCCATTCATAGAAATAATCAGTTGCATTGTAGTCAATTAGCTTTTACAAATTAATTGAGAAAAGTAAATTAATAAATAGAGAATATTTATAAAAGCTGAACAAAGTTATATGAGATAATGATAGGACAGTTTTAAAACATTGTAAATATGAAAAAATAATATAATACTCCTTCCTCCTTCTATTTTTCCCATAATCCCCTCTGGGAGAAGATTGGGCTGAGAGAGAGTAAGTGACCCAAAGTGTTCACTGCCTTAAATTATTTACAAAAAATAACAAAGATAGTAATAAATAAAAATAAATAGAATGTTTTCCTGTTTTTATTTTTAATCATCAATAGTTGCCAAGGTCCTATGAACATAATTAGTAATTGTATTTAAACATAAATTGTTACCCTCTTCCAAAAAAAGCCCAACTTTGGAATGCCTGCCCCATATACATTACAAATGCAAAAAAAAAAAAAAAACAACCAATTAACAGAAGAAATTAGAAGATTAGCTCAGAGAAAATCAATATAGCTATCGCCATGTCAAGTTGCCTTAAGTGTTAAAGCTGATAAAACAGTAATGGCTGAATTTTTGCTCTGAATTTTTTGGAACAATAAAGTATCTTGGTTTTTTCTTTCCATCTTGAATTAGACCAGGCCTTAATCATGTATTTTGAAGCTCAGGTGATCGTACTAAGCATCCCTTCTTATTTAGGTATATTAATTTTGTTTTATCATAAAAGATAAAATACAAAACAGAAAAACAAACCAAGAAGTATCCCTTCTCCAAAGATTGTGGTGGTTTTGTACCTTAAGTATACCTGTTGGGTGTATGAACAAGAAATGTGTCTAATAGGGAAAGTTTAAGTTTAATGTGATTTTATATGCTGCCCTATCTCCAATGGACTCAGGGCGGCTCACAACAGTAAAATACACAATGACATTAATACAATATGAAATTAAAAGTCCGAATTAAAATAGTTTAAAACAATTTAAAAACTGTTAAGAGACTGCAATTTAGTTGTGATGAGTCTCTTTTTATAAGGCTACTGATCATATATCCAGTGCAATTTAAAAGACCCCTGGCCCATCCCATATCACTTGAATGATATTGGTATAACCTGTTAATTGAAGACAGGGTTTCAGGTATCTAGTTGATCCTTAGTAATAACATTGCATTAATTATCTGATATGGATGAAAGGATTGCTAAAAATTTGCTTCAACAAGCCTATACAGGAAGAAGGGAAATAGTCCTTTTAATAAGTGCATGATTGCTACTCTTGAAAAACATTCTGACAGAGCAATTACTTGAAGAGAGGAAATGATATAGGAGTAAGATTAATAACTGCTATCATTGTGCAAATAATGTGTCAATGTGGATATAGGTGAGATAGTGTTTGAATATATATATAATTGATGTCTGGCTGATACTGTTACTAAGCTTTAGCATCCTACTGTAGATATCCACAGAGAACACTTAGTTAACTGTGTAGTATGTTCCTTACTAAGATGAGACATAAAATATTTATCTTGAAGTGGGAGCATTATTGCTGTTATCATCATATATCTCATTGATTGAGCGCCTTATGTTTGTTCTTTCAAAATTTAAATTTAGTTTGTGCCATATGTAGACATAGTTTCAGGAATTGAGATGAAAAAATATCTGTGTTATTTTTGCAAAACTGGTACCTTATGTATTCATAAAGTCAAGTTTGGTGAAAGAGTTTGGTAAAAAATTATTTCTAATTCATGGACAATTTCAAAATACTTTACATATATCTGAGAATTGTGTTAGTAAAGCAATATTAAAAATAAAATAAAATAAAACAGTAGATATTCTTGAATTGACTGTGGATTATTGCATGTGTTGGTTTGAAAAATATTTTAATTAATAATGAAGTTAAAAACTGGGTTGCATAGATTTAAAATTAGGCGAATATCTAAAAGGTCTATATGGGTTCCTCAGATTTCTGATTTTGAGATATTTTCGTTTGTTGATAGCAGCATACAGAAAAGGTCACACAATCCTTTCAGTAGAATTGTCACTATTTCCGTACCAATTTAAACATTACCTTAATTTCATATTGAGATTACAGGCAAATCGCAATTAGTGCAGGTGTGAATCCTATGAAGTGATTGTATTATTTTAATTTGCCCTATTCAAAGTGATGTTTCTATGGAACATATGGTAATTGGTTCCAGCATAGTTGAAATTTTAAACCTAAAATTTTATATGTATATTAATGAAATATTACAGTAAAGGATAGAAACAATATACTTATAATTTAAACTTATGGTTAATAAAGTCACTAAATAGTTATAGAAACAAAATAAAAACAAAAAATTATACCATTGATTCAGGGATTCCTACATCCTACTCTGTTAGAGTATTGCTATGACTATGCCATATGACTAATTGAATGTCATTCAATTATATCCATTTTTTGTGCTTATTAATCATGAGCATCTTTTATAAACTTGTACTGTTTTCCTCTGATAGAATCTTCCTTTTCTCCATTTTACACAAACATAGATTAGCAATGTGTAATACCCCAATCACAAATGCACATCCACTAACCTCAATTGCATTAACTGAATCACATTAACAGTGACCCACTATCTAAATTGAATAGCACATTATTCAAATTTGCATTAATTGTGACCTACCTGGGAATTGTGACACTGACTGAAGATGCAGTGTAAATACAGAATTAAAGTATGTATCAAAGCAGAGTTCTGTTTTCCCTAATAACATGGTAAAAAGCAACACATATCATTTTGGTTCAATGCTTGCCAACAAATTCAGGTGTCAGTATAAGATTTGAAAGTACTAAGCCAAAACAAGGATAATGATTTGTGTGAGCATCTTTATTGATAGTAATCTCATTTGTTCTGTAACATGCGCTTGGAATTGGGGAAAGCAAATAAGTCCAAAATATTTCTTAAAGATGAAGTATTATAATACAAACTGTATTCCAATATGTAAAAATGTACATATGTTTTATGTATACTTGGAACATTGCCCAGCAAAATAATCAATTACACTAATAATGGGAATAAGGTGTTATAAAAGAACTGTAAAATTTATAAAAGAATAGGATTACATTATGGAAGATGTTGAATTTTTTTAAAAAATCATTGGGATTCATGGGAGAATAACATTTCTTGTAAGGTATGTAGTTTTGACACATGCTAATAAAAACAAGAGCAAGGTATTGTTGTCATATATTTATTCCATAAATTATAGTAAACCTGAAACATTTGTTGCAGTTAAAATGTGGGATTTTGCTATTATGTGAACTAAAGCTGTTCCTTGTGTTGCCATAGTCAATACTATCACTGCTTCTTTATCTCTATAAACAAGAAGCTCCTGATTTATATATTCATTCAAAGCAGGTAATGTTCACCTGACTTCATTATAAAGCTTTTAATTTTTGACCATCTGTTGCACTTTGACTGACCATGCATCTGATAAAAAGCAAAGCAGCAGGGTTGGCTTAAAATGGAGAAATAGTGAATCAGAAAATTGTTCTCTACTCAACAATCAGCTTTTTCTTTTCGTGTCTTCTTCTTTTTTTAAGATGATATTGGAACTATGCTACCTATAATATTTAATCATTTGTGTCATAAAATTGGCATAACTGTAACTGAATATGGCAAATGATTTTTCAGAATAATAACTTATCTAATTTTATACTTTGTTAGAGAATTGCATCAAAATCCTTGTGTTGTTAAGATCTTCATATTGTTAAAAGATAGTGTATTTATATAAACAGTTGATTGTCTGAGTGCATAGTGGCTATTTATCTGGTATAAATAGTTTGGCTTCTGTTTGTACAATTTCTCACATTTCATGAAAAATTAAGTCTATCTAATTATATGGATCTTTAGTTGGGTATAAATTTATGTGGTTATTTATACTCTTCCTTTCACAACTATTAATTTGAACAACAGTAAATTGAATTTATTTCTGAGTGAACAACATGAGTTTGTGAAATGTGAATTTAATATTTCTAAGTGTTCTTAAAAGTGCTATAAATTATCCCTATTATTTTATAAATATTAGTGACTAAAAGTAATAAGGCATTTGTACTAATCCATGAAATATTTTGTCAGTGTGTATTTAGGAGCTATAAATTCCAAAAGAATTTTCCCATCGCCTAACTAATTCTCTTATCTAGAAATTTTAAAGGAGCATATAGAATAATTATGTATTATTTAAGAATAGAAGAATAGAATAGAATAGAATAGAATAGAATAGAATAGAATAGAATAGAATTCGTTATTGGCCAAGTGTGATTGGACACACAAGGAATTTGTCTTGGTGCATACGCTCTCGGTGTACATAAAAGAAAAGATACATTCATCAAGAATCATAAGGTACAACACTTAATGATAGTCATAGGGAAACAGTCAATATAAATCTTAAGGATACCAGCAACAAGTTTACAATCATATAGTCATAAGTGGGAGGAGATGGGTAATAGGAACAATTGGAAGATTAATAGTAATGCAGACTTAGTAACTAGTTTGACAGTGTTGAGGAAATTATTTGTTTAGCAGAGTGATGGCGTTTGGGAAAAAACTGCTTTTGTGTCTAGTTGTTCTGGTGTGCAGTGCTCTATAGCGTCATTTTGAGAGTAGGAGTTGAAATAGTTTATGTCCAGGATGCGAGGGGTCTGTAAATATTTTCACAGCCCTTTTTTTAACTCGTGCAGTATACAAGTCCTCAATGGAAGGCAGGTTGGTAGTAATTGTAGTAATATCTTTGGCATTCAAAGAAGATTTAACTCCTGAGATCTCATGTTAATGTCAGAACTAGATTTAAGAAAGTCTTTCCCTAAAACTTTGGGGAAAAAAAGTCTAATTCCACACTGGACATGGCTATTTGGCTAATTAGCTGACCCCACCTCCCCCCTCCACCCCTGTTATTCTTGCTCCCCTTCCGCCCATTTTTTAATTCATATTATTGTACTTTCCTTGTTTATTTTTATTGTTTCATTACTTTGCTATTGTTATGTTTATATTATATTAATTTTTCCATTTTATTGTTATAAGTAACTCCGAATAGCCACACTGTGAGATGGGCGGCAAATAAATTTAACAAAGAAACAAACAAATACATTCATATAGCTTATACACTAAATTGCATGACTATTCCACTTCATTCTTAAATCACTTCTGGTTATTTAACTTACACTTAGCCTTAAGATACCGTATTTTCCGGCGTATAAGACGACTTTTTAACACATGAAAATCATCTCAAAAATCGGGGGTCGTCTTATACGCCGGGTGTCGTTCTCCTGTAACCAGGCAGACCAGCCCAAAAGACTCTAACGAGCCTTAAATGGCTCTGGCGATCGAAGCTCTGACGATCCCAGCTTTGCCTGCTAATCAGGCAACTCAGCTGGGATGCCAGAGCCATGTTAAAGGAAAAAACTTTTTTCCTTTTACGTGACTCTGCAAGCTCTGACGATCCCAGCTGAGTTGCCTGCCAATCAGGCATCGCAGCTGGGATCGCCAGAGCCATCGATCCAAGCTCTGATTAGGCAACTCAGCTGGGATCGCCAGAGCCCAGAGCCCTGTAAAAAGAAAAAAGTTTTCCCCCTCCAGCTTGCTTACCTTAGCTGGTAATCGCCACGCTTGCCTTGCTTCGCTTGCCTGAATCCATTCCATCAGCAAGCCACTTTCTGCCTGCAATCATGCAGGCAGGAGTTGTGGACTTCAACTCCCAGAATTCCTCAGCCAGTAAAAACAAAGCTGGCTGAGGAATTCTGGGAGTTGAAGTCTACAAGTCTTAAAGTTGCCAAGGTTGGAGACCCCTGTTCTATTGGGTAAGTTTTTTTCCCCTTTGGGAGCTTTAAAAAAATAGTTAATTGGGGTTTTTTTAGTTGTTCTTTTTTAGACCTAGCCATTTAAAGTTTAGGAAGTTTTAAATTTAGTTTTCATATAAAAATAAAAATAAAATAATATTTGTGCAGCTTTCTGAGATGTGGTGTGTTTCTGTAGTGTTTCACTCTAACTACACAAACACACAAAATCTCACAAAACTGTATGTGGAATTTTGTGTGTGTAAAGTGTGAAGGTTGATTTTTTTGCGCTTTTTGTGGCTGTGTGAGGTTCCTGCTTGTTGCAGGGGCCATTTTGGGTCTAGCACAGCTGCTTTTACATTGTGGGTGAGCCAGTTGTGTTGTGTTGTGTGTGTGTGTGTAAAGTGTGAAAGTTGTTTTTTGGGCTTTTTGTGGCTGTGTGAGGTTCCTGCTAGTTGCAGGGGCCATTTTGGGTCTAGCACAGCTGCTTTTACATTGTGTTGAGGCAGATGATGTTTTTTAATTTTTATTTGGTGTGTGTTGGAAGAGGGGTAGTCTTATATGGCGAGTATAGCCCAAACCCTATATTTTAACAGGAAAAGTTGGGGGTCGTCTTATACGCCCAGTCGTCTTATACGCCGGAAAATACGGTAGTTCTACATGCTTAACATGACAGTAGTGGGTCATTCACATTTTACTATATTTTCTGAAAATGATGCAAATACGATTTTAACATATAGCTTTGAGCATAATTATTTTATTCTACTAATTCACATTGACCATAAAAGCCTAAGATCTTTCTGTTCCGAGAGTGGCATCTGTACTTTGGAAAATTAAGCGCATGAGTGCTTTGTAATAGATTGCTCTGGGGAAACCTTGTGCTTTGTAAATATTGCTCAAATGACATCAAACCTAGTTTTAGGCCCTCATAGCAAGGCACAAATAAGGTAAAAGAATTACCGTACACAGACTTCTACAACGTATAATCTTAATGACAGGATTATAAAGTACTAGTAACTATAATAGAATTTTCATTTATTTATTATTTCATTGTGGTTTATTCTTGACAAATTTGAATCTTTTCTAGCCATGCTGTTGCAGCTTGGGCCAAACTGGCTATTTAGGTTCAACATTTTTTTTGTTACTTTCCCAGTCTCCTCACAATCTCTTGCACCTTGAGAAAGGCAAACTTTTAGACCAAATATCTGTAAGAAAAACATATTTGCAGATGTGATTTTACATGCATTGATATCAGCAAGTCCCTGATACAGTCAGCAAGTCACTGATAATGTGAATAATAAGGATGCAAGAGAGATGTTCTTCAAGCAGTATTATCTTTGTTGACTCCCTCATGCGAATGTCATAGTATCGAAAAAGGAGATCTCTTTCTCTTTCTCTCTCTCTCTCTCTCTTTCCCTCCCTCCTTCCCTCCCTCCCCCTTCCTCTTCCCCCTCTCCCTCTCCCCCCCAAATAAACACACACACCAGCTCTATTATTTTTGTTGTCTGTATATTAATAGATGTAATCCATTAGACACTTATTGGAGTCCTGGGGAAGTAAATTACCTGGAATATAACTAAGCCATTGAAATGACTTAAAAATTACTGCAGTATCCTTGAATCTTCTAATACCTATGTTGAGGGTAGGTGGGAAAAATATAGAAAAAGGAAGAACTATTCTTGCACTGATGAAGGGAATGGTATGGAAAAGCTAATTAGATACAATCATTGGCACCTCCAATGGAAACTTTTGCAGCATTTCAGAAGCAACTCTGTATTTGTTTATCATCTTGATGGCTACATCAATTTATTTGTGGTTGTCTGCAGTTTTATTTGAAGCTTGATCAAAGCTCTTTTGACTTTTTACAGAAACACATGGAGAGTTTGCTTTGCCATTGGTTGGATTTCTTATATTGTTTCATTGATTGGCTTCAGACGTCAGGTTTCTCTTACTGTCCCCCACACTCAACCTATTTTTGTTTCATCATGGTGCTTATGGTAATTGTGCAAGCATTGTTTAAAATGTGTCTTTCTCCTCTCCTATCCCTCATTCTATTGGGGAAAGTGCTTACTTATACAACTGCTGATATGCAATCATTTCATCATCATGATTTGTAAGAGGCTTTTAAATGCAACAAATTCAAAACACCATAAACATTCTCCTACTGAGATTTTATTTTATTTTATTATTTTTGCAAACAGCTAAATAAATGCACACATAAATATGGATGGAGATAAGGAATGGGAGAGCTAACAGCTCCCCCCCCCCGCTCCCCCGGGCTTCTGTGGGAGATGAAAGGGTTTTATTTGCTTCAAGGTCTGTGATCATACAGAGGGTAGAATACTGATTGGGTTAAACTTTTTTTTTTTTTGTACTCTTCTCTTGGTCATTTGGAAGAACATTTATTGGCTCCTGGAATCATTGCACATTCTCAATACAACAAGGGCTACAGAAGTGATGAGAAGAGCAGATCAATTTTAACCTGCTTTGTAAATATTCTGTTTGAGGGGGTGCTTATACAGTCATTAAAGTCATTATTTTTCATTACATTTGTTCATAAATTCCCAGTTATTTATATTTGGAGTATTGCCTTTAACTATCAGCTGTATTTTCATTGTTACCAAAGTTTGTATTAAGCCAATATACATCAGTCCTAACTTCACTGCAACATCTTCAATGAATCAAGAAGATGTGCTATATATTTGCAGATGGTCCATTTCAATGGACTATCCCCACTTACCTTCACTACCAGTTCGCAAATGGGAGCACGCTTTGCTCGCACATGCTACCTCCACTCATGCTCAGGACCTTCTGCGCAGGCACAGAGCGTCAAAAACAGGATGTGATGATGTCCAGGTGGGTGGGCGGAGCCTCCTGCAGCTGCCTCTACTGGTTCGCCCAAACCGGATATAACCAGCTGAATAGCTCTACTGACTATCCCATAGCTATATCATAATTCCAAACAGAACCCTAGACTCTTAGGTTTCCATTAAGGTGGGTACATAGGAAAAAAAATAATTTCACAAAATCTATGATGCCTGGTGTCTTAATTGATTACTATAGTAGGGAGGAGGAGACTTTTGCAATATTTATTATTGTGAATATGTAGCTGATACCATTATCAGAATTGGTATCGAAATTGCACGGCAGAATAGTAAATCTCTTATAATTCTACAAGAGATTATTTGATACCTGTTAAATACATGATTGATAACTAAGTGTCTCAATTAATATTTTTCTTTTGTAAATATATGATTTTTTAAGAGGAAACTTTAATGATTGATATGCAATTAGAGTCTGAAAGACACTGTCTTGTTTTTTACATTGTAATAATTATTGAATAATAACTAAGATAATAGGTATGAATTCTCACTGTACAGAGGCAAAAGTGTTAGAAAGGAGATCTTTAAAGCTCTTCCTAGACTAATTCTTTTATATTTCAGAAACTTTTTTCCTATGGCAAAATAGAATTAAATAAGATTGCCTAAACAGTTTCAGAATAAGAGGATCAGCATCTGAACTACAATGGTGAT
This sequence comes from Arizona elegans, assembly GCA_022577455.1. Classification (NCBI taxonomy): domain Eukaryota; kingdom Metazoa; phylum Chordata; class Lepidosauria; order Squamata; family Colubridae; genus Arizona; species Arizona elegans. The sequence goes on along the minus strand of JAKOOJ010000002.1, from coordinate 135,925,014 downwards.
CTATATCTTGAGGATCTTTATAAACACTATGCTCATTGTCATAAATAATCTGGCCTTCTTCACTGTCAACAATGTGTTATATCTACCTCTGAACAAAACATTTGCTTTGTAACTTCAGAAATCTTGATACCCTAGGGTTTTTTTTTTAATATCAAATCACCTTTTCCAGGGAAAAGAAAAAAAATCCATTGCTGCAAATAGTTTACATTTCATTTTAAGGAAAATTAAATATATATCAGGGATGAAATGCTCCCGGTTCGGACCAGCTCGGGCGAGTAGGTAGCGGAGATTGGGGCTAGTTCGCCGAACCGGGAACAATAGCTTGCTGGCCACGCTCCCGAACCTGTCCACGGCCCGCAGTTCTGCCATGCTTGCCTGCCTTCCATGCTGCCTTCCTGGCGTCCCAGTGGCCAGTTTGTGAAGGCAGGCAAGCAGAGGCCCACATGGAAGGCAGGCAAGCATGGCAGGGCTGCGGGGAAGGAGCTAGCAGTTTATTCGCCCCACCCCTCCACTCAAGCAGTGGCTTCCCTGCTCAGCCCCGACAAGCTATGCATCTATAGCAATGGGGTTGTTTTGTTCGCTGCGGTAGTGCTTCGGGAGGGCAGGTGGACATATTCTTTATAGTTGTCAGCTGCAGACGTCCACCTGCCCACCCGAAGTACCAACTGAGTGAACAAAACAACCCCATTGTGCTGCACCTCCTTCTGCAGCCAAACGCGCCCAGCCGTGCGTGCCCTTTCCTCAAATGGGCTGTGCTTGGGGCGCTTGGAGACAGAGAGAGAGAGCAAGAGAATTTGTGTGTGTGTGTGTGTGTGTGTGTAACGGAGGGAGGGAGGCAGGGAGCGATCTGAAGCCGATGCACCCAAACTTGTGGCAGTGGTGCAGGCGGCTTCTGAGCAGCCCTGAGTCAGCCAGCTCCACCTGACCTACTCCCTGAGCCTCGCCGTTCTCCCCACCCCCACCCACTCAAGCAGCGGCAGGCTCTGCGGGACAACAGGACCTCTCATTTTTCCCACAGCACGGCGTACGTTTGGTACCTCTGCTTGTCTGCTTGCAAGCGATGATCTTCTCTGTTTCTCTCGGGATGCTGGTGTGGGCACCATGGATGCAAAACTTGTTCGGGCTGAACAGGGAAGCCGCTGCTTGAGTGGGGTGGGGATGGGGGCAAGGAGAACGGCGAGACTCAGGGAGTAGGTCAGGTGGAGCTGGCTGCTCAGAAGCTGCCCCCCGCACCAGAAGTTTGGGTGCCTCGGCTTCAGATCGCTCCCTCCTTCCCTCACACACACACACACACACACACACAAAGAGGTTGGAGAGCTGTCTTGCTCACTCTCTCTTCAAGCACCCCATGCACAGCCCAATTGAGGAAGCAAGGCTGGGCACGTTTGGCTGCAGGAGGAGGCCCAGGTTGAAGGCGGCTTTTTCAGCAGCATCCCCCTCCCCTCTTTGGATCGCCCTGCAAGGGGGAAGCTTTGCCTTTGCAGAAACGAGGTGGGTGGTTTGTATGGAAGATTGGTGGGTGGGGATGCGCGGCCCTCCGGGATGAAGAGCAGGGCAAGAGGAGGCTCCAAGGTTCGCCTGGGCAGTCAAGCCAGAGGGAAACTCAAAGCGTTGGGGGCTTCAGAAAGGCAGAATGTGCTTTTGTGCAGCTCCTGGCTTCTGTGACATTCTGTGAAAGACAGAATGTGCTGCTGTTCTGTGTCAGAATGTGGAACTCCTGGCTCTAATGGTGAGTGACGTGAATGATGTCAGACTGGCCACGCCCACCCAGTCACATGACCATCAAGCCACACCAAACCACTCCCATAGAACCGGTAGCAAAAAAATTTAGATTTCACCCCTGATATATATCATACATAACAGTGGTCCCCAATTTTTTTGGCACCAGGAACTAGTTTCAGGAAAAGACAAATTTTCCACGGACTGGGTAGGAAGGATGACTTCACACGCTACCTAGACCTCATGCATATACAGGTGCAGCTTCACTCACTGCCATGGACTGGTTCCTAACAGGCCACGGATTGGTACCAGGGATTGGGAACCCCTGATATATAACATCTGCAAAGATTTGAAAACAAAATCTGGAAGAGCACAATATTTAATATGAACGTTATGGAATGAATTTCAAATTAATAACAATCTTATAATTTATAAAGTAATTATTGAGTTATTGTAATTATATTCATAAACAGAGGAGCTGATTAGTTTTGATTAAGAATTTAAAGTGAAATTATTCATGAAATGATCACATTCAAATTAATGAACAACACAATTAATTTTGATCAATTTATATACATTTAAAACCTAATTACAGAGAACAATTTGTGTATTGTTCATTATAATTATGAACAATGTAAATTAGTTTTGCCAGCTCTTTGAACCTATTTGATCACTTTGTAGGGAAATAAGGAATATTTTTTCACCGGGGAATTAGTTTAAATTTAAAACAATAATAACAAATCTAAAATTTCTTAAGTAAAGAAAGAATGTGAAGACCTTCTTTTGGTGACTTTGTAGACATATCCCTGTGGTTTTATTGGCTATATTAAAAAGTGGTTTGGCATTGTCTTATTTTAGAATATTTTTCCATTTACAAGTTTAATTATATTATTTCACCTGCTAGTCTTCTATTCAAAGACTCATTGGGTCTGATTTTGTTTAGCATCCCAGGACAGATTTAATTTGAGAAATGTAGAAAATAAAAATTTGCTGTTGAGAAATCCAGTGATGTGAAAGATACAAAAGGTTCTAAGGGTCTCAAGGGTTCTAAAGAAGTACATGAAATATATTTTAGATGTAGAAAAAATAGGTGTTCATATTAAAGGGTTTATTTATAACAAATAAATGGAAACTACATGCTTATATAATTTTAAACTGTGCCTCTTTCGTGTATCAAGTAGCATAGGGTTATTTTTATACAAAAAGAAGGAAATCATTGGTGTCCTATTTTGTCTTTATTGTTTGGTCTTCCTTTTTTAATACTCTTTTGATTGAAGGAATACATTTCAAAGGTTCATTTTCCACTTTATTATAAAAAATTGACAAAACAGAGCTGAAATAGTTTCATTTTTTTCCAGCCTCAAGCTTTGCAAATAAAATTATAACCATGTAATTGATTGGTATGCCTTCAGAAACAGTTTCTCCCTGCTCTTCAGACAGTGTTTAAAAAAATATAAATGATGAGTTTTATTTTATTTTCTGCGTTCAAGTTTCAGTTCTAATTAACTCTAAGAATATTTGTGCCAAATTGAATACAACCTTAATATGCGCGTGCACCAGTGGTGGGTTCCTCCCGGTTTGGCCCGGTTCTCCCGAGCTGGTAGCGGTGATGATTGACGTCATCGAACCGGTTCTCCACCCTGCCCCCCCGCTCCTCCCCACCCTTCCGCACCCCCCACCCCCCACGTTATTCTTACCTTTTATTTGGCCCCACCCCCAATCTATTGCTGCCTCCTGAGTTCCAGCTGATGGCTAGAGGGAAAAAAACTGTTTAAACTCTTGCCACGGGCTTCAAAGGGCCGCCCTACAGCTGATCAGTCTTAAAAGAAAACAAATGAGTAGACTAGTGCCTGCAAAAATACATGAGTAGATCAGGGCCTGCAAAAATAAATGGGTAGACTAGTGCCTGCAAAAAATAAATGGGAAGATCAGTACAGCTCTGCAAGCAGTTAAAAGCCTGGTAGACCAGTACCTCTGCTAAATCCTAAATAGTTGTCACATGACCATCAAGCCACGCCCACAAAATAAGCCACACCCACAGAACCGGTAGTAAAAAATTTTAGAACCCACCCCTGGCGTGCACAAATCAAATTCTAGCCCTCCCTCTGTGTGTTTGTGTGTGTGTGTGCGCGCACACACACACGCCTGCATGCTTTTGCACTATTCTTGCTAAGACAATTGCAAGACTGCAATTGTCTTAGCAATGTTTTTGTAAGTAGCTTATCATTGTCTTTTTCCTAAGGCTGAGAAAGAGCTGGCTTTTTGTCTACAGCAAGACTAAAAGTCTGGCCTGCTCTGAGATTGTTGTACAATTCATGGCATGAAATCTGATCTTATACTGATACCAGCCTTTTCTTTCTTCTGAAAATTATGCCTTATGGGGGTTTAATTTAATTCTGGGCTTCCCATTAGCAAAGTGAGAACAATTATGTTTGGGTGTCTGCAGAGATGCATAAATATGTAGAGAACCATGACTGAAGGTAGGCTCATCATAGACAATAATTGATCATAGGGAGATAAAACCCATGACAATTTGACAAAGGCAGTTATGCAATATTTGGTTCCCCTAGCACACTTATATTGTTTATTATTTATAGTTTTGTGGTTGCTGTTCTAATAACTTTTTAAAGTTTTAAAAATTTAATTAAAAAAGTGAATCAAAAATATCCAGGCAGATAGTTTTTCCTATATTTTTTGTATCTTTCAATCACTTTACTTTACTTTATTCAGCTTCTTTATTTATTTTTTCTATTTCTCTATTTTCTTCTCAAGAGTTGATTAGCATTCCATATCATTGTGAGGGCTTTTAAACAAGTTTTATTATACTTGTACAGTATGTTCCTTGGGGCTACTTACTATGTGTTATGTCTGCAATTTGCGCATGACTAATATGTTTTTATTCTATAAGGAGTTCTTGAAGTATTCAATTACAGGTAGCCTTCGACTTACAACAGTTCATTTAGTGACCTTTCAAAATTACAATGGCACCATAAAAAGTGACTAATGACAATTTTTTATGCCTACAACAGCTGCAGTATCCCAATAGTCACGTGATCAAAATTCAGACGCATGGCAAATCACTCATATTTATGACAGTTTTAGTGTCATGGGGTTAGTGGTCACCTTTTGTGACCTTCTGACAAGCAAAATCAATGGGTGATTCACTTAACAACTATGTCAAGAAAGGTCATACAATGGGGCACAATTCATTTAACAACTGTCTTGCTTAGCAACAGTCATTTTGGGCTCAATTGTGGTACATTAAGGACTATTTGTAGTGCTAAAATGATGATTTAATACAGGATAAATTGAAATATTGATTGGAAAGATGTTCAAATGTTGAAAGAATGGAAGAGACAGAGAGAAAACAGCAAAAGAGATAATTTAAATATAATGTTTAGTAAAGATTTTGATTTTGAGGGCCTAATATAACAAAAAGTTGGAATCAAGAAGAGTATCTTATACCTTACCCTACATGTTCTGCCATAATGCTGCTACCCAGTAGAAGAGGTGAGATAAGTGGACACTAGGATAACACCAGGGCCATTTCTTTTCCTTTTTTAAAAAAAAACCCAACCCACATTTCTTTTAAGATATTGTTTTATGCCTGACACAGAAATAAGAGTCTAAACCGGGATAAGTAGATAAAGTCCACCCCACTACTACTTCTTTTTTCTCTTAAATAATTTTTAGCTTAAAGTGACCTGTACCCAAAAGTTATTTTCATTTTTAGCTTCTGGATTTAAATAAGATAGTGTAATGGTATTTGCCTAAAAGAGACTGGACAAAGAGATGCTGCCAAAGGAATGGTCAGGTAAGAGACCGCTGAGCCTACAATTGCATACTGAGTGGAGCAAGAGGCATAGAAGAGAACGTCTCTAGTTTCTAGGCTGTAGAAGAAATGGGGGAAGGATTGTAGTTTCAGACTTCTACGATTCTCTCTGTGTAGCTTTACAATTAAGTAAAGCTAATCTATTTGTCATTCTTATCTGGTTTATCTCAGAAGGCCAACAAATAGCCTGGGCTGTTGAGTAGTGGAAAGACGTAGTGGAGTACAATGTACCAGAGTCTGAAACTGTAGTGCTTGAGGTTGAGATAGATAGCTCAAACCCATCTTGGAGTCCAGTAAACCATACTGTGAAGTTGACCGACTTGAGTTGAAGAAAAGAGAAAAACAAGCCCGGATATTATGAAAAAAGAATAGAGCTTGAATTCTAGAGGTAGAAAGAGGAAAACTTTAACAAAACGGAAACTGAAACAAACAGAAAATTGTTAAAAGTTGCAGCTAGAGACAAAGAGAGGTGAACTTTTCAGTTAGAAAGGCTGAACCTACAGAGTGGGATATTTTCTACTGCAAGCAAGCCAATACTCCCAGCTGCAAAAAAATTAGACATTTCCAAAATAGAGGGAAAATGAGGATTCCACCTATTTTCTGAACAGTTTTGCAATCTCAGTAGAAAAAGAAGTTTGGCCAAGGAACTTACACCTCAATGTTGATTCACTTTATTACCTGTAAACCATTTAATCCTACCTGCTTACATAGATATCCATTATATTTTATGTTCTTGGCTTTTCACATACCTTAAACAGCAGTTTTTTCTAGTGATTCCTCTTCTGTGGATTGTTTCATTACTTGGTTATATAGATGCTGATTAAGCCTAGACCTAAAGATAACAAAACAATGTATCTAAATGTATCTAAATAATGTATCTAAACCAATTTTAAAAGGATAAAATAATAGAAAACATTTCATAAACCAGCATTCTTATCTAGGGATGTTCTTATCGAGGGATGAATCAGATCCAACACATACGCATTGTGAGGACACAGAATTTTACAAATTTCCAGAAATTTTACTAGCATGATCCTTAATTAATTAAAAAAAAAAATACCTTAGAACTTCTGACTGAGGCCAGACCAAATTTTTGCTAATAAGGAGAGAATTTAGCTTTGTGTTTAGGTAAGATATAAAGTTCAGACCGATAAAACATTTCAAAAAAACGTGTACAGCTGTCTCAAATCTCTGCTTCTGTCCAGATGCATAGGCATATTTACTGTTATTAAATTTCTTCTCCATGACCTTTGAGTGTAGGGCATTAGATCTTGCCATAATGAATGCCCTTTTATAAGGAATAAAAATGGCAATGTAAAAATATTAGGATGGCACCATCCTAATCATCGGTCTCTTTACTACTGACAAAAATTTTCAGAGGTTTCCTATATAAATTAAGCTATATAAATTAAGCACTCATGGCCAGGTATAAACCAGATCAGAATATATTCTATATGCTCTTTCCAAGAGGAAGTTAAATTTAGTATTTTCTAGACTTAGTACCGGGGGTGAAATGCTACTGGTTCAGACCAGTTCAGGCGAACCAGTAGCAGAGATTAGGGCCGGTTTGCCGAACCGGTAGCAACTGCTGGCTGGCCACACCCCAAAACTGGTCTGCGGCCCACAGCCCTGCCATGCTTCCCTGCCTTCCACGCGGCCTCCCGGCATTCCCGTGGCCAGCTTGCAAAGGTAGGCAAGCGGAAGGCCATATGGAAGGCAGGCAAGCATGGCAGGACTACGGGGAAGGGAGCTAGCAGCCTACTCCCTTACCCGCAGCCCTACCATGCTTGCCTGCCCTCCACACGGCCTTCCCAGCAGTCCCCCATGCCCACTTACCTTCAAGGTCAGTGTCCAGCTAACCCTATGCCCTTGGGGGAGATGCAACGGCTGCGCTGGGGCTGAAAGGGGTGGTGGTGCCAGAGAGGAGTAAGCTAAATAAAAAGGGACCAGACATGGCAGGAGCAGACAAATAAAGAAGGGGAGGGGGAGCCCCGCAACAATCCAGGTCTGTTAGAGCCTTTTTATTCTGTTGCAAAAACTCCCCACAATACCTTTGCCCGAAACACCTCTTGTGTCTTTCAGAAGTGATTGGGGGGAGCGGGCAAGGGGGGAGAGTGTCCAGCAAAGGCCAGGAAGACCCAGCCGTTTTGCAAGTTCGCCCGAGGTTTACAACTTTGCATGGCCTTTGGGGTTTTTGTGCAGCAAGACCCCCTCTTCCCTCTCCTCCTCCACAGCTCTAACATGGGTTTTTAATACATGAGGAAGGAAGAGAAATCCTCCGCATCCCACCCAAAGACTGATCAGATGTTCTTGTTGCTTGAGGCGGGAATCCAGCCTTTGCATGGGAGTTGCTTCCCGCTGGCCCAGCAGCCCTTGGGGGAGATGCAACTGTTGTGCTGGGGCTGAGAGGAGCAGTGCTGCCAGTGCTGAGAGGGGTCGCTCACTTTCTTCCTTCTCCTGCCGCTGCCGCTGGAGCCAAGACTGCTGCTCCACTGGGATGTGCATGCGCAGCCCCAGGAGGGCGGGCAGATGTAAGGCCGATGCTGGTGGTGGGGAAGGGAGACCTGCTGCGCTCAGCCGAAGAGCCACCTCGGGGAAACATGGTGAGGCTCGCTCATTTTTTGGCCCTGGCGCGCTTGGCTTCCATGGGGCCTTTGGGTGACTGCCGTCCGCTTGCCTTCCCCTCCACCTCAGGTTCCACTGCCTGCATCCAGCCCATGATGGGGGAACGTGCCGCTTCCGGGCTGGGCCACCCGCCCTCCCAAATCACTTTCTTCCTTCTCCCGCAGCAATTGCAACTCAGACCAAGTGTGTGAGTGAGAGAGAGAATGTGTGTGAGAGAGAGAGAAAGAGAGAGAAGAAAGAAAGAAAGAGGAAGGGAGAGAGAGAGAGAGAGAAGAAAGTGACGTGAGTGATGTCATGTTGGCCACGCCCACCCAGTCACATGACCACCAGGCCACGCCCATCAAGCCATACCCACAGAACTGGTGGCAAAAATTTTTAGATTTCACCACTGCTTAGTACCCAAGGTCCTTTAGTACTATCAGTTTCCATAGTGCCTTTATTTAATGGCAAGCTTTCTTGCATGCTTTTCAGCAGGATCCAACTTGACTTTAGGGCCTGAACATGTTAAAGCGAGCATTAAAGCGAAAGCTAAACGTATGGAAATAGCCATGTCTTTAGTTGCAAGCTGTTGCAATTTAGATATAATACATTTTTTCATGTAAACCAACTAAATATTTTTATAAGCTAATCATTCATACACATAGAAAAATATATTCCTTAACATAATTCAATCTCATCAACTTTTATACCCAAAATGAGAAGAAAGCCTCTCCTCCTTACTGAGAACAAAAAAATGCCTTGGGCTAACCCTGAAGCATCCTTCAACATTATTCTTTAAATTTGCATGAGTTGCAATAATAACAGTTTATGCTTTGTGTTCCTCATTACTGTGAATAATATATTTTAACTCATCTAACAATCCATCAGGATTTTCTGTGTTTTTTTAATCTAAATATTAATTCTGTGTGAATATTAAAGCTTTAAAGTTTGGATATTCTCAAGCCATTCTTTATGGAAGATTGCATGCATCTGACAATTATAAGAGCTCATGTTACACAGCACCAACATGAAATTGCAGAAGGCTATAAATATTTCTGCATCAATTAATTTAGGAACTTAAAATATCTCCTAATTTTAGCTGGAAGTGCAATTTCAAATATGCCTAATTTGGGCTGGTTCATGTAGAGGGAGTCTGCAGGAAACAGCTCCTCATTTAGATAATTACTCTTGCATTGTAGGGGATTGCTATCTCCACCTTGGTCTATCTGGCTTAAAGGATGAAAAACCATAGATTATATCAAGGTAGAAACTTTAATTTCCTTTATTGATATATTTTAATGTATATAGATGCACTTTTATATGTATGAAATCAGGAGTAGGATTCTGTCATTTTAAAGGTCTATGCTCTAATTCTGATAGTAGGTCCAAAGATGTGATGATTGTCAGAGATCTGAATGCTATTGTATTTTTGTATACCATTTATTTCCTAATAATAAAATCTAGTGCCTTAAAAGTAAAAACAAATTAACACTATGGAAAGCACAATACATTTCCAAACCATTTCCAGATATCTGTACAAGTATCCAGTCAGAGTGGTGCAGTGGCCTAGAGGTGGAGCTCTCGCTTCACAATCAGGAGGCTGTAAATTTGATCCTAGGTCGAGGCAGATATTTCTCTCTCTGGGCACAATGAGAATATATCTGCTGAATATAACTCCGCATTGGTGACAGGAAGGGTATCCAGCGACTAACCACTCAGCTCCATTCAGTTGCCCAGACTTCACCCTGCAAGGGATTAAGGGATCATTAAAAGGAGATGATATACAAGCATTCAGTCATACAAAACAATTACATGGAATAATAGTCACTATTAAGCATTATTTGGTTGTAATAGTTTGAGAATTAAAGATGTATCATTATATCTTGTCCAATATAATGATTAATCTTAAAAAAGCAAATTATAGGATGTCTTGAATTATATGTATCTATTAGCAGAGTGGCACTTATTATATTTCTTTCTTGCATACAGTACAGATCTGTTCAGTGGAGATACCTAAACTTGCATCTATGTTTCTGTAGAATCTGTAGTGAGTTTTCTAAAGGAGGGACCCCTAACAGTTTGGATTCATGGATTCAACTACTGTTAGAAAAGGAAAGGCTATTTTGTTTTGTTTTCCAAATCTTGATGTCGTGGCCTTTTTAATATAATTTTCAGCTCAAGGAGAACATTTCGGAAAGTTAATCTTTTTTCAGTTGATTGGCAAAGACATGATGAAGATGTTATCCATTGTCTAAAACTGATGTAGAATGCTTATAGTAAGTATAGTGTTGCAGTCAGAGGAGAGAATCTTGGTACTTAACCACAGCAGCAGCATTCTACATTAACTGGAGTTCTGAAGATAGAATATATTAAGGTAATTCAGTCTACATGAAAGATGAAACAATTGTATGCAAGATTATAGCCAAATTGCCTGCCTCAATAATTGATTCAGTATATTAGCTAAAGGTCAAAAAAAGGCTCTCTTTGAGAGAATTGCCTTCTGGATAATATTAAAAGTAAAGGTGAATCCCAGAGCATCTCCAAACTATAAAACTAATCCTTCAAGAATATAAATCCACCTATAAGCATTTCTCTCTAAAAAATTAAGTTTCCTGACTAAAAACAGTTTTAATTGCCCAGATTTAATTACACTGCATTTACTGTCATCTATTCCAGTAAGTGTGTGACCTCAGATATCATTAGACTTCACATGCTTCTTAAATTGCAATAATTAAAATCCGGGTGCTGACAAACATTTACATACTATAGGTGAAATATACATTGTCCATTGAAGAGAATATGTAAAAAGCAAAACTTAAGTTTTATACAGTGTAGTTTTCTTTGAGTTGTATTTGATAATACCGTGTTTCCCCAAAAATAAGACCCTGTCTTATATTTTTTTGAACTCTGGAATAAGCGCTTGGCCTTATTGCCATGTGCCCAAAAGCCCGATTGGGTTTATTATCAGGGAATGTCTTATTTTGGGGGAAACAGGGTAAAAATAGTATTCCAAAAGTAATTCAATTCTAGAGTGAGACTAAAATAGTATTGTTATGTCAACATATGTAAAAATAATTTGAATCTGTTTATCATAGCTACAATGTAATCTTAAACTTGTTTATTTAGAGAAATAAGATCCATAGTTTAATTAATTGAACTCTAACTGTAACCTAATGAATTCAGTTTTAAGTTTAATTAATTAAACTCGGAGTTTATTTGCATTGTAGAATTCTTTTTTTTTATTCCATATTAGTAATACAGAAAAAAATATACCTAAAATGTTAACACATTAGGGATTTTCATAATCTTTGTATTTGCTTAATATTCCTTTAGCTAATTCAATTTGGAATTTGAAATATATATTTTAATTTTCAGTGAATGGCTTCAACAGCTTAGAGACTATATTTCATTATGTAAAAGTTCACTTAGAAATGTTTATCACATGACAATCATGTGGTATTGACTTTATCAAATCAAACACAAAGCACAAGAAATTTGTTTGGGTTTAGAAAAAAGTCTAGGCTTAGAATTCTATTAAAAATAAGATGTTATAACTAGCTCTTTAGGTAAATCACTTTCATGACCAAACAATTTTAGACCCTTAAAAGGAGGAATATTTTTTAAAAATCAAGACTTTCTAACAATATTTACTAGCAAATATTTTTTCCCCATCTTAGCCCTCTGCAACTTAACTCTGGCCTAAGGAAGGGGAAAATTTCAGTCTCCAAATTTCTAATTTTATTGTAACATGACTTAGAAAAACTGGGGGAAAAAATCATTTCCTAATGTTGTAAGTCAGCTGTCTCTCTTTTAAGTGCCATAATCCATTTGGTAGTTTTAGTCACCTCTTCTGCTCAAGCAGTTCCATCTTTTTGGGCATTGAAATTGATTTTTCTCATCTTAGCATGTGAAGATCGAGAGTGTACCCCTTGCCCCATCGCCTGGGAGAGTACAATGGCACCAACAGCAGAGGATGTGAAGGCAGCACCTTTTCGAACACCTGAAATGGCAGCATCAGGAGCATCAGCACGAGTAGACTATGTTGAGGTAGTTCTCCCATGCTATGCTATGAAATCAAAACAGTTTGGGGATACTACATGCTGATGGAGGCTGCCTCTTATTAGATAACCTTTGAGCCAAATGTTTACTGTGTTTAGAATATGCACTTTTTCTTTGAGAAGAGAATGTGCCCTCTCCACACTTAAACTTCTAGATAGGATAAAATTGGGCCAGTTCCCAGGAATTTTATCACTGAAGAGCAGTGTTACTAATTTGCATTTTGGTCAAAGCAGCCATTTTGCTTCCTACAATTCCAAAAGTGAAAAAAGTAATAAATTTTAAATTACTCATAATAGCTTTAATGTAGGAAATTATAACTTTCCACGTCTATAAATTTGCCTTTAAAAGTTTGTTCATGGATGATTGGAGGATAAGAACAAAAAACTCAGTTGTTTAGAAAGATTTGCACCAATGTAGACTTGCAAGATAAAAATGGAAACCTTAGGTACTTCCTAGCAAAGAACCAGGAGTGGAAGTATGAGTGACTTGTTTTTTTTAATATTTCCATATTCTGAGTTGCACTGAAATTTCAAGATCTCCGTATCTTCAGTGATGATATATGTGACTTTTCTCCAAGACAGCAATATGCGTATCTCCCTTTTAATAAGACATGAAGATTGAGATAGGAGGCCAGAGTCACTCATGTTTTCTCTCTTGATTACACTCTGGATTTTTTAAAAATGGTATGTTATGTTTGGTGATATTGTGCATTAGAAGAATATATATTTACTGTGCATTTTAAATTTAAGGCTGATTATAGGTTGCTTGTTTTATAGCTTATATTAGTCCATGTCATTTTGAGAGGAATTTATATGTAGTATTAGAACAATGTCTCTAACTACATTTGCACATCTATTGGTGTGTGTATGAGTGTGAGTGTGCGCGTGTGTGCGTGCATGTGCTTTATTGAGTGATGTACACTGTTATTGATATCATTTAAAATATGTTCAGATTTATGTTTTAAAAGATTGATAATGTGTTGTTGATAAAAGTAGCAGTAGATTATGGCAGTAGATTATGGTGAATTTAAATAATTAACAGCAGCTGCAGATGGATGATACAAACAGAGTTTAGCAAAACTGGAAATAGTAGTAAAATATTAAAAGGATGGATGTTGAATTCTTTTTAATTTATTCAGGAAAAATCATTTTTTAAAATATTTTAGAGCCATTTCAATACTGATAAATAAAAATATAGATTACCTTTTCCCCATGCGTTAAAATGAAAATTTTCTAGGTTTCCACTATAATGTCATTACTTGGAAAATAAAATTATTTATCTGCAGAACCAATTCACAGTAGAGGTGTTATACCTGAAATTTAAATGTAACTATTAAAATATAAAGTATATGATCACAATATATATACCGTATATCATCAGATATTCCAATAGGAATGCAAGGAGAGAGTGAATACTTTTTAAAATTCAAAATTTGATACTGTGTAATTTCGGAAGCTAACTGATTTCAAATCAATTTCAATTTTATAAATTAATCCTTAATCCTTTAATTGGAATTTTAGCATTATGATCTATATTCAATTGACTAAGCTAAAATATTTCTACTATGTTATTACCGAACATCATAATTTATTTGCTTTAATATGTTGACGTTATTAATTTTATAGTTTGTTAGTAATATATATGTAGAAAGTATTGAATTAAATATTCTGGGTCTCGTATAAATTATATATATAGATTCTTTTTTAAATTTAAATTTTTTATTTTAAATATTGGATTAAATTTTTCATATAAATTCTTAAATTACAGCCCGATCAACAATTAGCATCTTATAGTATATTATGTAGTTTTGAATAGTATTCCACATAAAAATGAGTTTGATTTTAATCTGTGGAGTAAAACAAACTTGAGACTATTTTGAATAAATGCTACTGGTGGAAGTTCACTCTATATATGTGACCATTTTCATTAATTTATAACTCCTAGGGCACAAATAATTCTAAATTATTAGGACACAAGGGAGGTTTGTTAAAATGGATTATTATTATTATTATTATTATTATTATTATTATTATTATTATTATTATTAAACTAATACCAATGTAATTAATATTGTTGTAAAACTTTGATTTTTATTTCCTAAAAATATCTGTACCCAAACAATACACTGTTTAACTAAAAATGGAATTTTTATATGTTATAAAAAATTTAAAAAATTATTTAAAAAATTAAGTCATTATGTAATATATTTTGCTTAATATGACATATGAAAAGTCAGCCCTGAGAATTGCCCCTGAATCTTCATTGTATTTGAGGGATTTAGTAGGCCTTCATAATTTAGTCTCTTTTTAGTTTAATACTTTTCTCATAGGTTTAGAGCAAGGGTGTCAAACTTACATCATCACGTGACGTATTGGGACTTTTTCCCCCTTCGCTAAACTGGGCATGGGTGTGGTTAGCACATGATGCATCCGGCTCGTGAGCCATGAGTTTGACAGCCCTGGTTTAGAGCATGTAGGTGCCTAAATAGGATTCCATGGGCTCTAACAATCAGTTATGACGCTGGCTATGGTCATAAGCGATCCTGATTATCTTAGTAGCAATACTTCTAGTGTCCATTTAGTGCAGCAGAATACATTTATTCTTCAGCAGCCATAGAAGAGAAGAAAGTCTTGCAAGTGTTCTGCAGACAAGAGAGGACATTGTCTGGGTTCATTAGCTTTCTTAGTAATGAGTTATCATGGTTTCTGAATCAATTAGGTATATAAGTGGAACTTTGTCTAGTAGTATATAAATATTTTAAGAATGCTTTTAGATCCTGCCAATTTATTGTTACTGCTATAATTCTGTATTCCTCTTTGTCTTACATCTAATATTTGTTGGTGAAATATTTCTCTAATGTTTCATAATATTAGTGTTACTTGATCCTACCAGTTTCTTGAAATACAAGTCTATTCATCTCAGTGGATTTGAAATATAAAATATAGATCTGATTAGGATTTTAGCATAAATGGTTGGTATTGTATACATTTACCTTGCTATTAATATCTCCTATATTTTCAGAAGAAATTTTTAGTAGTTTTTATTGAAAAATTTTTACATTATTAAAAGATAAACAAAAACAAAAGAATAAAAAAGTAGAAAAAAGAGAAAGAGAGAGAGAGAGAGATGAGAAAGAAAAGTTTAAAAAGCAGCTTCCAGTTTTCTTTTCAGTTACAACATTTTATTATTTCTGACAGAGGTGGTATTCAGCAGGTTCTGACCAGTTCTAGAGAACTGGTGGAAATTTTGAATAGTTTGAAGAACCAGTAAATACCACCTCTGACTGGCCCCGCCTCCATCTATTCTCTGCCTCCCGAGTCCCAGCTAACTAACCCATATAACCGGTAGTAAAAAAATTTAGAACCCACCCCTGAATCAACCTAAATCATACTAGGAAACTAAATATAACAATATAAATCATTTTACAAAGATACAAGTGTAGCGCTACCCCAGGGGTGAAATCCAGCAGGTTCTGACAGGTTCTGGAGAACCGGTAGTGGAAATTTTGAGCAATTCAGAGAACCGGCAGCGGAAATTTTGAGTAGTTCGGAAAACTGGCAAATACCACCGCTGGCTGGCCTCAGAGTGGGATGGGAATGGGGATTTTACAGTATCCTTGCCCTGGAGTGGAGTGGGAATGGAGATTTTACAGTATCCTTCCCCTGCCAAGCCCACCAAGCCATGCCACACCCAGTAAGCCACACCCACAGAACCGGTAGTAAACAATTTTGAATCCCACCACTGATTTTTGCCCCTTTAGAACTGCATTATATAGTTCCTTTCTTCTATAGACCATTTAAATCAGCAAACCCAGAAATCTATTTTTGGCAAAAAGTAGTTATTGTTGTCTCCCTAACTAAACAAGTCAATTTTGCCCTCTCTGCAAGTTCTGCCATCTTCACTATCCAAGCCCTCCGTTATGGGTACTTCTGTATTTTTCCATATTTGTGTATATAGTAACCTTGTTGCAATTATCATATATAATATCATTCATAAAACCAGGTATCCATAAGTCCTTTCTAATTGCACATCCATAAGTCTTAATTTTTAAAAAAATCAGTTTTCATCTGAATAATCTGAATAAAGTTTGGGACATATGTATTTATATCCAGTGCTTTTTCATTTTTATACATGTGTGCCCTACATAATAAAATGTTCCTTCATGCAGGAGTCATAATTTATAGATGTCTCATCAGTGCTCATCCAACAGTGTCAGTCTCAGAAGGGCCTAGGTGTTTCTTGCTTCTTCAGTTTTGTGAACCCAGTATATATCGCATAAATTCCCAAGTACCCAGTTGGGCTTCCCTGTAAATTCGCGTGCGTAACATTGGACCACTAGTTCTTTTGTATTGTTGCTGGAGCCCTTACCTGCCATATCATACCTTGATTTTTATTTATTTATTTATTTATTTATTGCGATTTATATGCCGCCTTTCTCCCTAGGGACTCAAGGCGGCTTACAAAATGACAACTTCAATACAAATCACAATACAATACCAAATTAAAATCAGTAACCCAATTAAAAAACAATTTAAAATTATCCCAGTGTACCCCAAACGGATCAGTTTAATTGGCGGAAGAGCCACGTCTTCAGCTCACGACGGAAGGAAAGAAGGTCGGGGACTGTCCTGAGCTCAGTGGGCAATCCATTCCAGAGGGTCGGGGCTCCCACAGAGAACGCCCTCCCCCTGGGGGTCGTCAGCCTACATTGTTTGGCCGACGGCACCCTGAGGAGGCCGACTCTGTGAGAGCGCACAGGACGATGGGAGAACGGCTGGAGATGGTCCTGCAAGTACCCTGGGCCTTAGCCATGAAGGGCTTTATAGGTGAACACCAGCACCTTGAAACGTATCCGCAGTGCCACTGGTAGCCAATGCAGCTCACGCAGGAGAGGTGTTACACGGGAGTATCTAGACGCCCCCGTAACTACCCGCGCGGCTGCATTTTGGACTAGCTGAAGCCTCCGGACACATCCCAAGGGCAGCCCCATGTAGAGGGTGTTACAGTAGTCCAACCTAGAGGTAACAAGGGCGTGAGTGACCGTGGCGAGGGCATCCCGGTCTAGGAATGGGCGCAACTGGCGCACAAGACGAACCTGTGCGAAGGCCCCCCTGGTTACGGCTGTCAGATGGTCATCTAAAGACAGCCGAGAATCCAGGAGGACACCCAAGTTGCGGACCCTATCGGAGGGAGCAAGGGTTTCACCTCCGATCATTAAGGATGGAACCTCCAGATCCCGGGATGCCGGCATCCACAGCCACTCAATCTTGGAAGGGTTGAGTCTAAGCCTGTTCCTCCCCATCCAAACCCGCACCGCTTCCAGGCAGTGGGACATCACGGAAAGGGCATCCCTAGGGTGGTCAGGGGTGGAGATGTAGAGCTGGGTATCATCAGCATATTGATGATACCTCACCCCAAAACCACGGATGATCTCACCCAGCGGTTTCATATAGATGTTAAAGAGCAGAGGAGAGAGAACCGAGCCCTGAGGCACCCCACAAGTGAGAGGCCTCTGGGAGGATCCCTGACCCCCTGCCCAAACAGACTGCAGACGGCCCGAGAGATAGGAGGAGAACCACCGTAAAACGGTGCCTCCTAACCCCATCCCCCTGAGCTGCTGCAGCAGGATACCATGGTCGATGGTATCGAACGCCGCTGAGAGGTCAAGAAGGACCAGGATGGAGGAGCAACCCCCATCCCTGGCCCGCCAGAGATCATTTACTAGGGCGACCAATGCCGTTTCCGTGCTGTGGCCACGCCTGAAACCAGATTGGTAAGGATCCAGGTAGTCAGTTTCCTCCAGGAATTGAGGGAATTGCTGTGCCACCACGGACTCAACAACCTTCGCTAAAAAGCGAAGGTTGGAGACTGGACGGTAGTTGTTAAGTACGTCAGGATCCAGGTTAGGCTTCTTAAGGAGGGGTCGAACCACCGCCTCTTTAAGCGCAGCGGGAAAGACCCCTTCCTTTAATGAAGCGTTGACAATAGCCTGGATCCAGTCTCCAGTCACCTCCCTGGCTGCCAAAACAAGCCAGGAGAGACAAGGGTCCAGTAAACATGTGGAAGACCCCAGCCTACCCATAATCCTGTCCACGTCATCCAATGAAACAGTCTCTTTTGCCTCCAAGACTAAAAAAAAAGTCTAAAAATAAGATTGGGTAAAATTCTCTGATCTGCTTCCTATGAGGTCAGTACTTATCTAGAGCAGTGTTACTGTTGATTTTCTCTTATATAATTGTTTGACTCTCCATAATGCTAAATAGTTTGTTGTTCAAAAGGCCGTATCTCAAAGAAATGTCAAAGAACCATTTTGTAATTATAAAAGGCAATGGTATATAACATTGAGATAAATGATTTATGCCAAATAAATGCTTTGCTTATGGTCCCGGTAAATTTAACAGCATTGAATAAAACAGGGGAGGGGGGAGGGAGGGAGGGAGGAAGAAAGGAAAGGAGGAAAGGAGGAAGGATCATAGTTACTTGTAAAAGAGTTTTCGTAATTAATCTAACAACACATATTCTTCTGAAGATGCAAATAAAGCTTCATTGCATATCAGTTAATTCCTTTTTTTTATTAATGACTGCCCAAATCGAGAAGACATTGGGAAAGAGTAGCTGGAAGTTTGTTCATGCGTTCCATGTCCAGCCACAAGGCAAAGACTAGTTAGTTTGTAACAGTGATTAATAGCCACATTGGGACAAGGAATCAAAGGAACAGAATGGAGTAAAGTCAGGTGAAAATTTAGAACAGAAAATATTATGTTATGTAGTCAAATAATGTACATTTTTATAACCTTTTTGGAGGAGAATACATCTTATATGATCTCTCATATGTCTTGTTCATTATGTTTAAAAATGTTACTAATAAGTAAATTATGGGGTTAGACAGACAGTATCAGATACATAAAAGTAGTTGAAATATACAAAATTAGTGATAGATTGTATAAATTTACAAGTCAAACAGTGACAGTTTTCAACTTTTTTGTATCAATATTCTCTACAATCCTATTTTACACTAGTCTTTTTCTTCCTGCTATTTTTTCTGAGATGATAATCTGAAGACTATTCTGACAGAGAATTACAGAACATTAATTCATCACATCTAGACAACATCACTGGAAGAATTGATCCAAATATTGAAGTGAAGTGTTGCATTGTTTGGCCAGAAGTTAGCCTTGATTGTTTAATATCGAAACTACTCCAACAATAAAGGGGAAACAGTATAAAATTCACAATGAGGGAAAACCCAAGCCAGAATAATTTGTATTACATGTTTAATATTTAGCATATGTATTACAATATTGCAAAATATGGTTTCATATCTCTGTTCATATAGCTCACGTACAGTGAGCTTAGCATATTCATATTATATATTTAATAGAATATTTTCAATACTTTGGGATTGGAAAATTCCCCAACCCATTATTACAAAATACTAGCATTTTGATCCAGTATTGAAATCATTTTCAATACTATATTGCAGAAATCATTTTCCATTTATCAAAATGATCCTTGAAGATCATTCTACAGATTTAAAATCTCAATTAAAATAAAATGAGAGCCAGCTCACACAATATCATGTATTTTAAGCTTAGGGGTCTTCAATCCATAATAAGATTGTGTGCCCAAAAGTATTTTCATAATAAAAACAGGAATTTGACAAAAAAAAATGCTGACTGATATGACTTCTTTAGTTTTAACAATGTGAATAACAATGCATGCCTTATCACTTTGCATATTGTAGATTTACTAAATTTATTATTAGATAAAATGATTATAATTGTTTTTGCTTTTTTGTAGGTCAATGCACAAACTGACCCAACTGGAGAGGCTTGACCTGGGTAATAATGAATTTTCTGAGCTGGTAAGGAACATTTGTTCAAAAACAAACAAAACTATCATTCTAAAAGAAGCAGTCATTTAATATACAAATCCTCAGTCTAATGATCCATATCATTATGCTCTTTAAGGCAAATTTGCTCCTTTGAGAAAAAAAGTTGCTACACTATTTAATTTCCTCTATATGTTGAACAAAGTTCTGTTCTACGTAGATGATTTAAAAAACAGCTATGGAGTGATAATGGATCTATTTCTGTCTGTGATCCTTTTTTTAGAAGAGAGTAGGAGAGTCAGAAATATAACTAGTTATTTGTTTATTGTACCTAGTGCTGTAAATTTTGTGAGATAATGTGGGAAAGTGCAGACAGTGATCTTGCTTTAAAAGAAAGTAACATAAAAATTACTAAAATAAAAGCTTATACTTTCTATAACTCATAATATTTAAACGTTTAGAGTTTGTAAAATTCTAATAGAATAGAATAGAATAGAATAGAATAGAATTGAATTGAATTGAATTGAATTGAATTCATTATTGGCCAAGTGTTATTGGACACACAAGGAATTTGTCTTTGATATATAAGCTCCCAGTGTACATAAAGATATAAATGATAAATCATGATCATTGACATCATAATACATTAATCATGAATCATAAAATACAACACTTATGATAGTCATAGGATAATAAATAATCAATCAACCCAGTAGTGAATTGCTCCCAGTTTGCACCGGTTCGCAAGAACCGGTAGTAAAAAATTTTAGTAGTTTGGAGAACTGGTAATAAGATTGGCTGGCCACACCCCTGAACCAGTTCTCGGCCCGGTCGCCACTCGCTTACCCCGCCCACGGTCATTGCCTGCATGCAGCCCCAGGACTCTGCCTTTGCCAGCCAGGAGCACTGCCGCCAGTCGCTCCCGTGCACCCGACTGCCTGCCTGCCTCATCACCACCACCATGAGGAAAGGCCCCAAAGTTGTGCTGCCTGGGATCCATGTGGGCTGCTGCAGGGAGAAGCCACGTATGGCTGGCTGGACGCTGGCCGGAGCTGAGCTCAAGGCTGGCAAGAAGAGGAACGTTGCCTCTTAGCCAGCTTGAACTGTCTGCTGCAGCAGCCTGCCGCCATCTCCTCTTCCCTGCCAGCTGCTCCTGTGCGAGAACCGCTGCCACCAAGGGCGAGGGGGCAGTGGTGGCAAGGATGGGCCGTCCGGGGCTTCCTTGTCTCCCCGCCCGAGCAGACTTCTGGCACAGTCCCAGGCCTCTGGAGGGAGGGAGGGAGGGAAGCCGTGGCCTGCTGCTCCTGCCGCCGCCACCCCCCTCACCCCCAGCAAGAGCGGTTCTCACTCATGGAGATCTACTGGTGGGGAAGTGGGCACGGTAAGAAATGTGTGAGCCAGGAAGCGGTTATGCTCCCTGGCCGGAGACGGTTGCACGTTCACTCCAGCAAAGGTTTGTGCAACTCTCTCTGGCCAGGGAGCATAACCGCTTCCTGGCCAGCGCACCTCTTACTGCTGCCATTTTCCCACCAGTAGATCTCCATGAGGAGAAGCTGCACTCTCCTCCGGTCCTCCTCGGCTGGCTCGCCTCCCCACTGGCAGCTCCAGGAGCAACCTGTCTGTTACCCGGTGAGAACGGCCTGCCATCACAGCCTGCCCCACCCGCTCTGCCCTGGCAGTTGCTCCTGGAGCTGTCGGAGAAGCAGCAGCACAAGAACCGCTCTTGCTGGGGGCAAGGGGGTGGCGGCGGCAGGAACAGCAGGCCATGGCTTCCCTCCCTCCCTCCAGAGGCCTGGGGCTATCTTTAGCATCGCTCAGCCAGTGTGGGAGGCACGGGGCCCAGCGGATCCCCGGGTGAGGGATGGAAGGAAGGAGGCCTGATTGGCTGACAAAAGTGTCCACGGAGGAGCCGAGGACGTGCCTGACCCTGCTTAGCGCCTTTCTTCTTCCTAAAACCAGGGACTGCTCCGCTCTCACAAGGGGCAGGAACTTCCCATCCCGCTCCCTCCGTTGGGACTGAGGAAGATGCACCAAGCTTCTCTTCAAGGGGTTGTAAAGAGGGGGGGAAAGGGCGGCTGACAGAAAGAGTGCCTTGGGGGGAGGCATAGGATGTGGGAGTTTGCCTCGGTGCCTCAACACCCCTCAGTTTCCGCGGGCGCCGCCACCGGCCCCAGGCAAGCGCCTCCGTCTTTGCAGCTACAGAGCTTGGGAGGGGAGGCCGGCTGGGGTTTTCATTCGACGCCCATCAGGGGCTGAGTGAGCCTCCTTTCAGTGCACAAACTCAGGGCACCAGATAAAAGCCGGGCTAGGGGCTCCGCCGCTGCTTTGATGGAGCCGGGTAAACCGACGGGGGAAGGAGAAGGAACTGATGGGCAGGCTAGGGTAGCTCGCTTTCCCCTCAGCGGGGCTTCCTCATCAGAGCAGCAGGAGGAGGAGGAGGAGGAGGAAGTAGCGGGAGAGGTTTTGCTGGCTGCCCAGCCAGGACCCAGAAGCAGCGGCTGTAATAGGCCACTGGGTATGCAGAGGGGGGTGAAAGAAGGGCGGGCGATTAAATGTCTTGTGAGTGTATCTATGGATGTTTTTTGCATTGTTTTCTGCAACCTCTTAAGGTTGTAGAAAAAAATGCTTTTAAAAGTAAAAAAAAAAAAGTTGGACATGCCCACCCAGTCACATTACCCCCTACAAGCCACGCCCACAAAATAAGCCATGCCCACAGAACCGGTAGTAAAAAAATTTAGAACCCACCCCTGAATTAACCTAAATCATACTAGGAAACTAAATATAACAATATAAATCATTTTACAAAGATACATGTGTAGCGCTACCCCAGGGATGAAATCCAGCAGGTTCTGACAGGTTCTGGAGAACCGGTAGTGGAAATTTCTCTCTCTCTCTCTCTCCCACTCTTTCTTTCTCATTCTCTTTCTCTCTCCCCCTCTTCTCTCTCTCTCCCCCATTCTCTCTCTCTCATTCTCTCTTTCTGTCTCTCTCCCCTCTCTTTCTCTCTCTCTCTCTCCCATTCTTTCTCTTTCATTTTTTCTTTCTCACTACCCCCCACTTTCTCTCTCCCCTCTCTTTCTCTCTCTCTCTCCCATTCTTTCTCTCTCATTTTTTCTTTCTCTCTACCCCCACTTTCTCTCTCCCCCTCTTTCTCTCTCTTCCCCTCTTTCTCTCTCTTTCTGTCTCCTACCTTTTTCTCTCTCTCCCCCCCCCCACTCTCTCTCTCTCATTCTGATTCTCATTCTGATCCTCTCTCTCTCTCTCTGATTCTCTTTCATTTTGTCTTTCTCTCATTCTCTCTCTCATTCTCTCTCTTTCATTCTCTGTCTCTTTCTCTGTCTCTCATTCTCTCTCTCTCACTCTCTCTCTGATTCTCTCTGTCTCTTTTTCTCTCTCTCTCATTCTCCTCTCATTCTCTCTTTCATTCTTTGTCTCTTTCTCTCTCTGTCTCATTCTGTTTCTCTCTCTCTCTCATTCTCTCTCTCATTTTCTCTCTCGTTCTCTCTCTCTCTCTCTCTCTCACATCTCATGGACCAGCCAGTGTCTTGGAGCTGAGAGGAAGTCAAGCATCTCCCAGAGAGATCGAGGTGCGTGGAGCACCAACAAGGGCCAGAAGAAGTGTGGGAGTGAGGCACTACTTGAACTTGCACAACATGAGCATTCACCTTGGTATATTTGTGCCAGCCAATGGCACAAGGCAGCCCTCATCTCCTGCCGCTTGGGATTCGGAGCGGTAAATGGTGGCTGGTCCGGGGAGCAGCCGGATTTTGCTCTCCATTGCGGGTACCAGATCAGCCCCCTGCAAGTTTGTCTCTTGAGGAGCGCTCCCTGAAGCAGCACTGGAAACTTTGGTCGGGCTCCTCGAGAGATGAGAGCTTGCAGGGGGCTGATCTGGCATCCGCAATGGAGACCAAAATCCCGCTGCTCCCCGAACCAGACACTGTTTACCGCTCCAAGTCCCAAGCGGCAGGAAATGAGGGCTGCCTTGTGCCACAAATATACCAAGGCGGAATCCTGATGCCGCACTTACAGCAGAGAGAAGAAGTCCGATTTTGCTCTCCATTGCAGACACCAGATCGGCCCCCTGCAAGCTCTCGTCTCTCGAGGAGCCCGACCAAAGTTTCCAGCGCCACTTCAGGGAGCGCTCCTCAAGAGACGAGAGCTTGCAGGGGGCCGATCTGGTGTCCGCAATAGACAGCAAAATCTGGCTGCTTCCCGGACCAGATGCCATTTACCGGTCTGAGTCCCAAGTGGCAGGAGATGAGGGCTACCTTGCGCCACTGGCTGGCGCAAATATACCGAGGCAGAATGCTGTTGCCGTGCAATTGAAAGGAGTGCTTCGCTCCCACAGCTTCCAACCATTGCAAACGCTGCTTCTTCCTGCTTGTGCCGTCCTCTCCCCCACCGCCACAACAGCACCATTCATTCCAGACGGCAAGGGCTGCGCTCCTTTTTTCGTATTGTACCACCTGCAAAAATGCAAAAATACGAAAATTTATCTGCAGACCACTGGTTTGTGACCACTGGATTAAACCATTCGTAAATCAAAATATGAATTTCAATAATATTTAATGTAATAATCACTTAAGACTGTATGTTTATGTAAAAGCTGTTTTTTTGCAGCCTGAAGTTCTGGAACAAATACAAAACCTAAAAGAATTATGGATGGACAACAATTCACTTCAAACACTACCTGGGGTATGGCTGTATATACATATATGTATATATGAAGTATATAATGTTGCAGAATTGTATAATAAATATATTTTGGAAGCGCAGATCATTTTTCTTTACTGAAGTTATTTTGATACTGCCTTCACTGAAAAAGTTCGTAAAAATTCAGGGAAATATTGACATGCATCTGCCTTAAAAATAGCCTATGTTGAATTGTGTAGCACAGTCAAACATCAGAAGTTGACCACAGGAATTTTTTGTGACATTTTTATTATATCATAAAATATTTAATGACTTTTATTTTACAAAATATTTTATAGAATTTGTCCAATTTCTATTCCATCAGAATCTGATTTTGGATGCATTCTATAGTTTAGCCTATTTGAGGTACCTTGGTTTAAAAATTATTGCTCTACGATGGATCATTTCACCCAGTTAAAGGTTATACACAGACAAACAGGAGACTTTCAGTAATATATAGATTTAACAATAAAAATACATAAATCCAAAGGAAGAAGAAAGAAACACTCATATGAAAACAAAGAGTAATTAATAAAAGAATAGATCAGCATAAAAGAATAAATCAACTTAAAAGGAGAAGCAAATTACCAAAATTATTAGACCAGTAACTATGGCAATTGAAAATCAAATAAATCTTTATTATGTTCATAAAACCAAAATAATGTCAACTGCAACAGATTTAGTGATGTTTCTGGAATATTTAACTAAAATGAGGCAAATAATCTCCAAATTAGCATGAGTTCAGATTAAGAATTGTTATTAAGCTTGCATGCTGTTCAAAAGGGACAACATGAAGAGCACATGACAAATTGTTTATTTTCTCCCTGAGTAAGGACTTTAACAGGAAAATTACAACCTTGTTTTTGTAACAAGATCAATATCACTATATAACAGTAGAAAATAAAAGCCGTCCTGTGAGCTGGGCAAGGAATGTTTGCTAAATATTTAGTATAAAAGAGCAGTCTGCCATAGAAAGGCAATACAAACAAAGTTGGAGCTTTGATTAAATCGTGCTGGATGTCCTTGTCAAAGGTCCATCGTTTCAGATGAGACCTGGTTTTCCAGATTTAAATAATGAGCTTATTGTATTATTTTGAGTCTGCAACAGTTACTGCCTCCTGTAAGGACACAACATTATATTGCGGTATCAAAGAGACCAGGATGTTTACCAAAATGTGTACCTTAATCCAGTATAAAGGTATACTCATATAAATAGACTATTTGTTTGGTGCCTTTCGGTATCATAGAAGTGCATGCAGCATGCCTGTTCTAATATATCCCCCATATTGGCTAGAAGGGCCTTTGCACAACTTTGTATTGTATGCCACTTGTGCCCATTCCTAGGCTGAGAAGCTCTACTCACGGTCACTCATGCTCTGGTTACCTCCTAATTCAACTACTGCAATGCGCTGTATAGGGGATGCCTCATATGGATATTACACAAAATGTTCAAAGCTTAATAATTATAGTTTCAGTCAAAATATTCGAAACTAATATATTTTGGTTGTTCTTGGTTTTTCCATTTAAACTGATCAATGAGACATCAAGACAGTTTACTTTTGCTTCAATAAATTGACATTGCCTGTTCAGTAATTTTTAAGTTTGTAGTGTATTACTGTATTAAATATTAGTAACTGCAATGAATAGTTGAATCAACTAACTTATTCTTATGTAATCTTATCAAGTCTATAGGACGATTAAAACAACTGATATACTTGGATATGTCAAAAAATAGGATAGAAAGTATAGATCTGGACATATCAGGATGTGAAGCCCTTGAAGATCTACTATTGTCATCAAATATGCTACAACAACTGCCAGATTCTATAGGTATTGACTGAATAATGACTACTCTGTAATTGGGTTTGGGGTAATAGATGAAATTCATTTAGATTCTTCTCAATAGTAACAGAAAAAAACCAGTAAGCATAAGTTATTAGCAACTTTAACTTGAAAATTATATACTGCTCTTACATTAAGTTAAAGAACACAAATGAAAGTTATATCATCCTTCAAAATTTAAAGAAATGCATTTCATTAAATTGCTCATTATAATCTTACAATGGATATAGTAATTTTGTTTAGAAGATGTCATCAAGAATAATTATTGATGTAAAATTAACATCTTCAGATATAAGTTTCAAAGTGCATTTTAAAAAGCGTAGTGTAGGAATTAAATGGGATGTCAATCCATTTTGATTGGCAGCAGCAAAAATTGATGTATCTTTGGAAAAGTAGTGTGTTTATCTATAGAAAAGAACACTTTCAGTTGATCTAGCAGATTCTCTCTGTGTGTTTCTCTCTCTCTTTCAATCCTATTATTTCAAGTCACTTCTGTTCAGAAATCTTTTAATAGGCATCATAACATAGTACTCAGAACTACCAAACAACAAAAGCTGTACTTTGCATTGCAAAACAAATGATGTATATGCTTGCACTATCCCTTTATTCCAGGGGTGACAAACTGGATTTCTTCGAGGGCTGAATCAGCATTGTTGTTGTTCTCCATGGGCCGGCTGGAAAAGAGATGGGACACATCCCCCCCTGTGCCCCATTTTTGCGCTGGACAGCCTCCTGCAGCACCCTGCTGGCCAAAACGGGGCACAGGGGGCTGCACGCAGCCCTCCTGTGCCCTGTTTTCACTAGCAGAGGCACTAGTCCTTTGCTATTTCCAGGCCAGTCCCACAGGCCAGATCTAAGCACCCCGTGGGCCGGATCTGACCCGCGGGCCTTGAGTTTGACACCCCTGCTTTATTCTGTCTCTCTTAACCAGTGTTAAGAAACATTAACGAACTATTTAACAACCACTCTCTTTCTCTCTTTTCTTTCTCTCTGTCTCCTCTCTCCTCTCCTCTCTCAGGGCTCTTGAAAAGACTTACCACTTTGAAAGTAGATGACAATCAACTTACAGTTCTGCCCAATGCTATCGGAAAGTAAGTGGAAAATATTTTAAAATTTTTCATTTGGTTATATCTTAACAAAAAGAAAACACTTATTTCCTTTTCTCCCTTTACTTTTTTCTGCAGCATAATTTCTTTCTTTGTATTTTTGAGTTTTGAGTTATTTCGGTCTTCACTGTATTGTTGGGCTCCATTATACCTTGGATTCATCAAGCATTCAAAAATTGTTCTATATTATACGTAGGAATGTCAAAACCAAAGTCACTAAAACTCTATAGATAATGTAGTTCAATCCATCTAAGTTCTGTTTGTGTAATAGAAATTACATTATTATTACATTATTATGTAATAGATGTAATAGTGTAATAATTATTACATTAATAATAATATATAATATAATAATAATTACAATAATGGAATAATTACATTATTGTGTAATAGAACAGTAAGTAGACTAGAAGACTGCCAAGATCCCTTCCAGCTCTATTCTGATTAATCATTTTGGTTCATCTTTTCCACCAGATGGGAAAGCAGATGAGAAAGCATTTCCCACTGGCATGGCCTTTTCTTTTAGTAATACTTAGACATCATTCTCCACGGGAGTATACTCTTTATCAAAAGTGGGTATTAATTCTATTTTCCTAATTGTTGTTCTTTGTTATACAATATTTGCTTCTCCTTTTATAACTTTTATAATCTGCTCTTACTCATTATTTCCTTATGGAAAATAAACTCTTAGATGACATGAATCATGTCCAGTGAGCTCTTGGTACAGATTTCTTGCTAAAAAGTTGATTGCCTAACTTTAGAAGTTCAACCTATGGTTCAGTGCAAGACCAAAAGCCCCATAAATGTCCCTATATAAGAAACTACTTGAGAAAATAAAGTCAAACGATCTTGCTTTTCTTTTTAAAATATTGATTTATTTATTTCAGTTGATGAAGAGATAAGTATATTAAACTTTTCCAGCCTTTTAACCTTTGAATATGTCTGCTTCTGAAACAATGTTAAAATTAACAATTTTCATAGAATAACAACAACAGAAAATATTTCACTACCGTATGGTTGGCTTTCGTTTTGCATGCTGTGAACATCCAACCATTGTAGTTTCTAGATCAGGGTTATATTGTCTGTTAATGTTTAAATTACATCAATTGATATGAAGTCAAAAACAGCAAATATCAGGATCCAAGGAGCAATATACTTGAAACCTGTATCTGATTTTGGTCCCATTGTTTTAAACAAACATCTGGACTATTTTTAATATTGTAATATTTTTTAACTAAAATTTTGCCATCTGCTTTACTGAATAGAAACTGATAATATGTTTTATTTGTTTGGAGTGTAAATTACTTAACAAAAGTTTAAAAGGGTAGAAAAATAGGAGAGAGGGTACTGTGCACACCACAGTGAGCCCCCAGAGAAAACTAACATATACTTCTAATGAATTAATAAACTAAAAATCAATATCAATGTAGTAGGCAACTTATGCAGTTGTATTAAGTTATAAAATTAGCATTTTTAGGTGTTAGCAGAAATATAGTGAGAATCAAGAGAAACGTGCATATGTATACATTATATATGGGTTTATTGATCAAATTGCTGCGACAGAAAAGTCTTATTTCTCTTTCTTTCTCATGTTGATTATGTTTTGCGAAGTGCCAAATTTATATCATAGAGCCCTTACTTTTGACTGGGCATAAATTATTTCCTGAATCATTTATTTTCAGTGATATAACTGGCAACTACTTATGACCACAAGTAAGCCCCAAATTTCTGTTCCTAAGTGAAACATTTGTTAAATGAGTTTTGTCCCATTTTATGACCTTTCTTACCACAGTTAGTGCATAAATCATTACAATCAGTAACATGTTTGTTAAGTGAATCTGGTTTCCCCATTGACTTTGTTTGTCAGAAAGTCATAGAAGCTGATCACATGACCCAAGGCACTGAAAGTGTCATAAATATGAGTCAGCTGCCAAGCATCTAAATTTTGATCACCTGATCATGGGGATGCCACAATGGTCAAAAGTGTAAAAAATGGTCATAAGTCACTTTTTAGTGTCGTAACTTCAAATGGTCACTAAATGAATTATTGTAAGTCAAGGACTACCTGGACTGAATCCTTTTTGATATTTTCAATTAGACATGTATACCTCAAGTGATCATAACTTTTATCCCTGCAAAGGATGACAACCACATAAGTAGTACTAAAAACATTTATATTATTATTATTATTTATTTATTTATTTAATTTCTATACCGCCCTTCTCCAAATAGGACTCAGGGCGGTGCACAGCCAAGGTAAAAACAGAGCATACAAAATTTAAAAACAGTATTAAAATAATTACATATTTGGCCGTAAATTAAAACAACCCAATTTAAAATCAATTTAAAATTTAAAATTTAAAATTTGGCTCAAGCCAGCCCAGCTAGTTGGAATAAATGGGTTTTCAGGGCCCGACGAAAAATCCGGAGGTCTGTTATTGTACGCAACTCTGGGGGAAGGTTGTTCCAGAGGGTGGGCGCCGTCACAGAGAAGACTCTCCCCCTGGGGGTCGCCAGCCGACATTGTCTGGCAGACGGCACCACTCTGTGAGAGCGTACTGGCCGGTGGGAGGCTATTGGTGGCAGAAGGCGGTCTTGTAAGTACCCCGGCCCTAAGCCATGGAGCGCTTTAAAGGTGGTCACCAACACCTTGAAGCGCACCCGGAAGACCACCGGAAGCCAGTGCAGCTCGCGCAGGAGAGGTGTCACATGGGAGCGCCTCGTCGCCCCCATAATCCCCCGCGCGGCCGCGTTCTGGACCAGCTGGAGTCTCCGGGTGCACCCCAGGGGGAGCCCCATGTACAGAGCGTTGCAGTAGTCCAGGCGGGAAGTGACTAGTGCCTGAGTGACTGTGCGTAAAGAGTCCCGATCTAGAAAGGGACGCAACTGGTGTATCAGGCGAACCTGATAAAAAGCCCCCCTGGCCACGGCTGTCAAATGATCTTCTAAAGACAGCCGTGCGTCCAGGAGGACACCCAAGTTACGAGCCCTCTCCGTGGGGGCGAGTGATTCGCCCCCAATAGCCAGCGATGGCGTCAGCTGGCTATATCGGGACGCTGGAAGCCACAGCCACTCAGTCTTGGAGGGGTTGAGTCGGAGCCTGTTTCTCCCCATCCAGGCCCGCACGGCCTCCAGGCACTGGAACATCACTTCAAGGGCATCGTTGGGGTGGCCTGGGGTGGAGATGTACAGCTGGGTGTCATCAGCGTACTGATGGAACTCCACCCCGAAGCCACGGATGATCTCACCCAGCGACTTTACATAAACGTTGAACAGCAGGGGCGAGAGGACCGACCCTTGTGGCACCCCACAAGCAAGGTGCCTCGGGGTCGACCGCTGCCCCCCCGTCAACACAGATTGCGACCGGTCAGAGAGGTAGGAGGAGAACCACCGCAAAACGGTGCCCCCCACCCCCAACCCCGCCAACCGGCGCAACATGATACCATGGTCGATGGTATCAAAAGCCGCTGAGAGGTCTAACAGGACCAGGATAGAGGAGCAACCCCTATCCCGAGCCCTCCAGAGATCATCCACCAACGCGACCAATGCCGTTTCCGTGCTGTGCCCAGGCCGGAAGCCGGACTGGAGCGGATATAGTTAGACAGCTTCATCCAGGTACCGGGGAAGCTGTTGCGCTACCACACTCTCAACAACCTTCGCAACGAAGTGAAGGTTGGAGACTGGACGATAGTTAGCCAAAACAGCCGGATCCAGAGAGGGCTTCTTGAGGAGGGGCCTCACAACCGCTTCTTTCAAAGCAGCCGGCAGGACCCCCTCACTCAAAGAAGCGTTAACAATCTTCTGGAGCCAGCCTCGTGTCACCTCCCGGGAAGCCAGTACCAACCAGGAGGGGCACGGGTCCAATAAACATGTGGTCGTGTTCAGCCGTCCCAGGACCCTGTCCATGTCCTCGGGAGCCACAGGATCGAACTCCCCCCAGATAACACTCTCAAGACCTGCCTCAGTCATCCCGTCCGGACATACCCAGTCAGAGGCCAGCCCTTCCCGAATCTGAGCGATTTTGTCATACAGATACTGCACAAAGTCCTCAGCTCGGCCCTGCAAGGAGTCATCCCGCGCCTCCAGATGGAGGAGGGAACGGGTCACCCTAAACAGGGCGGCCGGGCGATTATCTGATGACGCGATAAGAGCGGCAAAATAGCTAGATTTTGCCGCTTTTATCGCCACTAGGTAGGTCTTAATATGAGACCTCGCCAGTGTTCGGTCGGATTCGGAGCGGCTGGTCCTCCAACTACTCTCCAGGCGTCTTTTCCGGCGCTTCATCTCCCTGAGCTCCTCGGAGAACCAAGGAGCCAGGTGAGTTCGATGCCGGGTCAGAGGCCGCAAAGGCATGACACGGTCCAAGGCCCAGGCAGCCGCACTATCCCAGGCGGCCACCAGGTCCTCAGCCGAGTCATGAGCCAGAGTCTCAGGAAATGGCCCAAGCTCCATCTGGAACCTATCAGGGTCCATCAGGCGCCTGGGGCGGAACCACCTGGTCGGTCCCGCCTCCCTGCAGCGGGGTGCAGCGGTTAGAAAGTCCAGTCGAAGGAGCGAGTGGTCAGACCATGACAAGGGTTCGATGACTATATCCCCTGTATCAAGGCCACTCAACCACTGACCAGAGACAAAAACTAAGTCCAGAGTGTGTCCACCCGTGTGAGTGGGGTCATGAATTAACTGAGTAAGGTCCATGGCTGTCATGGAAGCCATGAACTCTCGAGCCACCTCAGACGTTTCGCCGACAGATGGCAGGTTGAAATCCCCCATGACTAGAAGTCTGGGGGTACCAACCGCCACCTCAGCTATGACGTTGAGCAGCTCGAGCAGGGCTGTTGCCACGCGGCAGGGAGCCAGGTACGTGATCAACAAGCCCATCTGTACTTCACGACCCCACTTCACAAAAAGGGACTCACATCCGGCTATCTGTGGATTTATATCACCAAATCAGTTATATTTGATTCACCTAAGAGTATTTCCCAGTTTTTTCATTTAAAAAACACTTGCATGTTTTAAAGCAAAACATAAGCAGTATTTCAGATGAAATCAACTCATTTCTGTCTACTGTCTCTCATTATTATGAATTCACACACAGGATATATTTTCATGGAGTTCTGCTTGATGAAGCTATCTCACCTACTGTATTTAGCACAGAATATATGATTTTGCATAGAACGTCTGGATGGAAGTCATAGAAGAACCCACTTGGTTATAGTAGGATCTTACACACTTCAGACATTCCCCTTTCTTCTCCATTAATCAACATATCAACTGCAAGCTGCTAGGCTTAGAAATAATCTAATTCTTTACAAATATTTTTGTGATTGTTATAAAAACAACAAATGATTTTGAAGCACTCATTAAAAATCTTCTTAGAAACTGATTTGGGATAGTATCATGCCATTCCTTTTTGTGGGATAGAGATAAATCTTTTTATTGTGAGAAAGGCATAATTGGTGGAAATGAGCTCAGCATGAACTAGCCTGTGGCTGATCATGTTGCTAATTCCAGATAAATGACAGTTTTGAACATGGTTAGAGTACCAGCTCAAAGTCTGGAGCTAGTAGGTCTGCCTGCTTAAATGGTAATTAGCTAGACTCTCCTGCTGCTAATGGCTCCCTTCATCTTTGCAATGATGTGTAAGATTTTTTTTTTTCCTTTGCAAAGTATGTTACACATAGGAGGACATTTTGATGAAGGATATAAAACTGAATTTGACTGGTGTGGAAAGAATCACAAGATCTTTTTAAAAGTTCAAGATTTGCTTTTTGAGCTCTTTCTCTGTTGCTTAAAACACAACATAGGGAGCAATATTAGGTTATTTCCACATCTAATAAGTCTTCACAGAAAGGAAATATAATATAAGATAGCTAATGTAGATAATATTTCTCAATAAACCTATGCTATTCAGTTAAAACATTTATACAAAATGATAGTGGTAACAATACTATGTAAAAGGCTAAACTCTTTTCTGACATGATAATTTTCTTAGTGCAAAACGTTTTATGTGTAAAACATTAACAAAATGCATTATATCTGGGTGATGCATTTTTATGATTCTTATGAATATTAATGGTCCTTGCATTTTATTATTATAAACAAAAGATATAAATTGAACTTCTCCTGAAAGAAGTTTTATTTGGATCAAATAAATAATAGTGGGGAGAATAATTATTTATCTGTAATCTACTAAAATCATGACCATGGAAACATCTTCAGACACCTCTGGCTCAATGACTTTGAAACAGAGATGAGCACCATCCTGTATAGTTGGCTACAATTAGCAGAGTAAAATCCGCAGGGACTCTTTTACCTTTACATAATCTACTAAAATAAGCCTATTATTATACTCTGGGGAAAAAGAACAATAAAAACGTTCTATAAGCCTATTCAAGTTGTCTATAAATGATAGTCAATTCTTCCAATTGCAGCTTAATATACAAATGATTAAAATTAAATAATATATTATTATATTACAGTTCTGTTAAGCTTGCAATCTTCCCAATTTTTCCCATGTTAAAGGCCAGCTCTTCTTATAAAATATTTGGACATTATTGAAGAATTTATAAATTGTATTATCTCTGACAAATCATACTTATCTATTCCTGGTCTCATGTTTCAGTGGTAGCATCCAAAGCCAATACATGCAACAGACAGCGTGGAATATTATGGATTATAAATTGAATTTAATGTCTGTTCAAGTGTCCATAATAAATTATATGCAGCATCTCATAAAAGCAATCTGTGAATGCATTCTCACATTAGTACTTGTAAGAAATCTTCCATTTCTAACACAAATCTGTTTTGGATAATATTCAGCAAACTGCTGACGTAAAATACAGTTAATCATGTTTAATACAGTTAAACATCTATAAGGGCCACATTAGGAATTACATCATGGCAAGGAGAGCAGCAAAACATGATTATTTTTTCCATTCTTATTGCATCAGGGAGTAGTGACTTGTTCAGAATGAAACATTCTGTTGAGGACGGAGGAGTCATAGGAATAACCTCAAGGCCACTATGAGAAATATTCCAGGCACTTCTCATATAAAGTTGCTCGAATCTACTCAGAGTTAGACTCTGCCTGGACAAGTCTGTTTGAATTGACTAAGGCATTGTTTTGTTCTGTTAACTGATAGATGTTTGACCCTGTAAATCCTGAGGAGATAGACAAGATATTTGGTGCAATTAATGTGGCCACCTATCCTTTAAATTCATGACCCACCTGATTATTTAAAGCTGTCCAGATAGTGACAAGTGGCTGGGCCATGTGGTAATGAATGCATCCTTGAGTAAGGGAATGGCTCATCCCTCTCCTCAAGAAGCCATTGCTTGTCAGAACAATTTCTCTTATCGTCTTGTTAAATTTTCAGCTTATAAGAACCAAGATGAAGTGAATAATCTAGACCATTTTTTAAAATCAGGATTCAGACCAGAATATAGTATGGAGTTGGCATTGATCACCCTTATTAATGACCTATGGCAGAGCTGGGATAGTGATGGTGCAATTGTTCTCAGCAGCTGAGAACAGCAGCAACTGATCATGTTATCTTTCTGGACAAAATGTAGGCAAAGGAAGGACGAGAGGAGGCAGAGGGACAGACACAATGTTGTTCTCAATCTTTTTCCACAGCCAGTTCCAGTTGTATTGGGATGGGGAGAGGGAAAAAAGAGATTGAGCCAGAGAGTCCTGTTTATCATCTACATTTAATCACTGGGTGAAATCATCAGTCAACAGAGGATTAGATATCAGTATGCTTGATTAATTCGCTTGAGTTCTACATCTCAACTCCTACCTGACTAAGAAATGTTCAAGAGGTCTTGTTTTTACATAAACGTTATTTTGACAAAGAATTTTGTTAGAAGTTTGAAATCTCCTCTATCTGTATAGCCAGCCAGCAAACCTATCAATCTGACATCCTTTCTTCCTGGTCACTGAACTATGACTTCTCATATTTCAGTAAAAGAAGACATTTTTGCAGGGATCTTTTAAAGAGATGAAGTGATCTTTCCACTAAATGTTCAGAGAAATTTCTGAAGACAGCTAAAATACATCATTCTACACTCATGAATCAAGAGATTTAAAATATTTAAGCAATACTTAAGACCTGTTTGGTCTTAGATTGTCAAGTTTCTCTGAACAGGATTTAATAAGAATAATTGATTTTAAAGTAATGAGGAACCATAATAGATAATTTTGTTATGTCGTTAATGATATAATAATATATCATTAATATATTAATGTATAGGGTTTTTTTTATTAATTTAACTTCAAAACAAATGATTTCAATATTGTATAAATGAATAATTAATTTTCAGACTGGAGAATTATAGAGTTTTTTTCTATAAGATTACATGCAACGTTTAGAGCTTATTACCATGAATGTCATCAGAAACCCAGAATTTCTCTCCTGTAATAGTTCCAGCTTTATTTATTTCAGGCCATAATGACAATTATAAAGGAATATCACATCTTTTAGCATGCTGTAGAGACAATGAATCATGATTGTTCTGCCAGGTGGTCTGTTAAAGTACAATGCTTATGGCTGGATTAGCTTCTGTCAGTGCAAGCATAAAATGGATCTCAGCTAATTTGTCTGAATGTTAGCTTTCAAAACAATTGCTTTCCCCGGTTTGAATGACAGCTTGGCAGCACAAACAATAAAATCAAAAACCTAACAGAGCCTTCAGCTGTTCTCTTTGCAACCTAGTTCACTAATCACCACATAGCTTTAAAAGGGATGATAGATTTCAGTCTTTCATGCAAGTTGAGTAGCTACTTGCAAAAAAATATATATGGGGAACTAAATAGGTTATTGGTTATAGATAAATTGTTTTAGATTTCTTAGCCTAAGGAATTTTAAAGAAAACAAAAGAAATAGAGGGTTTAAAGGATGCCATACTTTTCCATGAGTCCAGGCAGTTCGTGAAAAAGAAATTTGGAATCTGGCCATCTGTAAAACATATTATTACAGACGGTGAGATGTCTTTCCGCCTACATTTCATAACTGGTAACCAAGAATATTCCTGTTAAATAATAATTGCTCTTTGCCCCAAATCTTCCCTTAGATTATTCAGAGATGATTTAGATATTTGTAAAGAGTCAAATAAAGACATTGAAGGTAATCCAGTAAAATTGTTGAAGTTCTAATTTAGACAACAATATAATGTACTTAATCAAACAACTTCAAATTCATATTTTGATATATGTGCATTACTTTTACAATAACTACAGGTAGTCCTTGACTTATGACCTCAGTTGAGCCCAAATTCCTGTTGCTAAGTGAGACATTTGCTAAATGAGTTTTGTCCCATTTTACAATCTTTTTGCCACATTTGTTAAGTGACTCACTTAACAAATTAGTAACATGTTTAGTTAGTAACATGTTTGTTAAGTGAATCTGGCTTCCCCATTGACTTGGCTTGTCAGAAGGTCTCAAAAGGTGATCAGTGACCACAGGGCACTGCAACTGTCATAAGTATGAGTCAATTATTAAGCATCTGAATTTTGATGACAAGACCATGGAAATGCTGCAATGGTTGTAAATGAGAAAAATGGTCATAAGTCACTTTTTTCAATGACATTGTAACTTTGAGTGGTCATTAAATGAACTGTTGTAAATCAAGGACTACCTGTAATCATATCACCAAATACTTTTAGCAGCAATTGTTTTTCACTGTATTTCTTTTTCCAATTCAAGATCTATATAGAATATTACCTATCAGTCTGAAAACAAATCATTCCTACAAATGATAAAATTTCCCTTGAATACCTCATTTACAAGGGCTGATGCAAGTAACATAAATTTAATTATTCTTTATGGTCATTAAGAGAATCGAAATGGGAAGATATATTGCATAAAGTTTTATTTTATTAAATAGTCTGTTTTAGTGCAGTTGGAATTAAGAAACGATTATGAACAAACTATAGTGCCTAAAGAAAATATAGGGTTCAAGTAATAGCAACAAACAAATCATTAAGTTTTTAAACTAAAACTTTTTTAAAAAAATCAAATGTTGTATTATGGTTACAAGTATATAATACTTCAACTTCAAATGTTGTCATTTTTCTTGCAGGATTTGATAGTTTAAAAATATTGATAGTTATGAATTTGACAATTTCTATTTCATTTATGTACATATCGCAGTAGAGAATTACACAGAAATCTAATTTTGCTATATATATATATTTATCAGCATGTTTTGATAAGTAGTTATTTGTAATTTGTATTTTTTTACATTACTGCATACATGTTACTAAACCTTCACATAGAAGGTGTGAAGTAGCTTTTAGTCTGGAAAACTGGCAGTTTTTGTTGACAATAGTGGTACTGAATGGATTATTGCTTGCTTTAATTTGAAAGCAGCTCCAAATCTCTCTCCCTTTTGCACTTGCCGTGTATCTTTATTTTGTAATTCCAAAA
This sequence comes from Arizona elegans, assembly GCA_022577455.1. Taxonomy (NCBI): domain Eukaryota; kingdom Metazoa; phylum Chordata; class Lepidosauria; order Squamata; family Colubridae; genus Arizona; species Arizona elegans. The sequence continues at coordinate 135,886,899 of JAKOOJ010000002.1, read as the reverse complement.
TAATAATAATAATAATAATAATAATAATAATAATAATAATAATGTGTAAGATAATTTATATTTTCACCCACTGAAAATCTTATGCCTCTTTGTATAATTCACAAATCTGAATGTAGAAAGTTAATTGCAAATTAATCCCTTTGAGAGCTAGACTAACAAATGTACTTAACATTTCAGTTTATCTTTATTAGAAGAATTTGACTGCAGCTGTAATGAACTGGAGTCTCTACCTCCCACCACTGGCTATCTACACAGTCTCCGAACTTTAGCTGTAGATGAAAACTTCCTGAGTGAACTTCCCAGAGAAGTAAGGATTTGTTGGGAAATATAATCTACTTCAGTAATGCCTAGTCTTCATCTAAAATATTTTTTTCATTTGTAACATTATTAAAAGGTATCAGGATTGTGTGCTTTAGGCATTGATTGGATGGGAAATGACAGTATCAAAAATCCAGGTAGAGTTTGAACTATTCTAGTTTGCAATAGCCAGATTTAATTATAAGTGTATTGATGACTCCCTCAGTCATCAAGTACTACTAAATTGCTTTCTGTCCAGGAGGAATGCAGCAGCTAATGCATTTCAAAGATAAAATGATAAGAGTCTCAGGAGATTTGAAGGAACTTCTTTATGATATCAAAGTAGTATTGGTCTGTAATGTGGAGAACAGTGGTTAGATGAATACTGTATTAACAGGCAGCAAAAGCTATCCTATATAATTCCTTCTGAATAATTTTTATTGCAAAAACACCCAATGGATTACTAGAGACTTTCCTTCCTTAATAGTTGAAAGACTATTAGCACCTAGCAAACCACATCCATAATCCGTAAACATAATCAAGGAGGACCAATTTCATTTTGCTTTCAGATTTATTTTGCCTTAGTAGTAGTATTTTTGGAAAACTCTTGGCCAAATTTTTAGTTATTCATTGGGTGAGAACTTTTATTTTCAATCTTTCTAATCATGGAATCAAGGAAGCATATTTTTTATTCTGTATATGAACCTTTTGTTAGTGTTTTTATTTTCACAAGAATATTTTGCAACAGAAACAACATAATTTTCAATAAAAACCTAAGTTTTCATGATTCAGGTTCCATACAGTTCCTGGCTTCTATAAACGTCTGTAGCAGTCAGTGTAATCAGTTAAAGATGATTTAAAAAATCATCTTATTCTTTCCTCCATCTTCAGCTACCTTCTTAGTCCCGCATCTTTAGCAGACATTAGAATCAACTGGCTTTCTATTATGAAAATAGTTTCTGATTCTTTCCTTTTATTAACATAGCTTGCAAGAGAGAGACCAATAGCTGGAACACCCAATCATGAACATATATAATTAGAAGAGTATAGTATAACTCTGATTTCTACCTTTCTGAGACCTGACACATTGCTTTATTGAATGAGAAGAATTATGGGCACATCCAATAGCAATCTTTTCAGTTTTAGAAGAACTTGATTTCTTCTTCCTCTTCATCATCCTTCCTCTATGACTCAAGTAAGCAGACAGTTTAACAACTCCAAGAAACAGTTCTAAGTCTTGCTGCGCCAGGTTATCACTCATTTCATTCATAAGGCCCTCATTAAGAAAAAAAAAATTAGGTCTGTGTTATTATTGTATCCATGGACACTGCACCTATGATCTATGAGTGGAAAAAACATACACATCTAATAGAAAACATACTTCCACATGACTTGCATCATCTGTTATAGAGATACCTTTCATAGTGTATAGAAATCCAAGAAGCAGAACCGGCAGGGAATGTGGTTTAATGTCTAGAGTCAGACAATGTGATCATAAGTGAACATTAGTATCCATTATTTTGCAGTAAACAGTAATAAAAATGTACTGCAGGTGACTTAGAAACTAAAGAATCATCCAAAGTCTATCCTAGATGCAGTCTAAAAGAAAATCCTTCTCTTTTTTTTGTGCAGGTAAATTTTAGTGATCAAACATGATGGCTATTGCCATCTTAGTGTTTCAGAATGTTCTCATTTAATTTCAGTCATACAAAGTAAGAAACAAGATTCATTCATTGACTGCCCAGCTAATCATTGTCTCTGGTCATTTTATCTACTCAGAGTGCTCAACAAATTTCACAGCAGGAATTTCATGTTTTTGAAGACATTTCAACATACAGCTGTTAACTGGACCCATCAGTCTTCAAAAAGCAAGAAAGACATTTTGAGACTTTTCTAAGCAGTTTCCTTTACTGTTTCCCACGTATAGACAGAATCTTCCCAAACTAAAGCAAAACACTTGCACCATAAAACATATATTCTTAAGATATCTTAATTCTCTTTCACCCACACAAATTCTCTAAACGGTGCTGTCTCTTGCTCCTCTGGAATGCATGCCTTCCCTCCTAGAAATCGGAACAACATTCTTCCACAGGACCTAAGTAGAATGATCACATTATGTTTTTTTCTTTAGTTTCAATGGTCTTTAGCTTGTTTTGGTTAAGAGACAGCCTTTGAACCAAATAGAAAGTCAGGAAAAAAATAAGTAAAGTGGGTCAGGGTTCTGCATGTCTGCTATCAGCAGGATAACTCCAAAAACTGATTCTGAGAGAACAAATATTAGTGGGGGTGGGGGTGGGAGAGAATGAAATAGCAAAATAAGGATTGAGTTCAAACTTGATGGCTTGTGATGAAAGCTGTGGAAATAAAAATGTCTGAAAATTTCCCCAATCTATTCTTATGGGAGAGGCAGTTTGGAAAGATGCTAGTTTGTTCATTCTCCCAGTCAAATAACACAGAGCAGAGCTGTTTTTAAGGGCTTAGAAGGATTTCCAGAAAAGACACTTTTCATTGATTTCCCTTGCGACATGGACATTTTGACCACCCTTCTTTGGTTGATTCAACATATGAGACATGATTACTGGCTGCAGAAAAAAAATACCTACACAGATAGGCTTCCCATTTATATATGTATACCATCATGCTGTAACTCCATATCCATAACATGCTTTGTACTTTTCTCACCTCTTTCTTTTTAAGATCTCTTCAGCTCTGTTCAACCACCATTTCCTTTCCACCAAATATATTTTCTGTGATATATTTCTTTACAACTACCCTCCTAACCATTCTCTCTATATGATCCAACCACTTCCATGTACTTCTCTCTGGTTACTCCACATTCATTCAAACAAAGACACTTGACCCTCTGTCTTCTTTTTTTTTTTTTTACAACACACACTTCTTAAGTAATCCATTTTCATTGGATTCAGCTTATTTTCATACTCTTCTGACAAGCCTTTCATTTCAAATAACAAAGTGGGTAAAAGCATGCTTTTATACACAGCCATTTTGCTTCTTTTGAAAGACATTCTTTTCTCTCAACAGACTGGCTATTTACCATTACTTTTCTACCAGCATTTGCTTTCTTCCTATCTTTAGTAAATATTCTATCAAGGTACAGAAATAATTTTTGCTATTTATAATACTTGCAATCATTCACTTCATTTTTCTTCTCAAATACAACTGCTTTGTTCTTTAATACATTGATTTTCAGATCTGTAGATATGCCTGATACACTCTGTAACCTGCACTATAAATCATATAAATTCTTAGCTAATAACACAGCAGTGTCTGCATACAAAAGTATAGGCACATTCATGTACCCAAGCAACCCAAGCATATATCTATGTTCACCACTTGCACTCTTTATACATTTGATCATAAATGCATGAAGCAACCAGGGACACCACAAAACCTTATCTTAGCCTCCTCATTCAGTTATTGAATTATTTGTTAACCATGCCACTCATGCTCATGCATGTTTTATTTCCTTCATCAATCTCCAACTCCATATACAATTCCATTATTCAAGCTTGATTATGTTACCATATGATTTAATGATATATTGAAGAGCAAAAATTTGGTCTGCACACTCCTTGCCCAGCATAAAGCTATCCTGCATTTTCCAAATTTTTCTTATTATCTCTTCATGTACCTTCTAACTCAAAATTTTGCTACAAATATTTCCCAGACACATTTGACAAAGAAATCTTCCTATAGTTTTCACATTCATTCCAAATAACCTTTTCCTTTCCTAAAGTGAACAAAGCAGCAACTTCTTGTCATTGCATATGGATTTAGCCTTCATACACACATTATTCTTTACACAACTACTTCATAAGCAACTAACATCTGTCTTTTAAGATTTCTGTGGCCTTATTAGTTTTCTTCAATATTTGCGATAATCACATTTAAAAAAAAAACTTTCTGCATACCATTCTCAGTTTTATAAAAAACTACAAATATGTCTTCCATCATTCCCTCACTTCAGTTTCATTCCAAATACATCTACTGTTTTCATTTTTAATTCCATTCACTCAGCTAGGAGCTCCTTGCTTCATTATCTTCCAAACTATTTATTTCCATCAAAATCATTTTGCATTTTTTTCTTTTTCTTTTAATCTTTACTGTTTCTTATACATTTTTGTTACTTTCTTTCCAACACTGTTTCCTGATTTTCATACTACACAATATCTTTCGTTCTCATTTTTTACAACAAATCATACATTTTGTTACCTGCAGACTGTTCCAATTCATTATTCTACCAACTATCCTTTTATAGGTTTCCCTTCAGAATAACACTAATCACTATTGTGGTTTTCTTCTTTTTAATTTGTTCCAAAAGACTCTCACCTCATCTTTCATTATGTCCACTTTTTAGTAATTTTTTGGATAAATTAATCAGTCTTCTAATACTTTTTCATAAAGTTTGTGGTATTTGGCAAATCATATCCTGAGGCTACAGAGCCTTTAGTCCTCTGTATAATACTTTTACATTTTGTTAAAATATTGGGCCATTTCTCTGATGCTGATTTTTTTTAAGTAGAGTCTCATGTTTTAGTTTTCATATATTATAATTTTACCTTTTTATAAGTGGGATTGACAAAGGGGAAAATATGAGTCAATAACCAGTTCAATTTCTTTAAAAATATTTCTAAGGGAGAGCGAGGGAATATTGGTACAGTCAATGGATTCTACATTAAAGACCTGAAACTTATACTTAGTCTTTTAATAGTTTAGATGAAGTGTTAATTTCTTAAAAAACAGAACAACCATCAGATATGAACAAAATTATTCAACAAATTCCAAAAAGAAATTAATCCATTGGCCTCTGAAAACATGGGGCTTCTCAAATATGTTTTGTTCTTTTCTATTCTTTCAAAGGATGCTTTCAAAAGTTGCAATGTGATATTATCTCCATATACGCATATTACTTTAGAACAGCCTTTCAGAAATCAATGTCTTCCATATGTGTTGGACCACAGCTTCTATTAACTCTATCCAGATTAGGAAAAGCTAATTAAAATAAAGTTTTTCTGAGAATTAGAAACTGATTCATGTCAAGAATCAGGATGATTATATGGTCAACACTGCTATCTAATGGATCTGAAGTACAGCAGAGTGGGAAAACTGCAAAAGCTGAGCAAGATGAAATAAAAAGTGAAGCTTTTTATTTCTAATGATGGACTAGTTTTCAATGTTGATTTCCTTTGGTGGCTTAATCTGAGAATTGACAATCAGGGCTCTTGTTCTGCATTTGGAACATATGCATATCATCATGCCCTTCTTCCATTTTTATGAATAATGTTGCAAGGTGTCTTTTGTTATTTTAATTTTTTCTAAAAAAAACTTTTTTTTTCTTGTGTGATCTCTTTCCATTAACACCCACCCACTTTTGCCTCGTGGCTCTACAGATTATGCACGGTGGCTATGTAGACAGAGGAAAGATCTAAAAGGAGCTTCTTATGTGTCTGTAATCCTCAAAAATGTAGGTGACCATGTTCCATCCTCTTTTTCGTCCTATCTATCAGTATAGATATTGGATCACTTTATTATCCATAAAAGAAACGTACAGTACCATGGAATACATAGCACATTAATTAAACATTAATTAGGGACTTTTAACTGTCGCTTTCAAAATGTCACTTCATAGATATATTTTATTATGAATGAAGGCAAATATACATGTCTCAGGATAATGTTGTAGGGTCCAAACTGGGACCCTGATCCAGATTGGACCCTGCAATATATTTTATTGTGAGCTGCCTAGGTAGGAATGGCATATACCCATGATGGCGAGCCTATGGCACGCGTGCCACGCGGAGCCATGTCTGTGGGCACGCGAGCATTGCCCTAGCTCAGCTCCAGTGCATAAGCACATGCCAGCCAGTTGATTTTCGTGCCTTCTGGGCCCACTGGAAGTCGGGAAATGGGCCGTTTCCAGCCTCCGGAAGGCCTCCGGGGGGTAAGGGAGGCCTCCCCAGTTTTTGCCCTCCCCAGGCTCCAAGAAAGCCTCTGGAGCTTGGGGAGGGCAAAAAAAGGGCCTATCAGGCCCACCGGTAACCTTTTTGCCATCATGTGCCAAAAGCAGGGATAGCGCAGCTGTGTGTGTGTGTTGCACATTGATTGCACATGATACATTTTTCATTGCTAACCCGAGTCCATATGTATATTGTCCCCATTGGTGTGAGAAAAGAATTAGGTCACAACACCTTTGAAGGATTGCAAGCAACTTAGAGGAAGTTTGCTTTTTTAAAAAGTTAATTTGGCTTGTGCATGCAAAGCAAAAATGCTTTTAAAACATGCTCCCATAATAGGATAATAGGCACTTATGATATCAAATTGTTAGAGAAATGATGTGCAAAATAAGCATATTAGGCATCTCATTCAGAGAACATAAGAACTTTAAGCTGCTAAATTTCTTAACAGACTTTTCTAGGATGAGTATAAATGCTAATCAGGATATCCTTTCAATACTTCTGTACTTATCTTGAAGAAGGCAGGCTAAATGACAATTCATGTGACGTTGCACAGAGACTATTAACAACAAACATAATTTCGGTTTAATCCATTTGTAACCCGAGCTATGTGGAGCAACATATAAAACTAATGAATCCAATCTGGGTTGGTCACCAGGACCAGAGGTTTTGTCTTCCGAGCTTTCAAACTCATGCTGGAGATGGGTTCCAGCATGAGTCTGAAAGTTCGGAAGACAAAATCCCTGGTCCCAGTGACCAACCCAGATTGGATCCTTGTCATGTTCCGATGCCCCGTGTAAGAAAAGCCAGAACACAAGTTGATGTTAGATTGTATATCTGGAAACACGGACCCGGCACAAAGCAACAATCCAAAAGGAATCAAAGTCTCTGCTACCGTGGTTCGTTCACCCACCCTTATGGCCTGGACGGCACAGGACCGTCATTCGGGCAGGGGAGGAAAAGACGCGCACCCACAGGCATCGGGTGGGGGAGGAGTGGATACGTGCCCATGGACATCAACGGCCACACCACCATGGCATCCTGATGGGGAAGAGCTGCCTCCCAAGACACATGCCTACATAAGGGGCCGCTGAACTAACCACAGTAGCACAATATCCTGGGGCACATATATTTCCCTTCATTTGTGAAAGTTAATGAAATTTAATTAATTTAAAGGTATCACAATTCATGAATCCTAAACTGTTGTAGTGTCATTGAACATGTCTAACAATTGTTTTTCTTGTCTACAGATTGGCAGCTGCAAAAATGTAACCGTCATGTCCCTCCGTTCAAACAAACTGGAATTTCTTCCCGATGAAATTGGTCAAATGCAGAAACTCCGTGTCTTAAATTTGAGTGACAACAGGTAATATTTTTATTGTTTTAAATTTACTTGTTTTATGAACATCACAAGGATAGAGAACCATATGCTGTGTAAATTTCTAAAATATTCTTCTTTAAAATGTTACCATATTATCAGTTGACAGAATAACAAATATAAATTTATACTCTTTTTTTCTAGATATTTTGCCCTCAGGAAGAACTTCTGTTTTGGAACTGTTATATTTTCCTGCTCTAGTTATTTCATTCTTATCATACATCAGCTGAGATTTTTTTAAGGAATTGATCAATGATAATCTAATCATATAATTAGAATTGAAGGAAACAAGAAGAGGCAGCAAAAACAAAACAAAAAAATCAGGTTAGGTTTGAAGTAACGGATAGTAGTTCAGTATCTACGGTACATGGTCACCTAATTGGGTGCAGTAATTCAGAAATTATTTCTGCCTGCCAGTTGCTTAATGGAGTTGAATGCAAATACAAAAAAATTGGCAGAAGGAAAAGTAATCAGCACTGGATGCTTATCCAAAAAAGTTGAGAGCTCCATTTTATCGCTAAAAACAAATTTCTGAACTCATCATTTCTTAGATACACATTGCGCTCTTCTTTAATTCTCATTGGGCCTTCTTCAATTCTCTATGCTAGTACAAATCCTTGAGTCTAGCTGACATTTCTCTTGGCAGTCTGACCCCCAAAAAATGAAATGAATGGATCCTCCTGTCCCAAAAAGCACCTAAAATATTTATTGCTTAGAAAACAACAAATCTTTTTCCCCTGTAGGTAAGGGAAGAAAAAACCATAAGGGATTCCTTCAAATGTAATTTTGAGAAGACACTATGACAGTTTTCATTTTGACTAGTGTATACAATTTGTAGATGTTCAAAGGTTAACTAACAAATTATCTACAGCTCTAAACTCTTTCTTAGATGAGAGTTAAGTGTATGGCTACATTCTTCAAGCTCGTTGTAGCATCAGTATGAAAGTTAGGACACAACAAAATATGTTCTGATTTTCACATATAAAAGGTGGGCCTCTGGCCGCAATCTCTCGTGAGATTTTTATTCTGTGATTGATGATTAAGGTTCAACTTTGGAGTTGAAAATTATATCCAATTCTTAAAAGTAAAACTTAAGCAGTGCATAAAAGATTTCAATGGTCTTAAATAGTTGTTAGTCTTTTCAAATATTTTAGGCTTAAATGTTTTAAGTCATATTTTGAATAACATGAGGCTAAATAATATATTTTTTACAAATTAATAATAATAGAAGAGAAAGAACTTGAGAATACTACAAAATACTAAGACCTACAAATAGAAATAGAATGACTTCCCACACCCCTATGGTCATGTGATCAAAATTCAGTTATTTGACAACTGACTCATGCAGTTGCAGTGTTCTGGAGTCATGTGTTCACTTTTTATGACCTTCTAAGAAGCAAAGTTAATGGGGAAGCCAGATTCACTTAATAACCATCTAGTTAACTTAATAACTGTGGTGATTCACTTAACAACTAAAGCAAGAAAGCATAAAATTGGGCAAAATTCACTTAATTGTTTCATTTAGGAACAGAAATCTTGGACTCAATTGTGGACGTAAGTTGAGGACTACCTGTATTAGCACCAGTTCCAAAGTAATAGTTTAATAAATCTAATCAATCAGAATCTCAATCTTTCATTTTTACTGTTGTACATTATCATGGAGAAAATTAATATGAGAACTAATTTGAATGTATGTCTTCAAATTGTAAATAAGAAAAAAAAACCAAGCAATATCACAAAACAGATATTAGGACTAGCTGGAATCTATTCAGCCAAAAATATTTTTAAAACAATAAAATATATTCCTATTAAATATATTAAAAACTATTCTTTTTAATAAAAGTGAAGTTTCTAGATCCCAACTAATTCAAAAGTGCTTGACAGTTGTTGCATATAGATGAGCAAATCATAGCTAAAATTGTCAATAGTTTCATTTATTAATTTAACCATCTAAAGATTTAAGAAACGTTTTTCATTTTAAATGAAAAAGTTAAATGAATGTTTCTGTTAAAAGATTTTTTAAAAAATAATTAAAAGATATATTAAAAATTACTAAATGGTTATTGTGGAATCACTGTAAAGTGTTGTTTAAATAATTGACCAAATAATGTTGTATTCAGGAAGGATTCATTTTGTCTAAATATTTGTGTTTGTTGTTGTTGTTTTTTAAAAAAAACAGGTTAAAAAATTTACCCATCACTTTTACAAAGCTTAAAGAACTTGCAGCATTGTGGCTTTCAGACAACCAGGTATGTATTTAATATCCATTTGTACATAACAACTAAATGAAAGGGGACTGGTATAGAATTCATTGTCATCATGACATCATTAAGTCATAATTTCAGATTGTGCGTTTTGGATAGAGAAGTTTAAACTCTATGTTTCCCCAAATTTTTTTCTATCACAGAGCTTTTAGTGAATCTGCTGATGGTAAAGAACTTCAGTCTTGATAAAAGAACTGAGTATTAGGAAACTGTCTACAATATCTAGACTTTTTGTTTCTCACAAAGTATAGGATCACTCAGATTTCTCCTCTGCAGAAGTATTCCATGTCTTTTCCTTCTTGTTGGGAGAACTCCAACAGGAAAGGTGGGGGAATGGAACATGACAAGGAGATTAGAGGATGTTTTTATTTCATAGATAGGACACAAACATCTACTCAACATGAATAAAAAGGTTTAGCCCAACCTGCAGAACAAAACAGCATCCCTTCTATTTATTTATATAAACCATTCACTTAGATACAAGTTATATCTAAGTTTCCACTGTGAAACTTTTTTTTTGAGTAAGCATGCAAAAAAGTTGACTTTTACATGCAAATAGAAAAAGTATCTTAGGTTCTAAACCCCCAATAATTGTGCTCAGATATCTTTTCCCCTAAAATGTCAGACTAAGTCAGACAAGTTTTTTTCAGTGTCTTTTCCTGTTCAGATAAATGTAAAAAACTTCTGATGGAGTGGTTGCCTTTCATAAAATCACCAAGTTTGCACATCGTACTAAGCCAGGAAGAGTGAGTTGGAGCACCACACTAATTAAAAGCAAATCATATTGTGATCTAGTATTTTGTATGAAGCGAGGCACTATGAAGATGTTTCAAACAAGAAGAAGCTAAGACCTGTTTGATATTATCAAATCCTACCCTACCCTTCAAAAATGAAGAAGAAGCTCAAGACCTTTTTGATATTATCAAATCCTACCCTACCCTTCAAAAATGATACTGCATTTTTTCTCTGATTTAACTGAGCCAAGGAGAGATACTATAAGAAAGGATATACTGCATATGTAAAACTTGTGTGTGTGTGTGTATGTATTTCATGTGTGCTTCTGAATTGTATCCGTAATTTTAAAGACAACATAATTTCCTTTCTGTATCAAAACAGTATGGCAACATAACAAACAGTACATAAATCACAATAGTGCGTTATCATTTGTTGTTTGTAGATGTTACAGAGGTCATAATGCAATACAATTTTGTACCTGAATATTGTTTTAGCAGGTTTTCATTTTAAATAAAGGTTATTACCAGTACCCTTTGTAACAAAACACTACTTGTTAGCATTCATAATATTTTTAATACCATAATTTAATTTGTTTCATTGTTACTTTTTTCCCCATGAGATAGAATGTTATATATTGTGTATGTGCATTTTTCTTTATTTTACAGTCTAAGGCTCTGATTCCTCTTCAAACTGAGGCGCATCCAGAAACAAAGCAAAGAGTATTAACTAACTACATGTTTCCTCAGCAACCTCGTGGTGATGAAGGTAAAATTATTAACCAGTTTTTTTAAATGAACAAAATAACACAATGGTTATTTAATATCCAAAAGTAAGTAGAAATCTTATTAATAATTCTATTGTTTTTATCACTGTAATATCATTGAAATCATTTACGTATTTCTGAAGCAATTTCAGGAAGGCATGCCTTGTTTAGTTTTACAGATTTCCTGGCCAATTAATCTTAGATTAGCGTTTGCTTTCTGCAGTCAGAATTATGTCCCAAAGCCAGAGTGTTACAGAAAATAGAACCTGCACAGATTTAGAAGTAACAGATCTCAGTATCAAAATAATTCTATATTTAGGATGGCAAGTCTTAGGCTGTGTATTATATTGTTATAATTATGGGGTTATGCTATAAAGACTTATAATGAGTGAAATTAAGCTCTGAATAATTTTCAATAGTTTTCGAAGGGCCAGGAAATATTTTTGTCTACTTGCACTAAACATAGGTAAGCAAAATAGAAATGTGTAGAATCCATAAATAAATAATGTAGAAATGCAAAAAAAATAAAAATAAAAATAAAAATACATGGCATGCAACTGTGCCTTTTTATTTAGAGTCATTATAAATTTAAAAGAATAGCAAGTAACATTTGTTAGCTAGTTTATTTGATTCTAGCCTTCATTTCTAAATTAATTACAGATTTCCAGTCTGATAGTGATAGTTTTAATCCTACTCTGTGGGAGGAACAGCGGCAGCAACGTATGACAGTGGCCTTTGAGTTTGAGGAAAAAAAGGAAGAAGAGGAAAATGCAGGAAAAGTTAAGGTAAGTGGAATTATATTTCTCGATTATAGTTGCAGTTCAGTAAACATAGAAAACAAATAAATTATGGGTGGAATACCTATGATCTCCTAGAACAGGGGTGTCAAACGCAATTTGGCCTGCAGGGTGCTTAGATCTGACTCATGGGGCTGCTCTGGAAACAGCAAAGGCCCATGGTGCCTCTCCCAGAGAAAAGAGACCTTGAGAGGCCCATGTGTGGTCCTCCCGAGGTCTGTTTTCACTGGCAGAGGGTTGCAAGAGGCCATCCCAACCGAAAACTGAGCTCAAGAGCCTGTTTTCACTGGCAGAGCACTCGGGCCGCAGGCGCCCCTGACACGAGTGATGTCAAACTGGCCACGTCCATCCCGGCCCCCCGAGGTCAAACACAACCCTGGCGTGGCCCTCAATGAAATCGAGTTTGACATCCCTGTTCTAGAATGTGCTGAACCTAAGTTGTCAGTACTCCACTTTGAGCCAGACTGACTAGATCCACTGATAGTTGTTATTCAGCAACATTTGGAATACTATAAATACACGACCGCTGGAATGGTATCTACTCCACGTATCTAGGTATCAATGTAGTATCTAGTATCTACATATATATGAGAGATTATTGATTGCATAGGAATATCTTTTGAAATACGGATTGTCTTCTGGGAATTTGCAGTTTTAGCTATGACAGATGGAATGCTGCAAATGCTTAGCGCCTCCTCTTCCATAGCTGGCAGTGTGAAAGACCTACATATTTCTAAATCTAAATTGTGTGAGGACATTCTATGACTCTGATCCTCTTTTCAAAATAATGCTTTCCCTCTATTAGCCATCTTGTCTTAATGCCCATGGTTTGCTTGATAGTTGGTATAATGGCCCATTGAGACTTGTGACATTTAGAAAGAAAGCAATTGTCAGTATTATAAATACCTACTGTATGGAAATTGAAATTACATATTGCCTTCTTACAAATTAGATTTGGCAGAACTAAAATGACTGCATTCTAAATGCCTCTTGTGCCATATTTTTACTGTTTCAAAAAATAGGAATAGTATATGATCAATGGAACTGGATGCCTAAACTTGACAAATGTCTTCTCTTATTAGTTAAGTGATAGCTGTCATTTTAAAGAGATTAATAAAGGAGATTCATTCTATGTAAAATAGAGTGAGAGAGAGAAAAAGGGCATTAGAGTCATTTACAAAGCCAAACCAGAGATAATTACACAACATATCATAAGAATTCAATTAATTCATTCATATTAACATAAATGTCTTTTTTTTTCAAAATTGCAAAACCCTAATTCTAACCCTTTATTTCACAAGGAAACTGATACAATATATCGATAATGAAACCTTATTCACAATCCTATGGAAAATATCATTCTACTTTCATAGAATTTTGTATATTAACTATAAGACCCCTTCTTGTTTTCAATTTCTTCTTGAATCTCTACATGTTATACAAGGAAACTATCTCCATTCCATATTCATCTGAGGTCGCCCAGAACAGTTTGCTGTCTAAAGCAGGGGTGTCAAACTCACATCTTCACGTCGGCGTCACATGATATACCAGGATTTTTTTCCCCTTCGCTAAACTGGGCGTGGGCATGGCCAGGATGTGACGCATCTGGCCCGTGGGCCAGGAGTTTGACAGCTCTGGTCTAAAGCAATGACACCTTCCTTTTCCGCCTCCTTCCACGTATAGAAATCAACCAGTTTGACACAAGTGTTATTTCAACACTTTCAATAATACATGAGAAATGCAGAACAATCTCCAAATTTGAAGATTACAATGATTACACTCTTTTATTAGCATATGCTTCCTTAAACGGTTATCTCATTCAGTCTAAGGATAGAGTAGATCATATAAAAATGTACAAAATTGTAGCAAGAATGAAAAGCCTTGGCTGTAAAATAATGTGACTTTATGAGCAAATCCTTTAACTGAAGATCTGCATTTCAGTTTCAGTATCCCTGAGGTTTACTTCTGTTGTCTCAATTTTATAAGAAAGTAAACCCAATAAGGTTGATATTTCACACAATATTTCTTATGCAAAAATATATATATACACAAATACACTATATATATATACACATAGTATATATACTGTAATATGTCTATGTCTATCTCTATCTATCTATCTATCTATCTATCTATCTATCTATCTATCCAGTGTATGTATATGTATATATATATATATATATATATATATGTGTGTGTGTGTGTGTGTGTGTGTAGGTCTTTGGTTATTCGGGTCTTCTCCCACGTAAAATTGGAAGTGTCTTGGCGACATTTCGACGAAGTCTCATTCGTCATCTTCAGGCTGGTGTTCTCGGCTTCGTGCTTCCACTAGCAATGTGAGATCGCAGCTGTCTCTTCCTTTTAACTGCTAGTGGGGGTGTGAGCTGATTGGGTGGGAACTTGGCTGTGTTCTGATTGGATGGAGGTGTGTTCTGATTGGTTAGGGGCTTGGCTGTGCTCTGATTGGATGGGGGGTTGGTTGTGCTCTGATTGGATGGAGGGGGGTGTTCAAGTGTAAGGCACCACAGACAGAATAAGCAAAATCCTCCACAAACATAACATCAAGACAGCATTCTGCACAAACCGAAAAATATCCACCATCCTAAGGAACCCCAAAGACAAAATTGAGTTAGAAAATCAAGGAGTATATGAAATCCCATGCACCGCCTGCCCCACCACATACATCGGACAAACCAACAGACGAATAAGTGCACGCATAGAAGAATACAAGAACTCAGTCAGAAAAGAGGAACCAACTTCTTCCCTGGTCCAACACCTTAAAGCCACAGGACATGATATTGACTTTAAAAAGACCAGAACTATCGCCAAAACTGAACACTTTAACAACAGAATAATCAGAGAAGCCATCAAGATAGAAAAACGCCCACACAGCATGAACAAACAAGACGATACCTCCCGCCTACCAGCCATTTGGAAACCCGCCCTTATTGACAAATGAGTCCCTAACACGACAAATGACACCAGACCCACACTCACGAGAGCCACACAGGATGTCACCACCACACATCCACGCAGAAAGCAGACTCAAACCCACACTGATAATGAGCCACGACCAAGGACCAGAAGCCAGACCGCAGCTGCATCATTAGCCACTTTAAACCCCTCCAATCCATACATGAAGCAGACTGACACCCACCATGAAGAGCTCGCATGGCCACAAACACGAAGCCAAACAACAACAACGCAGCTCACCAGCTCAAATCCCCCTGCAACTCAGACTAAGCTGAGCACAACCAAGCCCCCACCCAAACAGAACACACCCCCAGCCAATCAGAGCACAACCAACCCCCCATCCAATCAGAGCACAGCCAAGCCCCTAACCAATCAGAACACACCTCCACCCAATCAGAACACAGCCAAGTTCCCACCCAATCAGCTCACACCCCCACTAGCAGTTAAAAGGAAGAGACAGCTGCGATCTCACATTGCTCCTGGAAGCACGAAGCCGAGAACAGCAGCCTGAAGATGATGAATAAGACTTCGTCGAAACGTCGCCAAGACACTTCCAATTTTACGTGGGAGAAGACCCGAATAACCAAAGACCTACATATATATATATATATATATATATACACACACACACACATACATACATACATACATACATACATACTGTATATATTGTTTTGACCTAGGCTTCCTGAGACAGTAAAAGCACACAATTAGTCCCAAAAACCCTCTTTTTATTTCAACAGCTGTGAATTCTGTTCATTCCTAGCCTGTGATGAGTCACAAATAGTTTGTAAAGAGTCCGCCACAGACCTTTGAGATAAGGTTGATAAGCACCCACCTTCCATATTTTTTTTATTTGTCCAATGCAATCCTGTTTAACTTAACTTAACTTTTCATCAACCAAATCATTTATTTTTCAAAAAACATAGCGCTTGAAACCAGAAACCAGAGAAAAATGATAACATTCAAGTAAATCTCCTGTTTCTCTTTGAAGCTGGTTGATCTAACAGTAAGCATCAAGATGAATTGTGGGTGGGGAGCAGAGTTCTTTGCATAAATACAACTTTTGCTTCTTTCCACTTTGTTTCTTCCAAAGTGGATCACTAGTTTTAGTGCACGTATTCATTAATGACTGTTACAAACATACAATCTGGCTTAGTCTTTATGCAGCCTTCAAGTAAAAATACTTCAAGAAAAAAATAACACTACCACTAATTTATATATATATATTTATATTCACAAAAAAACCCTCAAAATGCATAAAATATTTTAGCAGCAAATAGAAATTGACTGAAATATTTAAATTAAATAAAATAATAAAAATAACATTCTACTTTATTCCTCCCATCTCTCTATAGGCTATTTATGAGGTTTTTAAATTTACATTTTTAATATTCAGGCAGGTAGCATATATATGATAAATACGTTTTTAAAATGTTCATATTGTATTATGTCTTCATGTGAAAATTCTCAGTACTTCTGATAGTTACAAAATTGCACAAGAGCCACTGCCAGTAAGATTTCTATTATACTTGATAGATTCAAACGGAGCAATAACAAATAGATTACATCCGTATACATTTTTGTCAATACATTACAATTTTTTTCCAAAGTGCAAAATACATTTTGATTTTTAGCAAATCGATCATAATTTTCATTTGATTAAAAATATAATCTAAGCTTAATAGTAGACTTGAAAAATTTAATTAACCACAATATATAGTACAACACAAACCTATGAACAAACAATACAAGTCAGAAGCTAAATTCTGAAAGTAAACTGAATTTATTCACACTTAATATGAATTCACCCATTCAGAATTTATCTGAAATCTGAAACTAATTTGATTCTAGATTTGGATTAAGAAAAATTCTTGTTAGCCATAATTATTGTTAATGTAATAATAATGAGGATTTATTCTGATAAAATTTGCTAATATACTAATATCTCTGCAAGAACTCAAAATCTGGGACAATTGAAAATACATTCTTTTAAATCCCCATATTAAAGAGACAGTGTACATATGCCTATTCATTTCTTATCATACTGTAGATGTAAATACAGAAAAAGATCAGCATTTTTCCTAAAATGGTTGCAAGTCTAATTACATGGGAAGTTTTTCAAAATTAAAATTTAAGAAACTTGAAAATATTGCAATGATATATGAATTTATTACAGTTCAGTAAAAGTCAGTGTGTTCTTTAGCTCTAGAATGCGTATAAATATGTTTGAAGAAATTCATATTGCAATTATCTATCTCGATATCTGATCAGATATTTACTGACTGGCAAATATTTGGGTATTTTAAAAATGATTTTTTTGCAATGTCATCAAGGTAATGTAACATAGGATAAAGATTTCATCTTATAGGTTCTTAGAACTGATCAAAATATTTTATATCTTGCTTCTCTGTCGTATGCACTGCAGATATCTTTCTCTTAGGTAAATATAAAGGCATTATTTTAAGGGGCAAAAGAACCATCAACATCAAAGGCCTGATTTTCAAGAAAATGCTTGTCCTAAAGCAGCCTGCTATGTACTCATAAGTTGCTTTTTACATTTAATTGAAACAGCTCTTATAACACATTTTTTCATAACAAATTTGCATTGATGACTCTTATAACATTTGCTTTTGGTCAAGTATATCATTGTTTGCTGAATTGAATTTGACAGTAGAAATTAAAAAAGAAATTCTTCTATCCAGGAATATTGCACTTTGGAAGGTTTTTATCCCCAGCGGCATGCTACTTCTGAGGTAACTTTAAATGTGAAACATAAAAGACCATGAATAGAAAGGGAGTCTAGACTGCATTGGTAATTATCCTTTTTAATATTAATATAGGAATACCTTCACCCTACTTCTATCTAGCACATCTGAGAATAATTTATCACTGAAAAATAATATTGACCTAGGATAAATTGCTTTACCCAGATATCTTTCTTTGTTTTAGTTTAGCTACTTTGTATTTTTAGTAGCCTTTCCAATGCATGCACAATTTGCTTATATCCCTCCTGTTTTTTAGATTGTATTGGGCATCAGTTAAACCATTGCCCAGGTCATGTATTAATACAAGTGCTTAGATGAGTCTATCAGCATTTGCAGTCTTTAGACTATTAATGAGAGCTTTAGTGATATTATATCCACTCATTACAGTTAAGTAGTTCTTGTGATGGACCTGTACATTGACATTATGTAATATTTTATATTTGCTACTGAGGTCTATGTTTGGATGTGCTTGTCTGTAATGCGTATTTTATTATACTTCAACATTGAGTGTAAGTTTGTACCATAGTCTGTATTTTTCATATCAGTCAAGCTTTTTTGAATGATGCCTATTAAGCTCTGTATGCTTTGGAATCTTGGCTGTACATCTATTTTTATGTTTGTGGTAAATAAAGTGTCACAGTTTATTCAAGTATACCCATTTATCAGAGAAGAAAAATAATTGTTCAATATTGAATGCAATTCACTTAAGTTTCATTGCTTTTATAGACTAAAGTACAATTAGGCTTCTTTTTGGGTTGCTACAGTATATTCAGATAAACAGTCACAATACTGTGTTATAGATCCAGAATGACATTCCATATATTAGTGAATTTCTAGAATCTGCCTGAACTATTAGAGGAATATTTTGCATCATAACTATCATGGTATAATTTTAATCAAATTTTTATCACTGACAACAATGGATTGGAATTCTGCACCATCCTATTCTAAGTGATACTGGCTTTTGCTTTTCAAAAAGTGCAGTGTAGCAGGTGTTTTATGTTAACATTGTCTCAAATTCCTAAATTCACTGTCTGTGTTTTGCAATATATATCACCTTGATAATCAAAGTGAAAATTTTAACAATTATTCTTCTTTTCTGCTTCTACTTTTAATTTATTTTGTTAACTACATATTCAGGTTGAAATAAATTTAAAGCGTTATCCAACTCCATATCCAGAAGATTTAAAGAACATGGTGAAATCTGTTCAAAATCTGGTGGGCAAATCTACCCATGGAGTGAGGCCTGAGAATTCAGCACCATCTGCCAGTGCAGAACAAGTTGTGAAAGACAAATTTGAGCACAAGTGGCCCATGGCAACAAAAGAGCTGTCAGAGGTAACAAAAAATAAACACCAGTGCTCTTTAAAGTAATGGTTTTAATATTGAAGCAGCATCTGTCTGTCTATCTATCTATCTTTATTGTTATAACTCTCTAGTAGTTATTAGTAATTATTATATGATTTGGAGATCTGGAGAACTTCTAGATCTAGATGGTCCAAAGTAGATGATCAACAGAAAAGTTGGTTTTCTCAAGAGAAGATAGATATAGAAGGTAGAATGCTTCATAACGGTTTTAAGTAATATGCAAGACTCTTTGACTTATGAGAGAAGTATAATCATTAATTTTAAGATGGAGTGTTCTTTCAGCAATTTTGCACATACATTAGAAACCAATTGCACAGGTAGATGACTTTCTGCACACAAGTCATTTTATTTAAAAAGTGTTTTATTAATAGTAAAAACTAAATAAAATCATTGTTAAACCATTACAGATAACAAAAAAAGAATGTTAGTAAACAAGAACCTTGGTAGTATAATATGAAAATAATGTCATCCAGAATGGCAATTAATTGCAGGAGGAAATTAATTGATGAAAATTAAAAGAATCATAAAAAATTATCATGTTTTCTGTTTGTCCTGCAACCTGACCAGTTATAAAACTCTTCAATGCCAGGTACAGAAGTAAATTGTGAAAAAAGCAACAACAAGAAATAGGAAGTAATCAAGTTTGACTTTAAATACCTTAGGCAAACATATGCTGCGACAAAAGATATAGAAAACTAATCTAAAATGCCAAACAAATTGGGAAACCCAGAAAAACAAGCAAACAATAAGGTCTAAAGGTCTAAAACAGGGGTCGGCAACCCGTGGCTCTGGAGCCGCATCTGGCTCTTTCATCCTTCTGCTGCGGCTTTCTGTTGCTCAAAACATGCGTCACAACAGCCAATGTGCCACACCCACCAGCACGTGATTTATTGAGCTTTTCGACCCATCTTTTTTTTCAGAGTTCAAAATGTTTTTGTTGCATGCAGAAATAAAAAATTGTTTTCTCTGTAGCCGTTCATTGATTATATAAATGCAACACACTATAGTTTTTTTATACATAGCATAAAGGTAAAAAACGATATTTGCAGTGTTATCTTCATTTTAAATGTTAAAACTGTTTTGTGGCTCCCAGTGTTTTCTTTTCTGTGAGAAATGGGTCCAAATGGCTCTTTGAGTGTTTAAGGTTGCCAACCCCTGGTCTAAGAGAAACATTATAACTATAGTAAAATAAGCAATACGCCCAGCGTAAAAATCATTTCCACATGCAAGAGAATGTTAAGATATTTCACCCTAGGTCCATTTTTAGCGTACAGCTGAGCCTCATCAATCATCCTGTAGCAGCTCATCTATTTTCCTGCCAAAACATACAGTCTTCTAGCACTTCTGTGCTGTGTAGCCTCCTGAACGTGCACTCAGTATCTCTCAGATCAGGACTTGGCTCACTTGGTCTTGGCTGAGAGGTCCCTGAGGCGGAAGGCTCTGGCAAGCAGGATTGAATTCCACAGGCTATTCAGGTCTACTCTGCAGCATGGAACTACTGAGAAGTAGGCAGCAGGCTCTCAGTAGTTCCAAGCTGTCTAATTATGTGTATTAGGCCAGGGGCATGTCATCATGTTTTTGTGAGCATGAGTTTGCTAGTCATGCTTCTTGATTTTTAATATGTAGGTTAATGTATTGGATAATTTTAACACTGAATATTGGCAGATAATATTTACCACTATCTTCCAAGTGAATGTACTTAGTATTCATAGTCTCATAAAAGTATAGATTAAGATCCACTGAAAATTGCATCTTTGTTAGTGTCTTTATGATATTCAATTCTCCAATATAATTCCAATTTATAGGATTCTTTTGTACACCCAGTGAATGACATGAGGATAGGAGAACTTCGCCCCTCAATGACTGATGCACCATTATATCAACCAAAACTTGTTCTCTTAGGAAAAGAAAAAAAAGGTATTTGATTTTTCTGAACACCTGTGTCATAACTGAAGATAATGGGTGAAGAACGATGCAGAACTGCTATTATTCTTTATACGGAGATACTTTGTGGTAAATGTTTTTAAGTATATGATTATAAAGCATCAGACTGATCCTGAATCCTGAATAGAGTAGCATAGTTGTTTACTCACCAAACTATAAATAGTTTTACAATACAGAGGTGATAGATTATTATGAACATTTCATCATATTGAAGTTGTAGCTAAGAAGATATTGCATAGTAATATATCTTGATAATAGCTATAGTACTTTCATTTACTGAGGAAAGACAACAGATCCATCTTCAAGCAAAGTTCTTGGGTCATCTTGTCTGTGACCTTTGCACTTTGCTTAAGCTCATGAGGAGTGTGGAATGCTGCAAAAGCATCCTTCAATAGCAAAACAAAAAATTCAATTCAATGATATATCAATATAGTTAATATATTTTAATCAAAGAAAAATAGCTATTTTAACAAACATATGTGAGAAGCAAAGCACAAAAGTATAATAAATCAATGCACTCTGTAAGGCAATCTGCATTAATTCATTGCTATCATCTCTGCAAGTGTTCCTTGGTAGTACAGTGGTCTAAGGCACCCTGTTATTAAACTGGTTATTAAGACCAGCTGCCTGCAATTACTGCAAGTTCGAATCTCGCCAAGGCTCAAGGTTGACTCAGCCTTCCATCCTTTCTAAGGTAGGTAAATTGAGGACCTAGTTGTGGGGGCAATAAGCTGACTTTGTATAAATATACAAAAGGATGAAGGCTATTGCTGAGCACATTGTAAGCCGCCCTGAGTCTCTGGAGAAGGGCGGCATATAAATCAAATTTAAAAAAAAAAATGTGACTGAAGATAGAAAATCAAGCAGAAGATAATGCTGATTAGCTGCATTTGTTTTTTATATGGAGTCCAAGCAGAAGCAGATATGTGGCTAAACAGAACAGAAAAGGATGGGAAATCACTTTTCCAAGTTTAATTATAACCTATATACCCAGGAACTGGGTATGTCTAGTTTAATGAAAAGAAGGACTAGGGGAGACTTGATAGCAGTGTTCCAATATCTCAGGGGTTGCCACAAAGAAGAGGGAGTCAAACTATTCTCCAAAGCACCTGAGGGTAGAACAAGAAGCAATGGATGGAAACTAATCAAGGAGAGAAGCAACTTAGAAATAAGGAGAAACAGAGCAGAAGGGATAGCTAGGAACCAACTAAGCATCTGGGAAAAAAATATTGGCCACAGACTAAATTTCAATGACTGGGAGGAGGCTTGGAATAGAAACTATAATCTTACTAAATCAGCAACTTATAGGGAGGACCACTACAAAATATTTCACAGATGGTATCTAGCCCCAGCTAGATTAGCAAAAATATTTCCTAGCGCCTCAGGAATTTGTTGGAAGTGTGGAAAGGAGGTTGGCACCTTCTTTCATATGTGGTGGTCCTGCTCAGAGACAAAAAAGTTCTGGACAAAAATACGAACTTGGCTGCGGGAAATAGTGGAAGAAGATATAAAATTATCTCCAGAAATTTTCTTACTAGGAATGATGGGAGATGGACTCTCTAAGGACAAGACACAACTAATTATACATATTATAACAGCGGCCAGATTAACCTTCGCAAAATAATGGAAAGATAAACAAATCCCTCCAGAGATGACAATAATAAATAAAATTTTGGAATGTGCAGAAATGGTAAAATTAACTAGTATGCTTAAAGATGAGGAGAACTCGAAATTTAAGGCAGTATGGGAAAGGTGGTATAAATGGTGGAATAATAGAACAAGACTATAAGGATATGCCTATTTCTAATAATGATAGATTTGAAGATACTTATTGTGTATATACTGTATGTATGTAACCGCACGATACCTCAGATGTTACCTGAGATTTGATATTTCCTTTTTAAAAAAACCTTTTTTAAAAATTAATAAAGTATATTTAAAAAAAAAGAAAGAAAGAAATAAGGAGAAATTTCCTGACAGTTAGAACAATTAATCAGTGGAACAACTTGCCTCCATAAGTTGTCAATGCTCCAAAACTGAAAATTTTTAAGAAGATGTTGGATAATCATTTGTCTGAAGTGGTGTAGGGTTTCCTGCCTAAGCAGGGGGTTGGACTAGAAGACCTCCAAGGTCCCTTCCAACTCTGTTATTCTATTCTAATCTATATCTTTTGTATATATGAAGAGCGGTGGTGGTGCAGTGATTAGAATGTAGTATTGCAGGCTAATTCTGCTGACTGTCAGAGGTTCGATCCTCACCGGCTCACAGTTGACTCAGCTTTCCATCCTCCCACGGTCAGTAAAATGAGGACCCAGATTGTTGGGGGCAATTTGCTGACTCTGTAAACTGCTTAGAGGGCTGTAAAGTACTGTGAAGCAATACATAAGTCTAAGTACTATTGCTATTTTTTTTTCCTAAAAATTCATCCCTGGATTTTTAATTTCATATTAACAAGGAACTTTGTTTTCTCCAGAATCAACTGATGAGTCTGAAGCCGATAAAGTTCACTGCATGAATAACAGTGTTTCTTCAGGCACCTACTCCGACTACTCTCCATCACAAGCTTCTTCTGGGTCTTCTAATGCTCATGTTAAAATAGGATCTTTGCAGACTACAGCTAAAGATGCAGTGAATAATTCATTGTGGGGTAACAGGTGTGTTTATTTTATTAAACTCAAGTTGACTATAGGGATATATAGTTTATTTAACCAAAAAGCTTAAAATAAACAGAACTAAAAAAAAAAACAGTAAATCCTACATTTTTTAAAAAAACTGAAAGTACAAATTCAGCCAAATTCAGAGAATAATGCTTAGGGCCTGATTCTTGTCTTTGATTCTTGATTTTTCTGCAAATCTCCTATCCAGAATTCAGAATTTTTGTATGCTTCATGAATGAAATAAAAATCAAAACTTCTTATACCTTTCACAAATTACCAAGGGTCTGTTTCTACTGAAAATACTAATCAAAGGTCATAGAAGGTTATGTAATGATTATGTGTCATCTAGTTTTTCTCAATCAATATACACCTGTTTAAATTAACTCCTGGACAATTTTATTCCTTCAGGGATATAGCCAATTACTTTTTGAAAGAGGCTTTGACATTGATGGTAAGCTCATTGCTATGTGCTTAAGTTCCATTAGTATTTAAATGTATTCCTCAATTTATTACAAAGGGAGGGAGGGAGTAAGTAAGTAAGTTATTTTTGCTTTTCTATTACTTTTCTCTCTCCCTCCCTCCCTCCCTCCCTCCCTCACCGTCCAATTTCTATTTCATTCCAGTTCTGCTATTTGGATGGAAAACAATTCATTCCAAGGTGGATTTCATTGATAACAAGAAAAGAGCTAAGCACATCAATATAGCTTAGAAGTGCTTCATTGGCCTCGTTGTTCTGAAAATTTGTCTCTTCTGCTTGTATAATATTTTGTATAAAATTCTATTGCAGAATTTAAAACAAATCAACTTTGGCATAAACAGATCACCCAATCAATTTTCGTATTCTACTCCAACCTAAATTAACATTCCATTTGGTAATAGACTGGTTAAACCAGTGTTTCCCAAACTTGGCTATTTTAAGATGCATGGACTTCAATTCCCAGAATTCCCCAACCAGTATGCCTGGTTGAGGAATTCTGGGAGTTGAAGTCCATACATCTTCAAAGGGTCAAGTTTGGGAAACACTGGGTTAAACTATGTATGCAATAATGATCAGGTATTTGTTAACATTTTAATCTTCTGTAATTGATTGTTTTCTGATGCACTTTTTAAAAAATATTTGTTTCTTGCAGACTTGTTCAATCTTTCCCACAACCCCTTGAGACCAAGCCATTACTCAGTCAACGGGAATCTGCTCCAGCAGGAAATTTACAGCAACACAATGATAGGCGTCCAATGAGTGATGCCTTTGCTGACAGTTGGAATGACAGCTCTCACTATGATAACACAGGATTTGTGGCAGAGGAGAACACAGTGGAGAATCCTAGCACTAATCCTCTCTTAAGCTCGAAATCAAGAAGCACATCTGCTCATGGACGCAGGCCTTTAATTAGGCAAGACAGGATAGTTGGTATTCCCCTAGAACTTGAGCAACCCACTATCCGAAATACCCCTGAATCAGAAGTGCCTCCATCAAACCCTTGGCAGAACTGGACAAGAACACCAAGCCCCTTTGAAGATAGGACAGCTTTTCCTTCTAAGCTGGAGATCACCCCTAGTAGCAGCCCTTTACCTGAAAGGAAAGACCTTGTTAAAGACTCTCCTGAAATATCTAGTACTTTTTCTCCAGGTGCACCATGGGAATATCATGATTCCAATACTAACAGAAGTCTCAGCAATGTCTTTTCACACATTCACTGTCGCCCAGAGCTTTCTAAAAATATTATTTCCATCAGCAAAAGTACAGAGCGGCTTTCTCCAATGATGAGAGATTTAAAAACAAGCCGGTTTAAGAAATCACAAAGTATAGATGAGATAGATATTGGTGCATATAAAGTTTATAACATACCATTAGAGAACTATGCAGCTACTACTGATAACGCAGGGATACATGACAGACAAGATAAGATGTTGGGGCCAGAACATGGAATGTCTAGTATGTCCCGTAGCCAGTCTGTGCCAATGCTTGATGATGAACTTCTGACTTACGGAAGTGTAAAGGTCCAACAGCAAAAGCCCTCTGTGACTAAAAAAGTATACCAGTTTGACCAAAGTTTTAATCCTCAAGGATCGGTAGAAGTGAAAGCTGAAAAAAGACTACCGCCCCCTTTCCAACATACTCCAGAATACATTCCCCAACAGACGAAAAATGTCTCTAAGGATTTGGTTAGTCCCAGAGCCTACCGAGGATATCCACCCATGGAACACATGTTTTCCTTCTCACAGCCTTCTGTTAACGAAGAGACTGTCAATACTCAGTTGACAAGTCAGGGATCAAGGGCTGGATTTTTAAGAAGAGCAGATTCATTGGCCAGCTCCACTGAAATGTCCATGTATAGAAGAGTCAGTGAGCCTCATGAAATGCCTCAAAGCGATAGGTATAACAGACATCAGTATAGAGGAGCTGTGGAACGCCAAAGCAGCATTTCAGTGTCTGAATCCCAGTTTCTCAAAAGAAATGGCAGGTATGAAGATGAACACCCTTCATATCAAGAAGTGAAAACCCAGTCTGGAAGCTTCCCTGTTAAAAACCTAACGCAAAGGAGGCCTTTGTCTGCAAGGAGCTACAGTACAGAGAGTTACGGAACCTCCCAAACCAGGCCAGTTTCAGCTAGGCCGACAATGGCGGCTCTGTTGGAAAAAATACCGTCTGACTATAACTTGAGTAACTATGGTGAGAAGCCATCAGATAACCCTGATTTAAAGACAAGGCCTACTCCTGTGAAGGGCAATGAGAGTAAAATGCCTGCTGACTGGAGACAACAGCTACTTAGACATATAGAAGCTAGAAGGTTAGACAGGGTATGTCTGGCATTTCTTTGTAATTCATGCCTTGAGTTTTCTTTATATTCAAAATTTTTGTTTGCAGTGATTAATATGCTATTTGTTAATATTATAAGCCTTTTTCTGTTAAGATAGATAAATGTGTATACATTTCAGGAATTCTTGAAGTGAGAATTGAGGAAAAACATCACTCATATTTAAAAAAAAATATTTCAAATAATGTTTCAGTGATGATTTACTGTATTTTTTAAGTTAAAATATTTATCAGAACACTACTAAACTGAGGCTGTATTTATATTCTACTTTTTTTTTTACATTATAAAGAGAAAATGACAGAATAAATTCCAAACAAAAACTATGTATATTTATGGCACAATCTAAAATTCTGAAGGACATCCAGAGAAACCCCCTAAAATCACTGAGTTTTTTCTGTGTTTATGAATAAGACTCTCTTTTGTTGCACAATGATCGATGTGCCATTCAGTCATGGCAGATTAATTTGTTGATTTCCTTACCCAGGATAGAAGATCAATTACAGGAATTAATTACATATTGATGTTCTAATACCTAAGCCTTAAACCAATGTGTTTGGAAGTAAATTAACTGCTTTAAGTTTCATTTACAGTATATCTAGGTATATTTATGAACTTTACCTAAGTAAAAACACCTCAGAGTAGGCTAACTCCAAGTTACATTACAAATGTACATAAGAACAATGTTCTTCAGTAACAAATATCTGATAAATGTACAGATTAACTCAATGAAAGTTGATGTTTTTTGCACTAGGTAAATATAATTATAAGTCATTGTATTATTTGGAGCCATAATTAGGATGTTGGTGCTTACTCTTTGAATAAAATCTTTATAATAACTGAAATAGCAAGAAATAATTTAGAAGTCCTATATGCAGAGAAAGGAGCAGTGTATCACATACGGTTTTAGGATTTTCTCTGACTCTATTTTTCACAACTAATTCAATCTGAACTTGTAATTTCAGCACAACACTGTTGCAGGGAAAATTTCTCTATCTTTCCTTTGCTTCTGTTTTCATTGTGAAATGAATTCATTATTCCCAGACCTACGAATTCCATGCAAAATACAGCCACTTGTAACTCTTTATCCACTGAGAGTAAAAGCAATAGAGAGAAGCAGTTTTCAGTAGGATAACAGTTTGAAAGAATTAAAAAATACTATTTCCACCTGAAATTATAACTTTATAATCATGTATAAGAAAAGGGAACACTCAGGATGTTCTTAGAAAATTACACTGAACTACACTGAAATAATTGCAGAACTGTTTTTTGTCTTAAACTGCATTTCATAGTTAAAGTGTAAAAAATACTTAAATGTTCAAAAAAATGAGATTATACTAAATGTGTACATGTATTGCTTTTGATTTATTGAAAGACCTATCTCTTTCATAGACGTTCCCAGAACATTTTTTCATCAACCTTTTAAAGCCCTGCAATTTTCTTATTTATTTTGTCTACTATATACTGTTTTTTCTTCATCTGGATTGCCTTGATTGTAGGTTAAATGTGAAGAAGTTCATCTCTGTAGATTCTTCTAAAAATGCAAAATTCAGATAAATAAATATATTAGCAAAAATATTTGAATTATTTTGGAAAATATGAATCATTAATAGTCTATATGATTCATATTTTCCTTATGCTCAAATTTTCTGTCACTTTTTTCTGTTCAGTTGTGTCTGATTTTCGGAGACAGCCTGGACAAGTTCCAGAAGTTTTCTTGGCAAGGATTTTCCAGAACTGGGTTGCCATTGCCTTCTTATAGGGCTGAGAAAAAATGACTGGCCTAAAACCATCCTACTGACTTTGTAATTAAGATGGGACTAGAACTCACTGGTGCCCAATTTCTAGACTGATGATTTAACCATGACACCAAATTGGCTCTTGCCATAAAATTACTGTTACTCTGACCACTATGTATATTTCAGAATCTATTGCTGCATTTGCATGTTTAAATAAGCAAAATGAAAAAGAATGAATGTCTGAAAGCAGTTCAGTTTAGCTATGATTCAGTAAGAGCTAAACTAACCATTTGGTTGTAACAACTAATACAGTCTTTATAGTTCTCTGTTACCGCATATGTGGAAAGCAACTATATCACAGAGCTTATTTTTAGCTTATCTGGTTTTCATGAACAAAAGAAATATACACTGTTGATTTGTATAATCCTATGAATGCAGAATTATAATGTTTTTGGTTGTAATTTCAGTGCTAATTCATCAGGAAATGAAAACTCAAAATCTGCATGGGTTTAATCTAGTTGAAAATGTTTAAGAACTTACTAAACGTTTAATCAAAGTGGTTTAACATCATTATCATTAGAATAGCCATATTGGAGAGTAGTTTAAAAAATACTGATACCTTTACAGTAATTAAAAGTTTGGAAATAGAAGTTTACAAAATCCAAACCATCTCCCTTCACCTTCACTTTTCCATTCAGGATTTTAAATGCATATTTCTACAACTAACACACAGTTGGAACTTTCTACAGGGGAAAAAATTGAGTTTGAGTGAATAGGAGCAGAGAAGTGGAAAGTAGTAGAATTGATAAGCTTATAAACAGTCACATGCCATAATCACCTCTCATTAAGATAACCATCATGTGCTCTATATGGGGCCCTCCTTTTGTACAACTGGTACAAAATTCAGCAGTCCAAACGAGGATGGACATCCTAATGTAGTTGGCAGACAACATTGCTTTTGGAACTGTATTGGCTACCATATGGTTTCTAGGTATAATTCAAGGTATTATCACCCTTAAGACCTTAGATAACTCCAGATCAAGTTATCTAAGGAACACCTTCCGTATACATCTGCCTGTTATAATCAAACTGAATAGTCAAGTCCTGCCAGGTCCCATGTAATATGAGACTGTTATCTGATGAGACCTTAGAAGTGGGCATCTTCAATTGCTGCTCCCATTATTTTGGGATTCCCTCCTATGGAGTTCCTTTTTGCGCTTTCCATCCTGGGTTTCATGGACCTGATTGTTCCATACAGCACAGAAGAAAGATACATTGTGAGTAAAGATTGGAATTTTGCAGGCACATAATTTCGTATAGTTACTACTTATCATTTTGAGGGCAATTTTGCCCATATTATAGATCAGTGATGGCTAACCTTTTCCGGACTGAGTGCCCAAAGTACACGTGCAAACATGCATGTGTGCATAAACCCCCAAAATGCAATGCGTGTGCACCCCCCACATGCACATGCAGCCCCCCGCATGGGTGTGCGGGCCCTTCCGCACGTACCCCATTCCCGTGCATGCATGCATGGCTCCCTGCATGCATGCACTCTCCCACGTGCGCTGCCCCCTCGCGCATGTGCATGCATCCGCCAGACACACCCCACACATGCATGGCAGAGACCCGAAGACCAGCTAGCCAGCGGGAGGCATGCACGGCAGAGCTAAACTGGGACGACAGCTCATGTGCCATCAGAGAGGGTGCCATGTGCCACCTCTGGCACGTGTGCCATAGGTTCGCCATCACGCTTATAGATGGCCTTATTTTTGAAGGAGTTGCCTTTTATTTTATGCTTATCTTGTTGGCCGCCCAGAGTCTTTGGGAATGAGCAGCATACCCGCTCACCCATCATAAATGAATGCAACAGTGGGAGACTTGTCAACCCTTCAAGGTAGACCATGCATACTAATTTATTTATTTATTTATTTATTTGTATCCCGCCTTTTTTATTTTTACAAATAACCCAAGACGGCAAACATATCCAGCATATCTTCCTCCTCCTATTTTCCCCATAACAAAAACTCGGTGAGTTACGTTGGGCTGAGAGAAAATGACTGGGCCAAGGTCACCCAGCTGGCTTTCATGGCTAAGATGGGACTTGAACTAACATTTATTATAAGAAATAGAATCTTGCAAGTCTGAATGCG
This sequence comes from Arizona elegans, assembly GCA_022577455.1. Taxonomy (NCBI): domain Eukaryota; kingdom Metazoa; phylum Chordata; class Lepidosauria; order Squamata; family Colubridae; genus Arizona; species Arizona elegans. The sequence goes on along the minus strand of JAKOOJ010000002.1, from coordinate 135,856,275 downwards.
CTTCGCTCCTCTCTTCCTTTATCTTATGAGAAATAGGAAGCACTTTGTGTGAGACATCTCCTCACAGTTCTTCCGTGGACTCAAATTTCTTTCATCTGACCATTATCTTAGCGCGTCTCTTCCTTCGGTCTTCAACGTTATTCCTTCTATTCATTACACCAACAAAGAATTAAAATTATATAAATGGATAAATATGATAAGTAAATATTGCAGTATTGATCACTTGTACGATTCATCTTTTTATGGACATGGAGCTCTATCCTTTGATAGAAGAGCTTCCCTCTGAGATGAGAAGCACCATCTGAACAGTATGTGTATATTTTTAACCCACATTTATTACTTTAAAAGTAACTCGAAGCAGCAAACATACCTAGTACGCCTTCCACCTCCTATTTTTCCACTACAATAACGACGTGAGGTTGGTTAGGCTGAGAGAGAATAACTGGCCTGAAGTCACCCAGCTGGCTTTCATGTGTAAAGCAGGACTAGAACTCAGAGGCTCCTGGCTTCTAGACCAGTGCCTTAACCTTACATCAAACTGGCTGTCATATGTCACCTCATCACAAAAAAGCTTTAGATAATGGTGCTATGATTTAAATTCTTTTTTTCATCACATTTGTTTTCCACATTGCTTGCGTGAAGTCTCTTTTTAAAAAGAAACTTATGTGCTTAAACAAATGACTAAAATTTTAACCCACAATCAGTCAAATAAAGAAATAATGTTCTCACATAGGAGCATGGGAGACAAGGAGATTAATAGTGGGAAAATTATAATTCAAAGCAGATTCTCAAAAAAATGTGCTTCAATGAATCATTATTCTGAACAACAAAGCTCATATTCTAATCCCTGGAAAAAGTGCATTAATTTAGAGAACACAGAAAGGGAGCTCAGAAAGCAGAAAGAAAAACGAATATCTTATTTCTTGAGATTTGTTTTTTGTTTTTGTTTTTTTGTTTTGCTACATGCTGCTAAAAGGCTCAGATCTAAGATTGACTGTCAATCCTAAATCTGAATGCTAGGGAAAAGAAAAGCAAGAAGAATTGGCTATAGCAAGCTGTGAACATTATTCTTTGGTTATTTTATTTTATTTTTCTTTTAATGTGTGTATGAATGAATATAATTTGGCATTTGTATTTCTTTTAAAATGAAGAGATATTGCTATATAAATATGACATTAGAGAGAAGGCTTTCAGCAGTGCTTATAACTTTCTATGTGATGCTGTCATCCTGAGTGCATGTCTAGAGATTGGTGGTTAAGGGAAGGAATGGACTGGAATGAAACCAAGGAATTGTGGATATTTGCACCAGTGCCCCTTCAGCTATATCTATGTATCTATCTATCTATCTATCCTTCCTATCTTTAATCTTAGATGGGGCTGCACTTCTCCCCTGAAGATTTGTAGCTCTTGTTGGAGTAGGTGGCAGTTGTAGCCAAGAAGGCCTTGACACAGATTCATCTTGTGCATCAGTTGCACTCAGCCCTGGATTGGGGGACCCTTTGGATACAGGTAGTCCTCAAATTACAGCCATTCGTTCACTGACCGTTCAAAGTTACAACAACACTGAAAAAAGTGACTTACGATCAGTTTTAATGCTTACAACCAATTTTCACACGACCATTGCAGCATCTCCATGGTCATACAGTCAAAATTCAGGCACTGGATCTTGACTCTTGTTTTGCCAAGGACATTTGGGATTTATTGCCGTGTAGGCAGCGCTGAGCTGGACTAATTGCAGCAGAGGCTGCTTGAGGTTTGTGTGGGGGTTTGTTCTCACTTTGCTCTAGGACTTGCCAGAAGCGTGGGAGCATTTGGGGAGCCTTGGAGCAATAAAGGGACGGTTTGAACTGCCAGCTGTTTGTGTTATCTCTGTGCCATGCTCTGAGACATCACATTTTGTTCCCAACCCAACTCCAACTTGCTCTTCCATACCACGTTGAGTGACCATGGATCAGCTCCGAGCAGACAATGATCAATTAGCCCAGCAGGTGGCCCTCCTGACTGCACAAATTGTACAGATGCAAGCAGCCAGGCCACTCCGCAAATACCCGGTAGCCGTGCTGGATAAATTTAATGGCTCGCTGGCCCAATTTCCAGCATTTTTTGGGCAGGGCCAGCTTTATATGAGCCTTTGGCCTGAGGACTTCCCCACTGACCAAGATAAGGTGGGATTTTTGATAAGCATTTTGTTGGGTTCAGCGGCGCATTGGACGATGCCTCTGCTAACCCAGCCCAACCAGCTGTTGGATAATTATGCCGAGTTTTGCTGTCAGCTAAGGGCCATGTTTGAGGACCCTCTTAGGGTCCAAATGGCTAACAGACAGTTGAGAGAGTTGCGGCAGGGGCGTGGCTCACTCACCGATTATATTGCTGACTTCCGGGTGGTCTGCCAGGAACTGCAATGGAACAAGGTGGTGCTTATGGACCAGTTCCAGGAAGGTCTTTCGTCAGGGCTCCTGGATGAGCTGGTGTACACCGAATTCCCTCAAACACTCCAGGAGGTTATGCACCTGTGCCTTTGCATCGGACTCCTGTGCCCCCACAACAGATGGAGGCCATGCCTGCACCTTTTAAGGCGGTGCTGCTTTTGGTACTGCTACCTGATGAGTTGATACAGTTGTGGGCTGCACAACCTCACCTGACCCAAGCTGAAAAGGATCGGTGGCACCATGAGGGCCTTTGCCTGTATTGCGGTGGCCAAGGCCATATGGCAGCCAAGTGTCCTACTAAGGCACCCAAAGCAGCGGCAGGAGCAGCGGTGGGAAACAGGCATGGCCCAGCCTAGAGGGTTCCGTACATCAGGCTCAAAGGGCATTGGGCCAACCATCTCCACCACAGACAGCTTTTATGAAGCACCTCGTTCTAGCAGCGAGTGTATTCGTGCCAGGTCAGGGAGTGGTGGAGACTCAGGCCCTGGTGGACTCAGGGGCTATGGCTATGGACTCGGCATTTGCCGTGCAGTGGTCCATTCCCCAGCAGCAGGTGTCACTGCCGGTCATGGTGGAAATGATTGATGGTCGGTCCCTTCGTTCAGGTCCCATGGTTGCCGTGCACATTGGACCACAGGTGGAAAAAGCCATGTTTTATGTTACCTCAGTGCCTCACTTCCCGGTAGTGCTGGAGCTGGTATGGTTATGGGCTTATGGTCCACAGATTGTCTGGTCATCTGGGGCAGTGCAGTTCCCCGGCAATAAGTGTGCCACCCATCGCCTGCAGGCCTGTGCAGGGGATGTGGCATGTGGACCTGGACCTACCTGTGGACTTGGTAGATTATGCTGATATGTTCAGTGAAAAGGAGGCAGATCAGTTGCCCCCGTATCGGTCTTATGACTGCCCGATTGAGTTGGTGCCCGATGCCAAATTGCCAGTGGGTCAGATTTACTCCCTGTCAGAAACATAGTTGGCTGCGTTATGGGACTTTACCGAGAAGAATTTCTGGAAGGGGTTTATTCAGCCTTCTACCTCTCCATTGGCTGCACCGGTATTCTTTGTCAAGAAGAAGCCTCTGCTGTGATTATCACAAGTTGAATGTGATCACAATACGGAACCAGTACTGCCTTCCGCTCATCCTTGCTGCGGACCATGCGGATTCACTTGGTCTTCCACAGGTCATTGCTAGAACTAGTATCAGCTGACAGTTCACATCGACCAGCTCTACCACCTCCAGGATCAGTAGCCCCTCAGGGAGAAGCAGAGTATAAAGTGGACAGCATTTAAGATTCCTGTCAATTGAGGGGCTAGTTTCAGTACCTTGTGGCATGGAAAGGTTATGGACTGGAGGACTGGTCCATGACTTCCACGCCCAGTTCCCACAACATCCCAATCTGCGTGGTCCCAGTGGAGAGGGCCCTGTGGGGGGATAGTGTCATGCCCCCGGCAGAGTCTGAATCTACGGCGGAAGATGAGCTGGAACAAGAACTGACAGTGAGTGAGAGGGCAGATCTGTTAGCCTTAGAGGAAACTTTGGAAGGGCAGAGTCAGTCCAGGCAAGGCTGTTCGGAATTCATAAGGCCTGCAGGCAGGAAGGAGAGACAGAGCTCAGATGAGGAGCAAAAACCACCCCTCCTGATGCAAAGGCTCGGAGAGTACAGAGAAGGCGTGATCAGTGCAGATAGAGCAGGCCATGCGTGAGGAGAGTGCCCCACCCAGTTTCACCAGGCACACCTGGGGAATGAGACTTAAGAACACGTCGTGGGAGGGGCATTTGTCAGGAACACTGAGTTCCTGAAGTGTTGTGTGCTGACGTTTGAACTTGCCAAAAGTCCTTGCATTCTTTGTTGGAGTTCTGGACTAATTATCTGAATCTTTTGCTCCCTGAAGTCCTTGCTTGACTCTTGTTTTGCCAAAAACATTTGGGATTTATTGCCGTGCAGCCTTGGTGCAGAAATCGCTGGCTGGACTAATTGCAGCCAGAGGCTGCTTGAGCTTTGTGTGGGGGTTTGTTCTCACTCTGCTCTGGGAGTTGCCAGAAATGTGGGAGCGTTTGGGGAGCTTTGGAGCAATAAAGGGATGGTTTGAACTGCCAGCTGTTTGTGTTATCTCTCTGCCGTGCCCTGGGTCATCACAAGCTGTTTGCGGCTTCCTAAGATCACATGACTACATTTTACAACAGTTGTTGAAACCAGCATTTCTGGTATTTGGCAAAACTGGACATAATGAATCATTGGTTTGCTTAATGAATAAACTAAATCAGCATAGTTTGTTTTGAGACCTAATAGGAATGGAGTAAGTCAGGATCTCTGTCCTTTTTCTAAATTAGATTCTAGATAGTATATAATGCATAATCTTTTGCCAGTATGTGTTCATCATAATTGACACAGAAATAATATACTGTATTTTCCAATATACAGCAGTAAATTGAGTAAAATCAATTTTAAGATACAGCTTTTGATGGTCAAGTTTAATAAATGTTGTGTTCTGTATGAAATTCACCTGTTGGGCTTATTGATGTTTAGGAACTAATATGTCAGTTGTGAAAGATTCAAATATCCAGCCACATCATGTTTTGGTGTGGTTAAGTTTATTCACAAACAAGTATTATTTTATTTGACTTTTTAAACATTTTTGTCTTCCCCCAAATTTGGTGGTTTAAACTACTTTTTCTTTCTCAAAGTGCTCTGGACCGTCTGCATTTTCTTCCCAATTTATTTAGTTTCTGAGATGACATACGATATTTTATTGTAAAGAGGTAAATAAAGTATCTCAGTGTTTCCTTCCTCACAAAGTTAACTTGGTTTTGTATATTAACTATGATTTAGAGACCATTGGTATGAAGTTTGCTTTTTTTATGTCAGTGTCTTTTTATGGTACTGTAACCATTTTATGTACAAATAGCACTCTCTGTGCTTCTGTCTTACAGTGCATGCATAAATAAGCTCCTTATTTCTTGGTATTGTTTGTTTGCTTTAATTGAGACTATGTGAAAATCATATATGTGCAGTATTTTTTCTAAATAAGCATGTGTGTTCATATCTCGTCACGTGATTGTTATTTCCTCTACTCAGACTGCTGCTTATAAACACAACACTGTTAACCTTGGCATGCTGCGCTCTGGAGGTTTGTCAGCAATGCATGCGGGCAGAAGCATGACATTAAACTTGCAGACTAAATCTAAATTTGAAAACCAAATGCATCAAGAGCTACCTCTACCGAAAGTAAGTATGAGATAGCTTGCATATATCAAAGTCACATAATAAATTCTCCTCCATACTCCTCTCCCTTTTTAGCTCATTTCTATTATTCATGCTTGTGTCCCAAAAGCGATCCAAAAAGCGAAGTTAAACCTAATTTGCCCATGTGACCTCTCTGCTTTTCCAAGTAATTTGGCTCAACACATCTCAGTCATGCTGCTTTCTGCTCTTCTCTTGCAGACTGATGTACAGAACTCCATATGTTAACCAGAAAGATCTAAGAATTATGTTTCATGTTGTCAATGTTTAGAGATGTCATGGGCCATTCAGCTACCTAACGTTACTACGAAAAGTTCATTACAAATTCTTTTAATTTAAGATAGCATTTCAGGAATCAGAATCTACAGATACTATATTCCTGATTAAGACTAGCTTATAACTCAAGAGAAATGTCAGATGTATGTCCTGCTCACATCTTTTACTGTATTTGTGTGTTTCTGTATGTAAACTGTTATAGAGTTAGCTATATGTGTAGCTATATGTTGTAGCTATAAGTGTATTTAAAAATCCAGATGGGATATATCCCACAACATTTTACAGAAAGTTCTGAATGAAGTTCAAATTCATCCAGTCAATTTCTTGGGCAGAAAGAAATAGGCTCGTGATTGTGTAAGTGGTATTCTAAAATATATTATAAGTTCAAAATATTTTTAACTTGTTCAACTACACACAAATGGGCAAAAGATGTTCTGAATAGAGGATATGAATTAACAGAACCAAATTATAAAGTATTCTTTTGTACCTGTGTCCTGACCCTGAACACAATTATGCAAGTAATGGGACTTGCATCATGATATAGCAATGCACATTTTGATTCTTACCCACTTTGCATTACTGTATATACTTATGATATTGATCCCTCTCTTTGTGCTTTCTAGAATTAGCAACATTAATAATTTGCTTTCATTTTATTTCTTTTCTTTTTTTAAAAAAAAGGAACCATCCTCTTGTGAGCAGGTATATGTTTTTTTCTCAGTGTATAAGAAGGTGTTGGACATCACTGAAACAAGCTAGTGGGTCCTGGCATTGAAATAACTATACTTTGATTTTCCCCATTGATATATATCCTTTTTTATAATTGAGCTGATTTTGCATTTCTACATATGAACTTGAAATTGGAAGAACTAATGAATTGTTCCTTAAGTTTGTGTAGTTTTCATCTAATGTGATTCTGACATCTTAATATGATTTTCTCCCATTAATGGAAAATATTAATCAAATTTTAACTTATGACCATGTCGTGTAAGAATGCAGAATAAATAGAATTCTTCTATCCCATTGCAAGCTCTTGTTTATCCACTTAAAATTAAATTGGATGTAGGTATTTCTACAAATACAGACCACTGGATTCATGTCAGACTGTGTTGCTTAAGGCTAGTTCCCAAGCATACAGAGAAATGTTATAGAGCAGGGCTGTCAAACTCCCAGCCCACAGGCTGGATGTGTCACGCACTGGCCATGCCCAGTTTAGCAAAGGGGGGGGAGTCCCGATACGTCACATGACGCCACCGGGACAATGTGAGTTTGGCACCCCGTTCTAGAATAATGTCATAGGATTTTCTTTGGATTAGAAATGTACTACTACCACTAGAATCTTTACAGGATTGACATTTATGATTCCTGTCTCCCACCTTTAAAGTGTAAAATATGTGCATATTTATTTACCTCGACCAAGTAAGGCTGATAATGCCAAGAATATTTATAACTAAAGAAAGGAAATGAGTGTGTTATTAAAAAACATGTGATTGCTTCTTTACAAGCAATCAAAATATGCATAATAAGATGTTTTGGTAATACTATGAGTAGTTTAAACTAATCATTAATTTCAGTCATCCGTTGATCTTCCTGTGAATTGGACATTCCTTGATTAAAAGGTTCACTTAATAAAATGGCGATCAAGTCTCCATGTAAAACTCTCTAATGAAAATTCATTCATTCATTAAAGATTAATTAAAGTTAGGAAAAAAGGGCTGTACAAGGCATTCAATAAAAAGTATTACAAAATTTCCAAACTAAAGCAGTTGTATCTTTTCAAGCCTCATTTGGTTGGCAGTTTCTACCAAAGTATAGTTTCTTAATTAAATGTTTTACAAAGAATGCCTAAGACACCTTTTTTCTGATATGTAAAATTCTACTGCAAAAAAAAGTTTGACTCTGGTAAAGTTCATTCAGTTCTTTTATTATGTTTTTAATCAGGAGTATATGATTATTCTTCCTATGATTATTTTATCATTCTGAACTTTATGTTTTCATATAGACAAATGCAGTAAAAGGACCTGTATATCTAATTCCAAATGCTTTTATTTTTTGGACATTAAAAGCATTATACCATATTACAGTAACAGTGTTAAGGTCCTGCAAGATGGTTGTTTCCTTGATGCATCTAAAATTAGTAACTCAACCTTTAAATACAGAAATTATTCACCTATCATAATGGATGTCATATAATTTCTTTTTTTTAATTCTTCCTCTACTTAAACCAGCCCTTTCATATTTATAACATAAAAATTACTATGAGACCACAAAGATTATATTGTTATGGTAATCCTCATCTTACAACAGTTCATTTAGTGACCAAAGTTACAATGGCACTGAAAAAAGTGACTTATGACCATTTTTCACAGTTATAACCTTTTCAGCATCCCCAGGGTCATGTGATCAAAATTCAGATGCTTGTCAACTGGTTCATATTTATAGCCATTGTTGTGTCCCAAGGTCATGTGATCCCTTTTTGCGATCTTCTGACAAGCAAAGTTAATGGAGAAGTCAGATTCACTTAACAACCAGGTTACTAACTTATCAACCGCAGTGATGTATTTAACAATTGAGACAAGAAAGGTCATGAAATTGGGCAAAATTCACTTAACAAATGTCTCACTTAGCAACAGAAATTTTGGGCTCAATTGTTATCATAGATTGAGGACTACCTGTACAATCCTTATTTACTTATTCATTCATTCATTTATCTGCCACCAATCATACTGATATAGCTACACTGGGGCAGCTTGAAATAATTATAGTTCCATTCTAACATTAAATTTTGGATGGGAGAAAGAATTGATCATTTTTCTTCCATTTGGATAATTATGCCTGTTATAAAGTATTTAGAAATAGAAACCAAGCCTTCTATCTTAACCGTATTTAAACAATGATAATATTCTGATATTGGAACCTTCTACATATTCTTTAGAAGTCTATTAAGGTCTTTATCCAATTTTTAGCAACCTATAAAAGTATATTATAATATACGTATCTAAGTACATATGTATATATTGATATTTATGTGTGTGCATAATTAGTAAATTGCAAGATATGTATTGTGTCTATACAGTTATAAAGTAACTTAGTAAATAAAAAAGAGGTGCTTGCATTACTCTGACTAAGTAATGTATCAATATTTTAAAAATAGACCCCATCACAACAAAGCAGCATTTTAGACAATGGACAGGAAGATATTTCTTCTGGCAACCAATGGAATCCATATCCACTTGGAAGGCGAGATGTACCACCAGAAACTGTTGCTAAAAAGGTAACATATATCACAAAAAATGAATGCTGAAATAATATAAATGTATAAAACTAAAACTGATACTTGCCAGTGATCTCAAAGTTATAATTGAAAATCTAGGAGATTTCTCCCCTGCACATTTTTCAGTTGGATTTAAACATGGTTAAATATTATATTGTTACTTACATTAATTCCATCTTGCCCATGGTTTGAAACTAAAATTCAACATTGTAAATGAGTTCAAATTATGAGTTTTTAACATTAATCGTAGTCCTGATACCATGGCCACACTAAGCTGAATCTGTAGAATTTGTTACCAGAAAACAATATGATAACTAACTTAGGTGGTTTCATGAGTATATTGGATAAATTGTTAAGAAGGTATCTGTCAAGGACCAGTCATGTCACCTTCACATTAGGAATAGCATGTCTCCAAATAAAAGATGCAAGACAACAGTGATAGGAGAAAGGTAAGTTTCCATTTCCTGCTTTCAAGGAATGACTTTGAGAAAAAGATGCTGGAGGATGATGGGTTTTGCCTAATCTAATACATATTCCTGTGAACTGATGTGAAATGGGAAAGTTCATTTAAAGAAAGGGATGTGGAAAGAAAGCTCACAATTTGTTTCATTCTTTTCTAATTTCAAAACCAATCATAAGCATGATTACTGGCATTTTTATTTATGCTGTTTTATTAGTTTATTTATTAGTGCCAGAGGATAATTTATTCAATTTACATTACAGTATTTGTTATACTATTTGACTATTTGACAATAATTTGAAAAGTGTTGTAACTTAAAGAGTGCAAGTTTGCACATAAAGGTTATAAGATCAGTGGAAACAATAGAAGGTATTATTTCAATCAAACCGTTTCACATTGTTTTTCTGGGGGGAAAGGATTTTATATCATTTATGCAGTAGATTCTATCAGGATACCTAAATTAAAGTAAGATAAAGATTCGCAAAACAAATTATTAAACAGATGAGAAAATGAATTTAAAAATTATTTATCTATCACTCTCAATTGAGAGTTTTTTGAGCATGCAATATTAGCAGAGCTTATTTCTTCTCATTGCATTTGACTCAGAGTAACTTATTTCTGCTTTACTAGCAAAAAAATTCAAATATACAGGTCATCCAACTTCAAAATCTTTTTAAAAAGTTAAACTTAGAATGCACACTCAAAACAAATTAAAAATCCTAGTAATTCAAATGTAGACCAGATATCTTCCAGAATTTACGTTATTCATATATGGTGCTTCAAGTTTTAAAATCAGAATTTCATAATAATACTTTTATGTATTATGAATTATCTTTAAAAAATCCTGGTTTCCATACTTGCAGCACCATATATGAAAATTGCATGAAATAATTCATGAAAGCTAAAATTATCCTAATTTTATTGATATGTGTGATATATAGATAGTCCTTGTTTATCAGCTGCTTGTTCAGTGTCTGTCCATAGAATTCCCCCAAAAAGTAGGTTTATGACCGGTCTTTCAATTTGCAGCATCACCGCAGGCATTTATCACAATTCAGGCACTTGGCAGCTGGTGCACATTTATAATGGTTACATTTACAATAGTCACAGCATCCCACAGTCATGTGATCGCCATTTATGGCCTTACAGCCATTAATAGGGAAGTTGGCATGAAATTGCAAGTCATAGTTACATGACACCACACTAATATTTACATGAGACAGTGGTAAAGCTATCAGTTTTCTTGGAAAAAATAAGTAAAAAGTAAAGTAAGTAAAAACAGCAGTGCTTCCATTTTGTGATTCTCTGCTCACTTAGTTTCAAGTGTAGTTGAAAAATTTTTAAATGAATAAAATGCATGACACTATTTTTAATTATAGCTATTTGCAACTAGAGCTAACACTTGACTTTTGAAGACTAAGAAAAGGTTTGTATTACTATAAAATTTTATGGATTGTTTTTTGTGATTATATACATTACTGGCCTAATGGATTGATATTATACACAGGCAGGTAGCCATATTCAGACTTTGATGGGATCGCAAAGTCTACAGCATCGTAGTCGAGAGCAGCCATATGAGGGCAACATGAACAAAGTAACAATCCAGCAGTATCAGCCACCGTTGCCAATACAGATCCCATCTCAGAGCTCTCGGGCACCACAAGCAGGAAGGTGTGTCATCCAAACTAAAGGACAGAGGAGTATGGATGGTTATCCAGAACAGGTGTGTTGCAAAATATCATGTGGGTAAAAGAATTGTTAAAAGATTTTGAGAGAAGCTCAACATGATATCATATCACACTGCAGTGGTTTTGCACCAAGTATCTGGTTAAGAAAGCAATCTTTGTCTAGTTTTCTTTAACAAGAAACTTATGATTGGGTTATAAATTTGGTCTTTTTTTTCCAGCTCATCAGCATACAAGCAAAAAAACCTCTGAATTATATCTAGTTCCATGTGTGAATCAATCAAATTTATAATTTTAAGAAATTCAAGGTTAGCACTGAACACTATGCAAGCAGTTTCTGAGAGGAATGGACAAAAATCCTTCAGAAACCTAGAATATTCTTTGCAATTCTGATACAGTTTTTCATGTTCCGAAGTAAATTATCCAAACCAGGACTCCTTCTAGTTCAGAAGATTTTTTTTTTCTGTAAATTGCTGAACTTCAAAAGAGAAAAGCCCAGGAACAGGTTTTGAAATGCTTCATTAAGGAAAGGAATGTTCCAAAGTTTTAAGAATGTTGAGTTTTGCACTTCCTTTGCTCCTAATGATTAAGATTTTTGTATTTCTCTATATTGTATTTATTACTAGCTTTTGTTGACAATATAAGGATGATGAAATATATATATAGCAATGCAGAATTTTACTCTAGGAATAATATTTTCTGAAATAATGAATAAAAATCACCAAAATCAGTCTTACTAAAATAACAGTAATTACAGCACAATAATCAGTGGAACACTTATATTTATTATCAGAATAATGCAAGAATACAGCATAACTCTGTGTCTTTTATATATAGTTTTGTGTAAGGATAGAGAAGAATCCAGGACTTGGATTTAGTATCAGTGGAGGAATAAGTGGCCAAGGAAATCCATTTAAACCGTCTGATAAGGTAATATATTACATTTTCAAAAATGCAAAGGCTTTCAATCCTTAATAGGCCATTTGGAATTTAAAACATATAATCCTTGGGAGAAGTAATTAACTGCAATTTCTTTATGGTTAATCTGTTTTTAATAATTTCACATCTTTTCTTCCCAAATGTGCTTGATTCTTTATTGTCTTTTATTCAATTAAGCATTTAGAATCTTTGTTGAAAGCAGTGTTTCATACATATACATATAGTGTTACATACATATACATATAGTACAGATGCATTAACATTTTTTTTGATGCATCTGTAACATTGTATTAAGACAAGTGCTTGCATTTATCCACCAGCAGAATTTAAACAAATGGAAAGCTCCATTTCTGTAGTTCTTTAGTAACATTGTACATGTCAAACACAGGAAAATCCGGAAGTCCAGGCAGTTCAAAGAATATAAAGGTTTATTGCAAGGTTATGCTGTCTACAAGAATCTGACCTACTAATGGTCAGAGCAAATAGGCAGTAAATAAGAGTCAGTGGAATTCAAGGTGGCCTGATCTTAGATCTCTTGTAGGCATGAAGGGGCTCAAGACTGATGGCGCATTTGATGCCGACGTCAGGCTCAGCCTGGTCATCTCCTACAGTACATTCAATAGATGTACTGAAATTCTTGAAATTCTGTTTCTTCCACATGTTAATTCAAGAATACAATTTAACATTTAAAAAAAATCTTTGCTGATACTGTTTTGTTTTATAGCAAAAGATACTATTCAGGGCAATATAAAAACTGCTAATATGATATAAATCTATACGTTTCATTTTGTGAGAGACAGAAAGATATCTCAACACAGAAAACATACATATGTATGACAGTTTCAGAGGTTGTGGCTTCCAATCCAATAAAATTATAGATGAACATGTATACCTGAACAACAGCTTTAAAGCTTATGGAAAACTTACAAATCAGCAAAAAGATTGCTTACCACTATTGTAGTGATCATTATTAGTATTATGACAGTTACTGATTTAATCTATACAAAAATCTTTAATGAGTTTTCAGTTGTCTAATCTCTGTTGCTTTTGACTTGTAGGGTATCTTTGTTACTAGGGTTCAGCCTGATGGACCTGCATCCAACCTGCTTCAGCCTGGTGATAAGATTATTCAGGTAAATGAGAACTGTTATTTAATGAAAGCATGGGTTTTACTGCAGATATCCTTGCTCATCTCCATGCTGTCATATTCCACATTACTCTGCCTGCCCAAAATAAGTTTCAAATGGTCTGAGACTGATATTCAAGTGCTAAAGTGCTGACAATCTGCACAGGATTGCTACTCTCACAAATAGACAATGGATTTGTTGTTGGCTAAGTATGAAGAAGAAAGAGGAAGCAGGTTGTTTGAATCAGATAGTATGTTCTGAATAGAAATAGTCAATATTAACATGAAGTTTGCCCAATATTTACCTAAGACCTATATTATTTACTTATAGAACTTGGTATTTTATTCCTGAATGTGAAGCTGGCTGAAGAGACACCTACGTATAACTTTAAAAAAAAGAAAAAAAAAAGCAGAATCAAAGCAGGATTTACAGTACACCACCACCCTCTTTTGTGTGTGTGTGTTAGCTGACTGTCCAGTAATATAGCCAAATAATTTTTAGGAAGGGATTTGATTTACCCTGTAAACTATAATAATGAGATTCAATGTTAACCAATGTAACCCCCCCGAGAATTATATTAATTTTTATTTATCAGTTTATGTTATAAATATTTATGCTAGCACAGGGATAAATCCATTTTATTGGATTTTATTGTACCCAAAATACAATTGCCTTCCAATTCTGTATGGTAGTTCACTACTCTAAATAAAGGAGGAGATTTTGATTATTTTCTCCCTTTGTTAAAGCTTTTTGCCTACTTTTATTTTACAGTTTACTTGTTCTTCAGTATCACAGCAGTGAAGAGTTTGAATAAGTAATTTTTATAAAATAAAAGAAAAAAAAATCTTGTCCAGTTACCTCATTGAGTCTATTCCTCATTAAACTGTAGAAGTCCAGCCTGCACTCAAGATGTTCTCTGTGGCAATAACCATTTCATAAGACATTTAAGTGCACACCCAATCTGTGATTTTATGCTTGCCAACACAGTCCTGTTCCTCAAGGATTTGCACTATAAACGAACATCATTACCATGCAATTTTATTTCAATGTCTAAGGCATAGTGCCATTCTGTATTCATATCAGATAAGAGCTTCAGTGTGAACATTTCTTAATCTGATTGGATCACTGACTCATAAAACTTGTCCCAGGAAATTGCTGAAAATTCTTATGCCTTTTAAGCATTTTGCAGTAAATAAGCAATTAATTAAAAAAAACATTTCCAAATTAGGATTTTGTAATCTTCCACCATTTATAAATTTTCAACTAATAAATTTAAAAGAATTGTCTTTTGTGTATTGAACTGGATAGCCTGTTCGACATGCTTGCTAAATTAATGTGCTTTTATTTAAGCCAATTAGTCATTATTTCCAAAGCATGCATGTTTAAGCTTAACTACCAAATAACTCAATAAGATTTCTTTCCAAGTCAGCATACTAACAGCACAGCAAATCCACTGTTGGATTTAACAGTACTTGCTCAAGTAATGTGAGCTACATTCAGACTGTAGAATATTCAAATTTGTAGTGATACCAGCAAGACGACTGTGGCTTATAATGATCATCAAGTGCAACTTTGATGGAGTGGAACCAAAAGCTAATCATTTTATTGAAAATGTTGATAGACAAGCAGATTTCTATAGGATAAGTTTTGGGATCCGCTCTATCAAGATGTTTCACAGACTCTATACTCAATTTAAGTCACTGATCTACACATTTATGGTTATTGGTATGGATCTGGTTCACTTTTATATGTGGCATGTCTCTTTGTCAGTGGAAACATATTTTAAGGGAATAACAAAACTAAGCTTCTGTTGCACTTGCTTTTTAAACATGCTTATCATATATCCTACACAATCATTCCCTTTTTTATTATTCAAATGCAATCACTCTTTGAATCCTTCTTTTCCTTCTCTTTGTCTCATTCATTCCCTTTCCCAGTTATCAGAGCAGTGTCCTATGTTGGCATCTACAGAGAAAAATAAATATATAAATCAATTTTAATAAATATGAGATACAAATTCATAATACAAATAAACTATGAAAACCTCAATACTTATTTTCTACAACTGTCTAAGTTATTTTAATATTACCAGCATTGTCATGTAATAATACATGTTAGGCTTAGGTAAAGAGGCGTTTCGTGAACTTGGCCCCTCAATTACTATTAGAGTGGATCTAGAATTCAGCAGTAGATAGGTTGGTAAGTATACATATGTAAGCATAAGTGGAAGAAGCCAGAATGTATAGGTAAAGGGAAAATTGAGGGGTTACAGGAAGAGGAAGAAGTTCGTAGCTTAGGTTTTTCTACTCTGGTATTTCCTTGTTTTAGGCTATAGGATTTCTTGCATTCTTTGTATATCTAGCTTAATCCAAACTAAAGATAGATACAATTTTAGTTATAAAATGGGGATGACCAGTCTGTGAAGGACAGATGGATCAAAACTTTGCAAGAAGAAGTTACTGTTTGTGCATGGTTGGTCTGGCTTGATTTAACTTTGACTCTGCATGTGGTCTCTCACTAAGAGAGCAGGTCTTTGATTTGAAGATTCTCCTGGCTTTGTGGCTCCTGCTAGAACAGGAGGTGGAGGCCCTGGCCAGGAGTTCTTTCACCCAGTTTTGGCTTGTGCCAATTATTGGTCTTTTTGGACTACCATGACAATAGTGACTCACATCCTGATCACCTCATAGTTAGACCACTGCAGCCATTTAATATTGGATTGCCTTTTTAAGGTGACTTGGAAGCTAATACTTGTCCTGTCTGTTTATTTGCTAACTGGGTGATTTGGCGGATTTAATAATGTAATAGTTAGACCTTCAAGATAGACCAGACTAGGAAATCAAATTCATGAAGATCAATATTACTTTTATTTTAAAGTTATAGTAATAGGTCCTTGCAAGTCTGAGTGCACCTCTCCCCTCTCTTCCTTTACCCTTGTGTGAACTAGGGAGGGGCTTGTGAGATGTTTACATGCATTAGAGTTCTAGGCCAGACTTGGGGATTTTGATTACCTGATGATTACCTTGGCAGTCACTCTTCTTCCTGTCCCTCAGGGCCATACTCTCTCTCCTCTACATTAACACTAATGATAGTATTGGTACATTGCTATTTTAATTGCCTCCAGGTCCATCTCAAAGTGCTGATTGTCAATGTTAAAACTTTCCATAGCTTGGTACCTGGGTATTTACAGGACATCTTCCTTGACAAGATTCAGCCCACCTTGTGCATACTTTTCTGGGAGGATATGCCAAGGGTTTGCATTGCATGAAAAGTGAGCAGAGTGGAACCTGAGGTTTTAAGGGAACAGAATGCCACTAATCTCTTTGCCTTTAGGAAGGCAGTTAAGAGCTTATTGTTCCACAGAGCATTTGAATGCTGATGATGGAAAGGCAATTTGTTAGTTAGTTAGCCATAGTAATGAGGTGATGCAAAGCAAAAGGCTATTTTATTTTTACCTACAGCGTCATCACAATAGATGTATGTTCTCTTTGCTTATATGTTTTGTCACCATTACACTGAGAGAGGTATAAAGAGAACATGTTTCCTACAGATTCAGAACATCTTTATTTATCTCTAAGTGTAACATCCTGCCATATTTTTTTTAAAAAAATCTAGACAATAGATTGAAAATAAATATTCACTCATGACAGCTCGAAGGAACATAATTATAATGTTAGGAAATTGATATGATGTCAACATCTTACCATAGATAAGATAATTATGGAAATAATAGGATTTCATAAGTCTATTTATTTATTTAATTTCTATCCTGCCACAGCACACAAAGACCCGTATAAAGCATCCATGGTAAAACTATCTCCATGTTAGCATATCTTGAACTATTAGTTGCTTACAGCTTAAAAGAAACTGTTCTGAAAAGAGCATACTCGGCATGGATTTTCATTATATGTTTTTCAGGAGCCGTACTGATGACATTCAGTTAAGACCTAAATCATAGTGAATTCTGCCACCAAGTAAACTTAACCCATTTTAAAATATCAAGGGTCCTTTTGCAGATAATGTTAGACATTTGCAATTCCTTCTTGAACGTGACTAGAGGAATTCTAGATTGAAAATGACTGCCAACTTGTACACTCTCTTCTTCCCATCACATTGGGTCCTCAGGTTTGGCTTTGCTTTATTTTTTTTATACTTTAGGCTTGGTTTCCATGCTCATTTCTGATATGGTTAAGTCATTGTTAGAGCTTTTCTTTGCTAACTGAGCAATATGTGAGTTGTATGAGTGAGTGGTCTTAAAAAATATGTGTGCTCCCTTGTCAGAAACACAACTAATAATTGCTGCTGAAATCTATCAATTAATGGATTTTGGCTAATAGACCTAACTTCCACTAAAAAAAAAAAAAACCAGGTAAAGAATGTCGAATCAGGCAGGGCCCAGGAAAGAGAACAAGGGTTTCCAGTAGCATGCCCTGCCTACTGGGTGAGTAGGTCAAGTGTTGAATTATTGTCAACCTTGCAGAGTGGAAGGCCTTTTTCTGAATGCTGAAAGCTTCAGGTGAGTCTTTGCTCAGTGTTTTGTTTTGTCAGATTGAAAGAGGAAGAGAAAGGTCCTTCTTGGTGGTACATTTCTCCATTCAGAAGATGTATTCAGAGTGATAAAGAATTGACATAGAATCTCCTACTGACCTTATACCAAAATAAATATAGAAATTGGTCCTTTGCTCTCTTGTGTAAGTGCTGCAGAGTGAAAGGCCTGGAGTGCAATTGGCATGGACTCTTCAAACAAAGCAGGGCCAGAGCATTTTACTTCATTTATGGGCAACATATTCAGCATGCTTTAAAATACCTTTTATAGTTGTTTAATTATTGTTCACAATCTATTTGGTTACATAAGAGCCAGGGAGAATAATCATATTGAAATCTATCCTCTGATAATTAATAGTTCATACATTTAGCCTGGAATGTTTGAATTGTCATGAAATGATAGTTCAATCTGTAGTTGTTATAGATAGTCCTTGACTTACAACTATATTTGTAAGAATTTACAACCAGAATTTCCGTCACTAAGCAATGCAGTTGTTAAGAGTCATCATATGACCAAACCTGATTTTATGACCATGGTTACTGCATTCATTAAGTTAATCACCGCAGATATTAAGTAAATTACTGTGGTCATTCAGTGAATCCAGCTTCCCCAATTGACTTTGCTTGTTCCAATTGACTTGGAAGCCAGCTGGGAAGGTTGCAAATCATGGTGATGCTGTAAATGCAAGCTGGTTGTCAAGCTGCTGAATTGTGATCATGTGATCATGGTCTAGTGGGATGGTCATAATATCAAGGATGGGTCATATGTCGTCATGGTTGTAAATCAAGGATTATCTGTCATCTATAATGGATCATTCATACATACACATTATAACTGAACAATACACTTGATAAATATGCATGAAAATAAGTTTGTCTTTATGCTAAAATTATAATAAACCACCCGCTAGGTCCAGTTCACACAATGAATTAGCCCACTAAGAGTCATTTGGACATGAACATTTACTCTTCTCAGTAAACTTTTCATGCAAAATGGCTCACAGAAAGTTCCAGAAATGGAGAATATAAAATCTTATTTTGTTATTGTTTACAATTTTTGAAATGATATGGCAAATTGTTAGTTTTAAATGTAATCTTACTGGAACTATAAACTTTTGTGGAATGTTTCTACTTACACTTTTCTAAGACAAATATAAGATTTACATAATTACTATTACTAATGTAGTTATATACAGATATGTGACTTCCTGGGGACTACTTAATTAATATGTGTTGTGGTAGTAACCCTAACACTCTTCCAGTCTAAATTTGCCTAGTCCTAAATAAAATGAGATAAGGGTATCAACTACTTACTACAATTAGTCCCCTAAATCAAAATGCTTTCATCTGATTCCCAACATCAAGAATAGGTTCCAACAGGAGAAAAGTGCTCAGACCCAGGACTCCAGAAAGGATTCACAAGGTAAAATTTGGCTCCCTGTACGCCCCTGAGATATGTGGGCTGTGAATCTTTCCCTAGCCCTTTATTTCTTGTGTATATAAGTGGGCAAAATGGTGTTTAAATTAAAACAACAACAACAACAACAACAAAACAGGTCTGGAAACCATGTACAATAATTGGGCCTCAAATGCATTCCATTTTCACTGTGATAATTCGCATCCCCTTTATCCAGAGTGTAAGTGGGCAAAACAGAAATTATCCCATCTTAAAAGCACATCTGTGTTGTGAAAAATAAGGTGTGAGAGATTCTCCCTAGCATATAGATTATGTTTCAGGCTTTCAATAGAAACTGCTTTTGTTTAAGTACCAGTTATCAATAAATTGGGCGGTGGCAAAGTAGCCAAACCACAGCCACAATACTTTCCTTTTTCAGATTTCAGAAACTGGTTATTACCCTGACTTGTGGCCAACAAACCTGGGGTGGTTTCATGGTAAGTTCGGCAATGAATTCAAACCTAATAAGAATTGCTTTCAAACAAAATTAGCACTGAGGTTCTGAAATATATTTGTTCTTATTACAGATGGCCCGAATACACAAGAAGGATTGGATTTTTCTTAAATCCCACTTGTTTGTGTCTAAGCCAATCCACTCCAAAGCATCATCAACACGCTTCAGTTAAGGAAGCTTAAAGTTTGCCTATACATTGTTTTGCCTGCCTCATGCATTAACCGAACTTACCAACTGAGGACGTTTTTCATTACAAAGACTACCTTCTGTTTAAAACAAACAAACAAAAGACAAATGAGAGAGTAACTCCCATAATAGAAATAATTGTTTTTTCAAGTCAACATATTTTCAAGAATTAATCTTAGGGAAATGGATTATGCGGTATACAAGGATCCGTTACTTAGACAACCAGCATGCAATTCTTATTAAAGACAATGGTGTAGGTTTATGTTTGAAGGAGATCATATATGATCTGTCGGATCAGTATTATACCTCCATTTAAATTTTCATCTTGCACTTTAGCAAAACATGTTGCCATTACAAATTATAAATGTCCATGACAATCGTGAATTTGAAGTGAAGTGGTATCACTGCAGGATGGAACCAAGCAGATCTGTTTTTCTTGGTTGCATATTTCCCATCCTCACATTCTGAAGTTTACTGTAATTCTAATTTATCTTATGTTTCTAAGCTTTTGAGAGACTTACCATTTATAATTTAATTTTGCCCCAAATGATCTTTTTTTTTCTGCTTCCATTTGTGTCACCATCTGGGAGCATGTACTATCGTAGCAGGGATTCCTCATGCATCCTCAGACTTTCCAGCAGTGTTTGTAGTCACTTGCCTCTAAAGTTCAGGGGAAAGCTGTAAAAGAAGGAAGGCCGAAAGCTTGCTTACGGTAAAGTAAATCAACCAATATACCATGTGTCAGTTTATCCATGCTGCATGTTTAGGAATCACATACTGATCCTTTGATTAAACGCCTTGGATAGAAAATGTGATCGGCCTTTGCCCTGCATCACAATTTGCATCACAATCAAATTAAATAAAATCAAATAGAATTTTACAAAAAGAATAGTTTTGCTCATTTCCAATCAAAACATCATTTTAAAAGGTTATTTTGCCATTAAAAAAAATAAGATAACTCTGGAGTAAATAGATGAACTATGGCCTAAATTAGAGGTTTTCAATTCTTAGCTGGGAAATCAAATTTAGGCCATCAGGAAATGAGAAAGGGACATACAGACAGACGTTTTTGCATTTAAGGCTACTTACTACAACAGGATGGACCATCAGCCTTTATATAAAAAAAAAACCTAAATAGAGGCCAGCATAAACCTGGCAGCCAGAAATATTCCTCTAAGGTTTTGCACATGAAATTCAAGGCTTTGTTGAATGTCTTTTATCTGTCTGGAATTTGTACTCTTTCTCTTAAATTATTTTCTTGCTGTTTGTTAAAGCAACATTTAACTTAATTAAAAAAAATCTTTTGTGTGTGGACTCTCTATTTATTATTACACTTCTCACTTTTTCTCTGTTATATAAAAGAAATAGGTTGACAATGTATATATTACTATTTGTTCCTTGGTATCCTACTCACATACACATGTGGTATGCACACATGATCAGTCAGGCATTAGAAAATAATAATTACTGTTCAACTATACTAGGGAAAACATTCTAACTCTATGTGAGAAATTATTTCTTCAAATTCACCTAAGCAACTAAAAATTAGTAGTTCAGACCAATATTCACATTTAAAAGGTAGATAAGTTTATTTGACATATGTCAACAAAGAAAACAAATCGTTCACATCACAGAATATATTTATTATTAATTCCTAGCAGTATATTTTAATGCAAGGTTAGCATATAAATTCTAACAATATTAATTTCAAGATATAAACCAGATATTAAGAAACATTTTCAAATAATGAGCCAAACTCTCTAACCTATAGCTATTTTATTCTGAGCTGAGTTCCCCATCAGTAGTAAATTTTATGAACTATGGAACTTAAAGCTAAAGTGTCTGCGTAATGCAGGTATCAGCTACCTGCAAATAGAATGATAACACATCTCAGTGTATCTGTAAACATTTTAATATAATTTCTACAAATTTCATTTTCATTTCATTTTCATTTTATTAGATTTCTATACCGCCCTACTCCCGAAGGGCTCAGGGCGGTGCACAGCCAAACAATAAAAACACATACAATATAAAATTTAAAAAATAGAATAAAATCAAATTAAATAATTTTGGCCCCGACAAATTTAAAACCCCAAACTTTTAAAACCAATTTAAAATTTAATATATAAAATACTAAAAGATACTTAAAATTTTAAAAATCTTTTATAAAAGAGGGGGGAAATTAGGCCAGGCCGGCCTGGTGAAATAGTAAGGTCTTTAAGGCGCGGTGGAAGGTGTGCAGATCCGGGATCCTCCGTATCTCTGGGGGGAGCTCGTTCCAGATAGTAGGTGCCCCCACAGAGAAGGCTCTCCCCCTGGGGGCCGCCAGTCGGCATTGTTTGGCTGACGGCACCCGGAGGAGCCCCTCTCTATGGGAGCGTACCGGCCGGTGGGAGGCTATTGGTGGTAGTAGGCGGTCCCGCAAGCACCCGGGTCCTAAGCCATGGAGCGCTTTAAAGGTGGTAACCAGAACCTTGAAGCGCACCCGGAAGACCACCGGGAGCCAGTGCAGCTCGCGCAGGAGGGGTGTTACATGGGAACACCATGTCGCTCCCATTACCACCCGCGCGGCCGCACTCTGCGCCAGTTGGAGCCTCCGGGTGCTCCTCAAGGGGAGCCTCATGTAGAGAGCGTTGCAATAGTCCAGGCGGGAGGTGACAAGGGCATGAGTGACCGTGCGTA
This sequence comes from Arizona elegans, assembly GCA_022577455.1. NCBI lineage: Eukaryota > Metazoa > Chordata > Lepidosauria > Squamata > Colubridae > Arizona > Arizona elegans. The sequence goes on along the minus strand of JAKOOJ010000002.1, from coordinate 135,833,525 downwards.
ACGAGTCCCGATCCAGAAAGGGACGCAACTGGCGAATCAGGCGAACCTGATGAAAAATCCTCCCGGTCACGGCCGTCAAGTGCTCTTCTAAAGACAGCCGTGAATCCAGGAGGACACCCAAGTTGCGAGCCCTCTCCATGGGGGCCAATGATTCGCCCCCAATAGTCAGTGATGGCATCAACTGACTATATCGGGACATCGGAAACCACAGCCACTCAGTCTTGGATGGGTTGAGCCTGAGCCTGTTCCTCCCCATCCAGATCCGTACGGCCTCCAGGCACCGGGACATCACTTCAAGGGCATTGTTGGGGTGATCTATAGAATAAAAATTTATAAATCTAAATACACACCTTATAAAGTAGATTCCTAGTAATTACATGGTCATGTCCATTTTTTTTTTCTTACAATATAGAAATACTGGAAGTTTCTTACTATCTATTTTATTTCCTCAATTAGTCTGGAATTTCTTGATAGTTTCCCACCTCACATAAATGTTAATAAAATTTGATCTTCTTACCTTTTTCAATAAGTTTGATTAGTTATTATTGCTTGCTATTATAACCTTCTCTAAAAATCAGTGCAATTAAAAATAGTAATCTAATAATTATATGTTGTTACTTGTTATTACATTGTTTCCTTTATGAGATGGCTGGCCATATACATTTGATATAAATAAATAAAAAATGGTAAAGAGCATAAAAGCCTCTGAAGTAAACCCAGTCATTCTCTATCTAAGGGGTCATCATTAGTGAAATAGGATGATGCTTCTGTGTATAGTTATAGATTTTATGAGAGAGTAGTGAGAGCATGTATATTGCATCAAACTCAAAGAAACTCATCAAAGAAAAATTGAGAATTTGAATAAAAGAACCTAAGACCACATTGATATATTTCTTTTTAAATTTTGCCTATGGTATAGATAATATTTTGTCATATTGTCCATTTTCAAAGACTATGTTGAAAACACAAAAAGGGAAGGAGGGAGGGAGGGAGAGAGGGAGCAAGGAAGGAAGGAAGGAAGGAAGGAAGGAAGGAAGAAAGGAAGGAAGTTGGATAAGGAGCATCAGGCAAAGTGCAGAAAAAGAACAGTAAGCAGCTAAATCTAGTTTTGGTCAATACCATTCACCATACACTACTTGTGGATTCTATTTTAAACTTTAACCATCCTTGCTTTTATGAGTAGACTGACTTTTCTTCTTTAGAAAAGTCTTCTCTTTCTTTGAGAACCTCATCAACTCCATTCAACCATAACAGTCTTGAGTTTCCTCTTCTCAATACACCACTGTTCCTTCATGTATTTCTTTTGCAATTTAATATTACATCCTATTTCAGTCTTTCTATATACCCAACTCTCTCTACATATTTTTATATTGATAATTCTTTCCTGTATCCAATCCACATTGATTCAGCACCTAGTTTTACTTAACTCTATTTTTTCTTGTTTTCCACATAAAGTTCTGAAATAATGCATTTCCATTGTATATCCAACACTCACTTCCCCACAACATTTATTTCCTTTAACATTCATTTCACTAAAAAAGCACATCATTTACCATCATTACCATACACGACTAGCATCTTCCCAACTTTAGTAACCATTCTACCAGGATACACAAATTTAGCTATTTGCTTTAATTTTTTACAATGCACATGTTACTTGCAATCATTTACGCCAATGGCAGTGTCAAACATGACTGCTTTGATTTCTTATCCATACTCATTGCAAAACAGTCTAACAAATGAATCTTGGTAGCGCAATGGTTAGAGTACAGTACTGCAGGCTACTTCTGCTGACTGCCTGCAATTTGGCAGTTCAAATCTCACCAGGCTCAAGGTTGACTCAGCCTTCCATCCTTCTGAGGTGGTAAAATAAGGACCTAGATTGTTGGGGGCAATATGCTGACTCTGTAAACCACTTAGAGAGGGCTGTAAAGCACTATGAAGTGGTATATGAGTCTCAGTGCTATTGCTATTGCAAATGCTGTAAATATTAGGTTCTTTGCAGCAAGCATTATCTTGTAGTCAAAGTACATATACATCCACGTCCCCAACAAATCAAAAACTCTCTTTAAAAATTTACTCAAAAATAAATCAAACAATCTATTGGACGTTGTTTAATCATTGCATTAAGTCTCACACTTTATTTGTTTCCTCATATACTGCTCTTGTCGCATTCAGCAAACAACTTTCAACTCCATACATATGCAAAACATCCCGTTATTCAAACCTATTCATTTCATACTATGGCTTTGAGCAGCCACAATTTTCACATAACACTCCAAATAAGAAAAAGTTTTAGGTTATTAACCTCAAATTATACCCTTGCCATATGAAACTCGCTCTGCTAATGATAAAGTCATACTACCAGCTATACCAGCTATAGTCTTCTTGCCACATGTAATTTTATTTCAAGCATGCTCATATTAGGAGCTCTAAAGTCTGCTTTGCAAGCCAATATAATATTGTCTATCCCAACAACCAGAAATTACGTGGATTGTCTTAACACACTCAAGATATTTGAGATATGATTACAATTTGCTCCAATATTTTTTCTATCCGGGCATGGTGCTCAGACCTGAACTAAAGAAAATAATTATTCCAATAAAAAATACTTTTTCCTTAAATGGATTTTGCAATTATTGATTTTCTCCTCCATTTGCATTTATTTCTTTCCCTCATACATTTGAACAAGCTATAAATTGTCATGCTAGCAAACTGACCAACTACAGTATAGTTTGCCTCCAAGTCAGAATTTGAATGCACAGTTTTGGAAACAAAAAGTAGTTTGTTCAAACCACAAGAGAGTATAAAAATGGGATGTGTGGGACAGGTGAAGGAGAATCTGTATACATAAATTAAAATTCTGAACGACAACCTGCATAAGAATAAATTAAAAAATAAAACTTGAGTTCTAAAACATGGGATTTATTGCAATGATTATTAGAAATAGTTGAAATTGACCCAAGCATAAGGCATGAAACTCATATTCTTTATTCAAATGAGCAATTATGCAAGTAATATGACCAGACTGCTTCAATTATACATGTGTTAGAATGCTCAAATAAAATGCTAAACTTTGCATGTAGATTCTAATCTAATAAAATCCAAGTCTTGGAGAAGTCTGGAGTAAATTAAGGTTAGTGATATTTTCAAAAATAAATTCCATATTCCACAAATAGTTGTCTTAGATGATACAGCCATAGGACATCACAATAGTTTAAATAGGAATATTAAGCACATAACCCCCCCCCCCAATCCCTATTAGAGATATTCACTAATTCAGGCTACAGTTGGGGTGGGGAAACTTCATAACGTAGATTGCTTCCTTCCATTAACACTGAGCATTTGATAGACTTCTGATTGGTGCATATGAAATGTTGGTCTGATATAAAGGCTATTTGGATTATGACACAGCTGCTGTAAGCAATTAGTTCACAAATTTTACTCTGTGACCTGGTTTATTCTGTTCCTAACTGTTGGAACACTGTTCCTATGTCTAGCCATAAAGACATAGTTGATTTAGAAGTTGTGCTACATTCAAAATCTTTCTGGCCTGGAATAATAGGCAGAAATGGTTTTGGGGAACGGCTGTTGGAGTTCAGTAAGTGGGAAATTCCTAGGATTATTTAACTGAGTGCAGTTTTATGCAAGACCATTATCAACTTTTGTTGTTCTGCTGATTCTTCCTCTGTTTTCTTGGTGGAATTTCAAAACAACTGGGAAAAACTTGATGAAGATAGTGACTTTTGCCGTATTCTAATACCTTCCAGATGGTATATTATATTAAAATTAGGGTTGTGTTTGTTTAAAGGCAGCTTTATTCTTTAGAACTTGAGATAATTGATAATATCGATTAGATAGATAGTTACAGGGTTAGGGTAGATAATAAGTAAATGAGTTGATAATTGATAGATACATGTTATATATAGATATTATATTTGATATATATGATATACGTATATATGTTTATATGTATGTATAAAGTCAGAAAGAAAGTTTGCTTAAGAGCTTGTTTGCTAGACAGAAATGCCTGAGATTAGTACTTGATGGCTTGTACAATGAAGCAGATACCAGATTGTGTCGTTGGGCCTGTTGTTCATTTCTTATGAGGCAAGGTTTTATTTTTTTCAAAGCATTGTGAGCTACACAGGACATCCTAAAAATATTCCAATTCAATTGATGTCCGTGACCAATCTATTTAGGAGTTTTAAATTTGTTTCAGCAGTCTCAAGCTCCTCTGGGGGTCTTTGCTTAATCAATAAGGAAGGGTAAATAAGTAAATCTCTTGCACGCAAAGCATTCCGAGCAGCAAATTACTTTTTTTAAAAAACAAGATCAATGCATGCATAGCTACTTCGCTGCTCATCCTCATCTGACATTTTTATAGAGAATTCAGTATGAGCTACTGAGCATGATGATGGGAATTCTAGAAGTACATGGAGGGTACGATGCTGGAATGACTTCTCTAAACTGAGCAAATTACTTAGACAAACAAAATACAACTCTATTGGCATAATATGGGAAAGACATCCAAATAAAGTTGATGGTTGCTTAAAGCCATGCTGTGAAATTTATACAGATGTTTGAGTTTCAAACGTGTACAAATTTCACAGCATGTTATTATAATGATGCTGGCTGGGGAATTCTGGGAATTGAAGTCCTCACATCTTAAAGTGATCAAAGTAGAGAAACACTGTACTACGGCATTGCTTTTCTAAATTATACCATATAATTCAGTGGTTGATCTTTAAACTATATGCCCCATGTTACTAAATTCTAAAACACTTACTTTTTTCTATTTTGTCTGTTGCAGGCAAATGGACACAGTTTTGTACATATGGAACATGAAAAAGCTGTATTACTGCTGAAGAGTTTCCAGAATACAGTAGACCTAGTTATTCAACGTGAGCTCACTGTCTAAATATTTTTTTATAAATAATAAAATATGCCTAACATTTTTTGCCAATTGCTGGACCAATGGCAAATATAGTGCCAAATGTATAATATTATATGTTAGTAATGATTACCCTGGGGAAAAATAACTATATAAATATAACTTCCAAGTGATTATGTATTATTTTTCTTTGTAAGTCTCTGGCTATGCATTGGTACCAGCTTATTTTTAAAATATTCTTTTTAATTGTTTCTAGATGTCTTTATTTCAGGACACAGAAACACACACAAGTTCTTTACAAATCTTAGTCTCCATCAAAATTACTGCCTCACAATTGTTTATGTTTTTAAAAAGAAAATTATATAAAGTTATAATTCCCATAAAGTATTTCTATCTCATATAAGATATAAATTATTTATAAAGAATATTTTAGTAGTTCTATATTCAGTAACATGAGAATTGAACTTAATGGGATTCACTTCTGTAGAAATAGGTCTAGAGTTGTACTGCAGACCTGTTAGCTTTTTCATTTTCCCCTTTTTTTACAATGTAAATACATATATATCTTTTAAGAGTGCAATATCCAATTTAAAATAACATTAAATTTATTTGGGAGGGTAATGGGAGTCTACATTGGCAAAACCAGGCTTTTCTCTGCTCACAATTAATTATTTAAAAAAACATATATTCCTTTCCAAGATTTACCTCAAAGAAGCTTAGAATATAAATCACAAAAATAGTAACAGTAAAAGATGTTTAGTAGGGACATCAGTAGATACTGAATCAACCTGGTTGATGGTTTGCAGATGGTTTGGACTACAACTTCCATAACCTCCAAGCATCCCAACCTCTGTTTATGCTGGCAGTTCGGGCTATATGTTTAGAAGACACTAAATTAGACAAGCTGATGTAAGCTTCTGAGGATTGTAGTCCACCATCATTAGATGAATGAAATGTTACTTTGAGTTACCAGAACATTCCGATATGGGCAGGCTTAGAGTGTTACAATTCTGAACACAATGATAGGAAGGAAAGGAAATTCAAGTATTTTGTTGCCCCTCACATAGTCTAAGAAATAATGTAATTGAATATTCTTGTAAGTCAAATGTCAGGCATCTGAAAACTGCCAAGAGTCTTTTGACTGCTGTGAGATAGAAATTTCATAAATGCATAAATGTGCCACCATACATCCAATTTTTACCAGCCAAAGATCTTTGAAAACAAGCCCAACTTTGGAATTCGGGAGTTAAATTTTTTTGCCATAGATTGATTAGCGCAAGAGTCAAAAACTTTTCTAAATATGATCAAGAAAACTTTCATTTTTTCACAATTTGTGTGTGACCATAAAGTAAGCTGTTTCTTGAATTTTGAATACTATGCTGCTATGGACAATGTCTCCGCTTTGTCTGTAATACGCAACCAACCTAGTAAGGGAAATAGTATTATTCCCATTGGTATCCTGGACTCCAAACAATTAGATGATCACTTGCATTACCAACTTTGTGCATTGTTTCTAGAGTCAAATTAGTCTTAACTGCTGGAAAATTGGTGTAAAAAACTTCTGTGCAGAAAAATGTCGATACCAAAAATTTGTTAAACAGGAAAGATATCCCATAAGGTGCACATTAGCACAATGTGCAAATAAAGGGATGGCTTTAATAATATTAAATACTCGGGGAGGGGGATATGAATTTTGCTATGTACTTCCAGTTTGACTTAGAACTGAAGACGTAGTAAATAGAAATTTACAGATTAATCCATAAAATATTCTATAGACTAATGGCAATGTTTAGTTGTTTTAAAAATTAGTGCTTGTCTAGATGAGATTTAACTTTATTGTTCAAAAATATTACTCCAGGTTGTGGGTGAGAAGGAAATTTCTTTGATTCCAAAGATAGATACTCTATGGTTTAAATAAGAGGCCTTGGTTTGGAATTATTCATTCCTAACAAAAATAACTGGTTATCTCAACCTGAGTAGAAAATTAATTATGTAACAAGTTGATACTTATTAACACTTTCCCCCTAACCCTTTGTAAAAACCTTGTACAAAATTAATATTTTATCTTCCTAGCGATAAAAAAAAACATTTAAATAATTCACAATATAAATTAGAACTCTGCTAAATTTTAAAGGAAAAAAAAATGCTTTGTAGGAATGCAAAGATCCTTTGCTTCTACATTTTAGCCATGATTTTGTTCTGCTATTCTCTTAAAAAATAGCCCTTCTTTTCATCTTAATTACTGAAATCATCTCAACCAATCTTAAATCATATAGATTTGATTAGATTATGACATCAGTAAGGAAAGTGAGACTGCTTTGCTTTTTCTCTAAAATGCCAATATAAATTAATTATCAAAATCAGCATTGGGATGTGTATTACACTACACTTCTTCTTAAAAGCACAATTGCACCTTGGCAACATGTAGTTTGGAAAAGTGCAGTCGGATGTATGTCCTAATTAGCATTGGTTGTTTTGATCCTTTTTTTTTAAAATGATATCACAAAGCAGTGAACACAGCATTTCCAACTCAAGTACTGTCTTAATTGCCATACATGGACAGCTTTCCCCCAACAGAATAATGTTTATGCTATTTAGGGGCCTTTAAGGAATCTACCTTTTTGAAGGGCATGAAATCATTAAGAAAACGTAATTCCCTCCTTCTTCTCAGGGTTAGTGTGAGTATAAAGCCAATTCATGTTTTCTCTACTATCACATTCCATCACGTCCTAGTAGTCCTTCTGAAGTTAACTATAGCTAGCTGAAGTTCCCATCTTGCAACCATCCAGTTAGGGAATGCAGAGGTTGGGAGATCAAGAAACACACCCGATGACAATGGCAGATGTCTTCAGCCAAAGTACATCACATCCAGCTGAGTGCTAAACATCCATGGCAGAAAAGGGAGCTTAGTTGGGAAGAAGAGTTAAATATGGAAATCTTTCTCTCTTCCCATTCCCTTAAATTTATAGAGCATCGGATAAGGAATAACGTGATCTTAAGCTGTTAGACCAGCACCAGAAGACCCAGATTCAAGTCTACCTTTAATCGTGGAAGCTGATTGGGTGGCTTTCAGACAGTCGTTCTCAGCCCAACCCACTTAACGGGGTTGTTGCTGTGGGAGAAAACGTACCCTGCTTTGAGCTCCTGAATGAAAGGCGGTGATAAATAAAATATAGTGCTCCACACAATATATAACATTTATTCAATTTGTGAAGGACTGCAGGTGTGTCACTAATCCCACCATGGTCTTTAGACAGTTCTGAAAAACACAGAGCAGAGACTATATAGCTAAAATCTCCCTTCCCGTTTCCAAACAGGTAATCCAAGCAAATCTATTCAGTCATCTTTGGCAAGGCTTTTTAAAGGCTCCTGCGAATTCCAAAGCAGAAGCTGAAGCTTAACTGCTCCGTTCAGCTCCTACTTCTCATTCAAATTGGGTTTTGCTGCATTTGTTTCCATGGTGACAGTTGTACTAGCCAACCCTGACTATATACAAAGGCACTCTGCCCAAACATGCCTTAAAGCGTGATTAAAAGAACCAGGAGAAACGGACAGCTCTGGGTTTTTTGGCTTCCATTCAGCAGAGCAGCTGTTTATTGACACACACACACAGACACACACATACCGGAGAAATAGGACTTTGCTGTGAGGAGAGCAAATGGATTTGCATCTGTTCCTACAGCTAGGCCAATTTGCCTATAACAGACCTTCTACAGAACGATTTTAGCAAGCTTTTGCTCTCAGAACCCTTCTTACAGATTTTCTTCCCAGGACTATTTATAGAAAGTAATATAAAAAGCAATCTAGTTAATAAGATGCTATATGGAATCATTTTAGGAGGTACAATAAATTTTTAAACATCACCTTGTAAGTACCACATGGCATCATTTTGGTAGGTATGACATTTTTTAAAAAAATCAATTAAAATAAGTGCAAGGAACTATCTAGGCAGCCATTTTTAAAGTTACCTTTCATACAAGTGCTTCTTTAAAAATTACAACTGGTTAAAATTAGACTTCTGTTCTTCTCATACAAATGATGTAAAGTTTTTAATTCATGTGTAAATATTAGTATGAGATACAATTAACTATTAATCAGGAAGGCACATTAGGACAATGGTTAGGAAACTGAACTGTTTTGCTATTGTGAATTCTATTTTGCCCTTGCTGCCAATGGTGAGTAGCATTTAAAATCTCTCACAAAATGTATTGTCAAACTTCCCAGTTTTGTCAGGATCGTCTTCCTTCACTTTGTAGCTGACAGATTCCCTTGGTAGCTTTACACGGCAATATCAGATTTATTATTACTTTCATAGCTTTAGCGTATCCTTTTGCACTAAGGACATCATGTTAAATTGGGACAGATTTTTGAATTCAAATCTAATTTTTTTCATGAAGATTTAATCACTGTACATCTATAAAGAATATTTGTAGCTCAGGGTTGAAATGAGGGGTCCTTGGTATTCCTGGACTCAAATTATTTTCTTGCAAACATTTCATTATTAGTGCTTGGAATAGATAGCACTGATATTACTTACTTTGGGTAATGAAACGTCTTCAAGAAAACCACCTCATTGTAAATCTCATGCCTATGACATTTTGGAGAAAATATATTCTTAACTGAGGAGCGCATGAAACACTTTTTCACAGCAAGCTGTGCCTCATATTTCTCAGTAAAAATATAAGCATTGTACTGAGCTAGCTTGTGAGTGTTTTGAGTTCTGTTTCTGGCAACAGTGCATGCCTTTTTTTTCAAAATGCCCAAGCAAATGAGAAAAGTTATTGGTAAGATTCAATCACACCAAGAGCAACTGACTGAAGTTTTCTATGCTTTTAACTTTCATGTTCCTAAAGTAAAAGGTGGAATTGAAGAGTACTTAAGAGCTATAAAACATTATTTTTAGTAAAATACCTAAGATCCATTTGGAATTATTATATTTTTCATTTTGTTCTTGTCTGCCTTTATTATCCTACATTCCAAACAGGAGACTATTAAACAAATTTTAAATCAGAAGTTAGAATTAATTTTTTTTAAAAATGCATTGCTTGTAGTTTAAAAACTCACTTTATGTACTTACAATAATTAATCCTGTTTGAGAAATCCAACAGCGACACCCAGAGGCTAAGAATATTTGTCTCAGCACACAAATTCTTGATAGTGTATTCTTTTTTTAAAAAAATGAATTCAGACTAGTCTTGAATCTTTATGAACTTTAAATGTGCATTAAGTTTCCACACTATTTCATTCCATCTAGAATGTTCATGCCCCTTTGTGAAGTTTTATTCTGAACATCGATAAGCCACACCAGTTCAGCACAAGAGGCTGAATTTTTATAAATCGGGGCCTTTCCTGCCTCTTTGCTAGCTTAAGTGGCTTAACACTGGGCAAGACAAAGACTTATTAGTTACATTTTTCTACTTGTGAGTACTGTAATCAAGTAAAAACCAACAACTTACTTTATTACAAATTTTACCATTTTATAAAACACATGTTTAATTATAGAGATAGCTGTATTGTAATTAATATTTTGAAACAATTGTGATTTTGAGCTTAAATTATATACAGAACTGTCATTTTTGTATGTGTTAAAAAGATTGCTATATGACAAAATACTTTTCAGTTTAATTACAGTATCATTGTAAATAAGGCTGAATGAAGAATCATTTACTACTTTATGAACATAGATTGTGAATGTAATTCAATGTTTTGCAGTATACAGATTTACTGAACTTGAAAGCTGCTTCATTTTATGTGAAAAAGTACTTTAAAGCTATATTTTAAATGAATTGATTCAGTGAAATCAATTATCTTTAATTTGCACATACAGATAGTATCTTTCCCATTTTACTTTGTGTATTGACACTAACTAGTAAGGTGTATATTGTGTCTAGAATGCATTTTGCAGATGCTTTCTGTACATAAAAAGAATACAGGGACTCAAACAATGCTGTGCAGCGTATAGCAGAGCCATTTTCGGCTTTGATGTACTCAAATTTTTTCAGTATTTAAAAAAAGTGTTTTGAATAATATATTAAAAAGTCTATTGTATAAATAAAGTCACCTTATTGTAAACATTCTGCCTTCAGAGCAATGTATTGCAACAATTTCATCTTGTATCACTCACAGAAAGCAAGTATCAATAATCAGCAGCAAATTGGTTTTACTTGTACTCAGATTCAGACTTAGTTTTAATTTTTTAAAGACTTCCCAAGTTTATCTGAAGCATAGTTTGGAACATAAAAGAGCAGCTTTAAAGGTTACTTTCCTAGCAGCTACCAGCCTAGAGAGAACATTTGCTCTCCTGGGGTTTTTGAATTTTGAAGGTTGATGATCCTGCTGTAGCTAAAGTTCATATAGGGTGGAAAGCATCTGGCAGAGCTGGCTAGATGTAAAATATCTCTTTCTTTCTCTCTCTCTCTCTCTCTCACACACACACACACAGAGAGTTTAATGCACTAGTGTAGCCTTTATGCTATCCTTAACTTCCCAGCTGCTAAAAAGGTCAGTGTCTACTGCTTTACACAAGAGCATTTAAGCATACTTGTTGGAGATTATAACTAATGCCCAGAAGCACCTCTTTGATCTGTAAGAATTCCTGCCAGCATATTTAGAAAACCCAAAACATTTTATTATATAGACAAAGGCAAACATCTAGAAGATGCCATAGCACCCTCTTTACCTCTAATCAGCACATCTTCTCTTTCTCTATAATAGGCGTTCATTTAGTGAATCAGTGGCCAGCATCTAATATCAAGATTCTAGAGAAATCACCTCTTACTGGAACAGTTGATTGGGGTAGGCAGAGGTGGGGTTATATGGGTGGAAGCTAGACCCCGGTAGCCAACTATGGCCCCTTTATGTCCTTTGGACTTCATTTCCCAGAATTCCTGAACCAGGAGCCACTCCTGGCTCAGGAATTCTGGGAGTTGAAGTCCACAGGTTGTAAAGGGGCCATAGTTGCCCACATCTGAGTTAGAACCATCTGTCTCAAGTTTGTATTCAATTAGGATTGCAGTTTTTGCAATCAACCTCAGTACTTGCCAGTATCCAACAAATAATTCCATATATTGCTGAACAGATAGTATTTATACAAGGAATTAAAACCTTAGTCTTAACACTGGTGATTCAACAGTACAACTCATCAATTAACTGAATGTTTACTTAGTATTTCAGGACTGGAATTTGGCAGTAATCCTCACTCAGACAGGGACTTTGTATCAGAATAAAATAATCTGAAAGCAAGCCAAGTAGGATACCGCAATGAAATAAGTGTATTTATCCTTTCAATTAAGAAACAAACAAACATACGAGGACAGAATACAAATAAAACATTTGGAAAGGGTATTTACAATGTGATATTGTGTTGGGGGGGGGAGAATGAAAGGATTAATAGAACAGAACAGAACCTCACCAGTTTGCTTCCTACAAAACTAATATTTGCAATGATGCCTATGAAATCCACAAAAACCATGAGAGCCTACCAGCCCCAAAGTTGGAAATACTCTGGGTTAAGGTACTACTTCCTACTATTTGTGATACTCTGTATTGTGTGTTTGTTTCATTAGTATTTTTTGCATTTATAAACCTGTTTAAATGCTATTTTTGAAATTGAATCTGATTTTAAAATACATATTACATTCATGTACCAAAATACCAATGGTATTTAGTTTATACTTCTTCTATAATAGCCTTCAGACCAAAGCCTTAATATTTGTATACATGAATAGCAAACACATTTTTGGGGCGCTTAAAACTTTTAAACAGATTTCTAAATGGCTGAAAAGTACCAAATATAAAATTAGAACATGGCCATACCAGATATATATGTTGAAGGGACAGAAGGCCATAAGTAACCATTTGCTTTTTCTGGGTAGAGCCATATATCACTCACCCAAATATATGCCATACAAGTATGGCCCCAAGGACAACCTGAGTTGCCTGCAAGTAGACTAAAATCCTTTGAGAACCCTAGAAGCAATTTCCTAGCATATACATTTTCAAGTTATGTTCCTCAACAACAAAAACCATGATCTTCGTTCTTCAGAAAGTAAGATGTTGCACACTTTTTAGTTCACATCAGCAGCAACAGTAGGAATCCTGCTTCTCAGATACTCAAGAACAGCAGCTGTTCCCTTGGCCAGAATAGCTGCACGGGGAGTTCGGAAAGGGTTACCTTCCAATAAAAGTACTCTAAGAGAAAAATAGAAATCAATTAGAGCTGCTCTTCATTCAGATGCAGAGTCTATAAGAATACAGAAACATTCAGAGGGAGTGCGGAAATCCATGGAGACTCCTCTCATTGAAACTGCAGAAAGCTGAATCAACATTTTCAAAATGCTTCCATTCGCATAAGGGTTTTGCTAGATTAAACAAACATTCAACAGCAATGTTGTATATATAATCTATTTACCTTTCAGTAATACTTTTGCCACTTCTTAAAATGTCATTTTCTCCTCTACAGGCTACCCTTGAAATCATGTCCTTTCAGTATCTCTCTTTAAAGTCTACTTTCTATCTCAAACTCTACTCTCTATCTCAAAGGAAGACCTGAAATCAGTTTCATATTTTGATTGATTGGTTTTTCTTACAAGCTTCTCTTGCAGTTCTACATGCAACTTGCAAGAGAAACATACTACATAAAAGAAGCCCTTATCCATTCTAAATTCTTGAAACAAGGTCTACACATCAAAAGTCTACACATTAAACCTTTTTTGGGCCTTATTAGCATTCTGAACAATAATTATCAGTTTATTTAATTTAAAGCTGAACTGCTCTAATTTAGGTAATTAATTGCATAGCCATCACTTGGAAACGTCAGACAATTGAGTGTGCACTGGCTTCTTCACTCCCCATTGGAGAAAGAAGAATTTGATTTATTTAGACATGGCCTTTCCAACAAATTGATTCTGAGGTTTTTATTAAATTGAACTCGGTATATATGATATTCAAGAATTTACTTAGCTTGATAGGGCATAAATCTGCTGGATCAGAATGCTCTACTCACTCATGTCCTGGTCACTTCCACATGGATTGCTGTAATACGTTCTATATGGGGCTACTCTTGAAGGCAACCCATAAGCTTCAGCCACTCCAAATGTGGTGTTGATAGTTATATGTACACTTAGATCAGTGCACATTACGCTTCTGCTCTATGAGCTGCACTGCTTAGCAGTCTGCTTCAAGGTTCAGTTCAGGTTGCTCATAATGTCCTCTAAAGCCCTATATGGCATGGGGCCAATTTATTTGAGGGACATCCCCCCATTCAATTATATCTACTTGCCTAATTAGGTCCAGCAGAAGACCATGTTGCGTGGGGCCCGGGGTAGGGACAGGGGTGATGTGGAGCTGGCAAAATGACCATGCTATTAGTGAGATTGTTTTCGCTCTTGTGCAGATTGTTTTTTACAGTGTTTTTTTACAGTTTTTTATTGTTTCAATGTATTTTAAAAGGTTTTTTTTGTTTTTATGATGTAATTTTTTGTTTATTGTGTTTTTAACTCTGTTCAGCTGCTCAAATTGACAGCTGAACAATTGAACTTATTTGAACAAATTGAACAAATAAGTAAAAATAGCAGCACATGGCAAAGTGCTCCTAACTGAAAATGGTGCAAACTAAACTAAGGAACAGAATATTATCTGATGCGCCATATCCACAAATCACTAAATAATACATATTTTCAAAAATAAAAGCAAATCAGTTCAACAGGTATCAGTAAAGCAGTAAACCCTCGTACGAAAGCCCCAATAAATGTTTGTAATGCTGTTTGTAACAGTATTTTGGTAAAATAAATATGCTATTTAGAAACATTCAAAGCTAATGTGGTCACCTTAGATTGTCACAATTCCCAAGTTCTGGTGGAATCTGTAGGAGATCATTATTTTGAAGATCTAAAGTACCGAGATTTTCCATCTTCTGTAACTGTTGAGGATCTAGGGATCCAATCTGATTATTTCCAAGAAGAATGGCTTCAAGAGTCGGGATGCGATAGAGGACATTTGGAAATATTTTAAATCTATAAAAATTAATACGCATTTTATTAGTAAACAGATAAGTTGAAATAATTTGATTACATTGAAGGAAAAAAAATCCATGGAAACAGAACCAACAGTATACTGTTGAAGCCTTGTGATCAAGCTAGGGAGTAAATGCGACAAACTATTCTTTTAACACCTTATTGAAAAACATGAGTGATGAATGATGACATTACTATATAGCAAACTCTAAACACATGAAATTTATAAAAACCTTAATTATAAGGAATAAAATACAAAGAATTATTTTTAATGGTAGTGATTTTTTTTTTTAAATAATTTTGTATCCTGAAAAGCCAATTAGCACTGCTTGGGTATTACCCATATTTTATTTATTTTTATTTTATTTATTGGCCACCCATTTTACCACAGGATATTTTTTTACAGAGCTTATGGAAGAAGATATTACTTTAACAAAAAAAAAATATGTATAATTGATCTTTGAATGACAAACAAATTGCCTATAAATGTCCCAAGCCAATCAATTTCTATGATTGTGAAGCAATCTTAATTTTTTTTTTTTTTAAATTTGATTTATATGCCGCCCTTCTCCGGAGACTCAGGGTGGCTTACAATGCGTTAAGCAATAGCCTTCATTCTTTTGTATATTTTATACAAAGTCAGCTTATTGCCCCCACAAACTGGGTCCTCATTTCACCTACCTTAGAAAGGATGGAAGGCTGAGTCAACCTTGAGCCTTGGAGAGATTCGAACCAGCAGAAATTGCAGGCAGCTGTGTTAATAACAGGGTGCACTAAACCACTGTACTATCAAGGCTCCTATTGCAGAATAGTGAGGAAGGAACATAACATTTTGACATCTATGGGCAGGCATTTCCATTGTCAGAAGTTGGCTTTTTCAAATATGAAATCTCCCTAAAGTTTCCTGGGTGTTTGTACATCAGACTTGTTGGGTGACATAAATGCACAATGCTTTCCAAAATACAAATAGCAGCACCACATAATACCACATGATGAAGAGACTGTAAGAGCATTTACCTGTTAAAGGCAAGATTTATTGTCCGTAGTTTTGCCAATGCTTCCATTTCATTTGGCAGAGATGTCAAAATGTTATTTCTAAATTGTCAAACAGAAAAGCAATCACTTTTTATTGTATCTCAATATTTAAATTAAATTTATGTAATATAAAACATACATAAAATGATGTTCCCCATCAAACAAAAATTAATATATCTGAGTTTGAAAGAAAGGTAGTTCTGGGGTTAAACAATAGGAGAACTGATGTTCTCAAAACCTGTTAGAAACTTCCAGCTAGTAAGATTGAGAAATACGTCAGATAGCCTAATTCAGTTTTTCTCAACTATGGCAACTTGAAGATTTGGGAACATCAACTCCCAGAATTTCCCAACTAGCAAATGTCTGGAAGTTAAAATCCATATAACATCAAGTTGCCAGGGTTAAGAAGCATTGGCCTAATTCTAAAGGGCTCTTCTTTCTATTTGTATCTACTCTATATGGCTAGCAGAATAGATATAAATAAGTGGGTTCATAATATGCAAAGTATGGCCTAGTTTCTGCTCTTGATGTTGAGGAAATTATTGCCATCAGCATTAGTATGTTTATTTGGCACATGCTTGTATGTAAGCATAGTACAAAACTTATTTTTTCTCCACATAACAATCCTATGTTGTAGAAGAGAGTGCAACTGGCCCAAAATCAACCAGCAGGATTCCATGGCTGAAAGTAAACTAGAGCCACTCTTAATCCCAAACTTTACATACTGCAATATGCAATCATATAATCTTGGACTTCAACCATATATGAGTCAACGTTAGTCAGATTCATAAGACTTAAATAAGTCTTGTCCCCATATTAAGAGGGAGTGTCTGAAAGGGCTTCTATTTATAATAATTTTCATGCAACCAAGGTATTTTATCGGGGATCACAAAACCACAATTCTGTAATCTCACTGAAGTCAATGAAGCTGAGCCTTTGAAACATTCCTACCTAATAATACTGGCAATTTTGAGAGAAACATTTATTTTCAGGATCCTCTGCAACTCATTTGAATTGGTTTTATCCTACTCTGACACTTCTAAATTGAGTTCTTAGATAACCTTTCAATAATTTTTGCATTTAGGGAAAAAACAAAACCTCAGACAGATAATTCAAATGCAGCTTTTCAGGAATTACTTACCTGAGTTCCAAATGTGTCAGTCTGTGAAGCATACAGAGCTCCAGTGAAACAGAAGACAGTTTATTGAAACTAAAATTAATATCACTCAAAGATTCTTTTAGTTCCACAATCCTGGAGAAATTGTAAAAATAAATAACTAAGCAAGCAATTTAATTGATGTTGTTAGGATCTGCATTATTTGGAGCGGTTTTAAAAAAACACTGATAATGCATTTAAACTTGTATAGTTTTTTAAACTGGCCTATATTTCACATTAAAATATAATGCCAGTCAAAGTAAAACAAACATACACTGAGCAATTGCTAAGAAACACTAGAAAAAACCAAAAATCTGAAAGCCTACAATTCATCCCAAAGTGAGATGGAAACTATATAGACCAGGCACTTATAATATTAAGTGTGATGGAGTACAGGATAGTGGGGGTACAGGGTAGAGCACAAAGCAGTGGGAGCGGTGAAGTGGCAGAGCGCAAGATGGTGGGGCAATAGAAGTGTAGGTGAAGCATAGGATAAGGTGAGCAGCAGGGATGAAATACAGAGGTAGAGGTGAAGCATAGGGTGGCAGGGGCAGTGTAGTGCAGGAAAATAGAGCTACAGGATGTAGCGGGGAATGCAGGGGCAATGGAGAGCAGGGCAACAGGACCAAGGAAACAGGGTTGCATGGTTGGCAAAACACAGGGCAGAATGCAGGGTGGCATAGTGTGAGGTGGCCAAAAGGGCAGAGATGAGGGGAGATAGTAGGGGTGAGCAGTAAAGAATAGTGCAGAAGCCTGAGATCCTTGCTTTATGATGTCATGGTTCTCGCCTAACAATCACAACCGGAATTACAGAACAGTTATTGCTAAGAGGTGTAGGTATGGTCATGTGATGTTTCGCCTAACGACTACATCACTTAGTGATGGAAATTCCGGTCCCAATTAGGGTCATTAAATGAGGGCTACCTGTACGTTTTCTTTACAGTAAGAAAGAGCAATATTAAAAACTATAAGAACATAGTACCTTGCTGGAATTTCAGTCAGATTATTCTTGCTGAAGTTTACATTACTGACTGGATTGTCTCCAACTGCATTCAGAACTTCATCCGGTATTACAGCAGCCTGTTTCTCACTATACAGCATTTTAAAAAGTTATTTTGTTTGAAAGGATAAAGATGGTCAGTCTTATTTGCTCTAAGCATTCTTTCTTTTGAATGTTATAAAAACACATTAAAAGTTCAAAATGTCATACGTTAATAATAAAATAATTCTTTTTTAAATCCCTATAAATTTCTTCTATTGGGCCAGACCAAATACAATAAACCTTGCATGCAACAGACCAAATTTATGTTTTGATTCATTTAATTTGGGCAGCAACTTCATAACCCTGTACACAAATGATATAAATCTGTACAATATCTCACTTTCCAATTCAATTTTCCTCAATAACAGACCCTATACCCACAATTGGGCTATTAAAATAAGGTTTTACTGTACTAACTTACGAAACCACAAGACAGAATAGCTGTATCACAACTAACACTGGGCTGACTGATCATTTGTAATGATGTCTGCTTGACAAGGTCTTGACCTCAATATCAATGATTTAAATAGAAAATGCTATTCATGTAACAAAGGTGAATTGTCATATTTCTTTCATTCAAGTACAAATAAGAAATTTCCCTAAGAAATCACATATTTCTTAGGGGCCTCTGATTGGGCTCACACATTCATCTCAGGCCACAATTTTTGAAATTTTTGAAAACCATGTGTTTTTTTAATTAAGTCTTAATGATTGGATTCCATGGGTTATATTCTATAAACCAAAATGGTTGGATTCATAGATAGTTCTAAACAAATTCAAACAAAGTTATAGTTCAAAAAAATTTGGGTACACACATACCCTGAAGCTGAATACTTTCATAAATTTGTTTATTTTTGTTGTGTTTTTATATTTCTAACATTTTTAAAGGAGATTTATAGTAAAAAAAAAAAAACCTAACAACGATTAATACAAATATTAAACCAACAATTAAAAATTAAAATAATTAACAAATGTTGCACATGTACACGTATTAGGGCCAGAGTTATACATATCAAAATCTGTTTTAAAGGATTTCAAATTTTCAGCAAAGAGGTTGATTCATTCAGTTTTAGGTAAAAGACGTTCCAGAGGCAAGGAGTTTTAGAAAAATCTGGTTCTTATAAAATTAAAATACTCCTACCTATAATCTAATGTCTTCAGCGCAGTAATAGCATGCATATTAATTTTGGATTGACTTGGCAAAGTCATTGCTGTCATGGGAAATTCTCCATTTGGGTTAATTATTTCATCATCTACAAAAAAAATATAAGTTCACATAAAATCTGACAAGTAAAATCTATTAAGATTATTTCAAATTTTACCAATAAGCTTAGTCTGTTTTTAATAGAAAAGATTAAAATATTCAAACTTAAATATTTTTCATTTCGGATGCATGCATTCAAAAACAAAACTTGTTCAATTAAATGGACTGGAAGATTCCTAGCATTGAATAGTTGTAGACAGAGCCAAATGTAGAATGAATATATTTGTTCTCATTTTTGAGATTGTCCATCAACAAAAGTAATTATTTCACACCAGGCTTAATTCCCACCCCGCCCCACTAAATTTAGGTCTGTTCTAAATATACCATCCCTGGAAAATATTTGGAATTGTTCTTTGAAAAATCTTCAAAACTACTGACTCTGTTCTACTAGTAAAAGGATATTTCAATAAATAAGTGATCAGTAAAGTAATGTTCACATCATTTTGCTCCATCAATCAGGAAAGCTGCATGTTTATTTGGCACTTAAGTATATATTCCAAAATAAAAATACACATTTTCGCTAAAATTACTAAAACATTTCCCAACAAACAAATAAGAATCCAATAGATATTCCAAAGTTTTGCTTAACTATAATTTTTGACTGTTAAATAAATTATTTACCTTGTATTCTGCTTCTAAGATATTTCAGGATTTCTTGTGTTCCTTTCTAAAATGAAAGAATTAGAAGCATAAGTAGTTTATCTTATGACTGTAAAGGATAAGTAATGTAGTATGTACATTATGTGTACTTACTTGTAGAATATCCCTTCGGAATGCTCTTAAAGGATTTCCTTCCAATGCCAAAAAGTTCAACTGAGAAAGGTTTCCTAGTTTACAAGGAAGACTGATAACATAAAGGGGTTATTTCAGAGATTGCATCTATCAAACCAAGTAACTGCAGTATAATTATTTCCACCATTCATTATTTTCAACCTCATTATTAGAAAAGGCTCTTATTTCTACAGTTTCATGAATAACACACTTTCCAAAGTCAAAAATGTGGTTTTGAACTGAATTAACATATGTTTGTCCCTTCACAAGTAAAAATAATAAATATGCTTCCTACTTGCTAATATCATTGTTGGATAAGTCTAGCCGTTCTAATCCCTGTAGCAGAGTAATTTCATCAGGCAATGATTTCAACTTATTATCTCTTAGCTCCAACACACACAAGGAATTCAGATACTTCAGTTGTTCAGCTCTTAATACTTCAATCTGATTTTCGCCAACATGCAATTCCTAGAAAAATAAAAAAGAAATAACATTGTTCTTCCATCTATTAAGATAAAAAGCAAAATATGCCAATACATTTTATGTAATTTTATAAGTTTAAAAGCAATAATAGGCAATATTTTAATTCAGAGTTCCTTAAATGTATTATTGCATCGTAATCTTACAAACATTAAAGACATAAAGATTATTGCAAAGTAAATCACACCTGTTCCTCCACAAATATAATTACAATTCTGATAATCTTATTTTTAAAAATGTTGCAGTTACAACTTGTAAATGTATTCCTTTCCTTAAAACATGCTATCTGAAAACATTATTTGCATTATTATATATAAACAGCTTCTAATCCTGTAATTAAAGAAAAAAATATTTAAAATGCAACTTCAATAGATAGCTATATTAACAATTAAGCTTAGCTCAGTTTCACCATTATATATCACTACTGTTTGCTATGGATATCTGAAGAGGGCAAGACAAAATGTTTATCTCAATAGTGCATGTAGGTATATAACAGCTGGAACTGCTGCAGTGACATTGTGACACAGATATTTTCATTTTGATAAAATCTCAGCTATCTAATAGGCAAAAACATTGAAAGAAAACAAATCTTACCTTTAAATATGTACATGAATGAAAATCTGGCAAGTAGCACAACTTATTTCGCCTTAGATAAAGTTGTTCTAATGAAACCATACTGCCCACTTCAAGAGGTATAGTTTCCAGGAAATTCTTAGTGCAATCAAGCTGTCTTAAACCTAGAGGAAGAGAGCAAATGAAGAAAGAAGTTGTAAAATCATCATGATGGCTTATTAAAGATCACAACCGTACAGATTTTCAATATGCCACCTCCAGAAACAAAATAAATGTTTACTTTAAGAAAAATCAATAAGAAGAAATTCTCAAATGTATTTATGGCATGTTACTAATATGGCTTCTTCAGTTACAATGGTAAATGCAAGATTATAAAAATACTGTTGGGATTCAGCATGATTTATATCAGTGTATGTTACAAAAAATGTTAAGAGAATTTAAAAAAAACACTACTTCAATTTCTCTATTTAAACTAGTAAGGAAATGTGCACTACAGAATTTATGGTAAAAAATTTCTACACCCAGAGCTAGTATGCATGCAGAGTGCTACTAATAAGTGGACAGTAGACAACAGACTTAGTTTAATAGTTTATTTAAAATTAGCATGCCATCTTTTCATTTACATCACAACAAAATTTCTTAAAAGGGAAAAAACACTGCTTATAATGTTTCAGAAAACTTCTTTTAGAAACTGGAAAATTAGATAATAAAAATAAAGCAATAATTAAAGTATAACTCAATAGGTGCTTACTTTTCATTGCACTGATTTCTGTTGGCAGATTCCTTAATTGATTAGAACCTAAATTGAGACGCACCAAGTTTATAAGAAAAGCAAAACTTGTAGGGATAGCAGAGATATGGTTATTAGAGATATCCTAAAGAAAGAAAGAAAAGAAAACCATATTTTACTTATTTTGAACCTTAACTATGTAAGAAAACGTAAATTGTAATTTATAACCTGTTTAAGAAACTTGGATCTGGGTTAGCGGAAAACAAATTGGTTAGTGCAATTCTACCCTCCACTTTGAGTTCTGACATCAAAGCTTTGGCATATCCTATTAGATTCATGAGCCAAACAACCAATGAATGGATCATAGTAAGTTTACATTCTATAACAATACCCTTAATGCCATCAAAGAAGAAATCTGCTATCCCAGGACCTTGGCGACAGACTCTATAAGTGGATAAAAATGCAAATCCAGTCTAAACATCTGGCTGACTTTGTGATAACCCTAATAATAATTGACAAACCATCACCAAAAAGGTGGTGTAAAAGGAAGTCTTACTTGGAACAGTTTACATTTGTAACAAATACCTTGAATACGATGAAAAGATAACATATGCCTATCCCGGATCTTTGGGAAGGACTTGATAGGTTGGTAAAAATACCAAAGGCGAAATCCAGCCTAAACATCTGGCTGACTGTGCAACCAGCCATAATAATATAAACTTGTATGCAGACCAGAAGAAACAGGATGGGGATTTCTGACCTCTCTTTTTGCAGCTTCCACTGCTTTGCAGCAAGCATCTCATTCTTAGGGAAATTGTAGGAACTGACTGGTCTTTTTTCACCCTTTACAGGTAGTCCTAGATTTACAACTATAATTTGTGTTGCTAAGAGTTGTTAAGCAAATTTTGCCCAATTTTATGATCTTTCTTGCCATAGTTGTTAAGTGAATCACTGCAGTTGTTAAATTAATAACATGGTTGTTAAATGAATCTGGTTCCCCATTGACTTGGCTTGTCAGAAGGTCGCAAAAGGTAATCACATGACTCCGCAACACTGCAACCATCATAAATATGAGTCAGTTACCAAGCATCTGAATTTTGATCATGTGATCATGGGGATGCTGCAATGGTCATTAGTATGAAAAGCAGTCATAAGGCACTTTTTTCAGTGCCATTGTAATTTTGAACAATCACTAAATGAACTGTTAGTCAAAGACTACCTGTACTTGGGGGTCACCTACTTCAAGTCCTAGAAATGTACTGTACTTAGTTTATGAGTAACAAATCAATTAAAACAGTACCAACTACAACCAAACGAGAAAGTCATAAACCATCAGCTTCAACTTACCAACTCTTCCAAACTGACAAGCTGTCCGAATTCATCAGGCAAGTGATGCAATTCATTGTGCTGCAGAAGCAGACTTCTCAAATGTTTTAGCTGAGTAAGCTCTTCTGGTATCTTTTGCAGTTTATTATGACTATTGATAAAATAGGAATCGTGAAGGGCTGCATTAATACACAATTGGTCTGCTATGAAGTTTAATAAATAACTACAGTATGAACTACTTTTGCTTGTTTGAACTGCTGTTACCTTAACTAACCTGCCTATAGGTTAAGAACTAAGAACCATGCATTCCTAGAACTAGTTGGTGGCTTAAAATTCTTGGATTATATTAATGGAAGTAATAATATTCTTTATATCCAGGATTTATTTTTATCTTTTTAAAACTAAAATTCTCAATTAAGGCAAAATGTCAACGCCTGCAAGTACTTATATAATAATTTCTTAACAATGAGAAATATTCAAGATTTCAAAAACTGAGCAATTTAAGAGCACATATACTGCTGTTGTCACACCATTTTTAAGTAAAGAGGGTACTTTGATTTTTTCCCTCTAACCCCTACCAGCTGCCAAAGACCTGTTTGAGCTTCAGATGAAAACTATGCTACTTTGTTATTGGATTTATATAGTTGCCCATCTGACACAATACTCTGGGTGGTTAACAATATTAAAATAATAAAGCATACATATATAGTAAATATAAAAAACATAGCAGTCAAAAAAAGCCACACCAGCACTCAACACAGCCAGACGATGGGCTCTATCCCACACTTGAAGTTCTAAGTTCAGAACCACATCTCCAGGACCTTATGGAAGGCCAACAGGGATGGGGCCAATCAGATTTCTGGAGGGATGGCATTCAAGAGGACAGGTGTCACCAGAAAGGGCTTTCTTCTCTCTTACCTGTCAGTCAACATTCCTTACCATACTGGAATAGATGGTACCAAAAAGGGGAAGACATACTGTACATACAGCATATGGTCACATCAGGTATCTTTGATGCTAGTGCTAGTCAGGTTAGTACTAGAATGGGGGATTGTCAGGAAATTCCAGGGCTGTGGCCAAATTGGAAAATGTAAAAAAGACACTTCTTTCTTATTCCAAGAAAACAACATGTTCTTGAGATCACCAGAAGTTGAAGTTGACTTGAGGAAGGTATAGCTTTGAACTTAAAAGATTTGCTTTATGCAGGACAAAACATATGACCAATTTGAACTGAAAAACCAGTTTTTTCTATACAAAATAAACCTAACTCATTTCTCTTCGTGAATACACCTTTACAATTTAAAACATCCTGTTATAGAAAAAACACCAAGACTTGCAAAAACTTTTGAACATACCGGTAGTTATTAAGAACTATATTTCAAAAGATTCTATTCCCTGAATATTTCATTTATAGAATATTTTTACCTCACATTAATTTTCTGAAGATTTTCTAGTGATCCTATAGCAGAAGGGAGAGACGTGAGTTGATTATCATGCACCTAAAAGTAATAAGAAATTGTCAGAACTTCTTTTTTGCTAAAATATATTAAATGCTCAAATGTGGCAACAGGTAGACGTTGAAAATTAAAATTATGCTATCCATTGCAATCTGCACTAAATTTGTGCAGATTGCAATAAGAAGTTTGTGCTTCTTATTTTTGCCATTTCATCAAATGATGAAAATGATGACAAATGATGGGAAGGAGGAAGAAGAGTGAAAGGCAAGGAAGAAAAGCCATCACTGAGAAGAGTTTTCATATGGATGCTTTGGTTTAAGATTATTACAATAAAGTTCTTGCTAAATTGTTTGGGATATATTCAGGTTTCTGAAGAACTAGCAATGGAAATACGAGGCAAAGCCTTTTCCAAGAATTCTTCAACTTGTATTTAATAGTTTTAAAATACAAAAACATTTTTATTTCAGATATAATAGGTTCCTCATATTCAGAACTACGAGGAAAAAGACAACTGTATTACACAAGGACAACAGGTTAAGGATTCCTCAGTCAGAAGGCAAACATTCATTCTAACTTCACAACATTCTGTGAATGAAATCAGTGATTTAAGATTAGGTAACAAATTGGACAAGAGTTTGAACTGGGGTTACTCTGTTCAAGAAAAGCTCTCAACTCTTCATTCTACAGGAGTATGTGAATGTGTGCAAGAGTGGGAGGAAGAGGAAAAAGAATCAACAGAGATCTTTATATGCTCCTCAAAAATACATCATTCAACAATACTGTTACAGTTTACAGACCAGAATATTTTCCCCAAAAGCAATCAATACAAGATTAGTAACATAAAAGTAACAGTCATTCATCAGTTATTTTACTCACATCAAGCACAGTGAGGGCAGGTAAGAGTTTGACATCATCAGAAAGACACTGCAGTTTGTTAGAAGATAAAATCAGTTTGTTGAGGTCAGTTTGCTCCCACCAGCGATCAGCACCACTGAAAGAGAGGTTTTGGTGGGCCTCTTCTGGAGTATCCAAATTTATTCGCCATACATGTAGAGGTACTGCATACAAAAATAGGATATGTCCATATGAAAAAATAATTTAGTAACTATTCATCTTCCATTATTGTTATTATTCTAAAGCAAGAGTGGGGGACCATTGCCCTTTTATGACTTGTGGACTTCAATTCCCAGAATTCTAGCTGGCTCAGGAATTCTGGGAGTTGAAGTCCACAAGTCACAATAGAGTTATGGTTCCCCACCCGTTCTAAAGCTAATACTGATTTTGGAATAAATTGGTGGATTTGGGATATAGATGTTATTTCTGAGAAGAATTACACATTTTCTAAAATTTTAAAAGATGTAGTATCTCATTTTATTCAGAAGTCTGCAAATTACAAAATAATTAAGTATATTTGATTCTGCAATTTGGAGATTGCACAAAAGCATACTGGTCTATTTTACACTCTACAACAGCTAAGCTCAAATTTGCCTCACTAACAAAGATAGTGAGTGGTCTTGCGCTTTATAGCTTTGCCACAGGACAGTTGAAAGGTAGCAATCTGTGATTCCACTGACTATTTTTCTCTCCCACTTAGCCTTATATTCAGCAGCAAAAACAAATACTAATTGTTTTGTGTCCAGTTTGAGAGAATGTGGCTGGATTGCAGGCTTCAGCCATCTTTCAACTTGTCTAAGTGACGGTGAAACTTCAGTGACAACTTTCCACTTAGGCTATTTCTAAACATGGGTCCACAAGTCTTCCAGAAGAACTGAAACAAGCCAAAATATAGTCCAATTCATAAATCAATGGGGCAGAGGAAATGTATAATGTGATGGCACTCATATTCATATCTAAAGGAATCCCTCCCATCTCTTTCATAAACTGTCTTGCATCAACCTATCAGGTAACCTATTTTTGCACACAGATTTATTGATCAACTTATCCTTTATTGGTCATGCTTATTAAAATAAAAACTGTCACTACTCTTGTGAATTTCATCCCAGTTCCCTAATATCCCTACAAATGTAATGCAAGAGAAAGGCAGTGGCAGCTACAAGGGACTGTGGCTAGCAATATCTGGAAGTATCCCATGGAGTGTGCAAAATGACACTCGAGTGGGTGAAATGGTGCCACCACTGCCGATGTAATAATGTCAGCATGCAAACCACAGAAAAATGGTACCTTTTCCCATTTAAATTGATCTTCCACATAGACAATGGTAGTCTACCACCCTTTCAAAAGGTCACTAAGCATACGTTAAAAACAGTTTATCAGAAAGAAAAAAAAACTAGATACGTATTTACAGAATATCTGATCAGTGTTATGCAAAACACCAACAGATTAGACATGCAAGCTGTAGAATCTAAGTGTCCATACAGGTAATCCTCGACTTACAAACATTTGTTTAATAACCATTCGAAGTTACAGCAGCAAGTGAAAAAAGTGACTTATGACCGTTTTTAATACTTATGACCGCTGCAGCATCTCCATGGTCACATGATCAAAATTCAGATGCTTGGCAACTGGCATGTATTTATGGCAACTGTGGTGTCCTGGGATCATGTGATCCCCTTTTGCAACCTTTTCACAAGCAAAGTCAATGGGGAAGACAGATTCATTTAACAACCCTGTTACTAAAGAAAGAATTGCAATGATTCATGTCACAACTGTGGCAAGAAAGGTTGTAAAATGACGCAAAACTCCCTTATCTTGCTTAGCAATGGAAATTTTGGGGTGCAAAATTGTGGTTGTTAAGTCGAGGACTACCTGTACTCTCCTACAGCCCAGACTACAGAGGACAGTGCCCTTTGGCTAAAGGAGATGGTGAATGCTGATAGCAACCAAAGTTGAACCACTTGGAGCTGCCATTCTCAGTCAAGTCTGCATGGATATAAATGAGGCATAGGACAGCAGCATCTCTTATGGCACATAAGCTGTACCATAAGAGAGAAGAGCAAAAATTAATGTAAGCTGCTTCTGTGGTGGGACGAGACGTTGAATCATGAAGACATGCCCTCTAAAACTGGTTTGTAAGGCCAGGAAGATAAACCCAAGAAACCACTAACGCAAAGATGCTTTTTTCAAGAGGCAACTGTACTTTCTGGTTGTTCTTTGAAGACATTTTGCTTCTCATCCAATGCAGCTCCAATGCAACATAAATATAAAAGGAGAAGGTTAGAAGGAGGGAAGAAGAGAGGAGTGGGGGAAGAGAAGGGGAAGTAGGAAAGAGAAGGAGAGGAATAACGAAGGAAGTAAGACGAAAAACAGGAAAAGAAGGGGAGGAGAAGAAAGGTTGGAGTAAAGGTAAAAGGTAAAAGAGCAGCACCGAGAAAGTAAAAATTAAAAAGAAAAGATGAAAGAAAAGATGAAAGAAAAATGATGGAAATGACTGTACATGTAAATGTGTTTATGAGAAATAAAAATAAAAAACTTTTTAATACACACACACACATACATACACACACACACACACACACACACAGCTGCTGGGGCAATGTAAAGCCTTTGACTAATGCAGTCAAGCTTTATATATTACTCCAGCAGACTGGCTCAAGAGTTGCCGGTGGAGCTTTTAAACACCGGCTTTTTTTGTTTGTTTGTTTGTTTCCGGAACAACTAGAAACACACAAAACCCATAGGACCACAAGAAATCAAGAAAGCAAAATAAAGGCAATACACACAAACGGTTTTCATCTGCTTTGTAGAGAAATCCCGGCGGCAACAAAAGAGGCTGGGAATGATGCATACATAATAATGCAAAATCCTCCCCCCCTCCACTCCCAGCCGGAGGGTCGGGTAGAAAAAGACCCCTTCGTCTCCCCCCAGGTTGGGGTGCTGAATCCCCGCCCTTCCGGCATGGGAACGAAGGGCAGGCCGTCTTTCTTTAGAGAGGCATGAACTAAATCTACCTTCGCTCTTTAGGGTGGGGAAAAATCTGACTCTGGCCTTGCTCACCTTCGGTCAATTCCCGGCCGGACAGGTTTAACTGGCCGCTTTTCCTAGCCGCCCGAAGCAAGCCCTGGGGAATGGCGGCCGCGTTGGCTTCATCCTGCCCTGCGCCCCGCCTGAAGCCCGCCAGAGAATGCCCCGCGCCCAGTCTCCGCGCTCCAGACATTGCGGGCGCCTCGACTCTTCTCCCGCCTGAATTCCAGGGAGGCGGTGGGAAATGCAGCCAGCCGGCCTCTCGGCGCAAAGAAGGTGGACCAGGCTGCTCTCACTGCCGCCGCCTTTGGGAAGGGAAGAGAAGAGCAGAGAAGCGGTCTTGAGAAGTAAAACTCAGCGACCGGTGACTTTTGCTTTAAAACGTTGGAAAACGCACGTGGAAAGCTCCCATTTAGTGTGACTGTCAAGGAAACGTGGCCTCTTTTTAATCTGAGAGATGAAACTAGGCGTCCACTTTTCCTCTTTCCCAAATGGGCATCTCCTTGAGATTCACCCTATTTTCCAAAGCCCTTGACGCCAGGCAAGGAATAATGGATGGAAACTGAGGAAGGATATATTCAAACCTAGAAATAAGGAGAATTTTTCTGACAGTGAGAACCAATCAACCAGTGGAACAGCTTTGCCTTCAGAAGTTGTAGGAGCTTCACCACTGGAAGCTTCTAAGAAGAGACTGGACTGCCATCTGTCAGTAATGTGTAGTAGGGTCTCCTGCTTGGGTAGGGGGTTGGACTAGATGACCTACAAAGTTCCTTCCAACTCTGTTATTCTGATTGTGCTTTCAGTTGTGAGGTAGGGTTAAGGTTGAACCTGGATCAAGGCCCTGATTCCAGTTCTGTCCAGTTATGATTAAGATTTCTTTCCACGTTATGTATGTTAACCAGCTCATCATTGCAAGAATGTGGTTGGATTGACACAATAACTAAAGCAGAACTCCAGATTAATGTACCGTATGTCACCTCAGCATGCGACATCCAAACAAACACATTTGGTCTGCAAACAAGATGACTGGGTTCCAACAATAAACCAAACTACAAATTGCTCGGTTGTATGTTACACTTTAGCTAAATGGCAGCACTAAACTGACAGTAGTTGATGTGGGGAGAAACTAAGGATCAGATCATGTTGTACACTGATGGAAAAATACACTTCTCAGGATTATAGTAGACAGGGAAGTTTTTTTTTTAAAAAAAAAACAATCCAGGAGGCAGTGGCAAACCACAATATTGTCAAAAAAATCTTTGTGGAAACGTCCAAATCTACACACTACTAAAATTCTGATTATCATGACCCATCATTGTATGAAATGGTACATCAGAAGAGCAACAATTTTTGGACCAAAGTACCTCAAATGGGTTAAATTACAGAATATGTCCATAATCCAGAACCCCTGACTCCTGGTAGAATGACATTTGGAGAAGTTGTGGCTGTTTCAGTGCTGCTATGCTCCTGAGCTTCTGCTGTTACTGTGGTTCCATGATAGTCACTCCCATCCTCACTCAGTACTCCCATCCTCTTTCAGACTGCTGGAAAGGGGAGATTTCCAATGCTGCCTGCCAGATTCTCCTAAGGAAATTCAATGAGAAGCTTGAAGGAAGTTGGAAGTCACTCTTGGTCCCACTTCTTTATTACTCACTCTTGGTCATTCTGTTTCTGTTTAAGTAAAAAAGTATCTCTGAAACAATGACCGGAAAAGGTACAGGTTCTGTAGTATTCACCAAACCTCAAGATCATTTCAGGATGTCCTTACTCATGGGTTGAGCAAACCTAGCCAGTCTGTACCATATCTAATTACAGCTTTATTGTCATTAACACTGGTGCATCATTTTACTATTTCATATTTTCTGTCCATATCCATACAGAGGGGGTGGGGGGAGAGAGAGAGATGAATGAACAGAATATAGATACATACATACATACATACATACATACATACATACATATGTGTGTGTGTGTGTGTGTGTGTGTGTGTGTGTAGTTAATATTTCGGGTTTCTTCCCGTGTAATTGTGGATATATCCCTAAAAGGGTAGAAGCGACGTTTCGACAGAATCCCATCTGCCATCATCAGGCTTATGTCAGCAGTCATTTTGTACTAACTGCCGTTGGTATTTCAAATCTGGTGCTGGTATTCTGGGATGGCTCCACCTTTTCATTGGGATTCCCAACCAATCAGAATGAAAAGGTGGAGCCATCCCAGAATACCAGCACCAGATTTGAAATACCAACGGCAGTTAGTACAAAATGACTGCTGACATAAGCCTGATGATGGCAGATGGGATTCTGTCGAAACGTCGCTTCTACCCTTTTAGGGATATATCCACAATTACACGGGAAGAAACCCGAAATATTAACTACACACACATACATACCCGTGAAAACTTACATAAAGATATATATATATATATAAACCAGGGGTGCCAAACGCGTGCCAACATGCCTACCCCTAGTTTAGCGAAGGGGGGGAATTGCGATATGTCACATGATGACGTGAGTTTGCCACCCCTGGTTTTAACTTACAATGAAAGGACCATAATTTACAAAATTAAGACATTATAAGTGTGCTAGTCTTAAGATATTGCAAGCCTTTTTGCTTTTGCAGCGACATATAAACATCATTTCTCTGGAAATCAGGAAAGCATTTCTAGTGAATAAAATATTTAATATTGGAATGCTTTTAATATGCAATTTTATACAGATCTAGCTAATTATCAGCATTTTTATTGTTCAGTCACTAAGTTGTGTCTGACTCATTGCAACCTGATCGACCATAGCATGCCATTGCCATATCAGGCAATGTCCAAATTTATGTTCATTGCATCAATAACACTATCTCATATTCTGCGGTCCCCTTCTTTTTTTGCTTTCAGTCTTTCTCAACATCAAGGTTTTCCAATGAGTCCTTTCTTCTCATTAGGTGGCCAAAGTATTTCAGCTTCACTGTCTGTCCTTCCAAAAAATAATCAGGTGATTTAGCATACTGGTGATTTTTTAAAAAAAATTTTTTTTGTACTTTTGTCAAGTTAATTCCTGGTGACTGCTGGGTTTTGTTGACAAGATCTCAGTAATGGTTTGCCCTTGCCTGCTTCCTAAGAGTTGGGAGTGCCTGGCACAAGGTCATCCAGCTTGTTTCATGCCTAAAGCAGGACTAGAACTCAGTCTCCTAGTTTCTATCCTGATGCCTTAACCATTCCTCCAAACTCTACCACCAGTAATTAGATCTAACAATAAAGCGAGGTACTGTCTTCTACTATCAATCCATTTGCAAAATGTCTTTTTCCCCCTAAATTCAGGGGGGGAAATCCGAACTCGTGTCACTTTCACCAGCTGAACCTGTGGAATATTTCAGCCCAGCCTTCTGCAATCTGGTGACCTCTAGAACATACATGGCATATTCAAGCTACCGTACTTTAATGCTATGGTGTAGTGCTTAAACAATAGGCTGTTAAGAGTGCATTGTTAAATTCTGCAGAATAAATATAAATCATCTTTACAATTTACTTGTCAGTCAAGCCTTACAATGGAATATGTGAAAATTTCACAATAGAAAATTAATAGAAAAACTTTGCCAAGTATTTTACATAAAATTACATAACCAAGAAATAGCATTTTTAACAGCGATCTAATGAATATATCATACTGCAGCCACTCCTTGTTTAGAAATATGAATAATTTCTACAGTACTTAGGAACTGCACATTTAATTAGGCTAATGGCCAAGACTCCTTTCTGCTTGAACAGCAGAAGTTAGTTCCACTCCCTGAGCCTTGGCTTTCTCCTGCTCTGGTGATTATCAATAAAGGAGAACATTTGTAGCTCAGGACTGAAATGAGGGATCTATGGTGCTCTGAGCTTGGATTTCTTGCAGACGGTTCATTACCCAAATTAGGCAACACCATCAGTACTAGTGATGCACTAGCATCAAGGACCCCTTATATGCATCAGCTAAACCATTCAAGAAGTAGAGCCCCACAATGTGGAGAGACTAATAAGACAGATTTATGCATGCTATTTATGCATGCAAGCATGCAATCTATCCATCACTTCAACTCAAATGGACTTTGGAAAGCTGACATCGCTCAGAATTAAACAACCCCCCCCCCCAAATAAAGCTAAGCATCAATCGTCTATGGAGATTCTCAGTCATCCAGGTCATGATTGTCTGGGACAACTTGCCCCAAGGTGCTTTTTCAAGAGGCAACTGGACTTTCTGGTTTTTCTTTGAAGACGTTTCGCTTCTCATCCAAGAAGCTTCTTCAGAACTGCTTTTCAAAGAAAAAGCAGAAAGTCCCAGTTGCCTCTTGAAAAAGCACCTTTGGGACTAAGCATCAACCACGAGCCCCTACAGAAAACGGAAAAGGCCTTTAGCTCCGCCTACACATGCGCAGGAAGGCATCTCAAATGGGCATGCGCACACGCAAGTTATGCGTGTCTCGTTTCACAAGGCGGCCTGGTTCTGAGCAGGCGCAGGCCGAGAGGTTCTTGCGTCGTTCGGAGAGAGCCGCTGAGGAGCTTGGGATATTGCGGCCCAGGGAGTCTGGCAGCGAAACGATCGTTCGGTGGCCGTTACTCTGCGCGCGAGGGTCTTTTTTTTTTCCCCCTCCCTTGCGATTAGAGCGACGGGAAGCGCCGAGGGACATTCGAAGGAGGCGTCTCCCGATTCCCCAGGGCCCTTAACCCGTCGGCCCTCGATGCGTTTGTAAGTGCCGGAGCAGGAGGCAGCGCGATGGCTTCAAGCAGCGGCACCGATGTGATTCAGGTCACCAACGTCTCCCCGAGCGCCAGCTCGGAACAGATGCGGACTCTCTTCGGCTTCCTGGGCAAGATCGAAGAATTGCGCCTCTTCCCTCCCGAGTAAGTTCCGCTTCTCCTCGCGAGAGAGACGGATGGTCGGTTTTTAAAGGCCGCGGCCTCCTTTGAAACCATCGCTCGAGTATAATTAGGCCCTTGATGAGCCGGGGCGGGGCCGGGAGAGGATGAAGGCCGGAGGACAGGGCCGAACTCGACGAGTTTGGCTACTGCGGTGGTTGCCGCTTCCGAAAGCTAAAAAGCGGATCACGCGGTCCCTTCCTCGCCGTCGTCAGCTCCATCTTGGCGTTTCCGGCGCTGGGGCGGCCTTTCTTTGGCTCGTCGCCCTCCTCTGCTTTCGAAACCTGAGGAGGGAGGAAAGGCAGGAGGCGGAAAAGACATCTGCAGGGGGGCGCTGAGGGACGGTTTTGAACACCGCCTTTATTTTGTGTATTGGGGGCGGCTGGGGGGTGGTGAGGCGTTTTTCAGCTGCTATTCTCGACGCGCTTCGCCCGCTTCGGTGGGGAGAGCCACGTTGTGAGGCGAATCGGTATTGCGTGAAATAAAACTAATCTTGTAAGAGGAGGAAGAAGAGCTAAACTACGGTCTAATCCTGGTCGTTGTTTCCTGTTGTCGGTTACATATACACAAAGTTGATATTTTTCTTCCTTTTTTTTTTTTGCCGCCGTAATAGCACTTGTAGGGTCTTTTTTTTTTTAATTTTCAGGTAAAATATTTTAAGTGTACAGTATAGGTTACGTTTCGATGAATGGTTTTTTTTTTTGTAATTTTCAGGTAAAACGTTTTCAGTATATAGGTTACGTTTCGAGGAATATGTTTTTAGGGGCGTAAGGATAAGCCAGGCATCCTTGGGATGCGAGTCTTGTTGATTTCAAACTAGGCAGAATGATAACCCGTGATTTGGATTTTGAAGTAAGAGCCCCAACAAAAGTAATCAGGGTGAAGAAAAATGCTCCTGGGCATATATCCTCCTTTGTTGAAAGGATGTTTGGGAATTTATTTTATTTATTTATTTTTATTTGATTTGATTTATATGTCGCCCTTCTCCGGAGACTCAGGGCGGCTTACAATGCGTTAAGCAATAGCCTTCATTCTTTTGTATATTTTTTATACAAAGTCAGCTTATTGCCCCCACAAATTGGGTCCTCATTTCCCCTACCTTAGAAAGGATGAAAGGCTGAGTCAACCTTGAGCCTTGGAGAGATTCGAACCAGCAGAAATTGCAGGCAGCTGTGTTAATAACAGGGTGCATTAAACCACTGTACCATCAAGGCTCTTTTGCGGTTGTGATGCCTAAAAGAAAGCTTTTGTGGGGATGAAACAGGAACATAGTTTTATGATGAATCTAGAAAAGATGACTGTACAGGCAGTCCTCAACTTATTTCATTTAGTTAAATGAACTTAATTCATTTAGTGACCGTTCCAAGTTGCAACAGCACTGAAAAAAGTGACTTGTGACCGTTTTTCAGAGTTACGCAGCATTCCCCACGATCATGTGATCAAAATTCAGATGCTTGGCAACTGGTTCATATTTATGATCATTGCAGTGTCCTAGGGTTAGGATCACTTTTTGAGACCTCCTGACAAGTGAAGTCAATGGGGTAAACAGATTCATTTAACAACCAGGTTAGTAACTTATCAATTGCAGTGATTGACTTAACTTTGGCAAGAAAGGTTGTAAAATGGGGCAAAACTTCACTTAACAAAGGTCTCATTTAACAACAGAAATTTTGGGCTTGGTTGTGGTTGTAAGTCGAGGACTACCTGTAATGCCAATAAAGGAGAAAATTTGTAATCCAGAGTTGAAATCCTAGCACTGATGATGTTAACCTATTTGGGTAAATGAAACATCTGCAGGAAAACAACCAAGCTCATCAGAAAGCACCCCTGTAGTAGGTTACTGTAGCAGAAGTAATGCTGTTCGGGTCAGCCACAGATTAGTGAAATACTGTAATAAAATGTTTTTGTTTGTTCAAGTTTCAGACAACAAAATCCAGATAGTGTAAGGAGGCAAAATTACTACATCTCAAGTAGATGCCAAGGCAACATAACCTACCCGCCCAACCATTCCCAATTTTCTTAATACTTGTCTCTTCTTGCCTAAACCAAGCATGTTCCTGCATGATATCTGCCATGGCCTTCACCCATCTTCCCATCATCTTTCTTACCTTCCCTCTTCCATTAGAGAGGAAGACGCTGGCCTTCAGTAAAGTTCTCACCTGGAGTAAACCTGACTCTATTTACTTCTGGCAATAAGAAAACACAGCAGGCTTGGCCTATGTCCCATATAATCCAAAAGTTTATTCTAGAATGGCTGTTAACAATCTGGTGGCCTCTAGATCTCTGGGACCAAAACTCCCATGATCTCCAGCCAGTACAGTATAGCATACTTTGGGATTTATGCTGAAGCATACTTTGGGGAGGTCCAGATTAGGAAAAAAGGTGCTTCCACAGATCATCCCTGTATGCCCAAAACACAACAAGAAAGAGAGTCCTTTCTTAATATTCAAATTTTCTGCATGAAAGAAGCTCTGCAAAATGTAATTATGGGATATTATTGAAATATGGAAGCCACCAACTATTACAGGGTTACCTCTCAGAAAATATCAGCATAGCATCAGTAGTTAAAGCATAACTTGATCCTAATATAATGTTAAGTTATACTACCATGTTTCCCGGAAGATAAGACCCTGTCTTATATTTTTTTGAACCCAAAATAAGCGCTTGGTCTTATTATTTTGAGGCATGTGGAGCAAGATGGGGATCCTCTTGCCATCTTCCCTGATTTCCAGCTCTGCATTTAAATATTTTTGAGGAGGGCTTATTTTCAGGGGGAGATTTATTTTAGCACATGCACTCAAAAGTGCATGTGCACTTAACCCCGATTGGGCTTATTATCAGGGGATGTCTTATTTTCAGGGAAACGGTAGTTACCCTGGAACAAGAAGTTGGGAAGTAAAACAATTTTTTCTGGAAGAGGACTGGTTGTTGATTTTTCACCCATAAGTGACATAATTCTGTCTGGGCATTTACTTTATGGATATAGCTACAAATCTCTACTGTTTATTTATTTGATTTATAGCTCTTTTTTAATTTAGCAGTTTAAGGTAGTTCACATAATATTCTGTCCTATTTTTCTCCAGAAAAAATAACGAGCGGTAGATTGGACTGAGAGTGTGTGTGACCCAAAGAGCCTGGTGGGCCTTTGTGGCTAATGGTAGATTAGCATCTGATTCTTCTGAACTCTAATCCAATACCGTAATCATGCTACTTCACTATTTGATACAAAGCTAAACCATTGGATTCTTGGTGCTGTCTGAGCTTGTTTGTTTTCCTGTAGCCATTCCCCAGCCAGGTTAAACAAAGCAGAACACAACTAGGCTTGAAAATATCAAGAACCTTACAGTTTAGCCCTGAACTAAATATGTTTTGTGTTACTGGAAAAGTAAAGTATTCATCATGCATATGAGGTGTGTACCACGCACTTTGCATATATTTCTTTAAGAGAGAATTGATATATCGCTTGAAGGAAGGTTTCTTTTTCAATGAGGAAAAATTCAAGTTATTTATTGCCGGTGACATCCCATCAAGAATGTCGGTTACATCTTCCCAGTTTTCAGTATTAGATTAAATTTTAGACACATATGGTAAAAACCAAGTGTATGACTGAGTGAACAATTATAGAGGTACTCGCTTCATAATTTTCAAAGGGTAGATGCATATTAATATTTAGACTTATTTAAGTTTAATTGAAATACAGTATAAATATGATTCTTCTCCAGGCATGCGTTTAATAATTTCCCCTGTTTTATAACATAAAAACAAGTAAGAATTTTTGGAAAAACTGTAGGGTCCGTGCCCAATACTTTTTTATATAGTTCCATAAGTCAAATAATGTCTTAACCTTTGTTCATGTTACATCTGATGTTCATATTCTGATTTTTTTTTTCAGTGACTCCCCTTTGCCTGTTTCTTCCCGTGTGTGTTTTGTAAAGTTCCAAGAACCTGATTCGGCAGTTGTGGCTCAGCACCTGACAAATACTGTATTCGTTGACCGAGCATTGATAGTCGTACCCTACGCAGAAGGTTTGTGAATTGTTTAAAGATCTATGAAGCCATAGACCTCTGGTATTAAATCCTGATGTAGTTGAATAGCATGAAGTTTAGCATATAAAATATCCAAGCTTTTTGCATTTTTAAAACCCTTGGTATACCCTCATCTTTGGTTTCTGTACAACAGACAGAAAATATCAATTCAGCACTTGCTGGAGCTTGCCCATCAGTTTTTGCAAAGGCTTTTAGAATAATTTTATATTCACGCAGCATTATTTGATTTATTTTCACCAGATTGCTTCGAGACACTTTTAAGCTATCTTTTTAAAATGAAATATATAAACAAGCAATGTTGCTTTTTAAGTTATGTGGCATCTGTTATCACATGGTTCATTCTCCCTCATGGAGAGTTAATGAATACATATCACCAATTACAAGGCAATGTTCTGCTTGTTTTAGTTGACAACTGAAAAGCAGTTACCCTCAATATAAATTCTGGTACACCAAGGGTTTGAGATCTCTTGTTAGTCAGAAAATACCTGCAAAGGTGCTAAATGGGCACTGGATGTTAGATCTTATTCCACATTTTCTTATTCAACCTTGCTATATATTCTAGAATTTCTCTAAAATAATAAACTCTTCTCTCTTATTTGTGTGTGTGATTTTTATAGTGGAGAAGGCAAATGCAAAAGCCCTTCCAGATGACTGAAACAGTGGGGTCCTCTGCAGCTACAGGGGATTCTAGACATTAACTAAAGGCCAGCAAGCACTCAAGTCCCCAAGTGTTTTATCCCGGTGTAAATCACTCACTTGTTAACAACATTTTTCTCTCTCTTCTTTTTCTTACATTTTTAGGGTGTTACAGTAATTTGAAAAACAATGAGCAGGTTGGAAATATAACTAAAACTCTGTCAAGAAGACTGCTCTTCTAATGAGTTCTGTTGAACCTCTATAGATTTCACCACAACTCTTTCAAAGGCACTATTCACTGATAAACTAGTACTCATTTTAGATCACGGGACTACAGTAAATTACTTCACTTAATGCTGCACTTCTGCATATAGAGATTACTACATCTCATTAAAATCAGTGGGATTTACGCAGACTTAACTGTGCTGGATTGGAGTCTATGTTTTATATGTAGTGCCTTGTTCTACTCCTTAATAAGGCAGAAGAATATGCAACAGGCAGGTCTAATTAATGTTAGGATATTCAAAACTGAAACTATAATTAATACAACGAAGTTTCCTCATTGGTTTAACTTGGCTGATTAGAGTAGAATACGTTAAAGTATTATTTATTAACATGTAATTCTGACAATGTCAGATATATCTATGTCTTGAGTCTTACATAATTGCTGTCTATATTAGGGCCAAGCTAGATGCGACAGTAGCTGCGTTTTTAAATATGAATTGGTCCCAATTTCTTAGAAAGCGGAAGGGTGGGGTGCTGCTTTTCAGAGCAAAAGAGTGAAGTGTATAGCCACCTTCCTGTGCCTGCAATTTAACCTCCTTGCAGTCTGTCTCCCTTTGTTTTTTCTTTATCTGAGCTCCAATGCTGCAACTCTGCCAGCACCCGCAGAAAGCTACTGTGGTGAAATAAGCACCAGGCTGGGGTAGGTTTCAGGGCCCTTGCCTCTTTGTATTCCTTTTATTAAACATGGATTATACACCTTTTTTATGTGATTGAGGAATGAATGCCGCTGTCGTGTTCACCTTGGCTCTAATTAACTGAACCAATAGCCTCCAATATATTTGCAAGTTAGTGTTTAAGAATAGTGTCTCTCCTTAAGAGCTTGAATGGTTTTGATACATCATATTTTTTTCTCTTTATAAACAAGATTTTAAACTGCTAGAAAGATAGATGACTGATAAATCTCATGCTGCGATACCAGTCAAAAAGATGACTTTTCTGAATTTTTCTGAGGTTTGTTTAATGCAATTTGAGTAGTTGTTACCTATCAAGAACTCATTGGGTTTTTAGGATCTGCACCATTTTGTAGTTGGCAGGATATGACAAGTGGTTTATCAGAATAATGGACCCATGATTTTTTCCTATGAACTTGGTCTCTACTCTGTTCTCACAAATGGTCCCTATCTATGAAAGAATACGGGTATCACTCTTCAATTCTTCTTTTCACAAGACCCCATTTTTGCAAGTGCTTAGGCATTGCTGAGAAAAAAACATTTCAAGATCAGTGAAACTGTTCAGTTGCATTGAGGCATATGCTTAAGCACTCTGCTGAATTGAAATCTTTACCCTGTACTATTGTGGCGATACGTTCTGATATTACCTCTCTACAAATATTACAGTATGCATTGTACTGATCATATATCCCCTAGTATCAAGTCGCATTTTTGTTCTTAGTGTGTTCATACATCTTGGTGTTGATTGTTGCTTTGTGTTCTACACTTAACACAAAGTTCACGGTAAGGCATAGTACTATAATCTTCGTGATGAAATGGAAGGATTTGGAAGCAATGCAGATATTAAACAGTGACTTTGGGTGGGTTTGTGTAGGTTCTTTGGTTAATGTTTGTTTCTTTTGTCTGTTTCTTTTTCTTCATTTCTACACATTCATGCAGTATGTCATGGTTCTAACAAAGCAGCAGTAAAAAACTCTTGACGCATGAAAATTAACTGGTGAGGGGCCTCATTGTTTTTTTTAAATTGTAGTTTTATTTCTGAATAACTTTTTTCCTAAAAACAAAATTTGAGGATCAGATGCATGACTACTTAATGGATGCAGATCTTCTGTGAGGTGTCTCAAGAGGATTTTTAGCTAGATGCCAGAAATGTTATAGTTGCACTAATTGTGTGTAAACGTAAATAATATCCTCTGAGACATAATTTGCATGCAAATTTATCCCATAATCTCAGTAGATATGTTTATATTGATGCATTAATGCCCTGTATCTAAATGACCTTTCCCCCCTTTTCCCACCATAACTTTTGGTATTGAAATTATGACAGCTCAGTGACAGAAGAAAGATAACAGTGCTGTGTATTATACATTTGTTTATATTATCGGCACTTCTCAGTATAGGTGGAAGGAACCATTACCTTTATTTAACAGTGGTTTTTCTTTTTTGTTGTTGTGTTTTACAGTTCTTTTCCCTGGTTCAGCCTGAACTATATACCAGGCCCTGCTGAAAATACCACCCAACAGTTTTCTTCTGCAGCTTATCCAGTTTCTCTTAAGTGCCCTGTACATATTGTATGTTTTATGATGAGATGCAGTTTTTTTTAATATGTCTTGCAGAAACGGTTCTGGTATTTGCAAATATATAGTACAGTTATCTTATTGAACTCTCTCACGTTGGGGGCTTGGGCACATTAACAGATTAATCCATATGTATAGGGCTTTTGCTGTTGGTTAAAATAACAAGAATCAACATTACTGTTTGTCTCACGTT
Organism: Arizona elegans; assembly: GCA_022577455.1. NCBI lineage: Eukaryota > Metazoa > Chordata > Lepidosauria > Squamata > Colubridae > Arizona > Arizona elegans. Next base: position 135,792,569 of record JAKOOJ010000002.1, on the reverse strand, counting down.
GGGCCTTTTGAAGGTTATTCTTTGTTCAGGGATAGGCAGTAAAAATAGACACTTAGCAGACCACAAGCTACAAATCAGAAGTTTCTTCTGAAAGGGCAGTACTCAGCAGCATTCTTGGTACAGTAACCATGACACAGAGTGGAGCATGTATTTTACTGCACAGGTAAGAATGTGTCACATTTTAGGTGTTCACATAAACACATACACGTGGACACATATGCAGAACCTACATTTGGACCTTTGTGGAGACCTTCATATCCAAATGAGAAGTCAGCAAAAGCCCTACACTTTTCTTACCTTCTCTTAAGTTTTACAAAATTGTATGGTAGGTGTAAAAGAAATCATAGTGAACTGTGCCATATTATTAACCCCTAAATCAAACTTTTTTTGTCTTGTGTATCTTGATTTTTCTGTGTGCTTTATAGTGAAGCAGCCGACACGAGTCGTTGTTCATAAAACAGCTTTTGAAAGTTGAGAGCACACCCCTGGAGAACCGACTGTGCTTGCTTACGTTTGGTTCATGACTTAAAAATCGAGTACAGGTGATGAAATCTTGGCAGTGTTAACAAAAAAGTAGTGTGTATTGTGCTATTTTTTATTCTAGAACTTAACCTTTTGTAGAGAAAAAGGAACAAATTTTCACACATTGAAGTTTCATTCTGACAAACAAGTTAATGATAAATTATTAAGAGAGCAAACATTGTATTATAGCCAACATAAGTACTTTCAGCAAACTCAGATGGTGTTTCAGGGAGACATTTTCTGGGTGTATTTGTGTGTGGTTTTTTTTTTAAAGAAAAAAGATAATTGATGAGTAACTTCTAATGCAAAGTTGTCTCTCTGCAGGAGTTATTCCTGATGAGACTAAGGCTTTATCTCTCCTGGCACCAGCTAATGCTGTGGCAGGCCTTCTGCCGGGGGGTGGACTCCTGCCTACACCTAACCCACTTTCTCAGGTAAGAAGTAGATGTGCATAAAACACAGCAAAATTATATTTTTTATATTCCTTTGTTTATGGGAGGTACACTTATACAAAATTATTGCAATATTTGCAGCAGAATTATAGTGAATAAGAATTGCCCCCAAAGTAACTGATTTTCTAGATTGGATTCTATTCTTCCTTTTAGCTCACTGGGTTGACGCCTAATTCACTGCTATTTTAAAAAATAAAGCAACATCTGAAATGAAAACACATGGAAGATTGTGGCCAGAAATGGTATTCAGCCATTTCTATAGTTGGGGATGAGCCTGTTGCAAGAGGCAAAAATAATCGCTATGTTTTCACACAGCATAATGCTTGCAGTGCTTATATGTCTTACCTGGCTTCTATGACACTTATAAAAAAAAATGTGAACGAAAAAATGCCTTATAGCAATTAAGCCATTTAAAAACCCCTTCTCAGTTATTCATTGCTCCCCCCCTGTAAAATCACAGAGGAGGGAGTTATGTTTGTAGTTTTCAGGAAAGTGCTTTCTTGGGACTTCCAGAGCGCAACCTTTTTAGTGTAATGTCGGTCCTCTTTGAGTTTGGTGTGGCTGACTTTCCAGAAAGTAAACTCTATTGTAGCCTAAGAGTGAGTGCTTTCATGTTCACCTTAGAACAGAAGTGAGAACCTTGAGTCAAGATTTCTAAAACGATGAATAAAGAACTGCATAATGACTCTGAGAGTTTTATTCCTCCTTTCCAATACCTAGAAATACAGTTCAAGAAAACAATGGTTGGGATACAAATGGGAAACACTACTTTGTAGCAAGTATATGAATTTCACTTAAATGGTCGAGAGTTGCAAAATTAAAGTTAAGCCAAATTTACAAAGTTGCAGTAGGTACATGAGAGGCTAGTAGAAGTACTGCATGCAGATCCTGTGAAATACCTTGTTGCTTCTAATTCCTTTTCATTTCCTGCCATTCAGAGAGTGGAGAGTGCCAGCTTAGAAGAGAGAAGAAAAACGCTTCTTTTGAGATGCAGCTAGTTTAGTATAAATGAAATAGTTTTGAAGACATAATTACTATTTCATTAATTACCTTTTGGGGGTTTAATTTGGGTGCATATTGTAAAAATTAGAGAAAATTAAAAATGGGTAATTCATATTTCCTACTTGCATGAACAAGTCCATATTCAGTTGTTCTTCAGTATTTGTTTTTAAAAATCAGCTAGCAACCGATGATAAATATTCTTGCATAAAAACTGGATTACTATGATCAATTGCTACTGTAGCCTTTATGGCAACTGTTCAACCTAAGGGGACATCATTTAGCCAAACAACCCATGTTTAGTCACCAGAAATTCCTGTTTGGGTGGACTTGATAAGTTAAAGGATAAAGAAAGCCTCTGCATTGGATTCACAAGAGCTAATACCCAATTATATGAATAATCAGATCTGATATAAAACATCTACCTACATTCAAGTTAATATAAAAATGTCAGTACTTCAGAACTTTTAAAAGTTACAAGTTGTTCCTGTTTTCCAGAGATTTGGAAAATAGTAGAACAAATAGAATGTGCTGAGAATGTGCTGTTTGTATTTTCCTTATGAAAAATACATAGATTGTACTAATATTCATTCTTACAGATCGGTGCTGTTCCTCTGGCTGCTTTAGGAGCTCCAACTCTAGATCCAGCTTTAGCTGCTCTAGGTCTTCCTGGGGCAAACTTAAACTCTCAGGTATGTTGCTTTTAAGTATAAATTTGGCTTTAGAAAAATCGTCATTTTTAACAGTTATGCAGTTCCACACTCATGGAATTTTTATTGTGGAATTTCATAGGATTATTTTTGTTTCTGGTTTTCCACAGCAACAAGAAACAAGTGAGTTCATCTGAGTATTAGAAGATTGTGATGCATGATTGTATATTTAACACAGAGCAATTTATGAACCATAGTATTGGAGGAAGGCCAATCAGCTCAGTGTAAAGAAAACTTTCCCTCATGCTGAAATATTCACTTGCATTACAATTTACACTGCATTACAATTAGCTACAATTGGGCTTTTCTTTTTGTATTATTTTGCTTTTATCAGTTTAATATAATATTAATGGAACAACACAGGGAAATAAGCTCCTTCAGCATCCCCCCATATCTCTCAAGTCTGATTCAAAAGGTTAGGGATTCCTCTGGAACAGATTTGGTGAATTTTTGGGCAATGGTAATATTGCATGCCATCAATATATTGTATAATGAGAACTCATACTATTTAGAAGTTCTTTAACAGCATCATTAGAGTTCACACTTGGATAATACCATTTTTATAACTGAAAAGATATATAACAATTTTGATTTAAATGCAGTCTTAATTGTATTTGTCTATTGACTTTTGGATTCTGGATATATTTCTCATTGCAGTCATTTTGTAAATGGACAACTCCTCCAATTGCAGAAACCTCAAATGATCAAGGACTCCTGTGAAATTTTAAACATAAAGTCTCTTGCAAATACTGACATGAATAACTAGTTATCAGAAATAAAAAATAGCCTGGATTTGAGTATACATTGTATTCTCAACTTAAATGTATACTAAGCTAATGATAGATATATTCTGAGACTTTTGGTAATTTGTGTTATTTAATTTTAATTATTAGATTTAAAGCCATTTGGGTGTAATTTTTTTCCAAATATTTGTATGAAAAGCAATTTCTGGTTATTTTTCTTTGCAGTCTCTTGCAGCAGATCAACTCTTAAAACTTATGAGCACAGTGGATCCAAAGTAAGTATCGATTTTTAGAATTGCACTATATAGCGCAATTGGTTTTGAGAAAGAGGAATCTTTGAAAGTAATGCCTTGAGTGAATAAGAAGCAGGACTTTTTCCTAGACTTGCATGTTACAGGTAGTCCTCAACTCATGACAACAAAATTTTGGTCGCTAAGCAAGACACTTGTTAAGTGAATTTTGCTCCATTTCATGTCCTTTGTCGCCACAGGGGTTGAGCGAATCACTCCAGTTGTTGAGTTAGTAACACAATTGTTAAGGGAATGTGTCTTCCTCATTGATTTTACTTGTCAGAAGTTCAGCAAATCTGATCCTATAATGCTGGGACACTGCAACTGGCATAAATACATGCCAGCTGCCAAGCGTCCGAATTTGGATCACGTGACCATGGGAATGCTGCAACAGTCGTAAATGTAAGAAACGGTCACAAGTCACTGTTTTCAGTGCTGATGTAACTTCAAACGATCAGTAAATGAATGGTTGTAAGTCAAGGACTGCCTGTAACTACCTGGGCTTAGGGAAGCAGTTTTTTATGCTGCTCTTCCCCTTTTGTTGTAGTGAACGTAAGGAGATGGCTCTATGAAGGCTATTTTAACATGCTTAATTGACTTCCTTAATTTTGTAAGAAGAGATGGGCAATGCTGAGACAGCACCCTCTGATCTTCTAAGCAGAATTTTTCCCTGGATGCAGGCCATCATTTTATTTACCCTTTGAATTATGGGACATCATTTCAGAAGTAGTAAAATGTTTTCCTCTCCTTGGTAGTCTCCACGACACTCATGGCATACACACTGAGTGCAGATCTATTGTGCTGATGGTAGGGATGGCAAATAAGCAGTTGAGAAATAGGAAGTTTGGAAGATCTCAGTTTTATTGGTCCATCAACTGAGAATATTAAAAAAATATATTTTAGTGCATTAACTAAAAAATATTTAAAATATTTAGAAAAATTAGATGCTATATTGCCAATTATTTATGTTTCATGGCATTTTTAATCTATATTGTTTGATTATGTCTTGGCTGTGAAATTGCACATATAAATAAAAGTTCAATAACAATTCAAAATATGGGTTAAAATTACCAAGACTTTTATAGTATTACAAGAGTGGCCTTTCTCCTGTTACTGTATATGAGTAGATTCATCTTGTTGAAATTTATATAAATGTAGAAATACTGGCGTCAGGACTTCAAAATTTATTTTTATTTATTTATTTATTTAATCAATTTATGTAGCTGCTTATCTCATACATGTGACTCTGAACAGCATAAACTGTTAAAAACAAAAATACAACAAAACAACCACAAGGCAATAAACAACAAAGATTTTAAAAGCTATTCAAAAACCACTAAAAAAATAAATCTGCAGGAACGATGCAATTTCCTTGGCAATACAGCCATTTTGCAGGCTGCATACCCATGTTAAATCCTAACGCAACAAGAGATAATAGATTATTTTTACAGGTTAACAAAAAACAATTTATACATCTGTTATGAACTAATCTCAGATTAGTCCTGGAATGTACTAGTTAGGGAATTTATTTCAAAAGAAGACAAACCCATGATCTTTGCTTTTCCTTTCGTTTTATATGTGTCAGTGTAGTTGGGAAATTGTGGCTTGGACTAGAATATTCTTCCCAATTTCCTACTCTTGAAATGTGGTCTCCAGTGATTTCTAGTACAGGTAAATCTGGCTTCCCCCATTGGCTTTGCTTGTCAGAAGGTCACAAAAGGTGATCAGGTGACCATAAGACACGGCAACCGTCATAAATATGAACCAGTTGCCAACTGTGAAAAATGGCCATAAGTCACTTTTTTCAGTGCTGTTGTAACAGCATGGTCACTAAATGACCATGTTGTAAATCAAGGACTACCTGTATGCTTTAAAGAGCAGAAGCAAGAGGATCCCTATTAATTTCAAGTAAATTCACTTTTGGTATGGTGGAAAAAATAATTACCAAAGTATTGCATATTAATGGACAAGAATATTCTAGACAGTGGGATAATCTAGTAAAAGGTACTAGTACTAGGCAAAAATAAATAAAAACAGCAAGCAAATTCAAGGACTCATTTTTGAAATTATGTTTTAAATAAGTTTGCATAGACCTGAACATAACGGCTAATATATGCTTTCATTTATTCACAAAAATGTATGTGCCAGTGAATTCAGCAGACTCCAGGCAGCTTACATAAATAAAACAATAAAATACTTAATAAAAATTCCTAGCATTATACCCCAAAATGCCATGTCAGCGATCAACAGTCTTTTTCACCAAATGCCTTACAAATGGAGATTGTTGCAATTATTTTTCTAACGGATAGCAAGAGTTAGTTACATGTATATTCTGTTTTAAATGGGCTTTACAGTTCAATTTTTCTGTTTTTTTTTTTTTTTTAATTTGGTTCAGGCTCAATCATGTAGCTGCAGGCCTTGTTTCACCAAGTCTGAAAACGGATACCTCCAGTAAAGAAATAGAAGAAGCCATGAAACGAGTACGGGAAGCACAATCTCTGATTTCTGCTGCTATAGAGCCAGGTAAAGCCATCTAAAATGTTACCTAAGTCATTTTGCCTTACAGAAAATCACTGTAATATTCTGTGGTCTGGAAAAAAATTCTGCATTATAGAAAGTCAGATATGAGTAAACATTGGGAAGAACAACATCTGATTAAGAATCATAATCAGTAAGTTTTTTGATACCAGTTGCTGAAAAATACCGTAATTGTGGGCTAATATCCAGGAGCATATTGAGGTGATGCTGGAATTATTTTATGTCTGAAACAAAGAACTTTTATATTTCTTAGGTTTGTTCAGTTGTTATCCTAATCAATCTTTCATCTTATATAATACATCTCACATTTATTTATCTTATAGGAATATGAATTAAAATGTTCGTAGTTACTTGAAAAATGCATTTGACCGTTTACACAATTGATAGAAATAGCAGAAAACTGCTTTGGAGACATAAAAACTCTTTCGGCTACAGTTTTATGTATTTAAAAAAATAACTTTAAAAGCGTTCGCCTAATTTTTCCTGATGGTTCTTTAATGGACACTTCCGATGTTCTGGTTCCAGATAAAAAAGAGGATAAAAGAAGGCATTCAAGATCCAGATCACGTTCAAGGCGAAGAAGAACACCTTCTTCTTCCAGACATAGGTAAGGGTTCACAACAATGGCTCACCTGGCTGCCTACTGAGTTTGGTAGATAAGACTGTAGTTACTATATAATATGGTAATGGCCAGCAGTAAACAGTATAGTCTGAGGGGGGGGGGGGGGGGGGAATCATTCAGAAAAATAAATTGTATTCAATAAATTGATTTAGGACTTATTTTTCGATAACTCTATGAGACTACAACCATAGTGTTGGGTCAGAAAATGCAGTCATTTTTCACTAGCTGATTAGTCAAGTAATACTTACAAATCATTTCCAAAATGCTGATTAGTCTTTTAATACACATGAGCTGAATATGAAGTCATTGGTGAGCCTTGGTGGCACAGCAGACTAAAGCACTGTTAAGTAACACCAGCTGCCTGCAATTACTGCAAGTTCAAATCTCACCAGGCTCAAGGTTGACTCAGCCTTCCATCCTTTCGAGGTAGGTAAAATGAGGACCCGGTTTGTGGGGGCAATAAGCTGACTTTGTATAAAAAAGAACACCACTGGGGGGGGGGGTGAAAGCCCTACTAAGCAGGTATATACAAAAGTATGAAGGCTATTGCTTAATGCATTGTAAAGCCGCCCTGAGTCTCCGGAAAAGGGCGGCATATAAATCGAACCAATAAATAAACAATAAATAAATTAGAATGAGTATAATGAGTAGATAGTATTGCACAGGAAATAAGGAATTCCGGTAGGTGATTGATCATTTTTCTTGTTTTTGAATAATAGGTTTCTTGTGTTTCATGTCTTTCAAAACGTATTTAAGTTCCTGATGTTTTGTCTTTATTATTGAGAGAATCCTCATCAGTTATTTAAGATACACATCAAACATAACAAGCATTTCCATTTCCATATGTTGTATTTCTGCTAGCGCTCAGATTATCTCAAGCAGTACACTACAGCCAGGCAAACGGACATCACCAGTGCCTAATACTGTAGTGAAATGATAACTTTTCACCATGCAAAGATACCGTATTTTCCGGCGTATAAGACGACTGGGCGTATAAGACGACCCCCGAATTTTCCTGTTAAAATATAGGGTTTGGGCTATACTCATCATATAAGACTACCCCTCTTCCAACGCACACCAAATAAAAATTAAAAAAACACCAACTGGCTCACCCACAATGTAAAAGCAGCTGTGCTAGACCCAAAATGGCCCCTGAAACAAGCAGGGATCTCACACAGCCACAAAAAGCCCAAAAACCCAACTTTCACACTTTACACACACAAAATTCCACATACAGCTTTGTGAGATTTTGTGTGTTTGTGTAGTTAGAGTGAAACACTATAAAAACACACTAAATCTCAGAAAGCTGCACAAATATTATTTTATTTTATTTTTATTTTTATATGAAAGCTAAATTTAAAACTTCCTAAACTTTAAATGGCTAGGTCTAAAAGAGAACAACTAAAAAAGCCCCCAATTAACTATTTTTTTTAAAGATCCCAAAGGGGAAAAAAACTTACCCAATAGAACGGGTCTCCAACCTTGGCAACTTTAAGACTTGTAGACTTCCAACTCCCAGAATTCCTCAGCCAGCTTTGTTTTGCTGGCTGAGGAATTCTGGGAGTTGAAGTCCACAACTCCCTGCCTGCTTGATTGCAGGCAGGGAGTTGCTTGCTGATGGAATGGATTCAGGCAAGCACTAAGGCAGTGGTTCTCAACCTTCCTAATGCCGCGACCCTTTAATACAGTTCCTCATGTTGTGGTGACCCCCAACGATAAAGTTATTCCTAAAACAATCAAAAATATGTGTTTTCCAATGGTTTTAGGCCAGGGGTCCCCAACCTTTTGGACCTCAGGGACCACCAACTTCATAATTTTAAATTTCGTGGTTCAGACAATAATGATTTTACCCAGCCAACAAAGCACAGTGTACTTATATCCTTCCTCATCCATTTTCTTAAAAAAGAGGGGGGGGAAACACTTTTAAGATTTTACTAAAAACAGTTTCCAATTACATAGTATTGGCATAAAGCCTGGTTAAAGCAAACATGCTTAATCATAAAGACTTGAGGCAAGCCATTCTGCTTAAAGTTTAAATTGAACTTAAGTGCATTATCCGGTATAATACAGATTACTTCTGGCTGAAATACCATAAATTGGGCATTTTAACCATAAACCAGGGATATGATTTTTTTTTTGTATGGGTGCTGAAGGCTATAGTAAGTATATTGGAGCCTACACTGCAATAGGGGACGGAAACATATAAAAGCTTTAAAAATACAGGAAGATTAAATATTGTTACTGTTAATGTAATCATCTGGACTCCCAGTACAGGATGGGGTCCTTCAGGCACTCTCCCTCCTCTCCCCCCCTCTCTCTCTCTTTCTCATTTTCTCTTTCTCTCCCACTCTTTCTCATTCTCTCTTTCTCTCTCCCCCCTCTCTTTCCCCCACTCACTCTCTCTCTCTCCCACTCTTTCTCTCATTCTTTCTCCACCCTCTTTCTCTCTCTTTCTCCCATTCTCTTTCTCTCTCCCCCCACTCTCTCATTCTCTCTTTCTCTCTGTCCCCCGTTCTCTCTCTCCCCCCACTTTCTCTCTCTCATTCTGATTCTCTTTCATTTTGTCTCTCTCTCTCTCATTCTCTGATTCTTTGATTCTCTCTTTCATTCTCTGTCTCTTTTTCTGTCTCTCATTCTCTCTCTCACACACTCTCTGATTCTCTGTCTCTTTCTCTCATTCTCTTTCATTCTGTCTTTCTCTCTCTTTCATTCTTTGTCTCTTTCTCTCTCTGTCTCATTCTGATTCTTTCTCTCTCATTCTCTCTTTCATTCTTTGTCTCTTTCTCTCTCTGTCTCATTCTGATTCTCTCTCATTCTCTCTCTCTCTCTCATCTCATGGGCCAGCCAGTGTCTTGGGGCTGAGAGGAAGTCAAGCATCTCCCTGAGAGACTGAGGGCCGGAAGAAGTGTGGGAGCGAAGCACTACTTGAACTTGTGTGGCATGAGCATTCGCCTTGGTATATTTGCGCCAGCCGATGGCCAAGGCAGTCCTCATCTGTCTGCTGAAAGTGCAGCATCAGGATTCTGCCTTGGTAATTTGTGGTGCAAGGCAGCCTTCGTTTCCTGATGCTTGGGATTCAGAGTGGTAAATGGTGACTGGTCTGGGGAGCAGCTGGATTTTGCTCTCCATTGCGGACGCCAGATCAGCCCCCTGCAAGATCTCATCTTTCGAGGAGCGCTCCCTAAAGTGGCACTGGAAACTTTGGTTGGGCTCTTCCAGAGACAAGAGCTTGCAGGGGGCCGATCTGGTGTCTGCAATGGAAAGCAAAATCCAGCCTTTTCTCTCTGCTGTGAAACTCCACGCAGAAACCAGCTGGTTCCAGCATTGAGCGGCATGCAGCCTTGATGAGATCGGCACAGCTTCCCGAATCTGAGTTGCTGGTGCTGACCAATGACGCTACGGGAGCGCCGACAACATTGAGAGGAAGCTGTGCCGATCTCGTCAAGGCTGCATGCCGCTCAATGCTGGAACCAGCTGGTTGCTACGCGGAGCTTCCCCCGCCATCCCAGGCATCCAGGGGGATATTACCGACGCTCTGACTTCCCCAGCTGACCCCCAGTGATGGCGAGCCCCACCTGTCTGGGAAAGTTGGAGCGTTGGTAATATCCCCCTGGATGCCTGGGGGAAGCTCTGCTCAGCAACCAGCTGGTTCCAGCATTGAGTGGCATGCAGGCTTAACGAGATCGGCACAGCTTCCCCTCAATGTTGTCGGCGCTCCCGTAGCATCAGTCAGTGCCAGCAACTCAGATTTGGATACCCGGTGTATAAGACAACCCCCGACTTTTGAGATGATTTTCCTGTGTTAAAAAGTCGTCTTATACGGTACCCTCAATTTGTCAGATTGCAAGAAAGTGTGAACAGTTCATTTACACTCTGAAGACCTGCACAGCAAATAGTAAATTCCCCTACTGTAGATAGTTGTGTATATCTAGTCCATATTTGCTCAGTCACTAAGCATCACTCTATTTGATCATTCATAGAGTATCTCTTATAATGTGATCTGATACGTCATTTTTATTTGATTAATGGTTTGCTTAGACGGTCACGAAGTCGATCCAGAAGACGGTCACATTCAAAGTCAAGGAGCAGAAGAAGATCTAAAAGTCCTCGACGGCGGCGATCTCACTCCAGAGAACGTACTAGGAGATCTAGGAGCACGTCCAAAACCAGGTACATGAAAACTTCACAAAATCCTGAAATTTTGTTTTGCATTGGAGGAAATTATTCTGTTAGCTATAACAATATTGGAAATGTGATTTGTAGCCAGTTTCCATTCTTGCCTGATGAGAAACTCTTTGGTCCAGCAAAAAGCTCCATCTATGGAATGGGGAGGTGACAACTTTCACCAAAGGGTTCTCTCTCTCCCTCCCCCCCATCCCCCCCCTCCCAGTTTTAAAGATTACTCCAAACATGAGATAGAGATCAGTCATAGGAAGAGTAAGGCAAACTTTTCTTCTCTCTTGATCAGAAGCTTCTGCTGGATCATCTAACATTGGCATTAATTCTACCCTGTAACTAGGATAGATGGATGGAGATACCCCCCCCACCCCCTCATCCATCCATTCATCCTGGTTACAGGGTAGAATTAATGCCATAATGCCAATGTTTGTGTGTGTATATATATTTTTATACATACAAACATACATACACACATACACAAACACATACACAAACACACATACATGCACACAGACACTCTATATATCTATATGGAGGATACATGAAACAAAAACAGCTCATCATTTCTTCCTCTTTTAGAGACAAAAAGAAAGAAGAAAAGGAGAAGAAACGGTCTAAAACTCCACCCAAAAGCTACAGCACTGCCAGGCGATCCAGAAGCGCAAGCAGGTTTGGTGTTTGGTATAATCTTATGTTTCTCTTGAAGGCTGTCGAAATGGCCTACTATTCTGATTTTTGGGAAACCTTCACTATTTGAATGAGGGTCCTTTCATACTACACTAAAAGCATTTTTATGAATTGTACTGCTTTAGATCCAAACACAGAGATAAAATTCTCAATGTTAACCTGTCAACTTTTCTATGAGGTACTATCCATGCATTATAGATAGATCCATGTGGATCTATCTATAATTATTATAGATTATTATAGATTATTATATATATATAGATTATTATATATATATATATATATATATATAGATTATTATATATATATATATATATATATAGATTATTATAGATTATTATAGATCCATGTGGATCATGAGGAATATAAAAGTTACTCCTCTTATGCAAACTCTTGCCCTTTAATTTTTCAGGCTAAACAAAATATGGGTTGCTAGAAATAAGAGATCTCATTCTGTACACACATATCTCAGGATAGTTTATCCAGCAAGCAATTACTGATAAAAGTTGTGTGTGTGGTTTTTGCTACCAGCAAAACCAATGTCAGTCTTTCTCTTGACTTGTAGTTATTATCCCTGACTTTTCACTGTGCTATGTTGAGGCACCAGGCGTTACCATCCTAAACAAGACCTCAGAAAGACTGATTTAATTTAGCATTCTATGTTGTATTTATGCTTTTGCCTGCTACAAAGAAATGCTGAAGCAATTAAAATATTTTTTCTTGTTTATATATACTTTCGAGATTAAATACATATTGGGGATGTTAATAAATGCAAGGAAAAGTTTGATTGTGAGACACTCTTGTTACAGAGAAAGACGCCGCAGAAGAAGCAGAAGTGGCTCTAGATCACCTAAAAAGCCTAGGTCACCTAAGAGAAAAGTGTCTAGATCCCCATCACCAAAAAGGTTTGTCTTTTTAACAAATCTACTGAATTGATCATTTTTTTCTTTCTCAGTTCTCCTATTGTAGGAAATGCCTTAGATCTTGTTTGGGCTTAATTTAACGTTGTTAAATTAACAGTGATTGAGTAACCATTCTAGCAATAATTACTGGCATTAGAATCTTATTTCACTTTGGGAAACGTGAAGTAATTTTGAAGGTATTCAGTAAATAGACATACATCAGTAAAGGCATAATTATTTGTAAATAGTAACACAGATTAGCTTCTCTGTATTTCTCATATTGTTAAACAGCTTTCATTGCAGAGACTTGTGTGCAACTTGCACATAGAACATTTTAGTTAAAACATTTTAGTAATCCCATGAAATGCTTGTATTCTCATTCTCAAGGTGTTTGTTGTTTTCCTTTCAGGCATAAGAAAGAGAAGAAAAAAGATAAAGATAAAGAGAGAGGCAGGGATGAGCGTGAAAGATCAACAAGTAAAAAGAAAAAAAGCAAAGACAAAGAGAAAGAGCGAGAGAGGAAATCAGAAAGTGACAAAGATGTCAAAGTATGCTTAAATATATTTTTCCTGGTTGATTTGAATTCAGATATTCCAAACTTCATTTGAAACATGTCTTATGTGGTTTATTTTACGTTTTGTCTTGGCAAAGCAGGTTACAAGGGATTATGATGAAGAAGAACAAGGCTATGATAGTGAAAAAGAGAAAAAGGAAGAAAAAGCCGCTGATGCCACTTCCCCAAAGCTTAAGGAGTCCCCGGAGAAAGGGGGTGGTGAACCAAGGGAGTCCAAGGTCAATGGAGATGACCATCATGAAGAGGATATGGATATGAGTGACTGAATGTTGCCTTTCCCGTGAAAACAATTGGCCACATGCATCAGTGTCATTCCTGTGTGATTCCTTTATGCTGTACTTGTTTAACCTTCCAAACTAGATGTATACAGCTGTAACTATACATGGTTGTAAAGCGCCTAATATTAAATAATTACATCAAAAGTTTTAGAGAAAGTGGTATCTGGGTTTCCATTCTTGTTATTGGCTAAATTGAATTGAGTAGCCCAGCAGTCCTTACTAGCTTGGTGCTGCTTTTTTCCTTTTTGAGCAAAAAGCTGCATGCATCTTTGACAGGCATGGACTGTTTGTGTTGTATGATCTTTTTAGTAAACCAGCTCACCTACAATAGTGTTTCTAGAGTTTGATTATTTACAATAATAGAGCAAAATAGGGAATGAACTGGCTGCATGTTAACTGTGGCAAGAACATCCTTATCTTCTACAACATGGTGGCCCATTAAGGGCCTTCCGTGTAGAGAGAGAGAAACTAACATTAGCTTCATCTGGGAAGAAATCTTCTGATAGAGGTAGATAATATTTCTAGCCCTGTGGCTGAATCTTTTTGTTGTGGATTTGTTTGGCTTTGACACGGTTGAAATGCATTAGTCTTTTGATGCCCAGTGTAAGGTAGACTTTGAGTCTCAATCCTTCTCAGGTGGGGTGTTTGATTTTCCACAATTTGGATGTCTTGAGGTAAAAAAATAATAATTCTGTATTCTGCAGAAGAGACAGAGATAACCTTGTGTGGTTTTTTTAGAAGCTGCATTTCATTTTGAGTATTAAAACTCTGCAACAACAACAAAAAAGGGTAGTGCATTTTAAATGGAACTTCATAATGATTTTAAAACAAGTCTACTTGATAATGTATTTGATCTCAAGTTGTATAAACTAACTCATTTGTGTTGCAGTCACTGAAGTAGTAACCTTTGACACAGTAATTTTATGTTATGCAAAGTATATGGGCAATCTATTCTTTTAGTTCTGGAAGTTTTGGGGGCATATACTTTTGTGCAGGTAAAAAAAACAAAAGTAGGCTACAGTCTGTGCCATGTTTATGTACAGTTTCTGAAATTGTTTTACAAGACTTTGATAATAAAAAATCATAAATATACACTTGATTTGTACTAAAGTGTGCGTGTATCGGTGTTAATGATTTGTATAAAGCTACCTCACTTTTTTCCATTTATATTTTCATTTAGTTTAAGTATGTCTGGTTACCACAAAAATATCTAGCATATTCATAATTTGTGTCCTGGTAAGGTTTTTTCCCCTATATGTTGGAAAGGCTGCCCTTCCAAAAAAGGAAATAGTCTTGGGTTTTTTTTAATATTTAGTATCCTTGGACAAAAATACTTCTTGATATTTGTTTTTCAAAGTTTGTGAGAATAAAATTATATCTGAATAGTTTGGGTTCAGAATACTGATCTATTAAAATCTTCCAATTCCAGTAAATACCCCCCCCCCCAAAAAAAACCATTACAAGTTAACAGTAGCTATGTTGTCTGCTGAATTTTTTTAAAAAAGTAACTGAAATAATAGAATGAAATAATATTTTCTATTGGTATTTCACAGTGAGAATAGAATAATTTATAATTTTAGTAATAAGTATTTTCTAAATATATCAAAATGTACCATAAATGTTATCCAGCTCTTTTTTTTCTCTGAAAAACAAATAAGATATATCTTTACAGGAGAGGAAAATGAAATTTGTGAAATAATTCCATTAATTGTATTCTATAAAAGTGCATTTGTAGAACGCTCAATCTTTGCAGTTTCTTTTGACTAAATTTCAAATTATTGTACCAAAGAAGTATAATAAATGAGGGCTGAACAGATGGAGTTCAACTTCTGGTTCCCAATAAACTTTATCATGCACAATGGCACAGATGATGAAATTTAAAGTTTGTAATCTCAGGAGGAATGGATGAATTCAGCTACTAGATAAGTTCAGATTTGTTGGCCAGACTCGGAACAATAGAAATGGAACAGCATCTTTGTGAAAATCAAAAATCAGCTTATAAATAGGCTGGCTTTAATTTAACCTATTTTTAAAACTGAAAATATTCGAGAATGGGAGTCCTAAACTCCCAAGCTGCGGACTGGTACCAGTCCGTAGCCTGTTAGGAACTGGGCTACACAGCTGGAGGTGAGCGGTGGGTGAGCGACACTACGTGTGCGAGATCTAGGTTACACATTCTTAGGTTTATTGACCTCTACCTGGTTTTAAACCTTAACCTTTTGCCAGACACTAGGACATCATTACATTATTCCAATCATTCATTAAACATCTCTAGTAGCCTAATAACCTACAAAGAGGGGTGGGAGGATTGATAATTGGATGTGGAACAGATTACAGGTGGTCCTTCTGACAGTGCTGAACAAGTAGTAGCTATGACGTCCTTGTACTTAATAATGGTCTCTGAGTCCCCATGGTCACGCAATAGTATTTGCAACCTTCCCACCAGCAAAGTCAATGGGGAAGCCGGCAGAAGGTCAAAAAAAGGCAACCACAAAATGTCCTCATTTAACAATTTGCGGTTGTTTGCTTGACGATGGCAACTGGGATTGCTGGGAATTTAAACAGCATGATCATGTGATGTTTCTGACTAGTTTGCTTAGTGACAACAATTCCAGTCCCAATTGTAAACTGAGGACTGCTATATTAAGAATTCAGTTTGGGGATTCAAAAAATAATACATTGTTTCTTAGAAGTCAATATAAATCTTAACAAAATTACACCATGCCAAGCAATTCATCTTTTCTGATAGAGTAGTATAGTTGATCACAGTACTGTCATTGATATACTGTACCTTAACATCAGTAATAAATTTCACCAAAGAATTTATTCCAATCAAATTCTACCAGAGAACATAAAAAATAGGTTGGCCTACACTTATTACTAGATAAACAAGGACCTGAATAAAACAATCCTATCAAAAAAATATCAACACTAATAGATCCTGTGCTGTTCAACATATTATGAATGACTTGATAATACCATTTTTATATATAATTCAAAATGATCAGATTTGCAGATGACAACAATTAAAGATGTAGCAAGCAAAAAAGGGGGCACAAGATTCAGGAGAATTTTAACAACAATATTGAAAAAACAGCAAAATGAATTGCAGCAGAAAAATATACATTTAACAAGGAAAAATATCTAAGATGGAAAGGATCTGGATGTCTTGAAGAATCACAAGTTGAATATTAACAAATAATCCATAATCCAATGCAGTTACAAAAAGGAAATTCTAGGCTTTAGCTATAGATGTATGGTGTGGTTCTTCTCTATTTGGTACAGTATAACAATAACAGTTGCAAGGGACCCTGGAGGTCTTCTAGTCCAACCCCCTATTCAAGCAGGAGATACTATACAATTTCAAGCAAATGGCTGTCCAAAAGCTCCTCAAAAACCTCAAGTGTTGGTGCACTCACAACTTTGTTCCACTGATGAATTGTTCTGTCAGAAAAGTTCTCCTTAATTCTAGGTTAGTTCTCTCCTTGATTAGTTTCCATCCATTGTTTCTTGTCCTGCCTTCAATCTGGACCCTAGATTGACCCCCCACTCTTCTCCGTGGTGATGGTCAGGCAGCACCTGTAATATTACAACCAATCTGGGTGTCAGATTTTAGGAAGGGCACAGTGTGTTCAGAGACAAACAACCAAAATGGAAAAAGGTGTCCAGAAGGCTTATGAGGAATTGCTGGAAGTTGTAGGGTTTTTGCAGGAAGTTATTTAGACAAAGGCTGCTGGATGGTCATAGTCAAATATTTTATAATAGTAAGTTCCTGCATGATAGCAGAGAGTTGGACTAGATCAGGGATGGGCAACTGGCAACTTTACGATCTGTGGACTTCAACTCCCAGAATTCCTGAGACACCACTTCAGTCAGGGTAGCTTTTTATCTGAAGAGAAAGCAGCAAACTATACAATTTCTTAAATTGGATTGGACAACAAATAATAAGAGTCATAAATTCTTCTCTTTATGATTCTGTAATCTCAGCAGTTGGCATCTGGTCTCTAAAGACCTTGATTTATGTCTTGACTAAAATTTTCCTTCAGCTTTTGTGGCCAGATTTCTTGGCTTTTGACCTTTAGCTGTTTACTGACTTTGTCTGTGATCCGTTTTTCCCCCTTATTAAAAAAGTCTTGACAGTTAATCACTCCGGGCAAGGCAGCCAGTAGATGTTCCCTTAGTTTATCAAACATAACACAACTATACTGTTAAAAATAAAGTACAAGTAGTCCTTGACTTACAACAGTGACTGTTCGAAGTTACAAAGACACTGAAAAAAGGGACTCATCACCATTTTTCACACTTATGACCATTGCAGCATCCCCATGGTCATGTGATTTACCCTCGGATGTTTGACAAGTGGTTCTTATTTGTGACAGTTGCAATGTCCCAGGATCATGGGATCTCCTTTTATGACCTTCTGACAAGCAAAGTCAATGGGGATGCCAGATTCACTTAACAACCATGTTACTAATTTAACAACTGCAGTGATTCACTTAACAACTGTGGCAAGAAAAGTTGTAAAATGGGGCAAAACTCACTTAACAAATTTGTCACTTAGCAACATAAATTTTGGATTCAATTGTGGTCATAAATTGACCTGTAATATCTGAGGGACCATCTCTTCCCGGTCATATCTACCTGACCCATCAGAGTGGGAAGGCAGGAATGCTGCGGGTCCCATCCCCAAGGAAGATAAACCTGGTGGGATCCAGAAGGGTCTTCTCCGTGGTGACTCCCTCTCTCTGGAACATCATTCCCCCAGAGATTAGAATGGCCCCCAGTCTAATACTCTTCTGGAAGGTGCTGGTTCTGAAGACCTGGTTCTGCAAGCGGGCCTGGGGAACCCAGAGTGGGATGGAGCCCATTAAATGGCTCGTGTGATGTGCTGTTGCCAGGGCAGGGGGTGATTTTATTATATTAATTATTTAATATAATAATAAATTAATATTATTTATTATATGTTTTAGTTCTGGCTGTGCACCGCCCTGAGTCCACTAGGAAAAGGGCGGGATATAAATTGAATAAATAAATAAATAATTTATTTGATTCTTTTTATTAGTTTTGTTTTAAATGAGGTTTTATATTCTGTAAACTGCCTTGAGTCGCCATGGGCGAATAGGCGGCAATATAAATTCAATAAATAAAAATAAATAAATATAGATGATAAATAAGTAATTTTTTTTGCTAATTGCATCCAGGTTGGGGACAACTAATGGTGACTTGATCACAATGACTACTATTCTGAAGGTAGATTTGCTGTACTTTGCATCCAATACTTCACAAAAAGTTGCTGGGAATCAAGCAGCATAAAATTTTATATTATTACTATTGCTATTATTGTTTTGTTAAGGCATCAGGCTAGTAACCAGGAGACCATGAGTTCTAATCCTCCTCAGGCATGAAAGACAGTTGGGTCATCTTGGGCCAATCATTCTCTTTCAGCACAACTCACTTCACAGGTTGTTGTTGTGGGGACAATAGGAGGAGGAAGCAGTATTAAATATGTTCACCATATGAGTTATTTATAAAAATAATAAAGTTGGGATATAAATAATATAGAACTAGAGTATGCTCCAGGACATTGATATCTCAATTTGCTATAATTTGAAATGTTGTATTAAATAAATAGATGATGGAGGATACATTATAGCATCCATTATACAGTTGAAGCAAGATGTGGCTTATGAATGCCATCATCTTACACTATAGTGTGGCTTTTAAGCCCATCTTTACATGGTCTAGTTTAAAGTTAAAAAGATTGCAATCAACACCAAAGCACTGAAAATTGAGGATTTTATTGAAAAACTGACCAATAAAATGTCCTTGTGAAAGTGGTACACTGTAACAGCCTTTTTGTACATCTTAGTCTTCCTCTAATAAGGAGGAAGGATCCATGTTAAGTTATAATATAGTTGTCATATATTCAGTTTTAAAAGCAAACAGCATCTTTTGGTCTTTATTCTAAATGGTACAACCAAAAATCCTTTTAGTGAAGGTGAGTTTAGATTAGACAAAGAACATGAAATGTAACAACAAAAAAATCCCATTGTTACCACAATTATAAACTGTCAAGGAAAAACTGCAGCATTATAGAAAGTTTGTTAATATTATTTAAATATAATTATCTTTAATAAAGTCAACAAGTATGTAACTTTCAATATATTATGCTTCAGTTTAAGATGGGCTTTCCAGCATTGGATTATATCCACAGGTGCACTATTTGCTAGGTATACATGAATTGCAATGACTGAAAAACCAACTGCTTGGAAAAAGTGTCTTATTCTTTTTTGTTATGAATTAAAGCAATTATTTGGAAGACCAATAAGACTGAGCTTGATTTAGGAAGCATTTGAGTTCTTTTCAATCTTTTCCTTAACAAATGACTGACAGAACATTTTGCTAATTTTTAAGAGATCAAACCTCAAGGAAATTTCAGATGTTTTTTCAAATGAGAATTTAACACAAAACTGTGTTGTGTCCAAATTATTCATAACAAGAGATGTACAGACCTTATTGATATAGGAACTGATTACTCTGGAAAATGTTTACAATGTTTTGTTTCAGAGTATGGTAGGCAGTTTTCCAAAATAAATTGTTCAACCTAAAAGCAGTTTGAGGTATTTTGGGAGGGTGATCTGATATTTAAACTGCAGTTTAGTTTGGTGAACTTATTTATGGGAATTGCTTAAGTGCTTTTCCTGAAACAAAACATTCTGGACTTCTCTGGAATGGTCCATCCCCAGATCAACAAATTTTGCACATTCCTACTCAGGATACTAATATAACCTGTTTTCCAAGTAATATTCCTTTTCAATCAAGGCTTAAAAATATGCAAAGGGAATCATCGTTTAACTTGTCCAGTTGTGTTACACATTTTATAATAAATTTTGCATATTTTTATATGAACTTTTTCCCTGTAATACAATTATACATAATTCTTCAGAATTCTTCAGAAATAGTCTTGACCTCAAAAAAATTGTCATTCTGAGTGGTGGATGCAGCCAATGTAAAATATCTGGTACAAAATAATTAATTCTCTAAAGTACAACATTAGATGGTACAACCAAAAATCAAAACAGCTCCTCCAAAGTGCTTAATGGTCAAGCACTAATCTATACTTGTTCATTAATATGTTTGTTATTAACTAATGTCAAAATCTTAATGCTAAGATTCTGGATGCAGTCCTTTCTCTAGATTTAGGAACACCATTGCAGGCAAACAGCTCTCTTTACAGGAACACTTTTCCCATTTCTTTTAAAGTCGGTGTATATGTGCCTTACATGTGTAAATCAAAAATTCCCCAAATTTTTGAACCGGAAGCTCCATGAAAGCAAGAGAGCTGCATGCATAAGCACTTGGATGCAATCAGATCAATTGCAGTGGACACTGATTGGGGTTTTTCCCCCCTGAAAATCCATTTCTGGAACTAAACAAACTGTTGTATCTACCCATCTTTAAAAAGGGTTGTGATACAACATAAACCACAATTGGAAAAATCTGCTGAAGCCACTAGGAGGCTGTTATCTCTTTTCTTCAGTGCAAACAAGCTAAAATTTGAGGTCTTTCTACTGTCCTCAGAGGTTGACCAGCAACTACCAAAGAAAAGCTCTTTTCCCCATTCAGATCTTACTAGAATACAACTTATTAGACTGGACAAAAAAATTCCATTAAATCAGATCCCAGATTATAGTTAGACTAAACCTACTGAAATCAGTATTTGTTGATTCCAATTGGTATTTTTGTATTTCCTATGGGATTAAATTTGGATCTGACCCAGTTTTTAACCAACATGGAATAACCAACATGTATTCCATGTGCTGGGCTGAGATACTTAAGCATTTTCTTTTAATATATACAACTTAATGAAAGGTAACTTTGGCATTATTAACCTGATAATTTCAGATATAGGAGATGACCATTATCAAGTTCCTACCATTTGGAGGGAGATATAGCCATCCAATCAAATTCATACCGGTACTTTCCATCATTCCTGCGGCAAAAAAACCCAGTACTGTACATTTCTCTATACAGCATATTCTTTTTAGGAGATGCCCACAGGACAGATAATACAAAGGACACAGTCCAATGACAAAAGGAGACTTCTGCTCAAGCAGCAGGATTCTGTTCTCCTCATCCTTGAATAAATTGTAGGGAATTTCTAACTTCCAGAGTCACACTGGAGGGCACAAAAATTGCAGGCTATGTGAAAATCACATTTCTCTGCCAGAAGTTATTTTCTGGGCAGGTGGCACTAACTGAGGCAACCTATAGTATCAACCACTTTTAGTTTTAGTGATGTCTCCTCTTTGAATCCATTGAAAGAGGAAATAACAGGGCATTTTTAATTGCATTTATAGGCGGCAGATTGAATCTCTTGCAACAAGTACTAGAAATAACATGCATTTCAAAACCAGCAAAGCCCTAACCAACTGTCTTCACACTCACAATTGCCAATCCTGGTTGATATAAACTGCTTATAAGTTTGCAGCATTTCTGGAATTAGTCTCAATATTTATTCCCTGGTTTATAAGAAGCTGCTGCAGTTTTCTTGAGTTGCTTCTCTGCATGTGGCCCTAGTGCAAAGCTACAACTTTAATTAGTTCTGTACCATTTTTCTTGACAGGGTTGCTGTGGCTTATGACCCTGTTTTACTGAGGACTATGCCTCAGAACGCCTCATTTCATATTTTAAGATATTGCCAGTGCTGGGTGTTACCCGACATGTGGTTTTCTACTTGTTTGAAAATGACTTAAGAACTTTCCAGACCAAAAAAAAAAAAAGACTAGACCGCACAAAGAATATTCTTCTGAAAGTATTTACATTTCTGTACACATACACATTACTGGAAGCCAAATCTTGCAATACAAATGAATGTAGGTATCAACAGTTTGAGACAGTAGAGCAAAAACACTAGGTTATATTCCTGTTTTGGTGGCTGGAACCGTATAATAATCCTAATTTTGAGAAGTCAATTTGAAGAAAAAAAAGCCAAAAGTTACTCTTATTGAAGGTATCCATATTGGAAACACCCCATGGCATTTTTGAACATTTTTCTTAGTTTACTGCAGCCCTTATTCATTATACTAGATTTTTTTCCTTGGGAGAAAACAAAGCTTCACCTTTGAGACGGTAATCATCTAACTGCTATTATTCATTGTTCCCAAATGCTGCAGAGCATAAATGCAAATTTGGTACACTTGTTTGAATCGCTTATGTACATTTGAACAGCCCAAATAAATGTCAAGGAAGAATCTCCAACAAATACTGCAAGAACATTTCCAGCCATCTTGAAAAGGTCTTCATGAAAAGATTAGGAAACAATCTTCGGTGGAGAAATCAACAATTTGGGGATAATACAGATAGCACCACAATGAGTTGCACTAAGGTGCTAGAGGAGGTACCTTATTCCCTGCAGAGTGAATGTTCTAGTACTGAAATGTATTGCAATAACTAAAAGCAACTGTATACAAAAGGTTAGCTTTTGGCTCGTTTATCTACAGAAAAGTAATTCCTTCTTCTAAATGCTCAGATGATGTTCAATTTGCTGAATGTAACAGGATTGATAACATATGAAAACAAACCTTGAAGGAAGGTTATCTCGATTCCAGATGGGAGTTTAAAAGGGTTTAATACCCTGGTAAGACATTTTAGTGTTTATGCAAATGGTCCAAGAGAGCTTTTTATTATCAAGGAAAAAAACCTATAAACAAATGATCGTCTTTAGAGGATTTATGAATGTACCATGGGGATGGGGGTAGAGGTGTGTATGTATGCGTGTGAGACTGAGGTGCCAGATTACCATGCTTGCATGTCTAGATGTATAAATGAATGTGATACATCAGGAGACCTGCTATCCTTGAGACACCAGATGGATGCTTGCTATATATTACAATAGATAAAATTCACTTTGTGTTCCCTTTCTGAATTCATTTAAATAAGTTTTATCTTTTCAATTTTCCCAACTTTCAGACATTGGTCTTAAGCTATCCACATCCTTCTGTTGTCTTGTTGTCTTGAGGCATGCTGGTATTCTTTATTCGCTGCTAACTGTCCAGTTAAAAGTTTAGAGATCAGGAAAGCGGCTGGGATCCTCCTTGTAGTCGTCAGGAATTGTGAAAATTGATTCATCAAACTCATCATAGCGAAACTCCTGAAAAGTCACAGTGGCTGTGATTGTTGGAAACACAGGAATATCTGGGAAGAAAGGAACAGAACCATTAATGGGTCCAGGATGCGGGTATTCCTCTCTTTAACAAGACTCCTTCTGATCATTTCCATGACACTCTCCTTGCAGGTAGCTTGATGCAATTCCAAGGGCTTTTAGGTAAGAAGAGTATAAAGGATGGGTTTGGAGGAATGTTGCGACTGATGGCCAGTGAGACGCCTTAATGGATCACCCTATATTCATTGCTTGTCAACCCTAAAGAAAACAGCTGGCAGACGGGTCACCTACAGATCTAGGTTTGGCAGTACCACCAATTTGCAGACAACAAGCACCCGTACCTCTCATTTCTATCGATTAATCTAAGGAAATAATAGCGGAAAGTACAATGTATCTGACAATAATTATGGAACTAATCACAAAAATTCCTAGCCGGACAAAAGTAATGTAATTGAGGGGGGGGGTTTTGCCTTGGAGGGAGTTATATTCCCATTTGAATTTAAACATGGACACAGGATATATTGCTTAGGATGGGATAAAACTGCCATAACGTGGATGCAGATTGTAAATACAAATTGTTGCAAAAGTCAAATTTTGATGAGAACTAGAGTCTGGTTAGACTGTATCAGTGATTCTTTAATTGTTCAAGTTTAATTTAAAGTACAGGTGGCAATTTTATTTCCTCATCATTGTGTTTTATACCATTCATCATCGACTGTTTTATTCAAATGAGACAGAAGTATAAAACATATTTTAACATGGAGCTTAAATAGATGTCCAGCAGAAGGTAACATTAGTTGTTTATATCTCTTTATCATCTCAGCGAAGCTTCCTTGCCAGCTTCAGGGAGGGAGGGCAGCGGGAAAGGATTAAACCACAGTACACTGCCAATAATTCTGCCGATTTTCTTCTTCCTTACGAAAGGTAAGTGAAATGCAACCACACGTTCCATGTTTTGTCTAGGCTGGCCCTTCCTATTCAAGCAAAACTTTTACTCTGGACCAGGGGGTGTCAAACCCGATCCTATCGTGGGCTGTATCAGGATTTTGTTTGCCCTTGGGGGGCCGGGGTGGGTGTGGCCTGGTCATTGCAGCCAACTGGGTGGGCGGGACGGGGGCTGGTCCCTCACTGTCCCCAGGACGGCCCCACGGGACAACTCTGGGCCTATTGCGGGCCACATCTGGCCCATGGGCTCTGGACTATTACGTATTTTCCATTCAATACACTGTGCAATGACATATTTTATTTTGCCTAATGCCCGATTAGAAACTATTGCAGTTCTTGCCCCTGACTCCACCCCAAGAGGCAATCAAATAATAACCCCTGATTTCAGATGAAATCCATAGCTCACCTAACTTTACTGGAAAGCCTGGCGGAAGTTTCATCTGCACAAATTCCCGCAGTTTGTTAAAGTGCTTGAAGGGTGCAATTACTTCTAAAACATTCAACAACCTGAAAGAGAACACATGCATGACATCTATTAACAGCTTCGACAACTACCCACGTGATTTAAGCAATTGAGAAGGGAAGATAATATCCTCACCCCATTATCGGGCACACTACAACTAGCAGCAGATATATATTTTTTTAAAAATGTTAAACAATGGATACATTCACAAACAAATTACCAATTATTTATATAAATTACATATTCGTAATGAATGCTGTTCTTGCTTATTACAGTATTTTTAAAAAATGCAGATGTTGAAAGGATCAGAAACTTTTCAGGCCTTCTCCAGTTCTTCTCATGGAGCGTCTGGATTCTGCAGACCATGGGACTACAGAGGAGATACCTCCTTTCAGCTGGTTTATAATTATTACTGAGCTCCTGCTCGAGGAACAGGTGTTGCTGAGGAAACTACAGCCTTTGCACAACTCTATCTGATGTGCCAATTGCAACCATTCCAGGCCCTGCTCACAGTAGTTTATGCTTTGGTTAATCTCATGAATGGACTACTGCAATTCATTCTATGTGTGGGTATCCGTGACATCCGGACCTTACAGGTGGTTCAGAATGCAGCAGCCCAAGAAATTAGGTTGCCTCCTGATTTGTCCTTGTCACACCACTGTATTGTATTGGTTGCTAGTTGGCTTACAAATGCAATTCAAAGAGTTGATAGTCATCTTTAAAGGCCTTATGGCTTAAGACGTGGATAACTGCTAGACTTCCCGTTCCCAATGACGTCTACTCATCTAATGGGAGGGGAGTCTTTGAATCCCAACTTGAAGGATTATTGGTGTCAGGAACCCTAAGGGCAAACCTTTTATGTTGCTATCCTATCTTTCAGCCAACTTCAAGTCAGCACCAACTCTGCCAACATTTAGGAAAGATGCTAAGATCTGATCTGGCTGTACTGGAAAGCCTTAGGAGATTCACGGTATGATGAGCTTCCTATCTTTAGTACTCGTCTGCACATGAGTGGACATAAGGCATTTGCATCTAAATGAATGGCAGGCAAAGCAAAGCAGCTGACATTAATACTTCAATGGAAGAAACTAAGTCAAAATGCCTGGGTTTTGCCAGCAGGATGAACTCTCTGCTTCAGAAATTAAAAGTCTAGAAAACTTTACAAAGTGACATCACTTTGCACAGGTCTAGACATTCTGGAAACCAGTAAGCAACATCAGACGTTTCCTAAATGCTACATGGCTTTTAGAAATTGATTAATTTGTAAGAGAATGTGTGTGACTCATCAAGGGATAAACACAATTAGATAAAGTTAAAACTATGTGGAACTCATACATTGTGCAACAGA
Source organism: Arizona elegans (assembly GCA_022577455.1). Taxonomy (NCBI): domain Eukaryota; kingdom Metazoa; phylum Chordata; class Lepidosauria; order Squamata; family Colubridae; genus Arizona; species Arizona elegans. The sequence continues at coordinate 135,766,152 of JAKOOJ010000002.1, read as the reverse complement.
ACAAACTGCAACCTTGTTGTTTGTATAATTTTTTTTCTTATTTTATATACTAGAGTCTCTGGAATCTAAGCACAATATCATCAGCAATATAACTTTAATATATTACATCCTTTAACGATCTTTTCTGAAAGCAATTCAGACTTACGATTCAATTCCTAGAGGAAATTCTTGGCTCATGGCTATCGTAGCTTTAAAAGTTTTCTTGCTTTCTTTGCAGACAAGTTCTCTACCCAAATGAGGTGCTCTGTTTAAAAGACAATCAAAATGAAAATTTCTCCAAATACATAAAATGCACAAAACAGCTCACCCTGAAAGAGATTTTTGTTGAGCAGGAAACAAGGATAATGGAAATTATTCAATGAGGCTTGGAAGGCTCTTTTGAGGGGGGAGGGAATATACTTCTCTTTTCATTGCTGTTCTTCTTCTCATGCACACACGGGCATATTTAAATCTAAATGCTTTCAGAATTCCTTATTTTCAATAAGAAAGTAAATGGTGCAATTCATTTCTTCTTTTTTTAAAAATAAAGATTGAAGTATCTTGTTACCTTAAAAATTTAACTCCAACTGGAAACCATTTCTTGATTATAGTCCAAGATGTGGATTTGTGCCATATCAAAAAATGTGGGTTTTTCTCTGTATAAAATCTAAATTCCAATTTATAGGGTTTTAAAAATTAGAATAGATTTTAGTATTATGGGTAGAATTTACTGTAACCCATAGATTCATTTTATGACTCAGATTGTGCCGACTGTACTCCTGATATTTATGTTCCACTTAGAGTTTAATAATGATTTTCAAGCTCTTAAAATGATATAATACATTCAGTATTACCATCAATTGATGATATACAGGAAAACTATCATCTCTATACTTGTAAATTCCTTGTTTATACATTTGAATTGTGCTCTTTAATCATTCTTTTGTTCCTTTTTGTAGATTTTAAATATGATTTTTAATATTATTCATTATTTCATTATTAAAATAATGAAATACAAAAGAAAAAAGGGCAGAACAGAACAGCAACTAAATATAAATAAAAGCCACTGTGGAAACTTTCTAGTGACATGTGTTCTATTTATTTCCTTTCTCTTTGTGTTCCCATTAGCAATTTAATTTTTTTTTTTTTACTTTACACTACACATTAAGGCTTGTTGCTAGTTTCTGTTCAAATACTTTCATCTGTTGTTTTTTAAATGGTCTCATAACTTTTTTTCCTAGAAATCGTATTTTAAAATCTAAATTTGCCTTGTGCAAAGTTCCATAAAAGAGGCACTAGTGAGCGAATATAGAATAATTACGAACAGCTCACTCCTACCAGTGCATGCTGACCTTCCTCATTTATCAGCTAGAAGACTCAAATCCAGGACGTCCCCACTGGCACATGTGCAACATCTGCCCAACAACTTTAACATTGATTCCCAAAGAAAAGCCAAATGGGTCGCTGAACGCCCAGACATATAAATGATTTCACAAAAAAAGTGCCAGGCTTTGAACTATCACGTCAGCAATGGATAGGATTCGCACCTCACACGGCATCTGCCAGGAATCTCTGTATAAATGGGGCATAGTATCCTTTCCTCAGTGTGACGTCAAACTGTAGATCACATCGTGATTGGCTGTAAGCTGAGGGCATATACCAGTCCAGTATCTGATTTTTTTTTAATATAAACGATCCTGCGCTTCAGTGGCTAGATAGCCAAAACATTGATATTTGAACATAAATCTTTTTAACATTTATATTTTATTGTATTTTACTAATCTAGATGAAGTGTTAATATATATTGCTACTTCATGTACGATATGCTACGCTATATAAATATATGCATATAGCAGTAATACTCACTTCCCATTTTCTGCAGATATGTATTCCTCCCATGAAATTGTATTGGGTGGTGGTGGGGTAAGAGATTGTCTCCTGACAGGCTTTTTAAAGAAAAGACACAAGAATTTATTTAATAGCTACCACTTTTCTAAACTACAGACATGACACCTTTCTACCACAGATGATGAGACTCCTGTCAGTCTGAAATACTGGCCCAGTCTAAAGTTACACCACAAACTCAACAAATAATTTCTGGTGGACCAAGGTGACATACCTCTTAAAGTAGAAATTTAGATATAAGACTAGTTGTCAATATTGCATGAAATAACAGTCCAAAGACCAAGATGAGGAGAAAGACATGCTTAAAGAGGATTGCTTGACCATACTTTTGACTCTCAGCGTTATTTTATTCAAAGACACTTCTTGTTGTCATCCATTATATTATGTTAATAATATACTAAAAGAAACATATATTTTTTTCAGAAAAAAATACAGGAATGATTTTATTTTTTAACCTTGCAACTATTTTTATTTCATAAGAGATTTTCTACAGATTTTCACTGTAGGAAATTTAAGGAGCAGATAAGCCATTCCAAACTTGCACTAATAATTTCTGATGCTAACAGGAGTAATTTTCCTCAATAGGATTTGGCATTCTTTTCCCAACAGAATATGACTAACAACTGGACAACTCACTATTTTGGTTTATTACAATTTGTTGTTCAGGTTTTAGAAACATCATTTATTATTTTATGTCACCAGCATTAAGCCTACTATTCAGTTGTTCTGTGAAAAGCAAGTTTTTAATTTTTTAACTGACCTTGAAAACTATAGTTTATAATAACAGGTACATGAATAGAATTAACATGGTGGAAAATGACAAAATGCTAACAAGTTACAGTGGAAATTAAAGATGCTAATAATGTTGTGTTGATATTTAAGTAGCTTAGGAAATATTACACTACCTCCTGAGAGGTGTGGAAACAAGCAACACACTTGAGGTAATTATGTCAGACTATTTGGACAAAGCAAATTAAAGGAGAATCTGAGAGGCATAAAAAAAATCAATGGATAAGATTTAAAAATCTATACAACTAAAAAGGATGTCACCGTTCTATGTAAATTATATCAAATAAACCCTCCTTTACAAAAACACAAAAGAAAAGTTTCTCAGTTTTAGTGACAAATATGTAGAATGAAAAAAATGATCAGTTGCAAAGCTGGCATCAGATTCAAAGAGTCACGGGGTTAGATCTAGTCCCCTTGAGAGTCTCAAGACTTTTGCTTCCCAAAGTCTCTCAAATAAATATCAACCTGAAACTCAGGAAGTTTCAGAAACATGGTAGCACAAGAAAATAGCACAAGAATGCAAACTCATTTAGGTAGTCCTCATTTAGCAACTGCCTAGTTTAATGACCTTCTGCAGTTAAGATAATTATGAAAAAGTAATTTTATGACCAACTGTCACATTTATAACCTTTACAGGTATAAAGCAAAGGAAAGCTGAAGTAAGATCCTAAGCACTATAGCGGTTTCATTTAACAATTCCTTTGCCTAAGGATAGAGTTGTTGGTCCCAACTATGGATGCTAAACAAGAACTACCTATGTACAAATGAAAGGAGATTCTTCCCAGATTCTGGGATTTAAGGCTGCTGTGATGGATTTTGTGTCCTCCAACAAATATTCAAAATAATATTTCAAAATTAAGCATGCAGTTTAAGCAATCTTCAATGATACCTCGAAGTTTTGTTCCATCAAATTTCCACCTTTGCTCAAGCTTTCCATGATAGCTTTATTCCGAAGAATATCCTCCTCACTGAGATGTTCCCGTCTTTTTCTTGATTCTAAAACAAGCCCGTTAACCAGGTAGAAGTCTGCCAAAAAGTTTCCCACTCTTTCCTGGAAAACAAAAATGAAACAACCTAAGGACAGAAGCACACATAGAGTATTTGCCAAGCAGACTAAAGCTGTGAAGCCTCCTATATATATTGCCTACCTATTCACTATATATATATATATATATACAGGGTGGGCAAGCTGTTGGTCCAGCTATATAACAGTTGCAAATTGTTTTGTTTTTTTCTTGAAGAGCTTCCTCCAGATGTGCAAATGTGTTGCTGAAATCTGGAGACATGAGTACTAAAAAAGATGCATCTTGACTGATCTGCATCATTGGTACAGCTGCTAAAGCCTTCATCTTTCTAAAACCGTGATGGCGAACCTATGCTACGTGTGCTGGAAGTGGCATGCAGAGCCATCTCTCCGGGCACGGCGGCCATTGTCCATTGCTCTTCCGGGGTCCGGTGCGCACATGTGCGTTGGCCAGTTGGTCTTTGCATGCGTGAGAGTGCCGGAAACTGGAAGAGCAGCTCCCTGGTACGCCTGCGCGTGCCAGAAAGCTGAGCTTCTGATTTCCAGCACATGCATGTGTGCCAGTCAGCTGGTCTTCACGTGTGCATGTGCACCAGAAACCGGAAGACCCAGGTGACCTGCATGCATGCACCCACCGGAAACCAGAAGCTCAGCTTCCCAGTGCACACATGCATACCAGGGAGCTGCTCTTCCGGTTTCTGGTACTCCCGTTTCGGCACTTGGTGCCGAAAAGGTTCGCCAACACTGTTCTAAAACATGGAGCTTTTTTTAATCCCAGCCATGAAAAGGCTGCCCACCCTGGTCTACTCCTCAAGTTCTCTTCTTCCAGCATCATTGGAGGAAGCCTCTCTTAACCTTTTAAGACCTTTCCGCTTCTGAGATTAAACAAAGGAGCCATAATAATAGTCCAAGTGACTTCATTCTTCTTTGCCTTAGTGCCCCATTACTGACACAGCAATATATAATAGACGGTGATTTTAGAATAACTAATAGGCTTACTGTTTTATCTTCTCGGAAAAGCCATCCTGTTTGGGCACGTGTGAAGGTGATTGATTTGGTTGATAATGTTGCTGAATAAATATCACTACTCATCAAAATATCAACTTCCTCCTCAGTTTCCATCTCTGATTCCTAACAAAGTATAACATTGAATATTATTAAATGAAACAAAACATTTAAACATAAGCATTTTCTTTGTTAACCAAATTTGTTTTTAAGAGTCTCCCAATAATTATTGTCTTAATGATGTAATTTATCCACTGCCAGGAGATATGTGCAATGCCTTCTACTGATATAATTCATTACATATTGATGTTCTCTCCAAGGACTCCTGAGTGATAATTAACCAACAAAAACCCAAGAATAAAAATTAAAATATCCTTAATCAAAATTAAAAATAAGTTGAATGGAGAAAATTAAAACTAACAAAACACGGATAGCAGCATCTCCACCGATTCTCAAACGAATTCTGAAAGAATACAAGTTTTGCCAAAAAGGCTACAAATTGAAGTTGCTCCAACCAATAGGCTGCCACATTCTGAATGAATTGCAACTGCCAAAGATACCACCCTGCAGAGAACATTGCAAGTAGACCTAGAATTATGACTGCAATTTGAACAGAGATTGGTATCACTAAATTATGTGTTTGTCCAGTGTGATATTATGTGACTGCATCACTTAGTGACAGTCATACCCCAAGATGTGCAGGTTGTTAATTGGAGGGAGTCTCAGGTAAGGAGTGCAGGGGTAGCAGAGACCTCACATAGACTGCCCACAAATTTGGGGATGGGATCCTGCAGAGCAGCGTGAGCGCAGAGAGGCCAGGAAAAGGGCACAGGGTGTGTTTGTATGTGCAGGTGTTGGAAGGCAGGGAAAGAGGGTGCAGGGTACATGCGTGAGAGCACAAGGAGACCAGGAAAGAATCAGCAGAGTATATCTGTGTGAGAATAGAGGGGCCTGGGAAAGAGGGTGTGGAGTACATAGGTGCAAGTGTGGGGAGAGGGGAGATGGGCAGAATGGACGTTGTTCTTACCTGAACGTCCCTTTTCTGGGCGCTGCGTACACTATCCATTAATGGGTTAACTTCTTCAGCCTTTGGCAATAACTGAGTGAGAGCTCAATTTCCCTTTCCTGTTGCCCTGCCACGCCCCTCAATCCCATGATCCCCAGTCTGAACGAAGTTATGGTAGACCACACCGTGATAGGTAAGCAACATAACTTTAATGAAACCCAACTGTAAACAACAACAACACTACTGGCCAGCAGCCAACGAGAAGAAAGAAAGGGGAGGGTATGGATAGTGTACGCAGCGCCCAGAAAAGGGACGTTCAGGTAAGAACAACGTCCATTTTCCTGTGCGCTGCTCCCACTATCCATTAATGGGATATACCCAAGTTTAAACCCCATGGGCGGGAAGTCTAGTCTCCAGAGTCCTCCTCTGTCACCACCGTCTGCAATACTCTGCGGCCGAAGGACGCCTCAGCGGAGCTGTAGGCGTCTATCTTATAGTGACGGATGAAGGGCGTCACCGATGACCAGGTCGCTGCTCTGCAGATATCTGCCACCGACGCCTGCGTTGCCCAAGCCGCCGATGTGGCCGCGCTGCGTGTGGAGTGTGGGAGAATCTTTCTGGGAGGAGATTTAGAGTTCAGCTCGTACGCCAACGCGATACAGGCCTTAATCCATCTGCTCACCATGGATGCTGAGATCTTCAGTCCCATGGAGGCCGGGTTGAAAGACACTAAGAGCGCCTCCGTGTGTCGGAAGGCCGCTGTCCTGTTAATGTAGATGTGCAGGGCGCGGCGGACATCAAGGGAGTGCCATTGTTTCTCCCTGCTGTTGCGCGGGCAGGGGCAAAAGTCCGGTAGGATGAGTTCCTGGGCACGGTGGAACCAGGAGTTCACCTTGGGGATGAAGGCCGGATCCATCCGCAAGACCACCGTCGTGTCTCTGAAGATGCAGAGATCCTTTCTGATTGAAAGTGCTGCCAACTCCGAGACTCTTCTGGCTGAGGTGATGGCCAGCAGGAATGTCACCTTGAATGATAAGTGTTTGATGGCGGCTGAGCCCAAGGGCTCGAATGGGGGGCCCATTAGGGCCCGAAGCACCAGCGGGAGGTCCCAGGTTGGGTACCTGTGCACTGTGGGGGGGGCGCAAGTTCTTGGCGCCGTGAAGGAACCCTTTGATGCGCGGGTGATGGGACAGCGCTTGGTATGGCGGGCAAACGATGACTGTGGAGAGAGCCGCTGTCTGGTGTCTCAGTGTCGCTGGCGCCAGCCCTTTTTCCAGCCCTGACTGTAGGAATTCAAGGATGTTCTGGACCGTTGCTGATGTTGGGTCCTCATGGTGCTGGGAGCACCAGCGGCAGAACGCCCGCCACGAGGCCTCATAAATGCGAGTCGTGGAGGGCCGCCTGGCAGCCTGGATAGTGTTTACTACCCCATCTGATAGCTTGTCTCTTTTCAGGATGACCCTCTCAAACGCCAGACGGTCAATTGTAGCCACTGAGGCTCTGGATGACTGACCGCTCCCTGGCAGAGTTCCACCTGGTGGGGGGGGATGTGCCAGGGATGCCCCACGGATAGCGCCATGAGGTCGGCGTACCACGGTCGGCGAGGCCAGTTGGGGGCCACTAGGAGAAGGTCGGCCCTCTCGGCCAGCAGTTTTCGGATGAGGCGAGGAAGGAGGGGAATCGGTGGAAAGGCGTAGAGTAGGCCCCTGGGCCATCTGCATCGTAGGGCATCGTGGTCCTCCGCCTGTGCTGATGGGTAGCGGGATATGAAGCGGGTCAGCTGAGCGTTTTCCGGGGTCGCGAAGAGGTCTACCTCCGGCATCCCGAAGCGGGCGCTGAGCTCCCGAAATAGGCGCGGGTGCAGTTGCCACTCCGCTGGGTCTATCTGTTCGCGGCTGAGCCAGTCCGCCCTGATGTTTGTTGCTCCCGAAATGTGCTCCGCCCTGATCGACCGCAGGTGAGACTCCGCCCAGGCGAATAGGGCCTCGGACTCGAACATCAGCACCCGGGACCTCGTGCCCCCTTCTCTGTTCACGTGTGCTTTTGCCGCAATGTTGTCTGTGCGGATCAGAACATGCTGGCCCTGGACTGCTGTCTGGAACTGACGTAGCACCAGCCTGATTGCTCGGAGTTCCAGGAGGTTGATGCTGCTGAGTCTTTCGGTCCTGGACCATTGGCCCTGGGCTACCAAATGGTGTAGGTGAGCCCCCCAGCCCCGCAGACTTGCATCTGTGGTTAGTGTAAGTCTGTCCGGTTCCAGGAAGTCGCTGCCCTTGAGGAGTGCGGGGGACTTCCACCATCTGAGGGAGAGACGGACCTGAGGTGGTATGGTTACCTTGCGCTTCAGGTTGGTCTTGCCTGCTCTCTGAAATGGCAGCAGGAACCATTGGAGGGCTCGCGAGTGTCTGCGTGCCCACGGAACGATACCGAAGCATGATACCATCTTCCCGAGGAGTGATGCTAACTGAACCAGGGGAACTCTCCCTCCTTCTGAGACCTGCTGGATTAGGTCCCGAATGCTCCGGATCCTCTCCTGAGAGAGGAACACCTGGCCCTCGACCGAGTCTATCTCCGCCCCCAGGTGCTGGAGCCGTGATGACGGTTGTAGCTGGCTTTTCTCGAAGTTGATGGAAAAGCCATGGTCTTGGAAAGCCCGCAGGACTCTTTCCATATCCGAGGTCGCCTGGCCGAGTGACGATGAGAGGATCAGAATGTCGTCGAGGTAGCAAAGGAGGCGCACTGGAATGGAGTGGAGTGTGGCCGCCACCACCGCTACTAACTTGGTGAATGTGCGGGGCGCCGACAAGAGCCCGAACGGCATTGCGCGGTACTGGAAGTGCTGGCCTGCAAACTCGAATCTCAGGAAGCGCCGGTGACTGGGATGGATTGGCACATGAAGGTAGGTCTCCCGCAGGTCGACGGACTGGAGCAGATCCCCTCTCCTGACGCCCGCTAGTATCGACTTGAGGGAGTGCATTTTGAATCTGCGATACTTTACCGACCGGTTTAGTCGTTTGAGATTCAAAATGGCTCTCCAGCCTCCCGAGCTTTTGGGTACAAGGAAGAGGGTCAAGTAGAAACCGGAGCCCTGCTGATTGTGGGGTACCGGTTCTATAGCTCTTATTTCCAGCAGGTGGGCGATCTCCTGCGCCAGAAGGTCTCTGAATTCCTTGGACTGTGGGACCGGGCAGCGTACAAAGCGACTGGGTGTAGGGCCGGAGAATTCGATGGAGAGCCCTGAGGAGATCGTGCGCTGAATCCACGAGTCCTCCGTTGATCGGGCCCATTGCTGGTGGAAGAGCTGGAGTCTCCCGCCGATGGGCCCCACAGCCCGGGCGTCACTTCCCCCTCCTGGCAGTCTTGAAGCCGGCCCCGCGAAAGGGTCGTTTAGCTTGTTGGGGTCGGCCGCGGTCTAGGAACTGAGATCTGTCTTGGTGTCTGCCCGTGCTCTGGAAGTTGGAGCGCTGTGGTGGGGGGCCTCTTGGCCCTGCGCTGGACTGAAAGGGCTGCTGGTAAGAGTACGGTGTGTATCTGCGGTCCTGCCGCCGGTACGCTGACGGGAGCACCTTCCTCTTATCTTTGTCTTCAACCAAGACTGGTTCTAAGGCCGCCCCAAACAAGTCTGGGGCCTTGTACGGGGCTGCGGCCAGCCTCCATTTGGCCTTAAGGTCTGCCTTCCAGGGGCGAAGCCAGAACAGCCTTCTTGCTGTAACATTCGATGCCAGAGATCTCGAAGCGAATTTGGCGGAGTTCAGGGATGCATCTGCGGCATATTCGGTGGCGGCTACGATCTTATTTAAGTCCTGGTGCAGCCTAGTGTCCTCCGGGGGCAGCTTTTCCTGTAATTGGTGTAGCCAGATGAGGGTGGCTCTGTTGAAAAAGGAGGTCGCTGTTGCCGTCCTGATTGCCCACGCCGCGGCCTGATGAGCTTTACGGAGGGCCCACTCCGTCCTTTTGTCCTCAGCTTTCAGCCCGTCTACAGCATCCGTGGAGCCGATCGATGAGGATGACAGGGAGGCGACCGGCTGGTCTACTGATGGAAGAGTTAAAAGGTCCTCCAGCTCCTGGGCCGAACAGTAGAGCTTCTTGTCCAGGCTGCTCGGGGTTGTTAGCGAGCCTGGCTGCCCCCAGGGGTTCTGGATCACGTCCGAAAAGAGCTGGGGGCAGGGAATACAGTCCTTCTCCTGCTTGGCGGACTTAAAGAGTGCGTCGTGGGGTCCCGCAGCTGAGGTACTAGGCGTGGATGTGTCCCCAGGCACGCCCAAATTGGTTGTGAGGCGCGCCTTGTGCAATAGAGATTTGAATAAAGCTGGGCGAAACAGGCCTGTGAAAGCCAGAGAATCTGGCGTCAGGCCCTCATTCTCTGACAAGTCAAAGGTCTCTGGGCCCTCCTCGGCTTGGTCTGAATCCTCAGACGAGGATGACTGGGTATGCGCCTGTTGGTGCTGGGCCCGTAGGTGCTGGGGCGCCCCCTGTGCCTGAAGTTGGCGAGGGGGGCCCCCTGCGGTCTGCTGCCAGCCTGCAGCCAAGAAAGAGGACATAGCCGAGAGCATGGCTTGAAAGTCTAGCTGGCTGGGTGGTAAGGGCCCTTCTGGGGCGCGCAGGCCAGCTGCCGTTGGTGTGAATGTTGCCTCAGCCCCACGGTGGCGCCAGTGAGGTGGGTCCGATAAGGGTATGTCTGGCAAAGAGCGGGATGCTCCTCTAGGCCGAGGCAATTCCTGGTTGAGGTCGGTTGCGTTCGGGGTTGCCGGTGTTAGGGCCAGTTCCGCCAGACTCGTGATGCCAGGGCCTGCCTCCGTGCGTGCCTGGGGCGAGGGGCTAGGAAACCCAGGCCCTTGGGTGTGTGTTGCCGCTCTCTCCTTCTGTGCTTTGGCACAGAGGCGCTCTAAGGTTTTATGGCGTCTTGCAGCATCCTTATCTTGGATCTGGGGCGCCTTTTCCCCCCGGTCTTTGTGATGAGAGGACCTCTTTTTGGAATGCTTTTTGGATTTGGACTCCTTGTGAGGAGGGCTTGCCTCAAGCTCCGGGTCTGATGAGAAAGGCGAGTCTGACAACGCCGTGGTTGCCATCTGTCCCTCTTAACCGGCTTCCTGTTTGTGCTTTAGCAACAGCCCCCGCAGAAATGGGGCTTGCAGCCGCTAGCTCCCTGAGAAGGGCCTGCAGATGATGAGGGCCTCTGAGATCCAATGAGGGCGGAGCTAGCCCTATTTGAATGAGGACAAGATGGCGGCCCGGGGATCCACCTCTAAGGCTGGAGCACGTGGCTATGGAGCACGAGGGCTGGGGAAGCTGCGGTCTCACAGCGGCGGCCCGAGGGTCCTACCGCCTGCCGCGCTCAGCCCGATGCAGCCCTAAGGGCTCCGGCAGCAAGGAGGAGGAGGGGGGCTGCTTGCCTCACCGCGCTGCTCTCCTCTGTTCTGCGTGCGTTGCGCCGGGTTGGGAGGCTGCGGACTCACAGCGGCGGCCCGAAGGTCCTACCGCCTGCCGCGCTTTTCCCAATGGGCTCCTGATAGCGAGAGGAAGGAGGGAGGGGTGGCTCGCCTCACCGCTCTCCGCTCTCTCTCTCTCTCCCTCGCCGATCCGACGGGCGCTGCTCCTATCGCCGGTTGGAGGCTGCCGAGGCTTGCTTCCCCCCCCCGCTGTTAAGGGGGAGGCCGGCTCTCCCTCTCTCTCAGTAAGTTGCAGCCGGCGTGAATCAGGAGCCTCCAGCGAGTCGATGCGTGGGCGGCCAAAATGATCACCGCCGCCCAGCTGATGAGCCGATCTTCGCTTTGGCTTGAAGCAGGGAACCGAGTACAAAAATAAGCTACTCAAAAATAAAGAAATAAAACTCTAGGAAAGGGAAGGAAACGGGCTTGGAAGCCTGAGCTCAAAAACACACTTCAGTCTTTGCCAATAACTGAGTGAAGACTGGGGATCATGGGATTGAGGGGCGTGGCAGGGCAACAGGAAAGGGAAATTGAGCTCTCACTCAGTTATTGCCAAAGGCTGAAGAAGTTAACCCATTAATGGATAGTGGGAGCAGCGCACAGGAAAATGTGTGCAAGCAAAGAAAAGCTTTGGGGGAGACTCACCCTAGCAACTTTTCTTGCTGGCTTCCTCATTATCTTTGATTGAGGGAAGCCAGCAGAGAAAGTTGCAAATGGGGATCACATGATCACAGAATGCTGCGGTCATCAGTCACAAGTGTCAGCTGATTGCCAAGTGCCTGAATTTTGTTCACGGGACTGCGGAAGCACTGCACAGCCGGAACTCTGAGGACTGGTTGTAAATCCCTTCATTCAGCACTCTTATCACTTCAAATGGTTGCAGCATTTGAACGAATGGTCGTAACTCAAAAGACTACATGCACGGAAATGCAGCGATGAAGGCCTGAGGCAGCATAGGGGTGTCAAACTCGATCCCATCGTGGGCCTCATGTGGTTCCTATTGAACTATAAAGGCTTTATTTAAGTGAGGGTTCAAACTGGTATTCCTGTCAAGTTTTAGCAGCCTATCCAGAATGGGAGGAATTTAAAGGAACAAATAACACCTTAAAATCAGTGTTTATCGACTTTTTTCATCCATGACACCCTCCCAACCATGTTTGATTACTGTGCCTCCTGTAAAAGTACCCATTATTTGATATTGAAATGGGGTAGTAACCAGCATATTGTCTAGCATCAACAAGACACTATTTGAAGTATAATACACTTTGCTTTTCTGTGAAATACCTCCTGAAATACCCTAGGCCCTAGGGCCTCCAGGACACTTTATGGCCCTGGATTGTGAACTGCTACACTACAAAAAAACAAGTATTAACATTTTGCAAAAAAAAATCAGCCAATTCCAAAGGGAGCAAACACTGTTTCACAGGGCTATTACCTTTAACCCTAGGATTTTCAATTTGTTTTGTTTTAGCGCGGCTTTTAAACCACTGTGCTGAAGTAATGTACTCTGTTTGAATTACACAACACCCGTAAAACACCTACCTCGTGATGTATTCGCTGGTAAACCTTTTGTTCGTTGTCTAAAACTACAAAGGATTCAGAGGGCGCAGCATCACCATTGAAAATGAAGCTCAAGTCCCCCCGTTGGCACTTCATGTCAGTAAAATCTATGAGGGTTGTGTCAAGCCTGCAGAAATATTCCAAAATGAGAACTGAGAGAGAGAAAGAGAGAGAAAGACCTTTATGCTGCTTATATAGACATTTTAATTAAACAGAATACATTGTTGGGTTCTTGATACTCTCTGAGGGTTTTTTTTGTTTTGTTTTTTGGATGTTTTATTATCCAGCTAGATAACACCACCAGAGAAAGGGAAGTTTGCTGTGTGTGTGTGTATGTATGTATGTATGTATGTATGTATGTATGTATGTATGTATGTTTGCATGCATGCATGCATGCATGTACCGTATTTTTTTGGAGTATAAGACGCACCTTTTCCTCTCTAAAAAGGGGTGAAAATTTAGGTGAGTCTTATACACTGAATGTAGCTCTGCTCACCCACTGGCCCCCACCCTTTGGTCTCTGCCTCCCAGCAGTTACCTCCTTGCAGCAAGCAGCAAGAAGAAACAGCTCCTTTCAGCTTCAGCACAGCTTAATTAGCACAAGTTGATTGGATCAGCTTCCTGACTCTCAGCTGTTTTGCGCAGGCCTCTGCTACTTGCTGCACGGAGGTAAATTGCTGGAGCAGATTTTTTTTTTCTTATGATAATCAAGCTATGGCTGAAAACGAAAATGAAAGTACAGCAGGCTGTTTGCTGCAAGGAGGCAAAATTGCTGGGAGACAGAGGTGGATTTCTTTTTCTTGTTTTCCTCACCAAAAAAGGTAGGTGCATGCGTCTTATAGTCCGGTGTGTCTTATACTCCGAAAAATACGGTATGTATGTAATCCTCAACTTAGAACCATTTGTTTAGTGACTGTTCAAAGTTACAACAGCTCTGAAAAAAAGCGACTTACGACTGGTCCTCGAACTTACAACCGTTGCAGCATCCTCACGGTCATATGATAAAAACATGTATGCTTGGCAACCAGGATGTATCTACAATGGCTGCAGCAAACTAGGGTCATGCGATCCCCAAGTGCAACCTTCCCAGCCAGTTTCCAACAAGCAAAGTCAACAAGGGGAAGCTGGATTTGCTTAATGACCATGTAATTAACTTAAGAACTGCAGTGATTTGCTTAACAATGTAAAAGGTTATTGAGTCTAACCCACTGAGCACCTGCCTTGCTTAGCAACAGAAACTGTGGTTGTAACTTGAGGAATACCTTGCCCGTCCTGGTTGAGGTGTGGCTTTCTCCTTGATGGCTTCTAGCTTAGTGTATTGTTTTGTTTGTCTCTGATTATTTTCTGCTATAGGAATGCACACTGTTTTGAAAATATACCAGTTTCATGGGTTCTTGAGGATATCTGTCAATGTTTTCAGAACATTACAGAAAATATGGAGATAATTGTAATCAAGATCTTGGGTGAACTTGTTAAGTACAATCTATTTCCCATCAAAAATGTTAATACTTGCTTCTCTTAATTACAATCATTTATATGGAAAAATATCTATTAATATCTATTATCTAATATCTATTAATATACTAAAGCAAAAATGATAAATTAATGTAATGCAGGTTGAATATTCTTACCTGATATTTATACCTTGTTTGTATATTTTACACGCATCAGAAGGCAAGATTCGGGAAAGTAAAGGCACTAAATTTGACAAAAATGAGACAATTTTATTGAATGTCATTATAATGTATCAATTCATATATAATAATGCCAACATACTTTATTACAGGTCCCGTGAAAACCAAAATTCTTGGAATTCAAATTGATATGCAGTTACAGTTTTTATGCAAAGTAACAAAACCCTTTTCAGTTTGTGTTTGGAAGAAACAATAAAATACTAAAAGGAGAACTGCATGAACCATTTGTTTCTTAAAGGATCAAAGCACTGCAGCCTTTCAGATTTCAATGCAGCTGCTTTGCAGATCTGCTCTGGATGCTTTTGAGTAGTGGGCTCAAAAACACATTTAATCACTTTGCAAAACACCTTCTGAATGGTTCACAAAGTAACATTACAATTACTATTCTTTCTTTCAGCAAACAATTTATGTTACGATATTGGGTCAATGCAGAGTCATTAACTGGTTACATTAGGAATATATTTCAGACTGCTGGGCTTTCTCCCTGATTACTCAAACAATTACTCTCTTGTCAGCATCCCTAAGCAGGCACTCTTGCTCCATTAATTTGAATGCTGATCACACATAGCTTTTAAATCACAGCTAGGAGTGGGGGTAAAAATCAGATTAGGATACAGATGTAACCGCAACTTATATGAAAAATGGGAAGGGGAATTAAATTGGAAACTGTACGTGAAGGCCCGAGAAACTCAAACATCAGGGAGAGGGGTGAAGCAGCCAGGCTGAGGGCCTGCTCCCAATCTATTATCTATGACTGAGGGATCAAGGCATAGAATATCATCAAGGAACAGATGATGTCATAAATTAGAATTCTTTTTTAATTCAGATCAAGGGAGAAATATGTCCCAACTATTAGACTTATGCTTAGGAGAAACAGCAACATGAAATTAAACATCAACACAAACATTGAATAGCTAATCCCCAAAGACCCTAAGCACCTGCTCAGTCTTGAATCTCTTCATAAAGTACCAGTGTCTACAATAGTTCTTCCAAACCCAAACATTAAGATGACCGGACTTCAACTCCCAGGATTCCCCAGCCAGCAGGAGAAGTTGAAGTCCACACATCTTAAAGTTGCCAAGGTTGGGAAACCCTGGTCTAAACAGTGTTTTCATATCGGGAAACGAAAGTTTCCCCACAACTATGTATAATTGGGATCCGAACTTTGGTAGAAGCTTTCCTCTGTACAATTTCACAGATCAAGGTCCTTTTCCCCAGTAGATTTGGTGCACATGATGGCAGGACAGGAGCTCCTCGGCAAGGAATCACACTTGTGCTGCTTTCGTTCATTAGTGTAATGCTATACCAGTTTTATAATTCACTATAGTCTTTAAAACGGAGATGAGAATCGCCCCCTGGAGTCGGGAATGACTAGCCCATATGTGCAAGGGGAACCTTTACCTTTTATAGTCTTTAAAACGTATTTTATACATAGTTAAAATATTAAATACAAGAACTTTCTAAACATATTGTACAAATAATGGCGTTTGGATTTTGTATATCTAATATGCCTCACAAGCACAGCAATAGCAATAACATTAAATTTATATACCACTCCATAGTGCTTAATAGCACTCTCTAAGTGGTTTACAAAGTCACCATATGCCCCCAACAATTTGGGTCTTCATTTTACCAACCTCAGAAGGATGGAAGACTGAGTCAACCTTGAGCCAGTTAGAAATGCAATACTACATTCTAACTACTTCGCCACCATGATTCATATAAATATGATGCAGTGCTCATATAAAGTTACATAACAATGTATTTTATGGAATAGCAGAATAGCAGAAACTATTTTCTGGAGAAATACTATTAAGTTTTTTTAATCTCTCCATAGTCTATATATATAGTCACTAGGAATAATAAACAATTTGATGGTATGTCATCAATTACTCTATATATCTATTTTGGAAAAACTTACCCCAACTTTGAAAATCCCAGTGAAGTTCAAGATAAAAGTCACCTAGCTGAAGAGAAATACTCAATTAAAACTTAATACATTGTAAGTTTCATACACACACACACACACACACACTATCTTACAAAGTTATTTCATTTTATGATGTGCAAATCACATGTGGTTAGGATTACAAGAGACCACTGTTCACAATTGCTTCTGCTTTCCCACAATTGATTTAATTTTATGTTACCACTCATAGAATCACAATACTATATAGTTGAGATGGAGCAGTTACAGGCCTGCATATATAGTTTGTTAACATTAAAATAATCCAACCAAAGCCAAAGCAACTTAGAACATATTCTCCGGAGGCTTTAAATGGTTAAACAAGTTTTTATCGGTGCCTGGTGTTTCCTGCAGGCATAAGTATCATACAACTACAGAAGTACACCCATAACATTTTTTTTCTAAAGATCCATACTACTGCTACATAATGATTCACTTATAGATCAGCACCAAAATCTGCACAGCAAAATTATATTTAAAAATGTAAGGATTAATTAGGAACACTGAAACTTTAATATCAAAAAGTCTGTTGTGGGCTACTTGCTGGTTCGTATGCATAGGTGTAATATTCCTGAAAAGTATTTGAAAATGAATCTTTTATTAAAATTAATAGCATTCTGATTAAAATCCTCATTTAATTTAAATTACCTCTTTCAGGGCTTTTAATAATCGAGGCCGCTTTTCTTCAACACTTTCCCTAGACTGTTGCTTCAGTTTCCTTAGGAGTGCTGTAACTAAATAAATTCACTGTAAGCCATAAATCATGGAATTATAATACACAAATATATTGAAGAAAATATTTGCTTTAGAAATGAAGAAACTAAATAGTGCTTATCAAAAAGTTCTATTAATGGTATTGATTTGAGCTATATAATTTTATACCTACATAGAGTTAATTAGTTAGTCTCACTTTCAGGCAATTCATCTGGAAGCAGAACAAATCACACCACTATCCTGACTTCTTGAAAAATAGAGTCAAAATACTCTTATGAATTTTAACATAATCTTTATTAACTCTTTCTCTGTATACAGGTATCCCTCAATTTACAAACATAATGGAGCCTGCCCATTCTGGCCATAGGTTGTAATGGTCACAAGAGGATCATCAAATTAATTACCTGATTTTATGATTTATTTATTTTTTTGCAGTGAATGTTAAGCAAAGGCTGTTGTTGTTGTTGTTAAGAGAACCCCATGCTTTCTAAGGGGCATTTTTGCCAAAACCAAAAATTAAATGACCGGATTGGTGAAAACATCATAAATTGTGGTGATGTGGCTACAGGTTGTGACAAATGGCCATAAATACGGGACAGCTGCTTTAGATTGGGAATGTGGGTCATGTGACTGGGGGAGGGAGCTGTCCTGCTGACTGGAATTTCAGAATCGGGTTGTAAGTATCTTTTGGGAGACTGTTGTAATTTCAAACACTCAAACTCGTGCCGTCACATTGCTGTCACGTAATGTATCGTGACCTTTTCCTCTTCGTGGAGCTGGGGTGGGCATGGCCTGCATGTGACGTATCCGGCCCATGGATCGCCAATTTGACACTCCTGCACTAAGTCGTAAGTCAAGGACTACCTGTGCACACAAACACATATTTTGTTCTTGATTTCTTCATAGTTACAGTAAAATTTCAATTCCCCAATACTTTATGTATTGTTCCTTCAAAGACTAAATAGGTTTCTTACATAAAACCAGAGAAATAATTTCTTACTCATTTGCCTATCTCCATAGCTGATGGCTTCTGCAAGAGGACTCCATCCCTGAGCATTTTTCACTTTTACGGGAGCATTGTGGGCCAAAAGCAAGTGAGCACATTCTGTAATAAATTACATTAGATAAACAATAATATTAAGGTTCCATTAACAAATCAAACAAAAAAATAAAAATAACCAATTTCTGTAATGGAGCTATGTGTTAAATTAATGGAGGATACTGTTTGCTTCCGAATCATTCTGAGTTACTGTGTTGTTGCAAGCTATATAAAGGTACTGTGTGGATTTCCCAGCACAGTGGGCTGAATCAAAAGAAATTAGCTATGCTTTGGTTCTAACAGAATCAAAGCTTTTGTCCTGAGGAACTCGGTTGGAATGTACTAATCTGGACTTCCTCCTGGGAATCCAGACTACTACATTCCATCGTATCAACTTTTTCCATTGATTCCAATAGGGCAAACGGCAGTTTCTTCTTAACCCAACTCAATAACTCTACTACCAGGAAGACTTTCTGATGTTAAGGCCAACAGAATGGAAACAAAAACTTCAGAATTTCTTCTTTATAAATTACCAAGTCTGCCTTGAAGGGATGGATTATAATTACATAAAATGTAGCAGAGAAGGTTATGGGGGGAGAAGAAAAAAATACCTTCATTCCATAGTGTAATGGAAATGTCTGATGAATAAAATAACTTTTAATCAATAGTCAGTAACTGAATACAATTCTTTCGATGTAATGTGTGACCCAGGGACCTGCTATAGAATAAGCTACCTTATTTGAAGCAGTTGGTGAACTGACGTATGAAAAAGTCTAAAATGCATTACAGTGTAGTGAACATAGCATAATTTTAGAAATTATTTCAAAATCAGCATGGAAGTTAAGTCAATTTAAGAGAGATTTCATTCTCAATTTATGCAATAATTCTGTCCCAAGATGAAAAGAGAATGGGATGAACAGGCATGAATACATAGCGGGATTGAACATAATCTTTGTAAACTACAGTCATTCTGAGTTTGTAGAATTGTTTAGTACTAATATCTTAATAATATTAAGATATTATTACACAATAACACATTTATAATTATACATGATTTAAAAAAATATCTTCATCATAATCAACTTAAAGTAGTTTCATTCTTTTATCCTGTGTTGCTTTTCTAATTAAATATGAAAGAATTCTACAAATTCTTAACTAGATCAAGCAATTTTAACCTGAAATGAAGAATATGGGAGAGAATGTGAAGGAGTAGTGTAATACTGTATTTTTTAAAAAATAAACTAGAAGCCTTTTGTTTTCAAAAAAGATGCAAGAAACATAGAGGTTACCTAATACTTGAATGTTTGAAATATACATGAAACTATAAAAGTGCCCAATGAATGCTTGGTTTAAATTCTCTGCACAGAGAAGTCTTCTAAAAATATGAAAATTAATTTATTTACCTGCTTATACAAAATTAAATATATCTGCACAATAATTTGAAGTGAAGTTATAGTAAAGTCTTGATTTTTATTTTCTTCTTTCAATAAATCAGATGTAAAGCACATGTAATCTTTAATTATAGAATAATTGGCCACATAGTAGAATAATTTGAAAATGTTTAATTAAATAACAGTGATTTCCATAAACTCAGATTAAGCATAACAAAGCTGAATCCAAGTGCATTTAGTTTAGATAAAAATGAATTATAATTTTCAGTGGAAATGCCTTTATTATAAAATCTGAAGGTGGCCGATATTCCCAACTATGTTTCTAATAATAGGATCAATGGCACAAGAATGGCCACTACTTTTCCAAATCCTGTTTATTTTTGTACAGTTTCTGGAGTAGTAAAATAAAAAAACATCTTTGTCCAATTGTTGCAAAGCTTTTGGAGAAGTGTAAACACTTAGCCTCTACTTTCTCTTAGCCTTACAGCAGTGTTTTTCAACCTTGGCAGTTTTCAGATTTATGGACTTCAACTCCAAGAAGTCCCCAGCCAGCAATGCTGGCAGGAGAACCCTGGGAGTTGAAGTCCACACATCTGAAAGCTGCCAAAATTGAGAAGTACTGTCTTAAAGAGTATCCAAACATTCAATAGCTTTTATTTTTCAGTCACAGTACTGGTTCATACATAAAGAAATTCATTCAAATACTATGCTTTCACCTCTGAACATCCAGATTCTCTGGATAGATTATGGTTTTTAAAGCATGGAATATTTCTAAAACATTTCAACAAAAATGCAGTTAATAAAAAAGAATAAAGTATTTCCCAGCCTTAAAGCTATTAATTAACATAACAAGGAAGCATTACACTTTACCAGGAGGTTCCTATGAACTTGAGTGGAATGAACATACCCAAGAAATACAGCTGCTACTTCCTTTCCCTAATAGAAAATAACTGACGGAAAAGGAAGATAAGTTCACTTTCACTATTCTTCTGTTGCTTACTCCTCACTGCCCATAACTATTTTTTTTTTATTTTAAAACATAGTTGAGAGTAGAAGGAAAAAAGATAGACAGCAATTCTTCTCTTGTTCTCTTTAGCAGAGTCTTTGAGCAATTTCAAAATATGCTAAGCTTTAGCAGCTAAGGGAAGAAAAATCTGATCTCTGGAAGTTAACTGGTAGATAATACATTATCATAAAAATAGATATATCTGCATATATTTACCAACCTTTATTCCCCAGCATTACAGCAAGATGTAAAGGAGTATTCCCTATAAAGAAAAAAAATGGTTAAATTAACTGAAATATTACTCAGTGCAGTTAAATAACCTGCTACCAGTAATTATCCTAATCGTATTTAGGGGGTATGTAACAATGCCATTATTTTTAATTTGTTACAAGTAAACAGAATTAATAAAATGATATATCCATGTATTATTTATGTATTATTTTTATAGTTGGGAATTTACATAAGGAAATCTTGTAAGGAAACACAAATCTGGCCTAAACTGAGGTCTGAAAGTCTCTAGTGTTATCACAATAGATAGATCTAAGTCACAATTAAACCCTCTTCCAAAACTATGTATTTATTCATTCAATTCAGATTTACAAACTAGGCTGAGCACAATAAAATGCCATAGCTTGCTACACAAACCTCCATGGAACAAGGAATGTTTTAAATAAAGTGAAAATAAAGTAAGTGGAATACAAGTAATGCTTGACTTAGGAGTCTAATGGAGCCCGGCATTTCTGTCATAAGTCAAGATACCCACTCGAAACCCAATTTAATTTTTTTACAGCGGCTGTTAAGTAAACATCACAACCGTTAAGCAAATTCATGTATTGCTATGTCTTTCTTTTGTCGGAAAACAGCTAAAAAGGCTGGAAATCAGCAAAAAAACCAAACCATGATTTGGTAAATCATGGTCATGTGATTGCAGAACACTGGAACTGGCTATAAAGATGAGCTGTATGCCAAGCAACTGAAATGTGGTCATATAACCATGGGGGTATGAGCAGCTATCAAAATTCCAGAACCGGGTCGTAAGCAGCTTTTGTGGGATCAGACATAACTTTGAACATTCCCGAAGCAACTGGTTGTTAAGTAAGAACTATGCATAACAATTAAAAAGTATATGAAAAGCAGAAATGTTTTCTGTAGTTGTGATACAAGAGGAAAGAATTTGATATGCCATCTAGCAATTAGACTCAAGAGAAAATCAACATTTGTTTTTATGACATAGGGGGAAAAAAAGAAGGAAAAAAGGAAGAACAAGCTGAAAAATCATAGGAGAAGAGATGTAAAACTAAGCAACACGTCTTATCACAACTGGAACAGTAATATACACAAAATAAGTGAACAATATAATTTTTGATGCAGTTAGCAAACTTGTATCTTTCTGAGTTTTGTTAACAAAATGGTATATAGAAAGTTGGAAACAGATTAAATGGCAGCAATACAATGTTTGTTAAACTATACTAAGCTATTACTTTGCTAGCTGGAGTCACTAACCTGATAAATTGGAGGTATCTCCAATACTTTGTTTCACACAAAGTATATTTTTATTCATATAAAGTTCATTGCCTTATATTCTTCCTTCTCAATACTTCTTTTTTCTCCCGGTAATCTACCATATCTAATCAAGTGATGAAGTCTCTTTGCTGGGTGATCTTAGGCCTATCACTCTCTCTCAGCCCTTAGTAAGGAAGCAATGGCAAACTACTCCCAAAAAGGTTTGTCAAGAAAACTGAAAGGGTTTGTCTAGGACAGTGGCCTCCAACTTTTTGGGCTCCCAGGCCCAGTTCAGTGGAGAGAGGTTTTTCCGTGGACCGGAGGGGGCGTGGTTTTGCATGCTGCCTACATCCTGTGGATGGGGCTTTGTTTGCTTGTAGAGACTGGTTTCTGGGATGCTGCGGCCTGGTGTCAGTCCACAGATCAGGGGTTGGGGACCCCTGGTCTAGGCAGTTGCCAGAAGTCAATCGGAACAAATATATTATTGATAACCTAGAGCAGTGGTTCCCAACCTGCCTAATGCTGCGACCCTTTAATACAATTCCTCATGTTGTGGACTCCCAACAATAAAATTATTCCTAAAACCATTGAAAATATGTGTTTTCCGATGGTCTTCGGTGACCCCTGTGAAAGGGTCATTCAATATGATATTTGAACACGTAGGAGACAATTCAGATTTCTTTACCAGGTGGTAGAAAACTGTGGCCTTCCAATTACTTGCTAAATTACAAGTCTGAGCATTCTTCAGTATATTATCCATGCTGCCCTGAGGTGTTAAGAATTGTAATTTATCAAGTTGACAGTGTTAAAGGTTGTCTACTCTCACCTGCAAATGTTATAGGTAATTAAAAATGTATATCAGGTACAGAACATGCTAGAGGTATGTAATTTGGAATATAGCATATACTTCTTCAAATCAATTTAATTTAGGGTTATGGAAGGTGGTCAGAAGAGGATCTATGAGCCACATGCCATGCAATACCTATTCCTTCCTAATTTGCAGTCTCTGCTTAAAACTTGTTGATGGTTTATGAGTTATACAGATAGTCCTTGAGTCATGATGGTAATTGGGACTGGTATTTCTATTGCTAAGCAATATAGCTGTAAAGTGCAATGTCACATGACTGCATTGTTTAGTGACGGCATTCCCCATTGTCATTAATAAAATTCCACCAGTTATTAGCCAAAAACCTACACCAATCTGAGGCATTCTGGCTTGGTTCCTGTCAGCCCTGAGCTTCAATTCTTCCAAGATAAGGCAGTCTTCCTTTTAACTTCCCACAACTGCCCATTCCCCCCATCTCTGCCCTTTTGGCTGCCCGGCACTCTTACTTGTGGGGCAGCAAGCAGCCCTGGAACTGTGTGATTTTGGGCTGCTTGCCATGCTGCAGTTGAGGGGCTTCTTAGCATGCCACAGCTCTAGGGCTGCAAAAAGCCTGCGAGCCACAACATAGTGTGAAGCTGCAGCCAACCCTGGAAGCTTCAGCCATCCCTGCAGTGCAGCCTGGTGTGAAACTGCAGCTGCACACTCAGAAGCCCAGTAGAACAGTGCAAAGCTGCAGGCCAATTTGGGAAGGTCAGTTTATCCCAGTAATGCAACACAAAGCTACAGCCACTTTGAGAGGAGCCAGTAGAGTGGTGCAAAACTGCAGCCACCCCAAGAAGCCTCAGCTGTCCCAGCTGCACAATTGCCCTTGCCTTCCTGCACTTCAAAGCTCCTGCCTTGTGCTCTGCTGCTCCAGTTGACCTTTGCTGTTTTCTTGCCCCTGCTGCTGCTGAGACCTGCCCATCTGCCCACTTGGCAAGACACCTGCTGGCCACATGGGACCAACATGTCCCTCTCGAGGAAAAATGTTGTGTACAACCTTGATTTAATTGGGTGCTGAGAGGTTCAACATATATTTCTATATTGTAAATCAATTTCTTTTGAATCTGAATCTGAGCAAAACTTACCAGCATCCTGAATGATAGTTTGCAAGTTACTAGTATATTTAAGCAAACCCCATATTCATTCACTTTGATATTACTTAGTTGGCTAATGAAATGTCTGCAAGCAAGCAACCATCGTCAAACAACAGCAAGAACTTCACAGTTCAACACCGAGCTACATATATTGTCTACTATTAGATTAATATTAATGGTTATAGAATCAACTTACTTTTACTTATTAAAAATGAAGCATGGTTCTTAAGACAGCATCACTACCTTAAAAAGTAGCTAACATAGCAATTCACCAGAGATGAAAAAGAAAGGTGGTATCACTATGCTGGGAAAGCATAACAAAAAGTAACACTGACACATAACTGAAGGCGTAAGGTTTTCTTTTTTTCCAGAAGGGTTACATTCCTATTCTCTTACAAGAAGGGCAGCATTTCCTATGAACAGGTTACATACTGCTAACACAAGTACTTGTTATGAATTTACTCTGATTAGTATTTAGGAAAGCAGCTGGCAAGTCTGCCATTTACTCAGATACACTTCGTTTTAACACTAGGCAGAGATGATTTACAAAGGATATTTGCACTAATGGAGAAAAACTGTACAAAGAAACTGGCAAAGTTACCCCTCATAATGATCAGTGGTCCTTGGTGCTTTCCCGGCTTGATTTTCTTAGACATTTTATTACCCAAACTAGGTAACATTATTGCCCCTCATTTCAACCCTGAGCTACAAAGGTAGGTAAATTGAGGACCCAGTCTGTGGGGGCAATAAACTGACTTTGTATAAAATATACAAAAGTATGAAGGCTATTGCTTAACGCACTGTAAGCCACCCTGAGTCTCCAGAGAAGGGCGGCATATAAATCAAATTAAAAAAAAAATATTCTCCTTTATGATCAGTAAAAAAATAAAACAAGATTGTAGAAGAGAATAATAAAGGCTTAGTTATTAAACCTACATTTCTGATTAGTACATTCTCTTTGGACTTGAGACATTTATTTAAAGCACTGATTAGGTAATCAATTGATTTCTGTCAACAGAATATAACTTACATAAATGTAAAGAGTTAGGAGTCTAGAATGGGAAAAAACCCTCATAAAATGATATTTTCTTTTTAAAGAAGAAAAATACTCCATCAACGTCGTTGTGTGCAATTTGGGATTTTTCAACAAGAACTTTACTTCTTCAAAAGCATAGTCACAAATGTACTTTTGCCAGAAACAAGCCTTCCAACAATAACATTTTCAGCATTTAAAATAGCCCATAATCGGGTGGGTCATGATCTGAAACACTACACAGGAACAACTTGAATTTTAAAAAGCTTAGGTTCCTAAGAAGGTTCTGTTTGGAAATTCTCAAAGATTAAAATTCAGCCGCATGCTTTTCAATAAGAGATAAAAAGATCCCGTCTAAGTACTAGCTTCCCCATCTGAAAAAAAGTGGAACCTGTGCTTGTAGGCAAAAGAACGGGAAATTTGGGTGGGTGGGGGGGATTTGGAAGGAATTAGTTATATTTGATTATTCAGGACAGTAGAAAGGATGGTCCCCTCTTAAAAGAGAGTTGTAACTCGAGGGATGCTGCCAAATAAAGCAAGGGGAGGCACCTAATTTCCCCTGGAGATGGAGAACTGAAGATTAGGGACAGGCAGAATTCCTACCAGTGGGTTACCAATAAACCAGGGGAATCAAAGGGTGACGATCATGGAGCCCTCTTCCCCAAAGCCACGGGTCGTATGAAGGCGGCGCTCTTCTACCTCCCCGGAGAAACGAAGCAGGGAAAGGCGAGGATGGTCCCTTACCATGGTTATCCTTGAGGCCGATGATGCCCTGCGTGCGGATCAGCGCCGACAGCCTCCTCACATCCCCCTTGAAGACGCACTCGTGCACGGGGAACTGCGCGCTGGGGGCCTTGATGGGATCGAGGCTGGAGGCGGCGAGGGAAGAGCTCCCGCCGGACCCTCCTTTCAGCGGCAGCCGGTGATGGTTGGTGAAGATGCGGTGGGTCGAGCCGCGGCCGCTTTTGCCGCTTCCCGCCCGGGCGCTTGTGAAAGCGCCTCCGCCAGGCGCGGCCGCCGCTTCCTCCTCGCCGGGCCCCAGCAGGTCCCCGTCCTCCTTGTTGGGCTTGTGATCCTTGCGCAGCGAGCGCAGCTTCTCTCCGGTCATCGCCAGCGGCGACCCCGGGCGTTGGGGGGCCACGATGAGGAGACACGGAGCTGCAAAAGCCGCGGAGGGTTCGGGGCGCTCAGAGCCGCGGCGGCGAATCCCGTCCCGTCGGCATTCCCCCAGCCGGGGACACTCCGCGGGCGGAGAACCTCTGAATCCAGCCGAGCTTTCTTACGGAGTCACCTCCACCACCTCCTCCTCCTCCGCTCGCCGCTCCGCTCTCACCAGCTCGACCGCGCTGCCATCTTGTCGGGGGGAATCTCGCGAGACGCGGAGCGCTCGGACGAGCGAGATCACAAAAGGTATCGCGAGACGGTTACCCCTAGAGATGAGCGGCGGGGAGGAATTCCGGCGCGGGGGGGGGAGGAGGAGGAAAAAAAAACTGTCGGTCACGTGGTTGCGGACGGCAACGGTCGGGGACACGCCTCCCGCCTGGGCGGGGCTGAAAAGCGCGGGAGTCTTGTAGAGCGAGGAGCCTTACCCGGCTGTTGAACGGAGGACGAGGCGTGGGAAAGCCACGTTTGGGCGGAGAAAACGGAGCGTCGGGGTTACATGCCCTGCGCACTGTTTCCAGGCTAGCAAATTGGGCATCTTCCACTAATAGGGAGTATAGGAGCAGATTTGCTGTTGGGAGTCCCCACGCGTGGAGATACAACAGGAGGAAGTGGACTGAAAATCAAGCTCGGAGGAATCGGGTGTACTACTAGTTAAGGTAGGATAAATTTCCCCTCCCCGTTTCTTAAAAATATAAAATAAATAAACACTGTAAATAACGGAAGTTCCTTGTTCTTGAATCGTTCCTAAAACTGCCTGGGCTGATCAAACAATCATTTAACCAAGATACCAGAAGTGTTTTGTCATGCCCTGCGTTTTAGAAAATGTGGTATAAGTCAGGGGTCTCCAACCTTGGCAACTTTAAGTCTTGTGGATTTAAGGATTTAAAAGTTGGCAAGGTTGGAGACCCCTGATATACAGTAGTGGCCAAAATTGTGGAAACCTTTTGGGAAAAGTGCATTTTTTAGTGCACTTGGTGGCTAATAACACACTTTGGTGGCTAATAACACACTTTTTTTTTTTGAAGTTTCAAGATTATCATATTCCACTGCTGGAATGCCCTGAGAATAGCCCAGACCTTAACCCAATTGCAAATCTATGGAGCCGACTAAAGAAACTTGTTAGTCAGAAACGACCCAGCAATACAACCCAGTTAATAGAAGCAAACATTCAATCTTGGTTTCACATTATAACAGCTGCAGAACTAAAAGACTTGGTTCACTCCATGGGAAGATGTTGTAAGGCCGTAATTCGTGCTAAAGGTTACCCAATTAAGTATTAACTGATGTGATAATTTTTGTATATCGTTTTCTGTTTCACTTTTCTTCTTTATACTGTAACTGCTATTCTAATAGCAAATCCTTCATAAAAGTTATTGCATTACATTCTAGATTAAATTATTTTTCCATTGATATATAATTATATGATACTACTCCCCAAAAAATTGGTGCTATTAGCTAGTTTTAGAAAATACACTTTTCCCAAAAGGTTTCCACAGTTTTGGCCACTACTGTAAGTGATGTGTGATTCAGCTAGTTCCTACCGGATCCGGCAGAACTGATACCTAATTTTCTGTTTTTGAGTTTGGCAAACAGGTTCCGAAATGGCCAGACTAGCGTGCATTCAAGTGCTTCAAATCTCTTGCTTGCTGCAATCTGGCTTTGAATGCAGGATAGCCTGTCTTCTCAAAAAACCAGGGTGTGGGTTCCTGCTCTTGGCTTTTTGTTGCCAGACTGTTTAACTTTCTTTAACTTGATTTCCTTGATGCAGAATGGGAAGGATCCGCATACTAATATTGATGTAGTTTATACATATTGTTTGAATCATATTTTATTCTACTTGAGCAATATTCTACTTGAGCTTATTTTTGTGACATTTTTTGTCTTGTCCCAACTGTTGGCTTATCTTTTACAAATTTTTCTTTTGTTGAAAGGTTCGAATTTCCTAGCTGGGAGACACAGTGGAAGGATTCAGACAGAAGCAGCTGCGTGAAAGCCAAAACCTTTTATTTTTGTTTCTTTCCTGGGGCTCTGAACTGTAAGTTTACGGTTTACGGTTTTGTTTACGGTTTTTATACCCTTTTCCTTTGCGGTTGGTTTCTATGACTTTTGACTATGACTTTTGTGTGGTCCTTTTGTTCTGATCCTGGTCTGTGTTTGTTTTCTTCCTTAAGTACTGTTTTTTATTAATCCAATCAGCTTTTTCCAAGTTTTTAGAACTAATCTTTTGTGTTTTCTGCAATATCCCAGGCCCTTTGTTTGCTCCTATTTTAATGACTCTTTTCCTGCATGTCCTTTATATGTGTTTGGTAATGGTGCTGGTCCTTTTAAATGCTTTGTTTTCAAGTATGCCTGGCATTTTAATTATTTTGACTTGGTTCTTTTCTTTGGGATATATGTTTAAATGTTTTTTTCTCATTCTAATGTGTTTATGCTTCAATTTCTTTAGCAGTTTCTAGTTTTCCTATTCTAGTGGGTTTAAGCTTCAATTTCTTTAGCTTGGGGTATTTTGCTTTTGGGTGCAGTTTCTAGTTTTCTTTGAGGCTTCTGGTCTGGCTCTGTTTGGTGATACCGCTTTAGAGGCTTCTGGTCTGGCTTTTCTTGTGACTACACTGTCTTGGTGTGTTTCCCTTCCTACACCTTTTTCTTTCGATTCTAATTATTGCCTATTCTTTATTCTATAATTTCTTTTTTTATTTTCAAAGAACCTTTATTAAAAGTTTAAAATATTTAAATACAAATACATCTGTAATGCAGATACATCCATAATAATTGTACAATTCAGTATTGTTCTGACAGTACACAAATCTTAACTCTATTCATATATTCCCAGATTTTCCTACTTGATCAAGTATGTGTAAGCACAATTTATGTCTTATTTTGATCTATATATTTCCTATTTTTATTTTCTATCCATTGATACCAGTTTTCCCAAGTTGAGTAATATTCTGGGTCTTCCTTATTATTTAATTCTATAGTCAGTTTGTCCATTTCTGCATACTCAAAAATTTTCCAGATTATTACACAATCTGTCAGAGTGGTTTATTCTATAATTTCATCTGGTGATTGTAGTAATATGTTATAAAACTTTGCATTCTTTATTATATATCCTCGCTTGATTATTAATACATAAACTTTTCAATACGTTTTTGTACAATATCTTGTAATCTTCGATAAAAGTCTGTAAATAAATAATATTATATAAATAATATTATTTATATATATTTATATATATATACATACATACACATACATATACATACATATATATAATATTAAACATTTTTTTAATTTTTTTGCAGTAGCCCTTAAAAGGATGAAAAGGCAACAGAGTTTGACAGATATTTTCAATAAGAAACCAAAATTGGAATCAGTTGTATCAGAATTGGCCTTGGATGGTACAAAACAGTCACAAGCACAACCACACCAACCTGAAGAAAGCAGCACGTCAATTATTGAAGTAAAAAACAATAACTCCAAGGTTAATGAGATACAACAAGCTCTTCTCTAAGGAAAAAAATGAAAGAAAATTTTTCATCAAAAGCTCATAACATTGGTAAAGAGAACTTAAAACAATGTGAGCAGGATTCAGTAACAAAAGGAATAGATAAGATGAATGAAAAATATTTACATACTACTTGTAGAGTATTTAATATAGTTTACAGCCTAGCAAAAAGATGTAAACCGTTTTCAGACATAAAAAAATAGAAGTACAAATTAAAAATGGATTAGATATGGGAATAGGATTACATTCACGTACAATTGCTGTGAAAATAGTTGATTTCATTGCAAAGGAAATTGAAAAAGAAAAATTTACTAAAATTATTGAAAATAATTTGAAAATATGTTTGATTATTGACGAAGCCTCAATGATACCTTGCAAACCAGTTGTTACAGTTTTCTTAAAAGTTGAGGATTCAGTTACATCGCCAACAATTTTCGTTCAGCTAGTTGAATTGGAAAAGCAAGATGCAGACACAATATGTTCTTCAGTTATGGAAAGTTTAAATAATGTTGGGTTTACTAAGAACTACCTAGAAAAAAAATTAATAGGGTTTTGCTCCGATGGTGCCAGCGTTATGCTTGGGAGAAAATCTGGAGTGAGCACTAAGATAGCAAAAGACTTTCCAAACATCATAATATGGCACAGTTTAAACCATCGTCTCCATCTTGGTTTAGATGATTTGATAAAGGAAATAAAGCAAGTAAATAATTTTAAAATATTTATTGATGAGATACATACTTTTTTTCATCAATCCAATAAGAGCCAAATTGAACTTACCAAAATATCCGAACAACTTGGAATTGAAATTATAAAGATAGATGGAGTTTTGGGACCAAGATGAGCTGCCTGTAGTTTAAAGTCAACCTTAGCTGTTTGGCACGCTTATCCAGTGCTACATCACTATTTTTGTTCAAATGAAAAGTACTTAGGTATGGCTGCCCGTCTTGAAAATATATATTTTATAACCGATTTGGCATTGATGATTGATATTTTAAACGAAATTTCTCTTCTTTTAAATGCACTGCAAGCAAGAAATCTAGACATAATAAAGGCTGAAAAACTCATAAGATCTATTAAAGCATTTCAAATGCTTGGAAAAGAAAAGGGTCCATATGAAAAAAAAGTTGATGAATTAATTAGT
Organism: Arizona elegans; assembly: GCA_022577455.1. Classification (NCBI taxonomy): domain Eukaryota; kingdom Metazoa; phylum Chordata; class Lepidosauria; order Squamata; family Colubridae; genus Arizona; species Arizona elegans. The sequence continues at coordinate 135,735,340 of JAKOOJ010000002.1, read as the reverse complement.
TCTGAATCCTTCAAAAAGATAAAATTTGTAGAAAATCAGCGATATGTCGGGCTTCCTCAGGAAAGACTTTTAGAAAACTTCGTAATGAATTTGGAAAAAAGACTAATGGATTGTGAATATTTAAAAGCAAGTTGTAGCCAATTTCCAGACAGTAATATATTACAATTTCTCAAATTTTTGGAGCCAGATTACTGGAATATTGAAGAAGTTGATGTTCCATGGCAAGCAGCTGAAGAACAATTGCATGTATTTAATGACATTTTTTATTACCAAATTGATTTTAATGATTATCGAGATTTTGTGGAAAATGTTTTAAAAAATTCCCAGAACTACACAATTCCTGAAAGTGTTCAAAGAGCTACAAATATTATCAGAACAATTGCTGTAAGTTCAGCAGAAGTGGAAAACGTTTTTTCAAAGATGAACATAATATGTTCATGGAAGAGAAGTCGCCTAGCTGTTTCTAATATATCAAACACAATGACTATTAGTCTAAATGGCCTACCTCCAAAGGAATGGGATCCTATTCCTACAGTGAAAAGATGGTTAAGGACAAAACGCACAGCCGATGATACTTGGATAAAAGCGAAGAAAATTGCAAGTTAGGACGCCAATCAAGAAGCCATATGGAACCTTACACCACAGTTTTACTGTTTTTTTGTCAGGTGTTTAATAATTTTGTATTAATATTTTAAAACTTAACATAATATAGTTTTGTGTACCTCTTATTGTTTTATTTAAATATTAAATGCATGAAATAATAAACTACCTTTCAGTATATGAATTTTTAATACTTAAAATGGTCATTAGGGCAGAAAACTGGTTGTTAAATTATTTGAATCCCACCACTGCAGGTAGCCTTCAACGTTCATGATTGAACCCAGAATTATGGTCGTAAGTCACACTGGTTGTTAAGTAAATCACCATGTGACCACAAATAATTTTACAGCCTTTGTTTTGGTGGTTGTAAGCAAATGCCACAGTCATTAAGCGAACTCATTGTCTGCATTAGGTTCTTTTTTGCCAAAAACCAGAAGTAAATGTTCGTATGTAGTCTATGTATTGAACCCCCATGTAAAAACAAAGTATTCATATAAAAATGATTAAATATCTAAAATATGTATGCACCTAAACTCTTAATGCCTTTTCACCTGAGCTTTTGGAAGATGATGGATGCCCATTTCTTCTTTTCTGTTCCCCTCTTTTTTTTTCTTGACCCTCTGTTCATTTGTGTTATCCTCTTTCTTTACTTTTTGTATTGTTCTTTTTTAAAAATGTTTTAATCATAGTAAAACTACCCAGAATTGCTGGTAATTGAGCAACATATAAATTTAATGCAATGTATTATGGTTTGATGTACAGTCAGCCAGATGTTCAGACTGGATTTCGCATTTTTAGACACTTATCCAGTATTATATCTGGATTTGGCATTTTTGTCAAAATGCCTTGGGAAGAACTTATGAGTTCTTCCCAAGGACCTGTGATAGGCAGGTGTAGTTTAATAATTTATTCTGAAATAAATCCAGCAAAAACTATAATACAACATTCATATCCTATTATAATATTGAGTTCAAATAAGATGAAATTTTCAGTTTCCTGAATTATGCAAACAGCAGAATAACTGGGATTGTTGCTGGTTGATACATACACTAGAATATGAGTCAGCCGATGTAAAGGGATTCACATCAGAATAGTCAGCCTTAAACTCAACCTTCCTTGCCTCTCTCTTATAATTTATTTTATGAGACATACAATATTTTTGAGCATGCATGTGCCAAAAACTCCTGAGGAAAGAGATTTAATTCAACATATAATTTCCCACATAATTTTCTCTTCCTGTTAAACTAGTGTATGACAACAAATAGATATAATAACCTGGTCTGCTTTATATTTATTTTGCTAAGTAACAGCCCACCAGAACATATACAGTGAGATGGTACTGAAATTAAGAAGTAAAATTTTAGGATTATTCCAAGAATCCTTAAACAAAATCTCATTTATACACAGGAGTATGAAAACCTTTGCTGGTTTCTTATTAGATTGGCAGCCATACAAAACTCTCATCGTCATCCAGAGCAGCAAATTTTATTTTTTTAAAAAACCCACAGTACTAAGAGGATAAGCTCAGAAAACATTTTAAATTTGTAGTTGTGAAACCTCATTCAACAGTAGTAGAACTTTTTTATTTTTGACCCTCGAGATAAAAAGTGTTCAGTAACCCATTGCTAAATGCTCCTTTCAACACTGAGTTAGTTACATGCATGCATGCACACATACATACATATAGTTTATACTATTTATTTTTTAATGTACATACCTGTATTTTTATGTCTGTTGCTTTTATGTTTGTGTTTTTTATCTGATGGGTGTGTGCTGTGCAGAGTCGCCTTTGGTGAGACAGGCTTTACAAATTTGATAAATAACTAACAAATACATCAATTCTAGTTATCTGATAAAGCTATGCAATAATATGGATTTGAAGGAAACCTGCATGTATCACCTAAAACATGTCTTTCTTTCCATGGCAGCTAAGCAATTTTAGGAAAACTGATAATTGTAACTGCTTTTGGTTGTTCACTGAAGTTCTAGTCTTTTTTTAGACAAAAAGTAATGTTCATCATCTGCTAATTCCTGGAGTCTCTGCATTTTAAGATGCCAAGTATAGAATTAAAAACATCATTCACTCAGGGACTCAGCTTGGGGTAGGGGCTGGAGAGTAACTCATAAATATCATCTCCATAAGTTACATTAAAATTCCTGAGATAAGGCAGTCTGTTACAAAGCGGCTCTAAATCTCTTAAGAAACTCCCTTCAGCTCAACAATAAAAAAAAAATAAAGGCTCCAAGAAATTGGAAAAGAACTCTACTTTCTTTGCTGCAAATCAAGCTCCTATCATTTTTCTATTGATAAACATCTTTTCTTGCAATATGAACCTAGCTAGAGTCTTTGACCATTCATATACCTTATAGAATTCTATTATTCCTGATTTCTTAGCCTCTTCACAAATGCTAAGACATTTTTTCAAATGCCCGTTTGAAGTCTCCTTTCCAAACATACCCAAGCAACCACAGATGTTTTAGGCCTACTTCAAATAGGCAACTAACCTACCTAGTTTAAGAGTACAACTGTGCTATCTCAGGTTATTTAATACACAATTAAAATGTAGCCCCACATTCTTTATGGACTGAATCCCGATTGAGGTAATGGCATTCCTCTTCTGTTGCTTCCTGCATTTTTGAAATCTAAAGAAAAAAACCAAGCTGGGGCCAAGTGCCAGACAATTTTTCAGTGGCTGCTGCCAAGGTCAGGAGTCAATAATTAATTTTTGCTGTGACTGTTCCAAGGGACTACTTTTGGGAAAATGCTATCACAAACTGTCCTCGGGCAATTTTTCCCAATAATTCCAATTTTAATCTGCCCCGTGTTATCTTTATCACTGTGGCTTTATTACTTAATAAAGCAATTCAGATAGTCCTCCACTTGCAACAATTCATTTAGTGACCATTTGAAGTTGCAAAGGCACTGAAAATGACTTACGATGGTTTTTCACTCTTCCAACCTTTGCAGCATCCCCATGATCACATGATGAAAATTCAGATGCTTGGCAACTGACTCATGACGGCTTCAGGGTCCTGGGTCATGCAATCATCTTGTGCAACCTTCCAACAAAGTCAATGGAAAAGCCACATTCACTTAACAACAATGTTACTAACTCAATAACTGCAGTTATTCACTTAACAACAGTGTCAAGAAAGGTCGCAAAATGGGACAAAACTCCCTTAACAAATGTCTCACTTAGCAACAAATTTTGGGCTCAATTGTGGTCATAAGTCAAGGACTACCTATAGATGTGTACACGAAAGTCAGTCTCATTGATCTAATGAAGTTTATTTCCAAAGAAGCAGATACAATTAGTTGTAATCCATTTTAAGATCAATGATTGAAAACCTAATTATGAATCTGACTCATCATCATCTTGAACTAGATCTTTAAAACGAATACCATAGTACAATTCTAGAATATATATCAGCTCAGGAACCCCACTTATTTCAGTGAAATGTACTCCTAGGTATGAATATTTCAGTCTACCTTGTCAGTTGTTTTATCCAGTTCTGAGTTTAATCATATGTGATAGAGGGGAGGGGGATGTTGGTCACTATTTTTTGGCCCATAAGCATGTGTAGAATAGTAATGGCTGCACTACTTGTGATCCTAAAGAGGCTTCACAGGGACTCTACTAAAATTAATTCTTTATAATGGTTTTGTACAACCTCAGGCATATGCAAACTAATCTGAACAGATGTTTCATTGAAATTAATAGAACTTGCATTTAGTAATACCGCTTAAGCATCACCAAGTGATGGCCCCCAGTGTTTTAATTGCTTCTATTCCTGTGCCTTTAGCAGCAGATAATATTCCTGAAGAAAAGTAACGCCTTTAAAAGCATGAGGAAACAGCAGGGTTTGATTTTTAGTTGGTAAATTTGTTGCTAGGTAGCTAACAATACTCTTACTAAGTGGATGGAATGTGAGACACTATTCCTTTAAGATTATTAGATCTGGAAATGAATATCTAAAAGAGATGTTAATAGGGAAATTCAATGTGTAACATACCCATGCAGGTTTCATGGGTCAATGTTCTGCCCCTATTCTGTTAAATGCAAACTGCGTTTCAAGGTCTAGCAGAATATTTGGTGACCTTAATGTCAAATTACATAAGGCAAATCCCATCCTGTTGTGCAACATGAAGACACTGCCAACCACAGATGAAGGACATTGTTACTGTGCCAAATTGTGAGAGAACCATCATATTTTGCAACTGGGAGCTGGGGAAGAAAAAGTGGTACCACTTTCAATTCTCATCCTTTGATTGGACAATAATTACATGTTAGATACACACTATCTCTACAGGACACCATCTTAAGATACCTCTTGTGAACTGAAGATGTCCATACTTGCCATTATATTGAAACGAATTTTAAAAAATCATAGTAATCAATACATGTTCAAAGCAATCACAATGTGGTCTCTGTTGGAATGAAGTACAAGGGGTGTCAAGTTCTTTTATAAAGACAGGGCAACATTTGCAAATCATTGTTGCCAATGTCATTTATTTTTGATATAAAATAAGAGTAATATTCCCTAATCCTTTTAAGGACTGTTGGAAGGAATATTCTTCTGGGTTCAGTTTCAAGTGGGGGAAAAAGACACTGGAAACGTGGCTGTTTGGAAAGATGGTTTTAATGGTGGACAGGATCACATGCCTTGATGTATTGGGTGAAGAAAGAAAAAGGGGATGCTGAGAGTGCCCTGGTTTTATGCCCTCTCTGGGCCCCACCATAGTGTTTCCTGTTTCTGTGTAAGAAATACACTCTGATTGATGGTCAGACTCCCAGGAGGTGGGAGTCTGACCATCAATCTTTGTAGCTAAAGTATGTCTCCCAGGCTTTGTTGAGCCTTGCTGGCTGATGCAATCTCCCCAGGTGCCATGTGGTGGGTTCTGTTCTAGATGGGTAGAGGGCTAATCCTATCTTTGTTATGTAGAATGGACTGGCTCAGGCCTTAATGGTCCATTAACAAAGGTGGGGGGCTGAGTTTCTGCCTCCCTTTTAGGGGAAATATTCTGCCATTTTAATATTTCCTAAAATATTTCATTTTTCTAGGAGGGGGTGAGTGCTAACTTCCTACAGGATCAAAACAAATATAAACCTTAATCTACAGTTTTCCTATCACATCACATTACAGGTCAAACTGTATGATTATTTGTTTCTTTAAGAATTTATTTGCACAAATAATGTCCCATTACTTTTCGTTCTTAAATTATGGAAGATACTGAAATGTCTATGGACTTTCACAGTAGTCCATAAGTATGTATGGTACTGTATGCCATAGTATCATAAATAAATTGCAAAATAATTTTTACTACCATTTCATGAAATTGATGTTCCTCCATTGGAGCCTTGTCAGGCTAGCTGACAATTTCCCTACAATTTATTTATCATATTTTTAAAATACCCATCTTCCTCATAGAGTGACTCAGGCATTGTATAAAAAGACATTAAAACTATATGTAAACATAAGGAATAAATAAAAACAGGAATAGTTAAAGTTCAAAATGAAAAGGGCTGGGGAAGGGGCTTCAAGGGATAGCTGAGAGCTGAACAAGTCAACAAAACTAAGTCTTAAAGCATTTAGCAAGGGGGTGGGGGGCTGCCTCACTTCTGGGAGAAGAATGTTCCAAAGAGTGGGGACAACAGCAAAGAAGCCTCTCTTCTTGGACATTCCCCACCCTAGAATTCTTGTTAACTATAATGCAGGATAACAATTTTCCATATGATAAATAAGGAAGATATACCATGAACCTGGAAAACCATTCCCTCTTATATTTTTACAATTGCCTGAGTGATTAATATGCAACAATTTTCAAATTTTTTTATAAAATTTCATGAAATGGTAGTAAAAATTATTTTGCAACAGATATAACAGACTAACAACAGATCCCACCTCCCCCCCCCATTCCACATCTTTAATTGGATTGTAATATTTGGCTTGTTTTAACTTATTTATGTTTGTGTGTGTGTGTGTGTGTGTGTGTGAATGTATATATGTACATACATATATCTGTGTGTAAATATGTATGATACATATATAAAATTTATTGGCTGCCCATCTTACCACAGAGTAACTCTGGGTGGTTTACAATATACTGTAAACCACCCAGAGTTACCCTGCGGTAAGATGGGCAGCCATTAAATTTTATAAATAAGTAAATGCTGTCATTGATACCACTAGGATTTCAAAAAAGAAATAGCTGAAGTTGCTTTGGGCAGGTGCTTTTCTTTAGAATTGTAGTTGCTCCTGTCTCCATATGCTGAAATCTCCTATGCACCATTAAATGTTTAAAGTCTCCTAGCATCAAGGCATTTAATCTAATTAAACCGGTATATGCAGTATATATATTTAAGTTTCTAGGGCAAGCTCAGACTGTATTTGGCCATTGAGCAGGCTGAGCTGCATATTTACTCTCCTAGGAACACCCCCCCCCCACCAATAGCATTGGTGTTGTCTGTGGCTTCTTCCATTTGCTTCAACCTTCCTAAGCAACTTTGGGAGCTCTGAGATGGAGCAGCAGCTTATTAATTACTCTGAGATGCCAAATACTGGAAGGGCAAGACGAGCAGCACAGCATCCAGTGCTCTTGAGGATGGGCTAATATTGAGGTGTTTAGAGAAGGCAGGTGAGGTGCCAGCTCCAAAGGGGCTTTCCTGGCCACCTACCAGGTCTGGATAAAATTGATGCATGTATGTATTCGCTTTGTTTAGTCTTGACAAAACTTCAACAGGCTTCTATAGCCCTCTAATGCCTTCTCCATACTAGATGCTGACACAGGACTTGGTCCATTTCACATCCTTCAAAGCTGAGAATGCAGCATCTTCACTCCAGCTGCATCCTGAGGCTTTCCCACCCAACTGGGTAGTTCCAGTCCTCTAACTAATACATTGCCAGGATCATTCCTGGAAGAGGAAAGCAGGAGGGCTTTCATCAAAGCCCTCAATGTTGTCCTTATCCAGCCTTCCCATTTAAGGCTGCAACCTCCGTCTTGCCAGCCAATAGCCGGAGAGGCCGCGAGTGGCAGCTTTTCTCATTCATAGATTTCTGCAATGGATGCGTTGCTTCTCGCCGTCCAAGCCTTTTCAGGATCATGATTAATTCAGAGACAGATGACCATCAGAACAAATGCATTCTTTTCTCCTTCTTCCACCACTCTCTCCCTCCCTCCTCCCTCCCTCTCTCCAATAAATGATGACGTTACTTATTGAAGTTTCTTTGGAAATAGCCGGAAGTAAATTTTTAAAAGCGGGATGCACCCCAAGTCCGGTCGCACAATGGCTAATACACTTGAGCTTGTCGATCAGAACGGTCGGTAGTTCGGCGGTTCGAATCCCTAGTACAAGTCTCTGCGTGAGGAGGGGGTTGGACTAGATGACCTCCAAGGTCCTTTCCAACTCTGGTACTGTTACCTGTAACCTCCCTCACTCCAACACTGCGGGAAGCAGCGAGATGCGGTGGAAGGAATCCTCCTTCGCACGCTCCGCCGGACTCTTTCCCTACCCAATCACCCGCGTTTCCTCCCTCCCTCCCTCCTATTGATCCCGGAGGATGGGAAGGCGGCATCCCAACCAACGATCGGTCCGGCATAGCAGCGCCAACCCTCTGTGCCCCTCGCCAGTTTGCTACTCCTTCGACCCGAGGACTAACCCGGGCAACGAGGGACGCGCCTCGCTCCTGCGCCAATCGGACACTGGGATCGGGGCAGCATATGGCAGGATAAGGCTGCCGGGTCTCCACCCATCGCGGTGTGATGCGACGCTCCGGCCAGCCAACCCGAGCCGAGCGTCCCCGCCTTAAGGCAGTTGATCCTGCCAGCCAGAGCGAGCCGGTAAAGGAGCAACTCGCCGCGATATTGCGCCAGCCAAGTCCGAGAGCGCTGCCCAGATCGCTCGCTCGCTCGCTCTCTCCCCCATCCGATCCTCCCGCCGCTGCCGAATCGCCGTGTCGCGTCTCTCGCCGGCGCGGGAGCACCTGTCGCGGACAGAATGGAAGGCGCGAAGGAGAGCCGCTCCGGTTTCCTGCCGCCTTTCAAACACTTCGCCACGCAGGCTATCCACGTGGGGCAAGAACCCGAACAATGGAGCTCGCTGGCCGTGGTGCCCCCCATTTCTCTCGCGACCACCTTCAAGCAGCGGGCGCCCGGGCAGCACAACGTGAGTGAGGATGGAGGGGCGAGGTGGGGGGGAGGCTGACCGGCGGTGCCCGAGGGTGGGGGTGGGAGGAAGGCGAGAGGCACTTTTTTTTCTCCCTTTTGTCCGCCTGTGGTTGAAGCCGCAGAGACTTGCGACATCTGGAAAGCACTTTGTGGATTACAAATCGTGAGGTGTTTTTTTTTTTTCTCCCCCCCCCCCCCCCCCCCCCGGCCAACGCATCACTGAAGCACACTCCTGTCTTAAACGCCTGCATCTTTTCCTCTTAAGGGGAATTGCACAATTTCACAGTATGTGCTCCCGGAGTAGCTGCCGTCCGGATCCCTTCTCAAGCCTCTGACACTAGTTTCCTAAAGCTATATTTTCGGTCCCTGTTCCTGCCATCTTCCTCAGAAGGCTGCAGCGTTTTAAAAAAAAAAATGAGGGAAGGAGGAACCTATGCTTGAGGCCTCTTACATTCTGGCTCACTAAAAATACAGGGTCGCAGTTGCCCATTCTAAAAAATGATAGAACGACTAAGAAAGAATGATGATGGGGTAGTGTAAAATGTTAATGATAGTAGCTCCTCTGGTCATTTTTGTCATGTCACTGGGCAGTCTAAAGGCCAGGGTGGGATAAGGGATGGAGGGGGAGGGGTCAATAGAGAAATGTTGTAGAAGAAGAAAGTATATTCTACGAGTAGAATATAGGAGTTGCTCAGACACTAAAGAAGGAAAATATTTCACAGCAAAGAAGTTAGAAAGGAGAGAGGAGGGTGGGTAGGAAGAGGAGAGGGAGGGTGAGGAATGGAAGAAAGGAGAGGAGGAAGGGAAGGGAAGGGGACAGCAGTAGGAGTGAAGGTGAGAAGGGGGGAAAGAAGAGAGAAGTGGGGGAAAGGGAAAGGAAGTAGGATGAGGTGGGAGAGGAGGCAGGAGAAAGTAGGAGAGAAGAGGAGCGAGGGAAGGGAAAGAAAGGAGGAGAAGAAGAAGGTTTGTTGTGGAATGAGGGAAGAGAAGAAGAGCAACTCCAAATGTAATTAAAATGTCTTATTTAATGCTCTCTTTAAGGGAAACATGTATAAGTAGGATTTCTTATGTATAAGAAAATGTACAATTTCTATTATGTGGGGAAGGGGAAAGGATGGGGGGGAGAAAATTGTTTGTATTTCTTATAAAACTTTTCAATAAAAAAAAATAAAGGCCAAAATAGAGGGTGGGGGGGGAGAGGAAATGTAATAGCCCTGATATGTGTCTGCTTTCAGTTAGTCTTTTTGGTGTTCCTGATAAAAATGAGCAATCTGTTTCCTTCTCCAATACTGGAGCCTCACTGTAAAAAACAATATTTCCAGAGTTCAGGACAAAAATACTATTCATTAATTCAAAGTACAGGCCGGCAGAAACAGCATCCTAACAACAGGAATTGTTGTTAGTGGGACATTACGCAGAATACTGGATGGAATGCATTAGCTATCTGTTAAGGATGCTGTCATTTTTGTCTTCTGTGGCCTCTTCCAGTTCTATAATTCTCTAGGAATAAAATACCTCCTGACATTTGACATGTACATGTTTAAAGAGAAGACTAAATTGAGAATCCAGTATGGAAACCAGGGAGAAAGAGGTTAATTTTGCCAAACAACAAAGAGAGAGGATGTGTCTCAATTGCATGTGGGATTTGTTTCAAAATAAAATCCCCTAAGTGTGGTCTGTGGGTGGTTTTCCTTTTTTGGAATTGACACTGCTTGTCCATATGGCATTTTTTTCAGACTTTTGCAATCTAGAACGTGCCCTATTAGTTTCCCAACTCCTGCATGCTTGAAAAAAAAAATCTACTAGAGAAATAAGTTAGACTTTCAAGGCAGGGGAAGTTGGACTTTCAGCTGCCTTTTACTGAGGTTAAAATCCCGATGCCTACTAGGATTTGCAGCTGGTATATTTGCACAGCTAAGTCTGGCCTGCTGACTGCATTCATTCTTGGAGATCTTAGAACTGCTCACTGTAACACATGCTTGAATTATATCCCATTTCAAATCCTGCTCTGCTTTTCAGATGCATTCAGCTGAACCTGACTACTGCAGACTACTGGACTCTGACCAATTATAGGAGCATGTAACTCTTATGTAACAACTCCTATCCATTTCTGTGGAGAGTTTAAAGGAGTTACTATGACCTTTAAGATCTGATTTGGGAACCAGCTTTTCAAGAAGCCATATAGTTACATTTGTATCTGCTGGGGTTTAAATTTCTCTTGTGAAGATCTTCTCTGACTCATATTGATCAGCAATATATTTGATGAAACCATGGGGGGGGGGGGGAACTCAGATCTTATTGGTGGTATCTAGACTTATTCCCTGTTTCTTTGCTTGGTAGATATACAGAATTTTCAAAATACATTCTAAATTTTCTTTAGATTGACTTTGATGTCCAAGATGGCTTGTTTTAGACATTTTAAATGATGGGGGTTTTTTTCCTTCTAAAGTTCATTCCCAGTTCCATGTTATAAAAATCAAGTGAAACTCACTCAACTCATTATATAAATGATATTTGCATTTGTCCAATTAAATTATTTAATTGGTGTTGAATTTCTGGAATCTGATTATAGTTCTGAGTAATTTTGAAGGAAATGCTCATTCACTTTAACTCAGAAAATACTTAAGGGCAGGGCAAAACAAACTTGCTTTGCTATTCTCTCTATTTACTACAACATAAACATTACATAAATAAGTGGCAATCATCCCAAATACTGTTTTAGTTAATCACATGGTCAAAATATCATGTTTGGTAAAAGTAGCATGGCAATTATTTTAAAGCTTTTACATGACCAAACCCCTTTTCTTGGTTTTTCTACAGCAATTTAAGACATGCTTAGTGTCCAAGAAGACATTTAATGCATAACTAGTTAATCTATGAATGTTTATCCAGGAAAGTGCTGTTAAAGCTAAAACTGAAGAACAGTATAAAAGAAACTTTCCATGACATTTCTGCATTTTTATGTACACTAATACCTTATTACCTTAATTTTTTTCTGCCTCCTGGCTAATTTGCAACAAATTTCATTGTTACAGTTTTGCGGAAGCTGTATTGAGGCTTGTGAATAAACAATTCTGATGCAAGAATGATTGTAGAGATAATTTATATAGCTATTATGCAGGAAACAACATAGAGATAGATATAAAGATCAACTATGCAGCTTTTTTTTTTTCATCAGTAGCCAAGTAAGCGAGTTGGCTTAAATTGGAAAAGTACAAGAAGTTTCTTTGCTCATTTTGGCTGAAAATGCCGTTTTAGCCCACTTGCTTAACATTATCTTGCAAAGTAGACTAATATGCATGAGGTTTATGAGTTTATTGTTTTTGCTTTTTAAATAGAGGACATGAGAAAAAGCATTTGTGCATTTAAGACACTCCTTTAGCTTATTTATTTATTTACTTACAAGACTTACATGGCTCCCTATCTGATACAATGACTCTAGAAGGCTCATAACAATCCATAACAAGTTCAAAATTAATATATCCTTCTTGTATGATATGTGAACACAACCATTGTGGCTTAGTCAATAAGCTCTGTAAAAACAAGCAATGGCTTAATGATGCAGGAACCCAAGTAAGTTTAGGGTATTCTTGACATTTGAGTAATCCTTAAAGAAGGCTGCTCATCCATCATCTCTAACTCAGATCAATTGTGGATTCATTTGTACAAAAATATTTTTAGTTCTCAAAACTTAATTCACATACATCAGGGGTTTCAAACTGGATTTCTTTCAGGGCATTATAGTTGTATAGTTGTCCTCCATGAGCTGGCCAGGGGGAGAGAAGAGAAATAGGACGGATACTTCCTGCAGCACCTTGCCGCCAAAATGGGGCATGAGGGTGTGTGTGTGGGTGCAGGCGACCCCCTAGTGCCCAGCTTTTGGCCTGGACATCCTCCTGCAGCACCCTGCCGGCCAAAATTGTGTGCAGAGGGCATGGGCAGCTCCCCCTGTGCCCCATTTTTGGCCTGGATGGCCTCCTGCAGCCCCCTACCAGCCAAAATAGTGCATGGGGAAGCTGCAGATGCCCCCCCCCATGCCCCATTTTGGCTGGCAGGGTGCTTCAGGAAGCTGTCCAGGCCAAAAACAGGAAGCAGGGGGTGTAGGTGCCCCCTCCCCTTGCACCATTTTTGCTAGCAGAGGCACTGCGGGCCAGTCTTTTGATATTTCCAGACCGGCCCCATGGGCCAGATCTAAGCACCCCACAGGCCGGATTTGGGTCACAGGCCTTGAGTTTGACACCCCTGACATACATGATTGGAGTTCTTAAGTAAATTGGTGCATGGAATATTCAGTAAACTTTGATAAACTTCACCCAAATTGTACCAATGTCTGGTAAAGAAGTTTGACATCCTTTGTTCTCTTTTTCTTAGGGCTTTGAATATAGCCGCTGTGGAAATCCTACCCGTGACTGCTTGGAAAAAGCTGTGGCAGCACTAGATGGTGGCAAATACTGTGAGCTATCAATATTTCTAATATGAATAGTAATGATTATATTCTTGTATGAAGATTAGCTTCCTAGGAAAGCAGCATAAATTTGAAACCTAGATGTAATCGCCTCTAACATTGTTCAGGAGCATCATTTCATTTTATCTGTTTTGTTAAACCAAGTAGAAACCTTGTTCTGAGATATTGATATCTGAATTAATCCATGTCTCCAGACTTATTATAATGGCTAAAATGCTTGGTTGTACTTAAATCTCTTGAGTCAATTTATGGGACAAAGCTTCTATTCTTATCCAACAGGCATTCAGAGTCACAGGTGATAGTACCTATTCGCTGTAATGTTTAAATATATGATTTTTTTTAATTAATTGATCAAATTTCATTTGCTTTTCTTTTTACTTCAGGTTTAGCATATGCTTCTGGATTAGCAGCAACTCTGAACATTGCACACTTACTGAAGGCAGGAGATACTGTTATTTGTACAGACGATGTCTATGGCGGTAAGAAGTATAGCGGCATGTGTTTTAAACATTTTTGGATGGTAATTCTTCGGTTGGTGCACCAAAGGGATTTAAACAAATTTACTTAAGTCTGACATAACGGTGATTGCATTACGAAGAAAAACTTCATGATGAACAGCCACAATAGTTCAATTATCAGCAGTAGAGATATTTTTATCACTTCAGATGCAATATATTTTAGACCAGGGGTCCCCAACCCCTAGACCACGGCCCACTACTGGTTTGTGGCCCATTCAGAATTGGGCTGCACTGGTTGTGGCTGAGCGTGTATGCATGCACAGCTTCATGCGTGTGAGTGGCAGGCGCTGGTGCATGTAGCACCACTTGCGCAAGCAGCAGGCACATGCAGCCCCCCCCTCACATGAGCGGCATGCACCTGCCACTCACACAAATGAAGCTGTGCACAACCCTAACCCTCACACAAAACCACCATCCTTTCTCCTCCCCCAACTTTCCAGGCCATCAACCCGGAAAGGTTGGGGAAAGCTATTTTAGACAGAGGGTTGTAGATATCAATAGATGGTCTTGTAGTTTGCCCTTAAGTTTCACCAAATTCATGAATGGCCACTATTTATCCCTTTTTATGTTACTTATATGCTTATAAGCTACAGTAGAACCTAACCTAACTTAAATTTTACTGGGAATTTACAGTAAGAAGTCATGTATTTGATTTACTTGCTTATCTAATCCTTCTCTAGACTATAAAACGATGGTTTGTGCTTCTCTTCCAACTAAAAGGGGAGCTGGTTTGGATGACAGGTAGAAACCATTTTTTGCTGGTTTGTTTGAATTACTGGGGAAAAAAACCCACTGTTTTTGAATAAAGGAAGAGAAAACCCCATGAATCCAGAATATATGTAATAGAAAGCATGTTTGGCATTGTTGCTTGAGAGCAATTTTGCTTTTGTTACGTGTAATTTTTTTTGGGGGGGGGGTGGAATTACTGAAAACATTTGCAATATATTTACATGCTGTTGAATCCAAAAATGCTGATCTTTCAACTAACCTAGGTGTGAGAAATCTACTTTTAATACTGGAATTAGAGTCCCACATACTCTTCAGGAGCATGTGGGGCTTTGAGGAGGTAGAGCTTGGAAAGGGCTTAGGGCAGTGGTGGATTGCTATCAGTTCGCCCCGGATCGGGCGAACCGATAGAGGCAGCAGGAGGCTCCACCCACCCGCCCGGACGCTTCTGCGCATGCGCCCACATTCCCACAAGTGAACCAGTAATGACGGGTTTTGAAACCTGCCCCTGGTTTAGGGTCAGATAACAAAAGAAGGGAAGAGATATGGAGCAGTGATGTATCCAGAGCTGGGGGAAAAGGGGGCAGGCCTAGCACCCTGGCAGATGAGAGAGTCTTACTATTAGTTGTTGGTTTCTGAGTGTTACAAATGCTGAGCACTTTGGCTTCTCAGTGCTGTTCCATATGTCCCATTACATGTTTAAAGACTGGAGCATTCCTAGAAATCCACAGCATTATTTGCGCTATGTTTTATAAACGATCAAAATCAATTTGTCTGCAATTTTTCCCTCTGGAAATTAGAACAATTTCTACACAATTTTTAACATAGTGCAGGCAATGCATTAAATGAGATAAGGAGCGAATTCGGACATAAAATGGCAGAAATACAGTTTTATTCTGAAGCTTTATATTTGCTCTTGGAAGATAAATGTCTTGTACTTCATAGGCAGACCTACTTTTGTATTGGCCGAAGATGCAGGTCACTTCTTTTTAATTGGGATCTCTGAACTGCTGACCTTTCTGCTACTTATGCGTAGAATTTCTAGGACGGCAGCCAAGATGACTTTAGTCATAAACAAAATAGGGTATCCACTTACTTCACAGGGTTAGCCATGTAATGTATTCCCCGCGACAGAACGTCTCACATAGCAATAGGAGAAGGAAAACATGTTTCCTCAAAAGCAAGTAATATGTTGGATCAATGCCCCCAGCTAAACTTTGCTTCCTTTTTAAAAAAAAATCAGGTGAAGATACTAATAATCTGTTTTTTTTAAGTGCTCAAAAATATATACAGTGAAACAGCAAACTATGAATCCACATGAGAATTGTGTTTTTTTTTTCTCCCTTTAATTCCTTCTGGAACTCAATGTCATAAGGCATTTTCAACACACGTTGTGTGTAATGATGGGGATTAGAATTTTTTTAAAGGGCGAATCCATCAGGAAGAGCTTGCCTCCTTAATATACTATTAAAAATCACCAAACTTTCTTCAATGGTTTATTTTCAATATACATAAATATCATTGTGTTCTTCGTTACTTGCCTCTACTTTCCCTAGTTTTTTCAGGTAACCTTATTGGAAGGGTAAACATATATGGGTCAACTCATATACTGTATGCTTTCTAGAGTGCATTGGGATCTTTTTCCCAGAAAGCATAAATAGGCTTTGAAAGTATTTTTTCTGGGAATGCTTGCTGACACCATGGCAGGCAGACTAGAGCATTTGATACTCTGTATTGGAACACAGTCAAGTTGATGAAAGGATCCCAGCAACTGTAAAGTTGTTTACAAAAGTTTGAGTAGTCCAAGTAGGGTTTTTTTCTATACATACACATACATTCACACACACAAATATGCAGATTACCATCCTAACTTTAGGACCCAAAAACTTTCTGTTAGGGCTGTGGCCAAACATTTTGATTCCCTTTTGTGTTTTGGGTGTCTTAAGGCTTCCAGGTGCTCATGATGCTTGTTTCATCTCTTAAAATACTTGAGCTCGCCTTTTGAAAACGGGCATTTTTAGAGTGCAGCCCTCTATATGTGGAAGACAAAGCTTGGTTCATTCTTTCAGCCTATGGAAATTGCCCATCTCTTTTCTGCATATTGCATAATTTGCCAATATTTCAGATGCTAGAGTCAGGGCCATTACAGAAGAAACACATAACCTTTCTACAGGAGATAATTCGAAATCTAGTCTGGTATTGGCTTCACCAAGTGTCATCCACCTTCCAGGATCTCGGGAAAGCTTTCCTAGCATCTTTTCCTGAATTCTTGTTAAATGGAGATTCCAGAGGCTAAATCCACAATCTTTGACAGGGAAAGCCACAGATGATATTCTACTGACTCAGTATTTTTCTCTCTAGCACAAGGTTTGTTCTGTATTGCAATCTGCAGAGTTCATGCACCGAGCAACAGGATAGCTCTTGAAACTTTTTTTTTTTAAAGGCAGGATAGAAATATGTTAATAAGATATTAATATAATTATTATTATTCAAATGGGAAGCCATTGCAGATAAGATCATCAACCCTGTTTAATATGAGTACTATATAAGGTGCTGTTAGTACTGAAGATGTCATCTTTTCCAAAAGAGTGAAATAATATATAGAGTTTAGTGGCACATTCGCCTAATGACATTAATGAAGACAAGTTTTTTTCTTTCCATCTTAGGTACAAATAGATATTTTCGAAGAATCGCAACAGATATGGGTCTAAAGGCTGTTTTTGTTGACTGCACCAAACTGGAATGCCTTGAGGCTGCAATTACACCAGAGACCAAGGTAATAAAATAACATTCCCAGCATGACTGTACAGCAGACTAGAATTTCCTGCAGCATATACTGCAGGAAATTTGGGTTGTGTTGCCTTTTTTGCTAAGCGTGAAAGACATCTATATCACATAACTCTCATCTCATGCATATGGTTCAGCCTGCGTCCAGCCACCAACTTGGACTTGGTGAATTTATTTAGGGACAGAATCTTCAGGAAGGACAATTTCCTACAGATATAACTGTACCTATAGCCATGATGGTGAACCTATGGCGTAGCCATATCAGTGGGCACATCAGCTCAGCTCTGGCGCACATGCACACACCGGCCAGCTAATTTTTGGGCCTTATGGGCCCACCAGAAGTAGGGAAACAGGCTGTTTCCTGCCTCTGGAGGGCCTGGGATGGGGGTGGGGAAGGCCTGTTTTTCTTTCTCACCTGGCTCCAGATCCTTTCTATGCATCTGGGGAGGGCAAAAACAGCCTCCCCCCCCTCGGAGGCCTGAAAGGGCCCATTTCCCAACTCCTGGTTGGACAGGAAGTGACTTTTTTGCATCCTGAGAGGCTTCCAGAGGCTGGGGGCGAAAACAGCCTTTCCCACTCCCTTGGAGGCCCTACGGAGGCTGAAAGGGCCCATTTCCCGACTCCCGGTGGGACAGGAAGTGACCTTTTTCCTGTTCCCCAGCCTCCAGAGACTCCTAGAGAGGCTCCTAGAGACTCCTAGAGAGGCCCTAGAGACTCCTAGAGAGGTTCTGGTGGCTGGGGACAGCAAAAAATGTCACTTCCTGTCCTACCGAGAGTTGGAAAATGGGCCCTTTCAGCCTCCGTAGGGCCTCCAAGGAAGTGGGAAAGACTGTTTTTGCCCTTCCCAGATGCATAGAGAGGATCTGGAACCAGGTAAGAAAGAAAAACAGGCCTACCAGGCCATCATGTGCCAGGAGCGGGGGTGGGTGGGGTTGCGTGCACGTGGGAATGTGCGCGTGACCCTTCCCCGCCCTCCTCTCTCCTGGCACACGATGGCAAAAAGGTTAGCCATCCCTGGTATAGAACAAGATGCACTTTTTGGTTAGATAGTTTTGACTTAATTGTGGTATGGTTTGATAGGGCAGTCCTAGTGCCTATAAGTAGCACATTTGCTGTATAACTCTTTGGGTGAAATAACAGGGGGATAATTTCCTCCTCCTTGCCCTACCTTAACAAGATTTTTATAACTCCAGAGGCTTTCTGTCATTTAAACTACTCTAGTCTTGATTCAGTGGCTTCTTCCACATAGAATTGAAGATTGTGGCCTGTGAGCTACTAAGGCAGTAGAACTGACACATAGATATTATCATGGGATGTACAGATAAATTGAGATAACTATTTGAAGGATTTAGAACGTAAAATTGGGCGGTGTTACAAAATACATAGAATCTTATATGCAATATCAGAACACGTACCTGTGGAAACCACATATAACAAGCCAGGAGCAAGAACCATTTTTTTCCTAACTTTATGAGAATGTATTTTGCATGCCTGCACTTTCTTATGCCTACAGTGCATCTATAAAAAAAGAAGGAATGAAGAGAGAGGAATGAAGAAAAAGACAGAAAATTCTTATCTGAACAGTTGGCAAGCAAAGATTGCAGACTTCTTTGATTCGAAACGAACTGAGCCA
This sequence comes from Arizona elegans, assembly GCA_022577455.1. NCBI lineage: Eukaryota > Metazoa > Chordata > Lepidosauria > Squamata > Colubridae > Arizona > Arizona elegans. Next base: position 135,716,444 of record JAKOOJ010000002.1, on the reverse strand, counting down.
TTTCCTCCCAAATTGCTTTTTTAAAGTGCGTCCTACACAATTCAACTCTGTTGCATGATAATTATAGACAGAGTTGAAATATTTAAAAGTTTTAAATATATTTCCATGGAATCATTTGGGCTGACCAATATTAAATAATGAATTTTCTTCATTTTAGGGAAGTAGTAACAAAATAAGGAGTCTTATATGTGAAAAAAAGAATGTTGTCAACATTATTTTGTAGTGTTTAATGTCTTACAAAAAGTATTAATGAAAAACAACACTATTCTTTAAAATGGATACTTTCCAATAATATATATTTAATATCCTTCTCTTCCCAAATTAACAGCTTGTATGGATTGAAACTCCAACAAATCCAATGCTGAAAGTTGTTGACATTCAAGGATGTGCAAACATTGTTCATAAACACAAAGGAGTTATTTTAGTAGTAGACAATACTTTTATGTCTGCATATTTCCAGGTAAGTCAATTTTTATTAGTTTGCTTTAGCTGCTTTTATTAGTGTAGCACATCTCATCTATTAAATGCTTTGCATTATTTTACTTTTATGACCCTATGATTCACCTTTTTACAAAGGGAAAAATAACAATAATACAACAACCTGGTAAACATTGCAAAATGGCAGAAGTAGGATATGAAATTGGTTACTCAAAATGTATTGATTGATAGGCTTCTAAATCTTAGCTGTTCTAAACAGCCTACATAATATACAATAAACCATTATAATAATTACACAATTAGAATGCAATCACCAGCTGCAACAGTGCAAACAGCTAAGGAATGTAAACCCATAATAAGCGAGGATGATGTTTTAGTAGCTCCAAGAATTATTTAAAATGTATTTGGGTGTGAAAATGACTCTTGATTGGCATTGAAAGGATTGTGCTGTAGGCCTCAACCAATACTTTTGGGGAAGGCATGGCACATCACTATCAACTATGGTCACATGTTTCATCTCACATGATAGAACATATCACAAAGGGCTTGTATGAAAAGTTTTGGAAAGGGCAGATATTGGATAGAAACAGTAGATGTTCAATAGAAACATCAGGAATCCCATTAATACTTGATTCTCTTTTACAGAGTAAAGTAATAACTCTAAATACACTTTACTGAGTCAATTCCACTAGGCATACAGTGGTGGCTTTTATTTCTGAATTAAGATACAGTGGCTGTGCTGAGGACCAACAAATATAGGATTGAAAGATGAAAGTGCAGATGTTCTAATTTAATGTTTTATTGGAAAACAGGAAGTGTTGTCATGACTGGTAATAACAGGGCTACATTGAGACAGCCTTTAGAAAATGAGGTGTCAAGTGGTTACAATTTTAATTCCATAGAATCACAGCATTGTGACAATGCAGTGAGGCTATAATCTAACCATTTTACAGCTAAACATTCATAACAGAGTAGCTAACATAATAGAGGGAAATAATTCCACTAAGACAAAGTGCTGCAGAGTGCAGAAGAGGATGAAATATATTTATTTGTTATATCAATGTATATAGACTCCCATCTCACCATTGCAGCTCTAGGTGGTGTGCATAGGATTAAACCCACAAAATAGAACATCGATACTCTGACATAACATTCCAATCATGTGATCAAATGCAGTCATGCTTTCCAAAAACCATATTTTGTGGGTAGAAGAGTTTCCATTGCACTTAGGCCAGAGGCCAATCTGATTAGCATTGAAACAAGAGGTTGCAATTAATTATGTCTTACTACTTTTTAGAATGAATCTGTCTATCATCTCTTTCTCTCTCTTTCCCCTTCCTCTCTCTCTCCCATGCGATATCTTTAAATCTAGATAATACATAACAATACGCAAGAAACTGAATTACCTTGGCAGGTTCCCTGACTTCTGTCTAGATATGGAATACAATAAATCCATGGAGCTTATTAAGCAAAGATTAGAAGATATTGAATGTCAGCATAACTTAGCAGGAGTCCCAAGTTAGATCATCATCTCAGCGATTCAAGGGAACCACAGCCTGCATGAAATTTATTTAAGCTATCCTTTATCCACTACCGAAGGGCATTTTCCAAACTATGGTTTACTGCCCTCCCCTTTTTCAGCCATGAATGGCAAATATAAAGGAATTCATGTAGCATTTAGGCAACACCCTTGCGTCTTTGGTGTTGAAATCCTGGAACACATTCTGGGCAGAAGTGTGTTTTCAACTAATCGGCCTTTTAATGGGAAGATTGCCTGGCTGCCCTGATCGATGTTATCTAGAAATTCTGTTAAATAGCAGGTGTCCTGAAATCACCTTTGTAATTGTTAAGTTTTGTGCCTTAGCCATAAGGCTTTGACATATCCAGACTTGTTAATGTAAGTACCCTGTATATTAAACTGTTACAATGCTATTATGATTTTTGATTATACTTGATTGGTTTTATACTGAACATTAATAAAAATGATGATGAAAACAGAACACCGTGAATAAATAGGAAAAATAAATGGCAGCTAAGGACCAACCCAACTCCATCCAAAAAAGGAAAACTCATAGTGACAGGCCTCTCTAACCTCTAGACCTCATGCCTGAGGAAACATCTAAGTCTTCAAAGAGATAGCAGAGGAGATTCTTAAAATCCCATCTTTGTGTGTGTGTGTGTGTGTGTATGTGTGTGTGTGTATGTATATGTGTGTGTATAAAAAAAACTCAAGATAGTGAACCTACCTAGTACTCCTTTTGCCTCCTATTTTCCCCACAACAACATCCTCTGAGATCAGTTGGGCTGATACACCAAATAGGAAAAGAGAGAAACTGAACTCAAACTGTTTTCACTTCCTGTTTCTTATTGTTTATTCTTTCATAGGTGATGCTCAAATTTAATTTCCCTTTAAACCTTTTCAGATTCGCATCAATTAAATGATAATTGGCCTTTTTCTCAATAGCCTAATCTCTGCATAGCAGGAATTACTTGAAACTTGTTTGCAGTATGCCTCAGTATTCATTGGCAATTGCTATTGATTTTATCAACAGAAAATGAAATAAATATCTTGTTTTGTTCTGTTGTAGCGTCCTTTGGCTTTAGGAGCAGACATCTGTATGTATTCAGCAACCAAATACATGAATGGTAAGTAGCTAGACTTGCATGTTATGTTGATTTTATTTTGTAGTAAAATTAATAACGCTTTTTATATATGTTCAAATCTTTTTAATACACATTAGATTTTTATTATATTCATTTTGAAAATGAAAGTGAAATTATATAGTTCATAATGTAATTCATAAACACATAATGTGTTTCCTAATATAGTGTTTGTAGTCAGTGCTTGTGGCTCACATTAATTTTCTTTAATGTATTTTTAAATATATCTAAAATAGCTCAAGGTGAAGTTATATCTGAATATGTATCATATTTGCATGGATATGTATAGTGTATTTGCATTTTTAATATTTGCCCTGTAAATTAGAGAAGTGCTTAAAAGCCATATTGTTGATCCAGGACTGACAGAGAATCTTTTTTCTGCTATTCTGGTAATTTGGGCTGTTTTTGAACATCATCTGTGCCTCCTATATCCAACATTTTTTCAAAAATGTCTCTTACCCTACCTTAGAAAATCATGCCATTCCATTCCCAAAACCGTTGCAACCAAGTGTAAGTTTTAGTTCTCAGCTAATCAGCTTTAAAAAGATGATAACCACAAGCAGAAATTGAAATTTCATTGAATGAAATTTGATTTCATTGAATGATAAAGGCAATAGTGTCTGTAAATGGATGGCCCAGTTTCCACATCACATTTACCCAGGCTTATTGTTAAGCAATAAAATACTTTGGCCACCTAATGAGAAGGAAGGACTCCCTGGAGAAGAGCCTAATGCTGGGAAAGATTGAGGGCAAAAGAAGAAGAGGACGACAGAGAATGAGGTGGCTGGATGGAGTGACTGAAGCAGTCGGTGTGAGCTTAAATGGACTCCAGGGGATGGTAGAGGACAGGAAGGCCTGGAGGAACATTGTCCATGGGGTCGCAATGGGTCAGACACGACTTTGCAACTAACAACAACAATTGTTAAGCAAACATTACAAGAAATAACACAACTCTCTGGTTCTTTCATCTGTGGTATCATAACCTAAGCCAATGTGAAGTGGGCTCACTAGACTGTTGCTTTTCCCACTTGTTAGAAACCCAAGAACAAGGTCATAAGCAATCTAAAATCAAATGATGACTATGATCTCTGTTGTTTTCCAGACAAATAAAACCACAGTTCAGTGTTTGGTTGTTATTCCAATTTAGAATAGCCACAGATGCTCATTAGTCTACTTGTGGGAGAAACCAGTTGTGACGAGCAAGCATATTCACTGTCTCATTATCAACCTACTTGTGTGATATTTGAATATGCTCAGGCATTTTATTTAATAAATAGGACTGATCACTTGCCTGCTTATATTTTCAGGGCACAGCGATGTTGTAATGGGATTGGTTTCACTAAATAATAATGAACTTCACGAGAAACTCAGATTCTTGCAATATTGTGAGTATGAAAAGCAAACTCAAAAGTGTGGCTTGGAGATTTTGTAAAATAGCTATGCTTGACATCCATTTAGTGTTTTAAAAAATCTTTAGCAAAATGTATTCATTGCCTGTTTAATCAAGTCACCTTCAGTACAGAAAAGACATGTGTTATTTGGTGTTTTGTAATTTTTTTGTATTTTTTAACACTTATAGTTTTGAACACTTTGGTGCTACTTGTTGGAAAAAGAAAATAATTGTAAAGAAAATCTAAATTAAAGTTAATCTAAAAAATAAGTATTGCGGTGACTAAAAAAAATAGTTCCTCCAGTTAAAATAGATATGACTCTGCAGATGTGTACCTGAGATTTCCTATCAATTTTGTGTTGTATTTCAAAACAGTTTCAGAACATTCCCTTTAAAAAAAATCTGGGCTAGTAGTGCAAATAGTGTGTGATTTAATCTTCCATTTTTGTATTTTTTTAAAGTCAAAATTATTTTCTATCTCCTATGAGTCTACTGTTACATTCATCCCTCAGTAGAAGTTCACAGATTGCATCTTCTTTGGGCAGACATTATTATTATTTGTTAAATGTATTTGCCGCCTATCTCACTGTGGGGCTACTCTATGCAGCTAGACATATTGTGGCCCAAAAGCCAGTTTGGTCTAGTGGTTAAGACACCAGACTAGAAACCAGGAGACTGAGTTCTAGTCCTGCCTTAGCCATAAAAGCCAGCTAGTGACCTTGTGTCAGTCACTTTTGAGAACCCAACTCACCTCATAGAGTTGTTGTTGTGGGGAAAATAGGAGGAAGGCGTGTTGGATATGTTTGCCACCTTGAGTTATTTATAAAAATAATAAAGGTAGGATACAAATAAATACATGAAAAATAGCTCCTCTTTCACAGATTAGGGGGTGTCCAAAGCAAGTTTGGATATTCTGTCACTTGTGACAGCCAATCCTTATGGAAATAAAAATATAATTATAACACATTAAGTAACTAATATTTTAACATGTCAGCTACAACTGCCTAATTATAGGTTCTGTCTTCTATCCTGTGTTTTTAGACCAAGCGGGATGCATGTGAAGCATAGAAAGCCATCAGTCTGATTCAGTTCTGACTCAATCCTTAGAATTGCTAATAGCCACAAGGTCACACTAGAAGATGCATTTTGGAATCAGAGCTCTGACTGTATTTTAATAAGAGTTCTGCTTCAAAATGCATGTTCTAAATTTTGAATTCATGCTTTGGGTAGTTGTTGAGTAGAAAAGCAGATTAATTATTTGAAAGACCTCAATGTGGTTTGTTCTGAATGTATAAATATATATTAAAGGATCATCAAAATAGCGTTTGGCCAGTTCCATAAAAGGTTTACTGCAAGGAGTTCTCAGAATATGGATTAGGGGCAACTGTGGGTCATGAAGAACATGGAGGGTTTTTTTACCTGTTGTCCAAGTGAAGTGGAGGCAATGTCAAACCACAACCTGGATTTTGCTAGTCACTTTGCCTGCACCAGCCAGCAGTGGGTGATTATTGTGTTGCAAAGTGTGAGAAGCTCTGTGATATACTGATTCAAACTTGAATATTTAAAAAATGATACATGTATATCCAGCCCAATGCTGACACCAATGAAATCATGAATGGATCAAACTCATTTTATCACTTTATTGTCAACTATTTTATGTTGTTATTTTAACTCGGGGAATACCTCTGTTCTGACCATTGGCATACTTTTTGAAACAAAAAACGATTTTAAAAAATGTAATATGCTGGAAAGAGAATAATATCTGTTTTTTCTTTCATAGCCATTGGAGCAATTCCATCTCCTTTTGATTGCTACCTTTGCAACCGAGGTTTAAAGACTCTGCCAATCCGCATGAAACAGCATTTTCACAACGCAATGACTGTGGCGCAATACCTTGAGTCAGATCCAAGGGTTGAAAAAGTCATCTTCCCTGGTATGTAGCCCTCAGATAACCTGGAAGTCTTCCTAGAAGGATTTTTGTATTCTATACTGGGCAAGACCTGATGAGCTACCCAACTAAAACTCCAATCTTTTGCAATCATTGTAAGCCTCCTTAACTTGGTTTCTCCCATATCCACTTCATAGTCATATCTCCTCCTGCTGCATATCATCTTGATTCCATAAGTCATTGATTCCATTTTAAACACATTCCCAAAGGGCTCCGAGTGTTACTAAGCAAGTCATTATGAAGCAATGCCCCCTTTTCAATAGATTTCTTCTGAAGGGGAAAAGGAGGAAGGAGTATTGGAGAAAGATGGAGGGATTGCAGATAAATGATGTCATCATCTTTGAGATGCCCCCCTATAGTGCTGTTGGTAAGATCAGGCACTTAAACAAAAAAAGCCTCATCTGGAAACATCTGCACATGTCAGCTACTGAATGTGTTTGTCTGAGTTAAAGTAATAATACAGGCTGGGTTATTTGTATAATGTATGATTCATTTCAGGATTACAGTCACACCCGCAATATAATCTGATGCAACGTCAGTGCACGGGCTGCCCAGGAATGATTTCCTTTTACATCAAAGGAAACCTTGAAAATGCTTCTCGATTCCTTAAAAGCTTAAAGGTAAAATTTATTCTTGTAGACTGCTTTTAAAAGAGCCATGCCACTGTCTTGTGACTCTGTCAGGAGTTGTGTACTGTACTGTGGTCTTTCCTTCCCTGCTGAAGCCATTGTGGATTTTGAGCATTTGTAGGAGCTCCCAAAATGTAAATAGCCCATGTAGTTATAGGAAATGGCACTAATGAAAGGGAATAGAATGAGTGTATCCAAATGAATGGGAGTCAGGTGATGTGAGCCATGTAATAGCACTCCAGAAGCCTCTCTGCCATCTTCCTCCACAATTATAAATGGTGCCTGGAAAGCAAAACAGTTTTGGCTGATGTAACAGTGTAGTGCTGCTTTTGAAATCTGAAGGCACCAAGCTAAAAAGTGGAAGATTGTGAATTCAAGTCCCACCTTAGCCATGAAAGCCAGCTAGATGACTTTGGGCCAGTCACTCTCTCTCAGCCCAACCCACCTTGCAAAGTTGTTGTTATGTGGAAAATAGGTTGGGGAAGGTATATCGGACACAGTTTGTTTGCTATCTTCGGTTATTTGTAAAAAAAATAAAAAAATAAAGGCAGAATTCAAATAAATAAATTATACATTTGACTTCAGAAGTCAATTCATTGATTTGTCAGAAGTCAATTCATTGATTTGTCAACATATATCATTGGAAAAGCATTGACTTTTAAATATAGCTGTGCAATCAAATTTCTTGTTCGATATCTACTAGCTGGGCATTATTTATCTTGGTTTGTAGCCACTGGCTGCGGCCAAATGTGATTTTGTTAGTACCTGCATCCAGATTAATGTACGTTTAATTAGATGTTCTGTTTAGTGACAATATTTGAGAATATTGCAAAACCATCCCAAGAATCAAGAGCATGGAAGACATGAATTCTAATGGGATTGGAACTGGTAAGAATATGTTAATAATTGGAGTTTTGAGATTACAGCACCATTTTATCAGTAGTACAATGTTTCCCAGTCTTCCTGACTTCCAGGTGTGTGGATTTCAACTCCCAGAATTTCCCAATTAGTATGACTTGGCTGAATATTCTGAGAACACAAGTCCACATACCACCAATCTCATTATCCAGAATGATTCTGGGTGGCATACAATACAATAAAAATAGAGATATAACAAAAATTATAAACATGAGGACTATTAAAGTTACTACAATGGAAAGTTATCTGCATTCTTAGTTGACACCAGTGAAATTTTTCAATGAAAATAACTGATTTTCTGCGAGGCTAATGTTTTGCTAAATGGACAGTCCAATGTTCAATCATTGCAAGGCTTGATGGAACTGTTTTGACCTTTAAACCTCCTCCTTCAAAGATTGAACCTTACCCATCTTGTAGTGTACTATTAGTTTAACTCAGGAGTGGCCAACTATAGACCCTTTACTACCTGTGGACTTCAACTCGTAGAATTCCTGAGTCAACCATGCTGGCTCAGGAATTCTGGAAGTTGAAGTCCACAAGTCGTAAAGTTGCCACAGTTGTCCACCTCTCCTGGAGCCAAAATACCAGTCTTAAAAGAGAAAGTCCTACTTCTGCTCAATTCTTAGTCCCAGATCAAAGTGTTTTTATTGTCAGTATATGAATAAAAGTCAACTAACTATTGAATCATAGTCACACCAATTTGAGATAGTAACCTAACTTAAAATGTAGAGAGCAGGCCCCTTTTTGTTTTCATGCCTAAGGTAATACATTATACAATCAACCAAACCATCTGTCTCAAGGTCACTCCAGTCTTGCTGGCCATTGAAACTCTGTTAAGTAGCAGCATCTTACTGTTCTCCTGTGCAGCCTTTGACGAGTTTACAATGAAAAGGAATTTCACAGCAGAAGATCCCTGAAAATACCTGAGATCGCCCTATACTCTTCAAAATAGTACTAGCTGAGATCTAATATGTGAGACACTTCTGACCCTAAAAAAAAATAAGGGGAAGAAATGGCCAGAATATCAGAGAGTGTTTTTATGCTATCATTGTTTCTACAATTTTGCCTGCAGGACCAATATTTTTTTTTTTTATTGCAAAAGTTTTACAATTACATTTTCACCCCTTTTTTCCCCCCTCATCCCACCCCAAACTTCCCAACCTCCCTAACCCACCCTAACCCTCCCCTCTCCCCCAGACTTCCACACAGTATACTCATATCAAGTAAAAGGAAAAATCCTCATTTGTATATAGAACTTGAGCCCCTCCCTCCCCCTAAAAATTTTTCATCTTCATTACATTAACCTATTTCTATCCTAATATAACATTTTCAAATAAATTTTCATCCTCATTACCTTAAAATATTTCTATCTTAATATAACATTTTCAAATAAATTTTTCATCCTCATTACCTTAAAATATTTATATCTTAAAATATATAATATATTTTCAAATAAAAGCTATTTGATACTCCCTAGTTTGATATTTGTTCTGAACATAATCTATCCACCTCTTCCATTCCCATTCATAAGTCTCTTGTGAACAATCTTTTAGATATGCTGAAATCTTCGCCATCTCTGCAAAACTGGCCATCTTCAAAGTCCATTCCTCAATCGTGGGCAGCGCTTCATTTTTCCAGTATTTACCTATCAACAATCTTGCTGCTGTTATCATATACAATATCAGTTTTGTTTCACCCAATGTAAAACCCTTAACTATACCCAGTAAAAACAATTGTGGAGAAAATTGAATTTTTTTCTTCAGAACATTCTGCATGACCCACCAAATTTTTATCCAAAAAGCCTTAACTTTCTTACAGGTCCACCAAACGTGATAATATGTAGCATCTAGACAGTCACATCTCCAACATTTAGGCTGCACATTAGGGTACATACACGACAATTTTTTTGGGTCTAAATGCCATCTGTAAAACATTTTATAAAAATTTTCCCTCAAATTCTGCGACTGTGTAAATTTAACATTCTGAACCCAGATTTTTTCCCATGTTTCCAACATCACTGGTTCCTCAAAATTTTGTGCCCACTTAATCATACAGTCTTTAACTAGTTCAGTTTCTGAATCCCTTTCTAACAAAACATTATAAAGTCTTTTGATATGCATTGGACCTTTCTCTTTTATATGTCTGACCAATTCTTCCTCATACTCCATAATACCAGTTTTTTGGTCCTCTTTCCATCTCAATTGCAATTGATTATATTGTAACCAAGTTAGATTAATCCCTTCAGCCAACAATGTCTGTAATGTCTTCAGCTGCCATCTGCCCGCATCTGTAAAAAGAACCTCTTTATATAAAAACCCCCCGAGTGACATTATATTTGTATTCCACAAAGTATGACCAAGATCCAGCCATAGCGGTATTTTATAATCCCAATTGATTCGGTGCTTCTTCCAAACTCTCAACAAACTCTCAACAAAGAATCTCTAAGTATATGGCTTTTAAATACTTTAAATACCTGCAGGACCAATATTGTCGTAGCAGAACAGACAATATTTGCAAATAGCCTTTGCAAACAAAGCATTATTTTTCTATCAGATGAGGCCATTCCAATCTGCATGCAATGAAAGAACATCTTTTGCGTTTGATGGACTTGTCCTGAACTGGGTTAGATTCTTGTGGGATTTTAATTAATTTTGAACACACACACACACACTCCCAGAATTTATCCTCCTATCATTCCCAGAAGTTAAAAGGCAATTTAGTATCTGTTACTGATGTCAAATTTGTGTTTTCAAGAGAAAATGGCTGGAATGAAAGCAAATTTGTGCCTCGTGTTTTGATTAAGTGTGTTGCATTTCTTGCATCTCTGTTATTTATTTTGCAAAAACAGTTTCTTGTGTCTGCTCTGTCCGTTTGCTTTTACTAGGCTAACACACAATTAAGTTTGCATAAGAGTAAATGGCATTTCTTAAAATTTTGAATTAATATTATTTAAAATACAAATAATTTTTATATTTCTTGTTCTAGCTTTTTACCCTCGCTGAAAGTCTAGGAGGATATGAGAGTCTAGCAGAGCATCCGTAAGTAAATTTTTCTGGCATCCCTTAATAAAAGTATTACACTGATGTTTATCAAAATATTTGATACTTTAATATTCACTGTGTGTGCTCCAACTAAACAATATGAGTTTGCTTATATCGCTTTTGCAATGTTTACTTGGAAACTGGATCTTCTTGTTCACTTTTATGGATGTTCCTCTTGCATAAGTGTCATCTTTTCTGTGATAAAACACTACCATTCTTCAAATATCTAAATCAGTGTTTCTGAACTCTAGTGACTTTAAGATGTACGGAACTCATCTCCTGCAATTCCACAACCAGGATTGCCAATTTTGAAAAACACTGATCTGAAGATCAGAGAAGTACGTACGGCAAAGGCTTGCAAAAGTTAGGTTACAGGGATGATCAGACAGAAGAGGAAACCAAAATCTGTTTAACTTTGCCCCCCAGAATATTAATGGGGGTAAATAGGTCCTATGTTTCTATATATTTTACACCAGACCTGGGAATTTTATGATCCCTGTGCTGTAGCCAGCCCTTTGGCCATCTCTGGCCGATATGAGGTTAATCAGAAATTAGAAATCAAATATAAATAAGATGTAACATGTATTCTTACCAGTAGTAGCTAATCAAAACCATATAATTTACTACTTTTTAAATAAAGCAGTAAAGTTAATATTAAGCAGAATTAAGTTCAGCCTGTTGGTTCAGCTGTTCACAACAGTTCCAGTTTCTCATATGGCCCCTTGAGAAAATTAACTGCCTACCCCTGCTTTACATGCTTACTCAAATAATACAGTGGATTGAAAATAATAACATTGGAACAAGGATTAATGCTTGAAGTTCTTTGCTTAGGAGTCTCTGGTAATACCAGCCATAGCAAGTTATGTAGAATCTCTTCTTGCACAATTTTAGTCACACTTCCCCACATGGCAGTAGACACCTACCTCCCTGCTGTTCTAGGAGTTGCAACTTCCTACGGGCTTTCTCACTCACTCTGCTGGGAAGTTGGTAGGAAATTGCTTCAACTAATGACTGTGGGACTTGATTAAAAATGGGAACCAGGGCTGCAGGGATTGTATCCTTACCAGTGGAAATTTCAGTCCCAACTACCATCATAAATTGAGAATTACCTAGATGTAAATTCACCCATATCCTTTCCCCAAAATTCACACTTTATTGCTATCTATGTTTCAGTTCTAAATGAGTACATTTGCTATTTAGAATTTTTATTTGACATGTGCTTATACTTAAACACAGTACAGTACAAGATCTAGTTTTACAGGTAAAATTAACATAATATTTTTTGTTATTTATGAAATACATTTTAAAAATCCTAGTAGAAGCTATATTAAAAGGGGGTAAGTCCTTCCTAATAACGTTTAGTCCAAAATGTTGAATATTTTTTTATAAGAGCTTTTTTCATATTCACTACTATTTCTCTTACCCTAACTTTCTTAAAAAAAAAAAGTCAAATATTTTATATTGATCTTCAGGGAAGTGTAAGCTAATTTTTTTGATTATATTAAAACCAGTAACCAATAAGCTATGCTGATAAATATCTGAAGATATCTGAATATCTTCAGAGTATCTTGTTCTCTCTACTTCTCAGACTTCCCTATCTCGGTATCTTCCAAATGTGTCAAGCTATAACTTTCATTAGTCATAATGTTCATTAAAGATAGTCCTTGCCTTATGATGACTATTGGGACTCAAGTTCTATTTACATTAGTGATGTCATAAAGTGAGTCATCATCTAACGAGACCCAATTTTATGTTCATTTTTACCATTGTTGTTAAGCAAATCATCACAGTTGTTAAGCAAGGCCTGTTGTTAAATGAATCTGGCTTCCCCAATTGATGTTGCTTGTTGGAAATCTGTTGGGAAGTTCACAAATTGTGATCGCATGAACATAGCACGCAATGTCAGTGGAGGAGGCAGATTGGTGCAGTTCGCAGACAATTTTGGGGGAACACTTTGTCAGTCTATAATACTTAACCATATATACTTTCATATATAGTTTTATACAGTTTTAATAAGCTCTGTATCTAAAATAATGAGAGACAGTTTGGTTTGGAGCAGGCTAGAAACCAAGTTCTACTTCTGCCTTAGGCTCACAGTCAGCCATATGATCTTAGGCCAGTCACTCTTACTCAGCCCTAAGAAGGAGACAATAGTAAACCACTTCCAAAATCCCTTACAGAGAAAAATTTTAAAGTGGGATTTGTTCTTCCTAATTCCATAGATCATTATTTCTATTGGTATCCTCAAGATTAAAAACCTATTTAAATCCTCAAATTTAGCCTATCCACACACATAATTTAATTTCAAATGCCGCTTGCTAGTTTTAAGACTCTCCTGATAGAGGTTGTGTAAAAATGGTTTATTATTGGAAGAATAGCTCTCCTGTCTTCAATAGCCTAAAGTGTTTATTTCAGACAATGTTATTTGACATTTTCCTTTCCCAATTGGCTGCCTTCCGGGTGTTTAGGGAATAGCTAAAATTGTGGAAGTTGCATCACAATAAATCTGAAGGATATATCAATGCCAGCCCATGGATATGATCTGAATTCTTTTCTTTCTGAATTCAGAAAAAATACAGTCTGTCTGTCTTCTGTCTAGCTAGCTAGCTATGCTGCCCATCTAGCTAAAGGTGACTTTTGCAAATGGATTGATAATAGAAGCCAGTTTTATTACGTTTACTGTATTTTCTGGAATTAGCTGGTATGTTTCCCCTTATTTATAATTCTGCACTCATAGACTATTTATTCTTTTCCAGGGCAATCATGACTCATGCCTCAGTTCCAAAGGAAGACCGAGAGGTCCTCGGAATATCAGATACTTTAATTCGCATATCTATTGGATTGGAAGACTCAGAAGATTTACTAGAAGATTTGGACCAAGCTCTGAAAGCAGCAGTAAGTCACTTCATACAGTATTCACCACATAAGCCACAAAATATTTTATTAAGTCCATATAATTCTTCTATATTTTCAGGAAAAATAGTATTTTTTAAATAATTCTGATATTCCTTTGGCCAAATAACTTGGGGAAAAAAATAGCACGTTTATTTAATCAGGATGTACAGCTGCTTTAATTTGCATGTAATCACTTAATTTCACTTTCTTCCTAATCACTTTAGCGTGGGAAGAACATTTTTGTTACTTAAAAAATCAAGCAGTCCAAATAATAGCATGGTATGGCATCATATAGATTTCTAGGGACATCATGCTGAAAACCTAAAGTTGGAATAAACATTTTTTAAAAAAATAAACATTATTTTTGCTTGAAAAGCAATGATAGTCCGCCTAATACAGGGGTTGGCAACCCACGGCTTTGGAGCTGCATGTGGCTCTTTCATACTCTGTTGCAGCTCCCCTGTTGCTGGTTGGCTCCACAATTGATAGGGTTTTCAGTTAGGACAGGTATAGGAAGAAGGACGCCGTGCTAGGAGGAGACTCTATAGTGTGGGAACCAGACTTCCAGTCAGCAGAGGAAAAAGGACGCCATCCTAGGAGGAGACTCTATGTTTGGGGAACCGGACTTCCAGTCATCTCCAGAATTGAACAGGAGGCTTCCGGTTAGGACATTTGTGGCCCTTTGAGTGTTTAAGGTTGTCGACCCCTGGCCTACTGCATGTAGTGATTAAGGTGTTGAATACAAATGGGGAGACTCAGGTTACAGTTCTCATGGAACTAGCTAGGTGACCTTTAGCCAGTAACACCCTCTTAACCCTAATCTATGTCAAGGTCTTCAGCAAGCAAGCTGAAAAACAAACAACCCCTCCTCCCATTTTTACATAATGCATAGATAGCTTTGCTGTGTGAACTGCGCATACACGCTACAAAACGCGTGGATCCTGTGACCAAGCAGAACAGATATTAAGACCAACAACTTGCAAACCAGTCAGAATTACTTTGATGTTTATGATAATTGCTTGCAAAGATTGTCGGCTTCATTATTCTATTAGATTATAGTTGTTTTCATGTGGTGAAACAAAGCAACTTGCCCCTGAAAGCCTAAATGTTCTGCAGTCCTTTCTGTGTTCCAAATGTCCCTTTCGACAATTGAAAAACACTGAACTGATGCAATTTCACTTATTTTCTCTTTCTACAGATTCCTGATTATAGAATCCGTAACTAGGATTCTAAACTTAAACTTAAATTTGCAATTGATTAATTTGCAAAGTAACGAAGGAAAAAAGATTAACTTGGCTGCTCAGTCCTTCATGAATTTCCACTGGATTTGATTTATGGAAAATGGAGAACACATGGGTACTTGTTGATATCCTCAGCTCACTGAATCTGCAAAGACTTTCAAATGGACTGTTTCATAATCATTTGCTTCTTTTAATTTTAAGAATCAAAACTGTCCACTTTTACTATAGTGGTAGCTTTCAGATTACCATGATTCACATTCAGGATTATGTCCTTGCAATTGCTTGATAATATCTATATTTATTCAACATACGCTGATGTAACTTGGGGTTGAGCTAAGCTGCAAATCATGGCTACAGCTTAATAATGCACATTAAGACCTTTAAAGATTATAAAGTGCATAAATATTGTGCCCTTTCAAACTAGTGTTATGTCAGCGCATCAGATTCCCCGTTCACTATGTACTTGTGATGGTTATAGACTAGTGAAGAAATGAATCGAAGCAAACTTAACTTCTGAAAATGTGAGTCTGATAAAAGCTTAATGACCAGATCTGTTATTTGTCTTTACTGTGCAATACTGTAATACTGAAAAATGAAGCAAAGTTAATTACAGAATACCATATATGTTACTTTTTTAAAATATTGCATTTGATTTGATGTCTCTTTTGATTTAGCATATTTAATTATATGTTTGATTTTATTTCTTGTCTTGAAGGTCTGAAATTCTTAGTAAGTTAATTATTTGAGATTAAGTACTGTTTCCATAAGCAATACTACTAATATATTGATTTTAGGTCCAATTTACTTGAACAGTTGTTTAGATGAAAGAAGGTATGGAAATCTAAAGATTATCATTTCTATGTGCGTGGCCTTGTTGTGTTAGTTTCATTATACTCAGTCCTTCTTGTGATAAGGTATTGGGAAATTAGATATTAAAATATGGAATTAAACCAACAATTGGGACTTATCCAGGATAATTTCTAATCTTGTGTTTATTGAATTGCACTCTCTCTTGTCAACAATCTCTGCATGATTCTGGTTATTCATTCGTGCACACTCACACAGATATAGAAACATTTTCAAATGTAATTCAATTAAAGGAATAATTTGCAAATACTGTGATCAGTGATATTGAAAATTCTGCTCAACTAAGGAAAAATGCTACCATCTCCCAACTCATCATGGAATCCATATAAGGAAGATTGGAGTAATTCATTGAAGTAATTTTACATGACAAAAAAGGTATGCATAAATTGTTCTTGGTATGATCATGGCCAATATTTGCTACTACATCTCTAACAAACTTGAGAATCATTTTAATTATGATGGAATTCTGGAAAAAAGTCTTTATGATACCCAGAATGAATCCCTTGATTATTCCTATTTTGTGAATATATACATATGTGCATAACGAGGAAATTTTAGCAGGTCACAACATGGTAAAAATTGATTCTAGGTTCAAGTTGGAGCCAAAGAAATATAATACAACTAGAATTTAGAATTTCATTATTAAAACCAAGATGGTTTCTTCTGTCTGTAACTATGACCAAATGTCTTAATTTATTCTGACATTTATTTATTTATTTATTTATTTATTTATTTATTTATTTATTTATTTATTAAATTTTAATACCGCCCCCTCTAATACCGAAGGACTCGGGGCGGTGAACAACCAAAATTAAAAACACACAATACAAATAATAAAATACATTAAAACGAAATTAAATTTATCTTTGGCTTCCCCAGTTTAAAACCCCTTACCCATAAAATTCCCCAATTAAAAGATTTTTAACCCAGCCCGGCTTGCTGAAATAAAAAAGTCTTCAGGGCCCGGCGGAATTTTCTGAAAGGAAACAGTAATCTGGATGATATTAGATAAATTCATAAATAATATTTGCTATGATTGTGGATCAATATTTTGGAGTCCAAAAACATTGACCCACAAAGTCTATGGAGATTCTCAGTCATCCAGATCATGGTTGTCCCAAAGGTGCTTTTTTTCAAGAGGCAACTGGACTTTCTGAAGACACAATTGTTTGAAGACATTTTGCTTCTCATCCAAGAAGCTTCTTCAGCTCTGACTGGATGGTGGGGAATGGAAGGATTTATACTCCTTGCAGACAGCTGGTCATTTGAAAGAAGGGTTAAAGAAGCCCTTTATGTCAAAATTGAACAGCCCTCTCTCAACAGAGGGGGAGGGATACTACATCATCTATCTCTAATCTACAACACAGTCCTTTCAACAGTTCCAAGAAGGCTCCACACCCATTTGCACCACTCAGGTGACCCTGATGACACAGATAAATCTCCAGATGACCTTAATGACCCGCTAAAAGAATGCAAATGACCAGTTGTCTGCAAGGAATATAAATCCTTCCATTCCCCACCATCCAGTCAGAGCTGAAAAAGCTTCTTGGATGAGAAGCAAAACATGTTCAAAGAAAAACCAGAAAGTCCAGTTGCCTCTTGAAAAAAGCACCTTTGGGATTGACCCACAATGTGTTTTCCTAAGTGTTATTTCCTGCAATAATCATGAGTGTACTTATTCCGAACTTGCCTGTTTTAGAATGAAGCTTGACAACAAGTTGCTTGTTTTATTTGAATATTGTTTATTCAGATGGGCTTCTGAATGAAGATTTTTTTTTGTTCATTAACTTGTCTTCTTCAGACAGCTTAGAACCACCCGTAATTTCCAAAGGCTCTTTTTTCTCTTCTCAGAAAAGAGAATAACTTCACAATGATTTTAAATATAGACAGATGAGACTAATGCACCAAGTCACCTCTTCCTGAGGTCTGTTTCTTTGTTGAACTTATATCTTGACTTTTCTTTAGGAAAATTTGTTTAGGTTATTATAATTCCAATTTAAAATCAGGGTGTATTATTGTAACATACAAAAATACCAATGAATGCTTGCTTCCTTAAATCATGCCTTTTCCAAGATCTGCAACAGCTATCTATGTTGCCATTTTGCTTTCAGCCAGAATTAGGAGGGTTGTGATAAACATTAAAATTATAAATGCTTATAAAACAGGTAAGAAGACATGAAAGAAGGTGGTTCCTAAGATATTCTGGTTTAAGATCACTGTTTATGCATCTTTCCTAGGCACACACTAGTACATTTGAGAAGAAAATATTTTATTAACTTCAGGCATTTTTATGTTTTAGTCCTTTCCTGCTATCGAAAAAAACAGCCGTGGATTAACCCTTAACCAAAATAAGCATGTGCTTTAGGGTACCAAGAGAAAGGGTACATTTCCCCCCTTATACCAAGTTTATTATAAAATGTGTTTAAAGCTCTTGAAAATTAGCATATTTTCATTGCCCTAGTTTCACCTTTAGCACTATTGAGTCTTAATGTCTTATCAGTGAAGCAAAGGAAGGTTTGAGGGGCACCAATTTTGAGTTGTTCTTAGAGCATCTGTTGGCTTTAAGGAAAAAGCAGATAGAATAGAGTAGAGTAGAATAGAATAGAATAGAATAGAATTGAATTGAATTGAATTGAATTGAATTGAATTGAATTGAATTTTATTGGCCAAGTATGATTGGACACACAATGAATTTGTCTTGCTGCATATGATCTCAGTGTACCTAAAAAGACAAAATACGTTCATCAAGAATCATAAGGTACAACACTTAATGATAGTCATAGGGTACAAATAAGCAATCAAATCATATTAGGAAACAGTCAATATAAATTGTAAGGATACAAGCAACAAAGTTACAGCCATACAGTCATAAGTGGAAGGAGATGGCTGATAGGAACAATAAGAAGATTAATAGTAGTGCAGACTTAGTAAATAGTTTGATAGTGTTGAGAGAATTATTTGTTTAGCAGAGTGATGACATTCGGAAAAAAACTGTTCTTGTGTCTACTTGTTCTGGTGTGCAGTGTTCTATAGCATCGTTTTGAGGGTAGGAATTGAAACAGTTCATGTCCAGGATGTGAGGGGTCTGTAAATATTTTCACAGCCCCTCTGACTGGTGCAGTATACATGTCCTCAATGGAAGGCAGGTTGGTAGCAATTGTTTCTGCAGTTCTAATTATCCTCTGAAGTCTGTGTCTGTTTTGTTGGGCTGCAGAACCAAACCAGACAGTTATAGAGGTGCAGATGACAGAGTCAATAAAATGTTTACAGTACATTTTGTCAGGAAATTGCATAGTAGCTGTCCAAATGAAGTTCAAATGTTCTTTTGAAGTTCGCTGCGTTCTATATTATTATCCTATATCCTACATTCTATATATTTTATGTTCTATATGAACAAAAAAACGTATAGGGAAATCCTATGGATTTTCTAGTTGCAGAATCTCATTCTCCTTTCTTTCTTTTTTTTTACCTCTGTTCTTCTAGGACAAATGACAGCTCAGTGTTATTCAGCATTGCAACATTTTCACTTGAAAATACCATCACTCCCTTTAGTTTTTATTGATCGGCTGTCTTATTAAGTCAGTCTGTTGCATTGCCTGCCTTTAGGGAACAACATCTCCACAGAAATCCTGATGACCTTGACCCTGCTTGCTTTTTCTCCCAGGTTCATAAGGAGCAGGAAATTGATATATTGCGTGTCAATCTTTCAAGAGAGAGAGAAAGACACAGAGAGAAGGGTTGATCCTTCACTCATTAATGTGACAAGTGTTCGTTGAGAAACATCCTCAAGCAACTACAGATAGACTAAGGAAACATCTGATGATGTCAGTCTTTTAATTTCTATTTACCAGGACAAGGAGGCAACATTGTCAGAAAGGACTGTGAAAAAGAATAAAAGGAATATGTGTTTATTAATATATACGTATGACTGAAAAAAACCTTATCTGGGACCGACACATTCTATGATGGCATAAAATCTCCCACCCATTTCTCTGTAGACTTCTTTTCCTTAATCTCTTCTCAGTGTGAAGAAAGACAATATCATTAATGTGAATTGACTTCCGAAAATATTCGGAATCATTTGGCATGGGGTGAGATGAGTCATTGCTATTACAAGCTAATCGTAATTTGTCATACCACGTTATTTTGAACAATGAAATTATAATTGCAATTGAATTGCTTAGTGAAGCATAGGAAATACACTGTAATTGATTTATTATTCAGTTAATATATCTGGGAGGATATTGCATAGCTGAGTAGCATAGAATTATGTTACCAAATAAATTAGTGAATACTAATTAGATAAATCTCCAGATTTTCTACCATATTATTTTTAAATTTGTGTGACAATGGGTAGCACTTTAATTGCTGCTTCAGTATTTTCATGACAACACCAAGTACACTTCAAATTTGGAACAGGTATGTATTAGGTACATACATTCATACATACAACAACACTCCTATATTAAATGTTATTACTTCACTAGTAGTATTATGTTTTTACTAATGACATCAGACACTATTGAGTCAGATCTGTTATAGTTTAGCATATTTTATTAGAGACTACACATAGTTCTTGACTTACAACCATTCATTCAGTGGCCATTTGAAATGGCACTGAAAAAAGTGACTTATGACCAGTTTTCACATTTACAACATTGCAACATCCCCATGTCACGTGCTCAAAATTTGAGTGCTTGGCAACTAGCATATACTTACGACAGCTGCACTGTCATAGGGTCATGTGATCATCGTTTGTAACCTTCACAGCTGGTTTCCCACAAGCAAAGTTAAGATTTGCTTAATGATCAGGGATGGGTTTCACTTACCTATGCTACCAGTTCGTTCGCATGCGCAGAGCGTCCGTGATGACATCCGGGCGGGTGGGCAAAGCCTCCCAATGCCACTACTACCGGTTTGCCTGAACCTGGGCGAACCGGTAGCAACCCATCGTGCCATGATTCACTTAACAACTGTGACAAAAAAGGTCATAAAATGGGGCAAAAGTGACTTAACAACTGTCTTGCTTAGCAACAGAAATTTTGGCGTAAATTGTCAACTGCCTAGACATAATTTTTTAATCATTTCTAAATCGCTTTGCCTTATACCAGCAATATTTCAGTTAAAGATAAAAGTAAATATAACTGTAATCCCTAAAGTTTATTGTCAACAGTGGCAGGTCACTCAAAAGAGAAAAAGTGTGCTGTGAAATCTTTTCAACACCTTCCACAAGTGGGATTTAAACTTCTCATGTGTTATTTTTCATCACTGTCTTCCCCCCCACCTCCCTATTAGCTGGATCAAATGTTGCTTACTATGATCTGTTTATGTGAGACACATTCTTCCTTATTTGAAGTCCTCATCCCTCTCTTCTGAAATTGTTTGCTTCTGCCACATAGAGAACAAAATAAAAATGTTATATGTAATGCAATAATCATAGATGCTATAAGATTTCAAGAGTATTTTTTCTCTTGGGGGGCCAAATGCCATGCTAGCTAACACTTTCAGTTTTTGCACACTAAAGGGCAGCCAGATGGTGAGGTCTAGTCTAGACATGATCCTATTTATATCTACAGGGCTTCAAAATGTTCTGTCAGAGAATGTGCAGTGGCCTCTTTCTTGCAGTCTATTGACAATCTGTGCATACGAAAAACACTCTAGGTTGCATTATATTAAAATACTGGTGCACCACTTCAATATTCCAATCCAAGACATGTTCATAGTACTTTCCATCAGGGGTGAAATCTAAAATTTGTTACTACCGGTTCTGTGGGCGTGGCTTGGGGGGGTTAATGTGACTGGTGGGCGTGGCCAACTTTTTTTTTTTTAACTTTTAAAAGCATTTTTTTCTGCAACCTCTTCGGCTGAAGAGGTTGCAGAAAAAAATGCTTTTAAAAGCCTCTGACGATCAGGCAACTCAGCTGGGATCGCCAGAGGCTTTTAAAGGCATTTTTTTTCTACAACTTCTTTGGCCGAAGAGGTTGTAGAAAAAATGCTTTTAAAAGCCTCTGATGATCCCAGCTGAGCTGCGCGATCATCAGAGGCTTTTTTTTTTACTTTTAAAAGCATTTTTTCGGCTGAAGAGGTTGTAGAAAAAATGCTTTTAAAAGTAAAAAAAAAAACTAGCCTCTAAAGATTGCGTGATTCAGGTGGGCATGGTGGGGGTGGGGCGCAGAGATTTTTGCTACCTGTTCTCCGAATCACCCGCTGCCATCGCTACCGGATCACACGATCTGGTCCGAACCGGAAGCATTTCACCCCTGCTTTCCATGCTCTATACCGCTGATATAGAGATATTACTAGTGAGCATAATTCTGACAGCTGGAAATTACCAAATTTATAGAAATTCCAGGGAAACTCTTAATGCTAGTCCCCTATTATCTTAAAAATAAAGAATTCTATTGCAGTTGTCTTCTGATTACAGGAGCCTTTGTGTAATGGAAGGATTGTTCAGCCCACTGCTTATCTCAGTGCATGGATTATTGTTCTATGAAACATAACTTCTCAGTCATAATGAAAGAAGCAATATTTGGTGAGGTTCTACTTACCTGCTAATCCATGTGAAGGAAGACAATCAGTGGTGGGTTGCCCCCAGTTCACACCGGTTCTATAGAACCGGTAGTAAAACTGGCGGGAGGCTCCAACCCTGAACGTCATCAGAATGCTGTGCATGCGCAGAAGAGCACACGCAAGCAAAGCAAGCACGCGCGCATGGCCCCATTGTGAACCGGTAGTAAAGGTAAGTAGAACCCACCCTGAAGCCAATGCCTGTAGCTACCACCTAGCTAGACTTGAATGAAGGACTTTCAAAATACCATGCATTTTATATTTTACAGAGCGATACCCAGGACTATAAAAGCACTACTGTATTCTCACCTGCACCAATTGTGTAACTGTGCTGTAACTTCCTGATGCAAGCAGTTCATATACTTTTGTGACTTTTTCACCCAAAAGGAAAGAAGAAAGAAAATTAAGAAATGCATTAAGGCAACAAACCCGAGAAGAGTGCGAATTTCAGTTATATTCCATTACACTAAAATTTAAAGTGTTTTGTGGGGATTGAAAAGTTTGGAAATGAAAAGAGAATATAATGACCATCGTTGATTTTGTTCATTGTACTAATTTATTCATAAAATAATATAAAAATAACAGAAGGAAAAATACGTAATTCACATTTCTTCTTTGGCTAAGGGTTTTTTCCCCCTCAGATTTTGTAAGCAGATCTCCTCCTACCACAAAGAATGCTTCTATTTTTAAATTCCAACCTACCACTTGCTAGTTGCCCATTACTCTTAGAAACTTTTACTTATGGGAAATTTTCTAAATTAGAAGCACAGTGATATGTTATGATAACTGGCAGTATTGATGTCGTTTTTGTCAAGTATTGGAGCAGAGACATCTTCCCTGGAGCTTTCCAATAAGCTGCTGTCACTGTCACAATAGAGTTAGTTGATGAAAATATAATTTGATCAAAGTATAATTTGATGAAAATATAATACCTCTAATCCAATCTGAGTCTGCTTCTGGTCAGGAGTTTTGATTAAACTTCATTCTATCTTATGGGTGGGTGTAGTATAGTTATATTAGTTATAGTTTTGCAAAATATAAAAATGAAATGTGATATATCAAGTTATGTCTGAATAATGTTATAAATTATGACATGGAAAATTTTGTCCAGTTTTGTTGTGCAATAATTGAGAAAGGTAAACCTTCTTTTGTTTGTCACAATGCCTGCTAAAAGAACATAAGCCAACAAAGCAGCTAAAATATTGTGTCCCCTCCAAAAATATAGAAGAATTTCCCAAGATTTGTGTATCAGTTATTATGATATATGGCTTATTCTTCTTTTTCATACTGAATTAGCACAAATATAAAGTAAAACTCAGAATTAGTTTCATGTTTATCCTGATTGTCTTTGTGTTACATTTCTAGAAAGTTTTCTTGCCTTTTTTATGTGTCATTATGTTACTTTAAAGCAAGAACATCAACAAACTGCATTTTAATGGCTTTTAGCAAATTTACCACTTTCATTTAAGTGTAAATCTTTGTCTAAAGTCTCCTAAAGTACTTTCATGATGTATTGTGAGTCTGGTTTATACCATAAATGATCATTGCTCTTTCATTATAGAGAATTGCAACATATTTTCCACAGTTTGGGAGTTTAGGAATTTCTGTACTGACACCATTGTGATGTGATATATTAGCTGTTGCTGAGTCAAGAAGGTCAATTCCCCTTGAAATTAAACATCCATTTGCTATAATCCTTGTGATGAACCCTATTTTATGACTCAATTATTTTAAAAAGTCAACAATTTAATTGATGCTAAATGCTTTTTCAGTTAAAAAGATAATACAGTATTAAGATACTATAGGAATGTGCATATAATATTTACAAGCCTAAATTCTGAAAGCTTTATTTTTATTGTTTCCTATTAATCATGTTACAAATTCCATTGACACTGATTGCAACAATTGATCTATATTTTTATGCAGACCAAATTTTTTAAAATTATAGATCCAGACTTTGTTATCTGTAATTCAACTTAGTACAAAGCTTAATGAAGAGTATGAATATATATCAAAATATATCATTTACTCCTGAACAAAATTATCTCCAGAACTACTGTTTTAGTTGATAGATACTATAGATTCTAGTAAAAAACAAGTGAACACCGTTTTCCCTTGAAATCTTATTTTATCATTAATCTAATATTAGTTCTCAAATTAAATTGAAGAATTCTGCAATAATTATCTAGTCCAGGGGTCAGCAACCTGTGGCTCTAGAGCTGCATGTGGCTCTTTCACCCCTCTGCTGAGGCTCCCTGTCACTCAAAATATGCATCACAACCACCAATGTGCAACACCTACCGGCACATGATTTATTGAGTTTTTCAACCCCTGGTAGGCCAACCTACATGGTGGTGTTATGTTTTTGTACCAACCTAGAGGGCAAATCTGGATATAGCCTGGTTTACCACCTCCTCCTGTTGCAAAGTTTTTACATTCCTGGCTGTAGTATTTTGCCATGATTGGACATGTGAAGAAATTCAACTACAACAGGATTCACTGAGTGTGAAAGTTTGTTCCTGAAAGGTATCCAGTAGGCTACTTCAATTACAACAGTTTAATCTGTTTGAAAGAGGTGCTGAAAGTGGTGGCATCTACCAAAGGTTGTTTATGTCCCAGATAAGGAAAAGAAAGGACACTCTTCTTCCTCATGATTGACTTGAATTCAATCCAGGGCTTTTTGATAGCCTATCCATTCCTTATATCTTGTTCGGACTTGGGTCTCAATCAATGTCTTACTTGTTTCATACTTAGCTTCTTGCTCTTTTAACTTTTTCATAATACCATATTTTTTCTCTCTATGTGATCCATTTTCTGGATAAGCACATTCTATTTTGATATCAAAATGTGACCTAGGTCACATCCTGAATGAAACAACTGAAGAAATCTAGGACAATAAAAATTATCTGCAGGATCCAATCTGAGTCAGTCACCAGGACCAGAGGTTTATTCTTCAAACTTTCAGACACTTGCTGCTGCCCATCCTCAGAGAACTTCTTTCTCTCCAAAACATTTGAAGTCAGATTACTATAGATCCTACATTATATTGGGAATATATGGGAACATATATTTGCCTTCATTTATGTAAAAATGCTCTCTTTATATCTCTTATTTGAACCGAAGTTTTTGCTCAAGTTTTGCAAAATAGGGTAGGTAGTTTAAGTCTTCACTCCCCTGTTTAACAGCTTCCTCAGAAATCAGACCTGGAGAAGACAGAGGAGAATCCTTTTTAAGTTTATTTTTTAATTTTTTAAGTTAAGTTTCAGCAAAAGATATGCAAAAAAAGAGAGGTTAGGAAAAGAGAGGTTAAAAAAAGAGCAAAATCAGGAGTGCAAAGAGAAAGGAAAAAATGGGAATAGGACAAAAAGGAATAACTTCCAACTTTCTTTGGTACAGCTACAGATATAAAATGAATTAACTAACTCTAAAATCCACATGAAACACATTATTTCTACGATCACAAACAGTTCTAATCATCAAATCCCAAAATTAAATGTTCATTTCTTTCCATTTTTAGTAAAAAGTCCATTGGTGGTTTCCAATTAGAAATAAAATTAGATAGTCTTTTTTTTAAATCAGAGTAGTTAGTTTTGTCATCTCAGCCAAATCCAGTAGCTTCACTGTCCATTGTTCCATGGTAGGAATTTGCAATGGATTTTCATCTCTGTCATTCAAAAGGCTTGCTGAGGTTGTCTTAGAAAGAAAAGAGACACGTTTGTTTCAAGCTGTTTATCTATCAAATGTAAAAAGAAAACCTCTGGTTTCAATTGTACACTCATTTTAAACATTCCCTGAATTAAAATACATATCTTATCCCAACATTTCCCAACTTTCTTACATATTCACCAAACATGGATCTTTAAGAGGCAATTTTACTTCCCCAGATTTTTAGCTACAACAGAAGACAATAAAATTGATATTTCTCCGTCCCAACAATTCAAGGGCAGGCTTTCACAGCTTACAGTATGGAAGGAAAAACAAATTGTGTTATTGGGGCCACCTGCTGGGGATCAGAAAAGTCAAGACAGGGGTCATGGTCATGTGATCAAATGTGTTATAGCTGTAAAAAGTGAATCAAAATGAAATCAGATAACCCTGGACTGCATATATATGGATGAACTAGATCTCAACTATTGATATCTGTTTTTATGAGAAATGCTTATGTGTTTTATTATTCATTTTTATATTTTGATACATTTCTTGGAAAACTATGTCTTAACAATATTAATTATGATTAGTTATTATAGTCTCCTGCTAGTTTGTTTGTTTGTTTGTTTGTTTATTTATTTATTTATTTATTTATTTATTTATTTATTTATTTATTGGTTCGATTTATATGCCGCTCTTCTCCGGAGACTCAGGGCGGCTGTTGAAGTGTCTCCTCATATTAAGTCACAAACATGGCATCACCTAATGAAAGAGCTGGAGGACTGACCCAAATGTACACAGTATCTGATAGGGAGTAGAATCCAAAATAAGCTGCATCATAAATTCTTTCTTCTCTCCCACTGGGATGCACATGGTTGTGCACAAAAGATATGTGGAAAATAATTTGGTATCAACAAGGAATGGTGGAAAACTCAAAAGTATTTGTAAGGATTGCTGCAAGTTTTAGGCAAAAGACCACAGATTGTCATCTGTACATTTATAGGAATGTTCCAATAAATGAAGCATCCAGCTGCTTAAGTCATGTGGAAGGGAGAAATCTGGTAAGAGTGTCAAATGGGATTTCCAGCAGTGATGGGAGACCCTTCCTGATATTTCTTTCTAATGAAGTATCAGGTGGGTTCAAATACTGGCAGAAATATGATACAACAGGATTCCTGCACAGCTATTGTGGGAAAATAGTCAGCAAATGTTTATATTTAAAATATACAGAAAATATTTATATTTAAAATATACAGCAAATATTTATATTTAAAATATACAACAAATATTTATATTTTAGGTGGAACATGGTGGCTCAGTGGCTAAGATACTGAGCTTGTCGATTGAAAGGTTGGCGGTTCAGCAGTTCAAATCCCTAGTGCCGCGTAACGGGGTGAGCTCCCGTTATTTGTCCCAGCTTCTGCCAACCCAGCAGTTCGAAAGCATGTAAAAGTTGCAAGTAGAAAAAATAGGGACCATCTTTGGTGGGAAGGTAACAGCGTTCCATGCACCTTTGGCATTTAGTCATGCCGGCCACATGACCACAGAGACGTCTTCGGACAGCACTGGCTCTTCGGCTTTGAAACGGAGATGAGCACCGCCCCCTAGAGTCGGGAACGACTAGTACATATGTGTTAAGGGAACCTTTACCATTACCTTTTATACAGCAAAAGCAAAAAAATCTGCCTTATATGCTGCATTTACTGTTTGTAATCAGGTATTTGGCAAGAGATAGTATAGCAGGCAGGAATTAGACTCTGTTCGAGGAAAGATTTAAGTAAAGCTTTGTTACGTTTCCATATGGATTTTATGATAAACCACCAAAATGCAGATAGTGATGCTTCTTGAAGTATATGATGCAGCGATCCCGTCACTGCCTCCAACAGGACTGAAGAGGGCACTCTGATCCTAACCCTAACCCACTTTCATAATAAGCAGTTGCCAGTACTATATTAACCTATGTACGTGGTGTTTTCAAAAACATCCAGAAGCCTGACTTGAACAATTAAAGGACAAAATTTGAGCAGCTGGTTCACGTTATAAACTACATTTATATGCAGATCAGTGAATTCTTTTGTATGGAGCTATTTTGTCTTTACAGAAGAGGAGATTGGTATATTCTAGCAACCATCAAGATTTGATAGCTAAATCCGAAGCATGTCTTCTTCAAGGAGGGGAATTACATTTAGGAAGTAAGATCCTTCTTCTTGAGACCAGTGGTGGGCTCCTCCCTGTTAGATCCGGTTCGGCCGAGCTGGTAGCGGTGACGATATGACATCACCGAACCGGTTCTCCCCCCCACCCTCCCAACCCCCCACCCCTCCATGTTATTCTTACCTTTTATTTGGTCCCACCCCCAATCTATCGCTGCCTCCTGAATCCCAGCTGATGACTAGAGGGGAAAAATTGTTTAAACTCTTGCCGCGAGGCTTCAAAGGGCCGTCCTACAGCTGATCAGTGTTAAAAGCAAACAAATGATTCGGGTCATAAGTGCAAGGACTGGTCGTAAGTGCGAGGACCTTCCAGAAATGACTCTGACCAGCTAGCTATGCCCACATCGTCACATGACCTCCAAGCCACACCCACAAAATAAGCCACGCCCACAGAACCGGTAGTAAAAAATTGAGAACCCACCCCTGCTTGAGACCATTCCTATCCCTTTCTAAGGCAAGTGTTTCAAATGCTGGGTCTCTGGAAAATAATCCTCAGTCAGTGATTGCTGGAGGTAGAAGCTGCATCTAGAGAACTTTTACGGAGATCAAGTTCTAAACAAGGAATGTGATGCAAAAAAATAAAATAAAAATGTGTCCAACAAGGAGGTGCAGAAGGATGGCTGATGAGCTCCAAAAGTCATGTCTATGCAGAAGGATGGCTGACGTGAAAACACAATGAAAGACACAGAATACACCCTTAAGGAGTTGATCAAGTCAATTCCCATCTCTCTGTGGGAGACATCTTTTAAGGGGTTTTGGGAGGGGGGAGGGTTGTTTGGTGAAGGAGAGGGAGGGTGATTTGTTAGGGGGGAGGCCAGGCCCAGCACAGGGTCGCGTTCTGGGAGATGCGGAGCGGGGAGTGGAGGGGTTAGCGTTGGTAGGGAGGAGGGCGATTCCATCAGGACTGTGGGAAGGAGGGGCAGATATGGTGGGAGCAGGGGGCCATATCATGTTGTGGGGGCATGCATCCACTGTCTCCAAGCGGTGGCATGCTCCGGCCCCCAATGCTCTTCTTGTTCCCTGGGTTGTTCAGAGCCTCAGAGCCTGGGTCTTAGGCTGATGCTGTGCAATGCCAAGTCCGTGATCAACAAAGCCCCCCTCATCTGTGAGCTGATTCAGCAGGGGGGAATGGACCTGGCGGTTATTACAGAGACCTGGTTGGGCCAGGAGGGTGGATCCCCCTCATAGAGATGTGCCCACCAGATTTCCGCGCATTCCATCAGCTGAGGGCCCAGGGTAGGGGTGGGGTGGTGGTGGCGGTTATTGTAAAGGAAGATCTTGATCCTAGGGAGGCCACTGTACCTCAGATAGCCGGATGTGAGTCTCTCCTTGTGATGTTGGGCCATGGGATGCAGGTGGGCTTGCTGATTGTGTACCTGGCTCCCTGCTGTGTGGCAGCGGCCCTGCCCGAGCTCCTCAACGTTAAAGCCGGGGTGGCGGTTGATACCCCCAGGCTTTTGGTCATGGGGGATTTCAACCTGCCATCCATCGGTGAAACGTCTGAGGTGGCTCGGGAGTTCATGGCTTCCATGACAGCCATGGACCTGACCCAGTTAATTCATGGCCCTACTCACACAGGAGGACACACTCTGGACTTGGTTTTTGTCTCTGGTCAGTGGTTGAATGGTCTAGATACAGGGGACATAGCCATCGAACCCTTGTCATGGTCAGACCACTCTCTCCTTAGGCCTGACTTTCTGACCGCTACACCCCACCGCAGGGAGGTGGAACCAACTAGGTGGTTCCGCCCCAGGCGCCTCATGGATCCTGATAGGTTCCAAATGGAACTTGGGCCATTTCCTGAGACTCTGGCTCATGACTCAACGGAAGACCTGCTGCTGGGCTGGCATGAGTCAACCGAAAAGTAAAAAATGGACAGAAAAAGCTCAGATATGGTTTTTTAAAAAGATATTCTACACATGTTCAAGTTGTGGCTGATGAAAGTAGGCTTATAGTTTTATGGCTTTCTTATCTAGGCAGGGTTTTCAGTTTGAATTAGTTAATGGTTAATATTAACATTTAAAAATTATATTATAATGACTTAAAATGTAAGGCTTGGCTGCTTTATGAAATTGAAATAATTTCAATTATTTCTTTCTCATAATGAAGAATAGAAATAATTCAATATAACAAATGAAATAAATTGAAACAAAAAAGCTATTTATTTATTTATTTATTTATTTATTTATTTATTTATTTATATTTATTTATTTATTTTCATTTATATCCTGGGATATGGAACTTTTATGGAGCTGAAGTGTGCAAAATAAATACAATATTTATTTTTCAGATTCACCACACCTGTAAATGCTTCCTATACCTATGTCACATATAATAAAGTGTGACATATTGATAGTGGAAGAAGCATAACAATATATTTTGATTTTAAAATAAAATTTAATATGAGAGAAACACAGCATAAGACCTGTGCTAAGCAATATTGTATTGCATTGGCATTATATACTCAAGAACATATTGTATCTTCTTGATCTGGAAAATGGTGCTGAAGGGCTAAAAAATCTTATTTCTCCCTTCCAGCACATGAGATAGATATTTTCCAATTGCTTAACATGGAAATCTAGAGAGAAATATCTTCAAATCTTTCATTCTCTTTGTCTGCTCTAGAAAAACCACTTCCGGGATAAAACTCTGAAATGCAGCAATGATACATATGATATTTGTTCTAACATAAGTAGTCAATAATGTTCATGATAACCATACACGACACATCAATCATCATTAACAGACAATTCAAAACCTACCTTAGTTAGTTTAGCGTGCCTCATCAGCCAGTACATAGACATACATTCTTCCATTCTCTGCTCCTAATACTTAGTGACATGAGAACAGGACAAACAATACTGAGATAACGATTTGGCCAATGTGATTATTTTTCTTGTTTGAGGAAATTGTTTAAAGAATGCTGAGCATATACAAAGGTTAAACTCTTGTTTAAACATAAGTTGGATATTTCTGTTCAAATGCCACTGAAATGAATGGCAACTACGCAATAGCCTGCACAAGAGTCCTTAATGGTTCATTGCCTCCTCAGTTATTCTTTTGACAGTTTGCTGTTTGTCACAATTTGGCAGCAGCCTCCCTGAAATCACGGCCCTCCACGACTCTCATTATTTCTAGGCAATGTGCATGTTGTGAGAGAATGATTGAAACTATAGTCCATAACATATAAAGATATCAGGTTGGGAAGCAAATGTTGCAACTGCTTGGCATCTTAGAACTATATCCACAGATAAATACCTAAGTATTTCAAATTACAATTTGGGCAAACCTATTTTTCTATAAATACGAATTTGCTTAGAAAAAAAGTCATTTTTTAAAAAATGGACTCTGACAATTATTGTATCACAATTCTAATCTATAATGAATCTAATGAATCTAAAGCTTACATTACAAGCACTGATTTGAGTTCTTTTGCAAAAACAGTATTTGTTTTTTGTGCTGTAACTCCTAGCTTAGGGGTCTGCAACCTTAAACACTCAAAGAGCCATTTGGACCTGTTTCCGACAGAAAAGAAAACACCGGGAGCCACAAAACCCTTCCCATGGCTGACTATTTCTTGAGCGGCCACAAAACTAGCATACGTAGTTGAATTAAACTTTGTTTTCTTCTGAAACTTTTATTTTCTTGGATTTATCCATGGTTGGCCTACCGGGGGGTTGAAAAGCTTAATAAATCGCGTGCTGGCGGGTGTCGCACATTGGTAGTTGTGACACATATTTTGAGTGACATGGAGCCACAGCAGAGGGGTGAAAGAGCCACATGTGGCTCCAGAGCTGCAGGTTGCTGACCCCTGCCCTAGCTTTTGAATGTTGCAAGTAGTTGATGGACCCGATGAGTATGGTACATCTTTGAAAGATTTGAAGGAACTGGTTAGGGACAAATTGTCAAGGAGAACATCTATATTGGTGGTCACTAAGAGTTGACATCAACTTGATGGCACATAATCAGCCAACTAATTCTGAACACAATTATTAGAAGCAGTACTGAACAGGAAACATTTTTCTTTAATTTATGTATTTAAACCCTCTTCAAAACTCTAACAGAGAGTTTTCCAAACAATAAACTTTTGCAACAATAAAGTATAAAACCACAAAAGTACATATAAACAGCGGAGATAGGATTAATTTTAAAAATCTTTGAAAAATCAAATAAATTTGGATTTAGTTGAATACAAGAAGTATCTAGAAAAGCATCATAAACTTTCTAGTTTATGACTGATACACAAACACTACAATTACACTTTTGGTGGAAAGTGGAAAAAGAACACCCTACTATAAACTGTAGACAAAAATCAAGCCACATTTAAGAATTAACATAGGTTAGAATGTGGCTATATTAAATTTGGAACAAGTGTACCTGACTGGTTTGATATTTGAAAACGTCACTCTTTATCTGCATAATGTAAAATTTCTTTGACCCAGTGATTGATGAATGAAATAACAAATGCAGTTCTGTTACTGTGAGGAAATGATGTTGTAATGCATTTCAGTTAGTAGGAAGTGCTGGCATGCCTTGTAGGTGAAACCAACTCAAGGTTAAGTCATTTCTACATAGCCTGAAAATATATTTTCTTGATTTTCCCTTTTCCCCACTGCCAAATAAAAAATCTTTACATACTAATGTGGGCTGTCCTGTGATTATGAGAGGGAGATTCATATTAGAGTGATGTATTAGAATGCTAGTAAATCAGGGTGAAATCCAAAATTTTTCCCTACCTGTTCTGTGGGCATGGCTTGGTGGGCATGCCAGGGGAAGGATGTTGCAAAATCTCCATTCCCACCCAACTCTGGGGCCAGCAAGAGGTGGTATTTGCCGGTTCTCCAAACTACTCAAAATTTCCGCTACCGGTTCTCCAGAACCTGTTAGAACCTGCTGGATTTCACCCCTGTAGTAAATGACGTTCTATTTGTCAACTGTCTAGTTGGTAAATCCTAAAAAAGAAACTCCTGAGACATTATTTTTACCAAGAGCATAATCTTCACTGAATAAAGCACATTGGCACAGAAGAAGTGAAACCAGGTCTGGGGTTTCCCACACAAAAGCAAGCATAGTTAATTCCCCCCTTTTCCCTACGGGCCACCCACAGACCAAAACGTCCATCAATCACACGTATTCATTTTGTTATGGGAAACAGTCTGCAATACTGAGGCATCTGCTCAGTGTGTCCTTGGGATGCCAGCAATGTCCCACAGTGCCGACAGATGCTTGAATACCATTCTCCCTCCCCTACATTTCAACTACCCACCCCCCCTGTTATTGTCAAGCTGCCCTGTGAGCAAAGAAGCAATGTAAGTGAAAGTGCGAATCAGTCTTGACACTAGATTTCTTCTGTAAGAAGTTATCAGGTCAATTCCTAAAACAATGAATGTGGAATCATTCCAAAGAAATGAATGGCACATGAAGAGCCAACATGGGTTTATTTTAAACAGATTGTGTCTATCCAATCTTATTTCCTTTTTTTGGCAAGCTAACTTTTTGAGAACGTTGAAAATACAAAGTGTCTTCATATGTATTTTTTCATTTAAAGGAAAATGATTTAAAATTTTATATTTTTCAATGATCTAATGAAAACGAATCATTTTGTTTTTCTGAGATTTTTAAGGCAAGCTTCCATTTTTAAACTAGTATACAAATGCTCAAGAAGTAGATTGTCACTAATGTTTTCTGGTCTACATACTATTTATTGGTCACTATAATTCTTAGAGCATGTTTGTGAAGAAAAATATATAACTAGGATTGCACAATACAGACTGTTGCTTTAATGATAAATAAAAGGAAATGTCTACAGGCAATCCACTCATAAGTGGCAAGTGCAATTATGTCTTCAGTTCATTAATTAAAGGGATCAATGCATTTATCTTTCCAATGCTGCAATATCAGTCTTGGTCAAAGTAAGGACATGGAGAGTCCATTTACCATGTCTGCTTGTCAAACTCATGAACTAGCTATTTAGTTCAAGAGAATATTATTCTCTGAAAAGTTTAGCTTTTGTTGCACAGTCATACTTATATAGTCTAACCCGTTTCCCCCAAAATAAAACATCTCCTGATAATAAGCCCAATCTATGTGCCGGCTGTGCACCCCATTGCTTGCTGCGCCGCTCGATGCAGACTTGCCTGGGCCCATCTTTTGATTACATTTCCAACATTTGCTAGGCATATTTTTAAACATTTTAGCTAACCTAGCAGGTGGTAAATGCCATCTATAAAACATTTTATATGAATTTTCTTTATAAGAAGTTCCATTGTTAATCTATATTTCTTTTTCCATAAATTTTGCCATTTCTCTAATTCTATGTTATAGCCACAGTTTTTTTCCCATTGTACCACTGTATCTTTTATTTGTTCACCCTCCATTTTTAAATTTAACAAAAAGTTATATACCTTAGTTTTTCATCACAGTTCAAGAGTGTCTTATCAAAAGGTGTTTGTCTCTTATAAAAGCCATACTTTTTCATATCTATATCATATCTAGATTATATTTGCAACTGAGGCCACCATGACAACATAATTCATTCTTTAAAGCCTCCACAAATATAAATTTATTGAAGAGTTGTGTATATGTTTTCTTAAGACTATGGTTTTGGACCTATTTAATTTGATTCAAAATTTAGGATCTAGTTGATCTGATACTATCCGAGTACATACATACATACATTTCTAGACCTGAATGCCATAAAAAGTGATGGATTCTGTCCTTTTCTTAATATGCATAGATTTAGGTTTGATGCTGTTATTCACAAGCTAAGACCAAGAGAAGAATATAATTGCCTACAAAAATATGTCAGTAAGCAATGTATAGATTTCTGGATGATTTCATATAAATTGAGAATGAAAGGCAACTATGATTGTACTTCTTGCTCTTTGTGCATTTTAAAATGTCTATTACTTTATGCTCTTTCTGGGACATACTGTAAAAATCCTTAAATAGAAAGTAGAAAAATGGTTATTCAGCTTTTAACTGGACTTTCTGAAAAGTTCAGGCCAATCAACTGATTAATTCTCTTGATTAAGGATCCCTAAGATTACTCATTAGCACTTTGTTATCTTCTTGTTAAAATCTGGCCAGATATGTTGATTTATCTACATATTGTGTCCTTTGTAGCAGCAAGAAAAATTGTGAGATTTGTGCTTGGAAACAGAGGACTCCCCAGAGTGATTTTAATAGTGTTTTTTTTTGGTTCTTAGTGAGATTAAAACCCTAGTAGCATTATAATGCCCATAATTCTAATGTTGTCAAAGCCAAGAGAAAATAAATTGGGAAAGAGGATTTAGAAGATAGCTGAAACAAATACGGCAGATCCCTTTAATAAGATCTTATTAAATACAAAGATTCTGGTTCAGATATCTCTTGATTATGCTGGAGAGCTATGCCTAGAATTCAAGATATAAAATTAAGCATTGCAATGATTGACAAATGAACTGCATTCACAAATTAAATCTAATCAGTCAAAAATTGATCTATTTAAGCTTTACAGAATAAGCCTGATATAGCCTTGATGCTAAATTGTGTTTAATCACACTCTTAATCATATTTTCCCATTTGCTCATTCATATCATTTATTTATTTCTGTAATCATATCTAATTTAATAAACGATGCAATAGGAATGTGTAGAACATGGCATCATTAAAATAAAAAGTACCTCTTTCTGAAGAAAAATAACACCCAGCTGCAGTTCTAAAGTGTAGTATAAAATAAAATACCTGTAATTTAAAGATAACTGGAGTGGCTTTTGTGATAAAAGAAAGCTGTCAAAGTCATAGGCCTTCAAATATTTGAGAAAATGTCAGAAAATAACCCTACAAAGTCAATTACAGGGAACACGGGGTCAAATCAGTGGTGAAATTCAGCCGGTTCTATCCAGACCTTGTGATCCAGTAGCGCCAGTGATGAGAGGCTCCGCCCACCCATCCAGATGTCATCACATCCTGTTTTTGACCTTCTGCGCATGTAGAGAAGGCTCTTTGCATGCGTGAAGGAGGTGCACACTCACATTTGCGAATCGGAAGCTAAGGTAAGTGAATACAACCCCTGGGTCAAATCCAACTGAAATTATCAAAATAATATTCTTCAAAAACTTATTTCCAAACTTATGGAACAATATGTTTGGAAAGAGAACAATAATGGACCAGCCAATATAATGTCTTTAAGAGCCTGCTCCATCATTTTAAACTATAATAATATTGATAGCTAATACTCTAACATTATCTAACATTAACACGTGTCCCTCCTGGATGGTGATGGCTACCCGGGAGGTTACATGAGGCTGGCTCCAGAGGATTATTAAGGCTTCTTTGAGTGAGGGTTTCCTGCCCCCCGCCTTGAAAGAGACGGTGGTGAGGCCCCTCCTCAAGAAGCCCTCTCTAGACCCAGCTGTTTTGGCAAACTACCGTCCAGTCTCCAACCTTCGCTTTGTGGCGAAGGTTGTTGAGAATGCGGTGGCGCGACAGCTCCTGCAGTACCTGGATGAAACTGTCTATCTATATCCATTCCAGTCCGGCTTCAGGCCTGGGTACAGCATGGAAATGGCATTGGTCGCATTGATTGATGATCTCTGGAGGGCTCGGGACAGGGATTGCTCCTCTGTTCTGGTCCTATTAGACCTCTCAGCGGCTTTTGATACCATCGACCATGGTATCATGCTGCGCCGGCTGGAGGGGTTGGGAGTGGGAGGCACCGTGTTACGGTGGTTCTCCTCCTATCTCTCCGACCGGTCGCAGTCCGTGTTGGCAGGGGGGCAGAGATCGACCTCAAAGTGCCTTGTTTGTGGGGTGCTCAAAGGTCGGTCCTCTCGCCTCTCCTATTCAACATTTATGTGAAGCCGCTGGGTGAGATCATCCGTGGTTTTCGGGTGCAGTGCCATCAGTACGCTGATGATACTCAGCTGTACATCTCCACCCCAGACCACCCCAATGATGCCCTTGAAGTGATGTCCTGGAGGCCATGCGGGTCTGGATGGGGAGGAACAGGCTCCGACTCAACCCCTCCAAGACCGAGTGGCTGTGGTTGCCGGCATCCCGATATAGCCAGCTGGTGCCATCGCTGGCTATTGGGGGCGAGTCATTGGCCCCCACAGAGAGGCCCATAACTTGGGCATCCTCCTGGATGCACGGCTGTCTTTAGAAGACCATATGATGGCTGTGGCCAGGGGGGCTTTTTATCAGGTTCGCCTGATACGTCAGTTGCACCCCTTTCTGGATCAGGACTCCTTATGCATGGTCACTCACGCCCTCGTTACTTCCTGCCTGGACTATTGTAACACTCTCTACATGGGGCTCCCCTTGAGGAGCACCTGGAGGCTCCAACTGGTCCAGAATGCAGCCGCGCGGGTGATTATGGGGGTGACATGGCGCTCCCATGTAACACCTCTCCTGCGTGAGCTGCACTGGCTCCCGGTGGTCTTCCGGGTGCACTTCAAGGTATTGGTTCTCACCTTTAAAGCGCTCCATGGCTTAGGGCCCAGGTATCTACGAGACCACCTTCTGCTACCGATAACCTCCCACCGGCCAATACGCTCCCACAGAGAGGGTCTCCTCAGGGTGCCGTCGGTCAAGCAATGTTGACTGGCAGCCCCCAGGGGGAGAGCCTTCTCTATGGGGGCACTCGCCCTCTGGAACGAGCTATCCCCAGGGATATGATTGATCCCAGACCTCCGTACTTTCCGCCAGACCCTGAAGACTTTTCTATTTCAGCAAGCCGGGCTGGCTTAAAAGTTTTAACTGGTTAATTTTATGGGTAAGGGATTTTAAATTGGGGAAGTCAAATTAATTTAATCATGTTTCAAATTATTTTAATTTTCATACTGTATGTATTTTAATTTTGGCTGTTCACCGCCCTGAGTCCTTCGGGAGAAGGGCGGTATAAAAATTTAACAAATCATCATCATCATCATCATCATCATCATCATCTGAAGTATCCATTAAACATGAACAAAAATCTTTTCTTGAATTTGCCTCACCTGAAGATCATAAGTCATAAGACCCTTAATCATTGATCAGTTAATATTAATTCATATAAGGTATTATAACTCTTTATTCAAACGTTTTTCAAGTAACATCTGTCTTAACAGTGCCCTTTAATTGTGTGTTTAAACATGATTTAGAAGACTACAAGCATGTTAGAACATGCACATACTTGTCAGAGCGATTAAAATAAACTCAAATGAAATGGGAAATAAAGAAAAGAGAGAGAAAATAAGACCCATCTCATATTAATATAAAACTAACTATGTGCTTTAAAAAGTTGCCTTTGTTTGTAGTATCTACAGTATTTTAATAAATAATGATAATGATGAGTTTTGAATGGTGCTAATGCATCTGCACCAAATTATAAAATCAAAAGATCAGTGTTTCTCACTTTTAGAAAATCCAAACTCCACTTTCAATCATTCACTTGGATTAAAAAAAACTTCATAACATCTTCTAAATATACCTTGCAGCATTTAATGCTGGACATTCTGTAAAATTATGACTAAAAGAGACAGCCAGCTCTTGGAGAGATATCAAAGGACTTGCATAAACACTTTCTTAAAAACTTCATACATACACTTCTCTCACTTTATTAATATCCAAGATTTATAATCTGGACATTCTGTCCTATAAATAAACAAGAGGACAATATTGTAAGAATTCATTTTAAATAACTCCTATTTTCTTTTCTTAGAGGCTTTTATTTTTGTCAGCATTAGTATCTACTGTAAGCCACCTGTCACTCCCAGCTTGAATATGTTTCATAAGGATAGGAATGGGAAAAAATATTTCCAATAATTTACCAATATTTAGAAGTATTTTTTCAAGTTCTATTGAATTCTGTCACTCAGGATCCACACAACATTCACCATGTTTCTTTTTCTGCTATTGATTTCTATTGTGTTGTTGAACTCATGCCACAAAACCCTACAATATTCATTGTCAATAAACATGGTGCTTTTATTTCATCACATGATCTGCCCAGAGAGCAGATCATGACCCAATGCCAATCAGCCTTAGTTACCTGCCCTTGTATTTAATTAAATTTTAATTTCCCTGCTTGTAATCCATATAATTTACTGGAAACATCAAACTACCAGCAACTATGGCACTCACTATAAACTTTTTCACAACCTGCACAAGAAATAACTAAATGTTGGAAATTAATTTAAGCATTTTTTTAATTAATTGTCCAGTCTCGACAAGCCACGATTTTCAGGCAGAGTCCCCAACTTCTGAATGTAGGTTTGACCCCATGTAGCTCAGTGGTGGGTTTCAAATTTTTTTACTACCGGTTCTGTGTGTGTGGCTTGGTGGGCGTGGCATTGCTTGGTGGGCGTGGCTTGGTGGGCATAGCAGGGGAAGATTACTGCAAAATCCCCATTTCCTCAGCTGCGACTTGGGAGGCAGAAAATAGATGGGACAGCTGGGACTTGGGAGGCAGGGAATAGATGTGGGTGGGGCCAGTCAGAATTTTTACTACCGGTTCTCCGAACTACTCAAAATTTCTGCTACCGGTTCTCCAGAACTGGTCAGAACCTGCTGAAACCCACCTCTGATACAGCTATAAAAAACTGAGATGGTGTCAAAATGGCAGTATGTATATCTTGATGTCATTGGGCAAAGGTTACAATTTAGCACTGGTGTTGCAATGCCTGACTCAACACATAAACTCAACACATCTGTCTCTCCAGACCCCTTGAAAATAGGACTCTGCCAGTGAAGTTCTGAACACAATAACCATAGAAAAAGATAGGTAAATTGAATACAGCTAATCCTGAATTGCTCTTACACAGGTAACTTTTTCAGCTTATCTATATGAATGACAAGTGGTAAACCCAGAGTTATGTGGTAAGATGGATGGTGAATAAATTTAATAAAAAAATAGATAAACATGCAAGACAGCTTGTAGTACAAAGCTGGTTAATTGAATACCAATGTATTTCTTATAGAATGCTTAAAGCAGGAAAAGCAGACAGTTCTCAGGAAATTAAATATTTTAAATACCGGTTTGCAACGGGGCTGCGCGAATGCTCATAATATACAATGCTCATAATATAGTTATCATAGATTTTAAGTACCATCTTCAGCTACCTATTAATGAATACTAATAGAAATTTATTATTATTTGATTTAACAACCTATGACCAAAATTCCGGGCTTAGTTGTGAACAGGAATGGAGGACTACCTGTATTTAATTCAAATACAATGAATGAAACCCTTCCTCAATAACCCAACACTTTTAAATTGGCCAAGAAAGAATAGGAATAACCCCACTAGTAGAATTACCATACAATACTATTTAATTTTTATTTCTTTGTCTGATATAGTTTCAGGTCACACAATTATCAGGGTAATGGGGATTAATTAAGATTTACCATATAAATCAAAATTCCACTTCAGATCAAGTTTGGGAGTGTTAGGTTGAATTTTAACAGTTCAGTATCAAAAAGCTTTATACATGTTTATCTTGGAATGGTTATTTATAATAAACTAGAATTTTTGTTGCTTTTCTAGATTTTCAAGTTTTCAGTTCATTTTTAATCACCTAGATGGTACTTGATACAGAACAAAAAAGGAAGGAATTGATATCATTAAGGTCTAATCTTTGCATCAAAATTAATTTGCATTTTAAGTTTCTCATAAATGTATTTTGCAACATACCTAACCATCAAGAGGTAGGGGGGAAAGGAAATGGCACAAAGTCACCTGTATTATTCTCAGATCAGCCCATAATGGTTGAGGGTTAAACATTTCAGTGTAGAATGAATGGAAATGGAATGTCCATTATCGGTATTATTGCAAAATTGTCTGTGAGGCTTTAATGTCAAGGACGTTAGCAAGCAAATCCATATGGGATTGATGTATTGTACTGATTGGAGCTATCTGATTGAAATCTTACATATTCTATGGATTTTAAAACTTTTAAATGCTATTAAAATACTTTATGTATTATATCTGATTGCAGATTTATAGAAGACAAATTCTTGCAAAATTTTTATTTACATAAATAGCCTATATATTACTAAAACACTTGTGTGTGTTTGTTTGTAGCTTTCAGCTGTGTGAAATGGTGCATCATAGAGCAACAATTATTGAATCACAGTACCTCAAATGGACTAGCTTAGAGAATACTGGGACCTATTATTCGGAGTGAATGAATTTGGGAAACTAATGGCAGAGGAAGAATCAGGACCTTAACTTATACTTGAAATCTATACATAGTCAACACAGAGTCACATAGCTATGATGGCTCTCACCTACCAATTTGTGGACAGCACATTCTCTGTTTATTGCACATGCTGGATAATATTCAAAAGAGGCTCCATATACAGGGCAGTAGTCCAATTTGAAGATGCTAAGGCTATACGTTAACATAATTGCTAATCCTATCCATTCCATATTGGGCTTCAACTGATGCACTAGCCAAAGGCCAATTAAAGTGCCATAAAAATGCTCCTTTGTGATGTTGTTTAAAAATGTTTTTCAAAATTGTTAAGAAAAATTAATGTGTTTTAATTTATTGTTCACATCATGAGTTCTTCAAACAATTTACAATGTCCCAAAGGTGCTTTTTTTCAAGAACAAAATAAGGTACAGAAAAAGAAAAACAAAGTAAGAAAAACAACAAAACAAAAGACAGATCTTATAACAGGGCAGCTCCCTAAAATCAAAGAACAAGGTTAATTTAAAAGTGCTATGATTGCCTTACTTTAGTCATTTTTTTCATGTTATAAATTACCTCATCAGAAAAAGGATTTATTTTCTACTTTTTAAATATATTTTTCACAGGAGTCAGTATTCATAAATGTATAAGACATGGTAAAAAGCGCTGAAAAGAAATATATTTGCTAACAAGTTGGATAGAAAATTTGTCTAATTTGTCTATTTGACCTTAGTCAAACTTGTATCACTTAATCAGCATTCTGCCTTGCACACAATGTCCCACTGTGTCTAAGATATATGCGAATCTTCATCTTTCTTCTATAAACTTTTAGTCTGTTTCTATGCCCTTTTGGTCTTTGTAAATGATAGTTGTCTAGTTATTAGAGTATGGTCTACAATTTTGTCTACAGTTTGATATAATGTTTAAGGCTAAAAATAAAGGAGATTATCAATTCTACTCTCACCTTACATACAAAGCCAACTGGGTGACATTGGGCCAATTACTATCTCTCAGCTGTGACAATGGCAAACCATTTCCAAACTTTGTCTAGAAAATTGCAGGAACTTGTCCAGGCAGCCGCCAGGAGTCAACACTAGTTTAAAGGCACTGAACAAACTAACCCAATTATAGCCTTGTAATTTTCATGGTGGGACCTGGTGGCTCAGTGGCTAAGAAGCTGAGCTTGTCGATCGAAAGGTT
Source organism: Arizona elegans (assembly GCA_022577455.1). Classification (NCBI taxonomy): domain Eukaryota; kingdom Metazoa; phylum Chordata; class Lepidosauria; order Squamata; family Colubridae; genus Arizona; species Arizona elegans. The sequence goes on along the minus strand of JAKOOJ010000002.1, from coordinate 135,673,631 downwards.
GGCAGTTTAGTGGTTCAAATCCCTAGTGTCGCGTAACGGAGTGAGCTCCCGTAACTTGTCCCAGCTTCTGCCAACCTAGCAATTTGAAAGCACATAAAAAATGCAAGTAGAAAAATAGGGACGGTGGGAAGGTAACAGCGTTCCATGCGCCTTTGGCATTTAGTCATGCCAGCCACATGACCATGGAGACATCTTTGGACAGCGCTGGCTCTTTGGCTTTGAAACGGAGATGAGCACCATCCCCTAGAGTAGGAAATGACTAGCACATGTGTGTGTGAGGGGAACCTTTACCTTTAATTTTCATGTACTCCCCCCTATGTATTTAAAGAATTAAAGCCAAAAAAGAACAAATTCTGCACCATTCATGGATTTTTAAGGTTTTTTGAACCACTGTGAGGAAATGTTGGAAATTGTGTCCAAAGGTAGATATGGCTATTACTTCCTTGATGCCTGTCTAGCTGACTGCCTAATCTTGGAAGTTAACCAGGCTTGGCTCTCAACTTGGATGTTCTGGAAATTCCAGGGTTGTTGACGGGAATAAAAACATTCTGGAAGAAGACATAAGTAAATCACTTTTGTTGCTTTGCCAAGGAATTGCATAGATCACTGCATGAAGTCTTATTAACTCTTCATTGCAGAATTTAGCACCCACTTGTCTCTCAGTATGTTGGCCATACTGAATAAAGTTGAATATTCTAATCAACATTTGGCTAGTAGAACATTTGGCTAGTATTCAGCTGGCAATGCTTCTTCATGTAGTGTTTCCGATCAGTTCAATTAATGAAGGATAATGTGGAGAAATGTTCAGACCTGTTCTCTACTGAAATAAAACAACCCATCTGAATGCAGAAGGATTTTGTGTAAAGCATACCATACAGAGATTCTGAATTACATATTGATTGATTACAGTACCATTTTATACCATTTATACCATTTTATACCATTTTACCATTTTAGAGGAAGCAATTGTTACGGGAATATCCCAGTTATTATACAGAAACTGCAAGAAAAACATTTTTCTTCTTAATTGAGAGATGTTGCCTGCTCGATTTCTACTTTGTTCTATGTGTATGCTCCTTCTTGCTTCAAATGCTCTACTATCATCCCAGTACCGAAGAAGCCCACCATCAAGGAATTGAATGACTACAGACCAGTTGCTCTAACATCTGTAGTCATGAACACCTTTGAAAGGCTAGTGCTGTCCCACTTGAAAACCATCATGGATCTGCTGTTAGACCCCTTGCAATTTGCATACTGAGCAAATAGATCCATGATGGTGAACCTATGGCACATGTGGCCAATAAATTTATGGCCAATAAAAAGATTCTATTCTATACTATTCTACTTATTTCTAAGTTTGTTCCTTGTTCATTAACTTTGTATCCTATAGCTATACTACATCTGATAGCTCATAGAATCAACCGTGACATACTATTTTAGTTATGGTAACTTTTATGATTAAAATACCTAAATGATATAAATGTAGAATTATGATTACTAAAATGTCTAAGCCAATTATTTCAGTTATATTACTTTGCTGTATCATTAACATTTTTGGAAATAAAGATGTCACGATAATTCATTATCAAAGTCAGTTAGATTACTTTAAACTGTCTTCTAATATTAAAGTTTGATTTATGTGGGTTAAATTTTTCCACTCTATTTACTGGAAAACCTTTTAACAATCAAAATGCATGAGAAAAGTTACAAGAAGAGCAGATGTTTGTGACTTCCAGATGTCAATTAGATCCTTTTTTGTAATTTGGATGAAGCATCACATGAACCTGTGTGTAGACCAGGGAAATCTTTCCAGAAGCATGATGAATATCTGTAGCTTTTAGAAAGAAATTTAGAAGGTTCTCCATGTCCGAAACAGAAGGCAGATAATCACAAATTATTATGGTTTTCATCTCCTATAAACATTCCACAGCAGTTCTGCGATTACATATGAAGGGATAAAGGAAGAGGGAAATGTTTGAATTCTAATTTTTTGCTTTGAAAAAAAAATCAAAGTGATCTCCTGAACCATATGATTCCAGGACAAGTCTAGTTGTAATATGCTTATTATGCATTTTGGCTGTAAAGCTGAAACCCAACTGGAGATAAAGCCTTTGCTGTGAGCAATGGTTTATATTGCAACTGAAACACATTACTCTAGTTCTCAAGACAAGATTCATATGCCATAAAAATGGCCTTAATTCCTTGCAGGGCACAGCAAGATATTCTTTTAATTGTCTCATCTGGAACATATGCATGTACCTCTGGGATAATATTAGTGGTGATGAAATATAAACAATACATGTTGTTTGGACACACCTTAGTAATAAAACAATAATGGAGGGTTGTTTTTTTTTTTTTTTTTAAATGCAAGTCTATCTTCTTGTGTGGTCATAAATTGATGGAAAGTAGATTTTGGTGCACAGTAGAACAAAAAAGTATATATGTATACTTATTCATTATTTAGAACATGGTTATGTTATCTTGCTGAATCCCACCAGTGGATGAACCAGAGCAACCGATGAAAACCAGTAAAAGTAGCAGAGTAGTAAAATGTAATCTTGGCATTGGGAAAATCCAAGTTCAAATCCTAATCCTGTAGCTCAATAGATGGTTTTTGCTTAGACACCCTTTCTTAGCTCAATGTACTTCACTGGTTATAGTAAACTTGCAGATAAAATAAGGAAGTCATTTATGTTTTTTAATTCTGCAAGTCAAATAGGGAGCTCAAGGATGCACAAGAAGAATGGTGTGGATTGTGGGGGGAGGGGCAGTATACCTGATAGTGTGGCACAGGCCAGGGAGACGGGGTGTGTGAGGATTGGGAAAGTGCATGTAGGTGCGCAGGTGGCTTGCATGGTATGAATACAGGTGGCTGGGGGAAGGGTGTGCAGATGGGAAGACTTACCTCAGCAATGTGTAACCTTCTTTCCAGGTTCCCCATTAACTTGTTAAAGAAACTGGCATGGAAGTTTGCAAATAGCAATTGTGTGACTGCAAGCTACTATAACAGTATGCAAGTGCAAATTGTTCTCCAAGTGCCCAAATCATTGTTACAATATTTTGAGGATCAGACTCAATGATGAATTCAGAAGCAATTTCTTCAGTTAAAGAAGAGTTTATTCATAATAGGCATTCTACTTATTCTTGTCAGATTTACAGTGAGAAGCAAGCATGAGGTAAAAGCACTCTCTATTTATATCAAAGGGGAGGAGTCAAGAAAGGGGGGTGATTACATATGAATACATTAAAGGAGGATGAATAAATTAACCCTTTATATCCTGTACATATATACATATCTCTTGTTATAGAATAAGGCATTTACTTATGACAAATCCCCCTCTAAATGCCGATTCGACATATAACAATGATTGCATTCGGATTCAGAATTATATAGTACTTGTAATTTTGATGTCAAGTATTTGTGTTGTTTAGAAGGTAAAGGTTTAGTTAATATATCAGCTATTTGTTCTGAGGTTTCGCAGTGGATTGCTTTAATGAATCCATCCTGAGATAATTGTCTCACGTGTTTAAATTTGATATCTATATGTCTGGATCTTTGACCAATGGCGTCAGATCTTGATATTTCTATAGCCGCCTTATTATCTTCATGTATGACAAATGGTAGTATTGGATTCTTCCAAATATCAGATAATAAATCATTAAACCACACTAAATTATTTGAGGCTTTAGATAAACAGATGTATTCTGCCTCTGTTGTGGAAGTCGCTACTAAATCTTGCTTCCCAGTGTACCAGAATATTGGGCAATCATTTAAAAATAATACATAACCTGAGGTGCTCTTTCTACATTTGATGTCACCTGCCCAGTCTGCATCAGCATAACTGGTGATAATAGGTTCTTTAATATTATTGGGTTCTAAGAGTAGACAGAAATCTATGCTGTGTTTTAGATATCTTAGTATTCGTTTAACTGCTTCCCAATGATACATAAGTGGTTTACTTACATGTCTAGATAATAAATTAAGTGGCAGAGCTATATCAGGCCTGGTCCAATTAGATATATACAAGAGAGAACCAATAATTGATCTATATAATGTATTGTTCTCGAACTCAGGTGAAGATTCATCCATATTCCTTAGAAAATCAGTCTGCATAGGAGTATCGCAAGGTTTGGCATCTCTTAAATTGCATTTTTCCAGAAGTTCTATAATTTTATCTCTCTGGGATAATTTGAATCCCTTTCTTGTTTTATTGATTTGAACTCCAAGGTATTTGTTTACCCTTCCTAGCGACTTTAAAGAGAAATGTTCACTTAGCTTGGATACAAATAAGTCTTTCTTTTCTTTATGTTTGCCTATATACAAAATATCATCCACATAGATTAACACAAATTCTAATGATTCACCTTCCTTTCTAACAAAAAAGCAATTGTCTGCAGTTGTGGCTTTGAATTCCATATTTTTAAGCACGCTGACTAGACATTCATACCAACACTTGCCAGATTGTTTTAATCCGTACAAGCTTTTGTTAAGTAACCAGGTCTCATTTCTATTTGTACATTGGCTATGAGGTGCCCTTACATATATCTCTTTGTCGAGCTTTGCATGTAAGTATGCAGTCTGCACATCATATTGAAAGACATCAAGATTGAGTATAGCAGCTATGACTAAAGCTGTCTTAACACTTTCGGTTCTTACAGTGGGAGAGTATGTGTCAGTGTAATCCTCAGGATATTTTTGAGCGTAACCTTGTGCGACTAATCTAGCTTTATATAATTTATTACTCTCTTCTAAATCTTTGATTTTGAATATCCATCTGGTGCCTATAATTGTCTTGTTCTTAGGGGCAGGGACTGGTGTAAATACACCTAATTCACGCAAGCTGTTCATTTCTTTTGTTATGGCTAATTCCCATTTTTCTCTTTCTTCCATGGGAAGTTTCAACACTTCCTCGTATGTGTTAGGTGTTGGTGTCTCGTCATTCACACACATTATATAATCCTTATACTTATTGGGTAATTGTTTTCTGTTACACCTGATTGTTCTTATTGGAATGCTTTCATTATCGTGTAGATACCTTGCTTCCTTTTTGGTTAATGAATCTGTTTTTATCCTGGTATGGTTACCTGTCCATGTTTTGTTTTTGTCATCATGTGTGTTATGTTCATGTTTCTCTCTTTCTATTCTGTCTTGTTGTTCAATATTTGGTTCTGTATTTTGGATTATCTAGTTAAGATGTATCTTAGACCAGTTGGCCTGTTCATGAAATACTGCTGTTCTTGAGACTATGAATTTGTTATTATTGTCAATGAATCTATATCCTTTTGTGCCTGTTTCGTATCCCATGAATCTGAGCCTTCTGGATACGTTATCTCCCTTACGTCTTAATTGTTTTGGTATGTGTACGTCTGCTGTAACTCCAAATATGTGCATGTGTGATATTTTTGGTTTCCTATTGTACATCACTTCGTATGGTGTTTTATTTAGGATGCTAGACCAGGTCCTATTTTGGGTATAGTTTGAATATAGTAATGCTTCTGACCAGAATTGTTTTCCTAAACCAGCATCTTCTAATGTACATCTAATCATGGTTTGCAGTGTCGAGTTCTTTCGTTCTGCTGTACCATTCTGAAAAGCAGAAAATGGGCTAGTCGTGAAGTGTATCATTCCTTTGTCTTTTATCCATTGTGAGAATTCTTTTGACATGAATTCGGATCCCCTATCTGTCATGATTTGTTTTATTTTGATATTGTGTTGTGTTTCTACACGTTTGTAAAATTCTTTGAATTTTTGGAAAGTTTCATCTTTGTGTTTTAAAGTATAAACAAATCCATAACGGCTATAGTCGTCTACAATAGTTAGGAAATATCTTTTTTTGTATGTGATGGATGGTGTTAATGGACCAACTAGATCCATATGTACCAGATCAAAAATTTGGTTAGAGGTCCTTGTTGCCCTCTTTGGTTTTGGGTTTGTTCTGAGTTTTGAGGATTTACATACTGAGCATTCCAAATAGTTTTTACAATCCTTTATTTTAACGCCATCAGCATGTTCAATCATTTTTTGTATTACAGGGAAACTTGCATGTCCCAATTTCCTATGCAACATGTGTGCACATTCATCATGAATTGGTTTGCCTATATTGGGTCATTTGTTATTGTGTGTATCACTAGTGGGTGTGTCTTTGTGATTACAGTGTGTATTGGGTTCTTCATTGTCATTGTTGTTACTATGTTCACTGTCTATGTTGGTGTCGTCATCAGTGTTTGTATTAATGTTATGCAACCATTTATCTTCTGTTACAAGGAAGGGTAGGCCCCCTTCGATAACTACACTATTCAATTTAGTCCCATCCTTTTCTAGTATTGCTTTTCCCCCAGAGAAGATTATATTTATGTTGAAATCTTGGCTTAATTTCACTGCACTAAGTATGTTATGTGATATTTCTGGTATCAACAATACCCCCTCTACTTTACCTAAACCAGGTATATTTACATCTCCTTTCCCTATGACTTGAACATTTTCTTGATTGGCTACTCTTATCATAAATTTATCATTTGTGAATGAAGACAGTATTTTCTTGTTATTTGTTGTATGATTAGTCGCCCCTGAATCTATGAGCCAAGTATTGTTTTTTGATTTTTGTGTGATGACATCGTTATGTTTATCTAATCCATTTAATGATCCTGATTTTCTGTCCCTTGAATTATCTCTATCCTTTCTGCGTTCTCTGTAGTTTGGGGAGTCTCTATATCTGTATCTATCAATAGATGATTGCCTGTCTTGATATCTACCCCTATAATCACGGTTTTGTCTTTCCCTATGAAACATGGGGCAATCTCCCTTAGAGTGTTTTCTGGATCCACAATTGTAACATTCAATTGTTTTTTGGTGATTTTCTTGGAAGGTTACCCCTTTTGCCTGTCTGTGTTCTGTGTATGCATTGTATCTACTTCTCCTCAAATTATCTTCAGCTATTAATTTATTTGACAGACTTTCTATGGATAAGTATCCTAGATTGATTGAGTCTAAGTGTGATATGTAGTTATCCCATGATGAATCTAATGAGTTAAGGATAACGCTTTTCATTGTCTGTTCTGATATTATTTCTCCTCTTAGATGTAATTCTGCTCTGGTTTTGTTTAAGGATATTAAATGTTCACTTATGGTGGTTCCAGATCTTAATTTGGCTGAAAAGAAATCTTTAGACATTCTAGTGGTTGTTGCTACACTTTCACTATGAAACAATTTAAACATGCATTGAATTATTTCTGAAACAGTAAGATTATGCTTAATACTGTAGTACATGGCAGGTGATATGCTAGAAATTATTAAATAGAAAGCTCTGTGATGCAGGCAGTCTATTTTTAGAGTCCAAGGTCTTTTGGGAGGATTGGTTATAAAAAATAATAAATTTTCTTTCATAAAGACAACCTGAATTTGTTGACACCATTCCTGTAAATTGATGCCATCAATTCTAAGTTTTGGGAAATCACTCGGTAGATTCCCAATATTACTATTCCCACTACTTACAACTGTGGGTAGTCCATGGTCCTGTAGATGTTGAAAATTGCAGAATGGTGTGGGTATTCTGCTGATGAGCTTGAAAGGTTCTCCTTCTTCATAAAGTTCATTGTATTCTCTGTGTTCATCTGCGCATGCGCGTTGATCATTTCTCTGCTGAAGCCGCTAGGAGAGGTTCTCTTTGCTGTAGCTCCCTCGTAGTGCTCTCCTTCTGATGATTCGGTCTCCGGCTCGATCTTGGGTGTTCTGCTGGCAGCTGTGGTTCGTCTCTTTTCTTTGAAGCTTTCTTGCTTGGAGTATTTTGTTCTTTGGATCGTTTGTGGTATGGGGGAAATTTTGCAGGGCCTTCTGGGTTCAGGCGTCGTCATCATCGTTGTCCGGATTGAGTCATGCAGGCTTTGAGGTGTCTGTTTGTTTCTTCGTTTCTTTTGTATTTTTGCATTATTGGCTTTTATCGATTCTTTTGAAATTGTTAGACTTGTGCCAAACGTTTTAAATAGTTTTCTCATGGGTGTTTCGATTTCTTGTTCAGTGGATGATTCTTCTGTATCTGTTTCTGACTCTTCAGAAGAATAAATATATTTCTTGCTATTTTTTGTGTTTTTTCGCGCCAGAGTTTTTGAATGGTGCATTCTGATTGGTTCAGCCGTGTTCATTTCTGTGGCCAGTTGAAGAAAAGATGGCTGCCTTTCAAAATTTTGAGCGGGACCTCTGGTCTTGCTTCTGGTTATTTTTTCTTTAGTTGTAGGTTCGCTCACCATTTTTGTATTTTCGGGTTTGGCTTTTTCCATGTCTTTTTCTCTCGCTGCTCCGTTTTCTTCCAAGAAGCCTCGGAGTTCCGTGATGAGTTTGTGGTCATCTTTTTGACTTTTTATTAGCCTCAGTATCTCCGATCTGAGGTCTTTGTCTTTTATTTTGTTCTCTTCTTGGTTGTCGGTTTCATCTGCTGTTTCTTCGATGTCTGTGGTGTTATCTTCAGATTCTTTGATTGTTGTATTTATTGGTTCGTCGATCATTTCTTGATCTGTTTTTGTTTCTTTATCATTTGCCCTGGTATTGGGTCTTTCTTTTTTATTCTTGAGGTTTTCTTTCTTAGGCATGTTGAATTTTATTGAGTCAGTTAAACCATCCTCTGCTACCAGATTGTTACAATATTTTGAGGATCAGACTCAATGATGAATTCAGAAGCAATTTCTTCAGTTAAAGAAGAGTTTATTCATAATAGGCATTCTACTTATTCTTGTCAGATTTACAGTGAGAAGCAAGCATGAGGTAAAAGCACTCTCTATTTATATCAAAGGGGAGGAGTCAAGAAAGGGGGGTGATTACACATGAATACATTAAAGGAGGATGAATAAATTAACCCTTTATATCCTGTACATATATACATATCTCTTGTTATAGAATAAGGCATTTACTTATGACAATCATAATCACATGACAAGGGGTTGCTGGGACAGTTGGAACTTTGAGGACTGGTCATAACGACCATTTGTTCAATATTACTTTAACTTTGAATGGTAGTTAAACAAATGTTTGTAGGTTGAAGATTACCTGCAGTTAATGCATTATAGACCAGCACAAAAACAGTTTTTAACATTTAAACCAATCCAATAAGGATACATTTTACAAAACATAAGACAAACCAACCGACTCTCTGTTAAAACAAAACTATAATTAATGTGAAGACTATGAAGGTTATGTAAATATGGTAGCACAAAAGTAAAGTTTAAAAAGCTACATTAACTAAAGTAATCAAAAGTGTACCAGAAAGTGCATTGGCTTAATTTCATAGAACTGGGTGGAAAAGACAGCAGATAAGGAAAAATGGGGAAAGGGGGATGACTCAAAATGAATGGAGCAATGGAAAGTATGAGGAATCTCAGCAAATCCTTAGGACAAATCTGTAATAAAAGTAAAGTATGAATTCTGAGCAACTTACTATACTCACCAGCACTTATTCAAGATATGAGTTAGTATAAACTTTTACAAAATCCTTTCTGGGATGTTTTTCAGTTCATGAGTGATTCCAAGACAAAACTGGAAATACAATTATAGAACAGACACATCCCTCTTTATCAAGAACGAAGCAGAGAAAGACTCTAATTAGATGTTCTTTCTTCTTTCTGGTAAGGATGGTCTAATGCAAACTTATCTGGAAATAAAACCTATTGAATCCACAGGACTTCCTGTCCAGTAGTCTTGTAGAAAAATAACACTGCACTAGTTAATTTTCCTGTACCTACAATCTCTCATCAGACTAATAAGAACATTGTGCATCTGCTGATGTGAAAGATCTAAAATTAGCAGAGGGAGTGAAAATATACAAAAATAACAGGATTGAATAACTCACTCTTAATTTAAGTGTATAAGAAAAAAAGAATTTAGATTAAAAAAAATCAAACCAGATTTAATTATCTGCTGGTAACTATCACAGAATTGAACTAAAGACCAGGGAAATATTATGTCTGCTGCTGGCCTTAGAAATTCTCAAAAATATGTCTGATTTATGTCTTGCCTGTATTAGAATTCATTTGTTTGAAAATTGCAAGAGAGAAAAACTAAACAAGCAGTTTTGATTAATAAGCTGTGGTTGTTTAAAGTGGGGAAACATTGGTATTGCCCCTAATCATGAAGATAAAAAATAAAAATAGAATAAGTACTGTATGGCATAGATGTCAACATTCTTCTCTGATAAAAATCAAAATTCTGCAATCAAGGGGAAGGTAGAGATATTGAGAAATATCTAATTAGTTACTATACATATTTCTAGCTGTTGGAGAACTAATCTCTATTCCTTTGTAACTAATTAACATTAGACCTAGAAAAACAAGAAACAGGAATTAAACCCTGTAGTTTAAACATATTTCTTCTTGAATACGAGACTTAAGTATATAGTGGAATTTAGTTCCAGTAAATGTGTGTGGGCTTTTTATCTACCATAGGTTTATTTCCTATTATGATTCCTAGTAGTATTACTTGTAAGGACTGTATTACAGTATATTGATATAATACTACTAACTTGCTGAGCGCTAAATAGAACACCAAAAAGTTCCAATGAGGCATTTTCACCCATTTTATTATCAGTCTTAAGAAGTGAATAGAAAAAAGCTATTATTAAGATTCTGGTCCCTCCTTAACATGCAATTCTGAAGAAGTGAAAGATGTGAAAGAAATTGTGGTATATTTATACACAGGTCTGGTTTATAAGCTGTGATTGTATTGTCCCAGAAAGCTCTGGCCTTTTTACCTGGTATGCAGGCCCAATGAACCAACCCAATAGATGGAAAGGAAAACTGTTATTTGGAAACAAAAGTGTTACCTGGAAGCAAGTCCAAATGCGCACACCTCAGCTTGGAGTGGACACTCTTTTATACTCTTTTTGATACATACATTATCATGAGGCAATTGTGGAAATTCACAATATTATAAACTAATCATTAAAGGCAACATCATGCGTACCAGGGGTGGGTTCTACTTACCTTTACTACTGGTTCACAACGGGACGCACTCTTCTGCGCATGCAGAGAAGCTTTTTGATGACGTCGGGGTTGGAGGGCAGAGCCTCCCACCGGTTTTACTATCGGTTCTATAAAACCGGTGTGAACCGGGGGGAACCCACCACTGATGCATACATCTTTAATAGTCATAGTTACACAATTCAGCTAAAAGTTACAAGATATGCTAAGAGCTTTGTCTTATTAATTAACACTCCCCTTTAATAAAACATTGTTAAGCAACTTTGTACTAGGATCTAGTCATCATCGTTAATTCTCATGCATTCCTGAACAGAGCAGCTAGTAGATGGTTCTGCTCCAGTGAAGTTATTTCTGCTTAACAAAGTTAAGCAGAAACTCCAGGAACTGGAGTTCAGTTCCACTCCAATAAACAGAAGGCACTATGGCCTTTTCTATGTGCTAAATAATAAGCAATACTTCAGTATATGAATAGCCAATTGTTTATCAATACTTAAATTAAAATTGGAAGGAAATTGGGTGAAATTAAATGAATGCTTCTGTCTTATTAGTTGTTGTTCTCCCTAGGCTACACTATAAGAAGTTCCATTGCAGTAATTTTGGCTTAATTGTAAATGTATACAAACAATTAATTATACTAGATTGTCAGTTAATTAAGCAGACCAGATCAGAAAGAAAAGAAGTAGACCTGCTGAAAAAAAGAAATATTGGCTAGTGATACATTATGGGGATCCATTTGTTCAGAATGTGTTCTATGGATTTTCTGGATCTTTAAGTTATACCTGGCTTTCCAAAAAGCTAACACAACCTAGAAGAAATCCCTTGTTTTAATTTTGTTAATATGGGGAATTTCACTTGCAAATACACTAACAGAAGTACAGCTAATAACAAATCTAGATTTGGGGAAGAATAATAATAATAGAGGAAGAATATTAGAACAGCTAAATGCATTAAGAGTCCAGGGTGGCTGAAAACTGAAACTGTAAGCCTCTTAAACATGATAGCTAGAAATGATAAAGTACTCTGTTGATCAGCAGAAGCAGGATATGGCCATATAGCTGCACTCTGCATAGATGTGTATATATGAATGCATACATATGTTCACACATATCTTAAAAATCTAGACGCATTTGTGATGGCCTGGCAATCAACCTACACATAAAAACTCTTTCAAATTTCTGCAACTTTTGGCACTATAACGTTATATTCATATATAGAAGGCCTTCCTAGTTCTAAAAGTGGTAGTAAAAGAAGATAAATTGCCAATATAGATACATATTCAAAGACAGTAGAATGCTTCTATAGGTAAAATTATGAGTGAGCATAGAGAAAAAAGTCTACAAAAGTATCAGTATAGGGAAAAATTCAGATAGTTTCTTCCCTTCCGGATTAACAACCTATCTAATGTGTATTTATGTGTTTAGAATAGACAAGTGGTATCCACATTCTTTTCTTTGAGCCAAGAAGTGTTCCTGCCATAATATAAGCATAACAATTATTATCCTGAAGTGAAGAGCAGAAACTTCACAAACAGAACTTATGTCTATATACTGAATTCCTAAGGTTTGGCATGCAGAAATCCATGCCCTGTAAATTTGAATGCATAAATAAGGAAATGTATTTATGCTCCTGAAGTTATGGAATTGCAAATATTTAAAAAAACTAAACAGATTGTTCCCAAGGGGATGCTAGCTTTGTTTTTAAAAGATACTAAACTTTTTTTTTTTTTTAAAAAAAGGCTAGGCACTGAAAATATTTGGGAAAATAAAACACTTGAACTCTTTTATACATTATTCAGAAATGAAGAGTGCACATCATGTCAGCTATTTGTTGATTTTTTGTAAGTTAATAGCTAAATTATAAAAAAGGTGTGTGTAAGACAGAGCTGATTTCCACTTTGCCAATTCTACTTTTCTTATCTTACAGGGAACCAACACAAGCTTTTTATGCTTGTATATTTATAATATTTTAATATTAAGATTGGTTGAGCCTGTTATGCTACTTGCAAGCCACTCTTATTTTTTAATGGCTAACATTTGTATTTTTAGTGAGATATTCAGAAGTAAAACTAAATGATAAACAATTGATGAAAGGAAGCAAGCTTTTCAGGTTCAAATTACATTAGTGGCAGGTGGAGCATTGCAAACTGTCCAGGGGTGGGTTCTAAATTTTTTTACTACCGGTTCTGTGGGCGTGACTTATTTTGTGGGTGTGGCTTGGAGGTCATGTGACTAGGTAGGCATGGCTAGCTGGTCAGAGTCATTTCTGGAAGGTCCTCGCACTTACGACCAGTCCTCACACTTACGACCCAACTCATTTGTTTGCTTTTAACACTGATCAGCTGTAGGACGGCCCTTTGAAGCCCCGTGGCAAGAGTTTAAACAGTTTTTTCCCCTCTAGTCATCAGCTGGGACTCAGGAGGCAGCAATAGATTGGGGGTGGGACCAAATAAAAGGTAAGAATAACGTGGGTGGGGGGGTGGGAGGGCGGGGGGGAGAACTGGTTTGGTGACATCATATCGTTACCGCTATCGGCTCGGCTGAACCGGACCGAACCGGGAGGAACCCACCACTGAAACTGTCAAGAAGGATCTTATGGTCCCTCTTATTTCCTCACAGTTGAATATTTTTCTTTATTTATTTTTGATGGGTAATAACCTTTTCAAAGACTATTTATTTCATCCACTGACACATTGTTATTCGGTAATAGCATTTAGAACATGTGGTCAGAGGAGGTGTTAGATCATGAAATTGTCTCATTTAATGTCCATTAGTTTCCAGATAAGAAAATTTTTGATGAATTGCTATTTTATTGCTGTGAAAACTGGCAGCTAATTGCGTTCTATTTAGATTGTGACCCATGACTGGAAACTACACCAGCCTAAACAATGTGTTTGCATATGCATATGTGTATAAATGGGATCAAGAGTATGAAGCAATCCAGAGACAGCATAATTTTAAGTGTTTGCTAATTTCTCTGCAGTTGTGTAATAATACAATACATAGAGGCTTGAAGGTTGTGATGTCTTTTGGGCTCATAAGAACATTTTTTTCAGATATCTTATGAGTTTTCTTTTAGCATTGTCATCTGATTTGTAATACCCATCTTTATTCATCTTGAATCAAAATATTTCCACTTCAGTCTTAGAAACAGACTTATAGTTATCCACAACTTTGGATAGATATTACGCAGAAAAATGGAGTGTTTCTGTTTCTTTTCTAGCATTTTGTTCTTGGAAAAAGAATACACAATCAAGTTCTCCAGCTTTATGTTTGAAATTGATAAATAGATAAAATGAGAAAAGTTCCATGTTTAGTTTGTATTGGCAAGTCTTACATACCAAAGAGATGCTGAAAGGCCCCTTTCCATCATAAATTCAGCCTCTTTGCTTCTCTGCAATGAAAGATAATTAGGGCAGAATCTGACTTCAAAGAAGAATGGGAGGAGTTGTATGAAAACTGGGATTAGGATGCAGCCCAAAATAGAGTGGACCATCACATTTCAGACAGTGGTGGGTTGCCCCCAGTTCGCACTGGTTCTATAGAACCGGTAGTAAACCTGGCGGGAGACTCCGCCCACTGACCCCGACATCATCAAAATGCTTCTGCGCATGCGCAGAAGAGTGCGCGTGTGGGCCTGCTGCAAGCCGGTACTAAAGGTAAGTAGAACCCACCCCTGATTTCAGCCATGGTGTTTCTAATTCAATTGATCGGAATAACTTATTTAATTTAATTGTTATTTATTTATGCTGAAGCCACTACAAGACGAAAATAAACAGAAGGAAACTAACAATTAAATAATCAGTATTTAATAGAATATATAAAACCATTTCTAATCAATTAGCAATATGAATTCTAAATTCATGGTCCAGCATAAGACCCAAATCCTCCAAACAGCAAATTCTGAATAGAATTTAGCAATCTTCTTGGTTCACACAGAAGAAAGTTAATGGAAAGCATTGTCTTCCTCATCCAGCTGATCCAAGCAGTTAACTCTGGGGCATTATCAGGATAGCGTGGCAAGGCAAGACATGGCACAGTGTAGAATAACATGATATATTAACTGATCCCTTCTATTCTAACAGTAGTAGTGGGTTACTTTGATCTTTCTATAAAACAAGAGTTGAGCACTTACCGCTTAACCAGAGAAAAATGAACCTGCTTCATGCATCATACCTTTATGCATCACACCTGCATCATTCATGCCTTAGTTCAGTGGTTCTCAACCTGTGGTCTGTGGACCCCTTGTGGGCTGCAATGTTGTCACAGGGGTCCTTGTGACAGCTTGAAGAAAAGTTAAATCTTGAGTTAAGTTTCGGAGGTCCATGGCCACAAACAGTATTTAAAGGGAGCCGTAGTGAAGAAAAGATTGAGAATCATTCCTTTAGCTTATTTAGCCAAATCACCTATTTTAGTAAACCATTATTGGCTGTATTTGAATAATATGCTAAATCTGGAATCACCAACTCCTCTGGTGGACACATTTGGAATTTTGAAAGCATGTACCATGTTTTCCCGAAAACAAGACAGGGTCTTATTTTCTTTTGACCTCCCCAAATAAGGGCTTGGCTTTATTATCAGGGGGTCTTATTATTTTGGGGGTGCAGGAGGTGGTGAGTGTGGGACTAGATGTCCTGTTGCTGCCTTTGCTTCCCCTCCCTGTTCTTTGCACCGGCTGAGCGGCCCAACATGTTCTACCCAACCCCAATGGCAACAGCTGCTTCCCTTCCCCACCGTCTCTTTATTGAGAGAGATGGCAGGTGGGGCGGGGGAGAAGCAAGATGCATGGAGAGAGATTTGGCTCCCCTTGCTATCTCTTCTCCCCCCCTCAGTGGGCATGACAGGGCTCCTCCCCCTCCCTTAGCCATCCCCCCTTTAGGGATGCAATTTAGGGGTGGCAGATGGGACAGGCAAGAAGGGGGATACAAGTCTTACCTTTCAAGCTCCGTTGCTTTCCTCACCATTGTGTCCAGGAAAACACACTGTAAAAGAAAGCCTTTTCGTGAGTTCAATCAAACTTCAACAGCGAGGAAAGCGATGGAGCTTGAAAGGTAAGACCTGCATCCCGCTTCTCGCCCACCTCACCTGCCACCCCCAAATTGCATCCCTAAAGGGGGCAGGTGGGTAAGCAAGGCACAGGAGTCTTGCCATGCCTGTTGAGGGGGGGGGAGAAGAGACAGCAAGGGGAGCCACGTCTCGCTCCATGCGTCTTGCTTCTCCCCCACCCCACCTGCCACCCTTCTCAATAAAGAGATGGCAGGGAAGGGAAGCAGCCAGGCTGCTGTTGCCATTGGGGTGGGTGGGACGTGTTGGGCCGCTCGGCCAGCGCGAAGAACAGGGAGGGGAGGGCATGTCCCCCCCTGCCCCGCCCTCCAGCCTCGCCTCCTCAACTCATTTTGGTTGCTTGGCAAGCAACCAGAGGAAATAGTAGGATCGGCTGCACATGCGTGTTAAGTAGTTGATAGGGGTGCTTATTTTGTGGGGATGGCTTATATTATTGCATGCACTGAAAAGCCCAATTGGGCTTATTATCCGGATATGTCTTATTTTCGGGGAAACACAGTAATAAGCACTTTATTAAGTTGTTGCCATGGTGAACATGACCAGTCACAAAGTAGCCATGCACCTGAAAACCGTGGCATGTTACTGTTTTCTCAAATGGTAATCATCTCCGCATGCCACTTCTAAGCGGAACATTATTCTGTATCTCTTTTCATCTTTATTTTCTAAAAATGACTCTGGGTATCCTGGAAGATTTCTTGGAAATAAAGATGATTCAGAGTGTGACACTCTTCTTCCTGGCAAGGTGATTCTCCATTCATTAAAAGTAATTAACAACCCTTCATAGAAAACAATAAATTAGGTAGAGCATGGAACTTGCTTAATCCCAGGGGAGCAATTCACAAGGAACATCTTGCCCCAGTCACAAACGCAGGCATCAGAGCTACATATTCACTTTAAAAAGCAAAATATTGACTGCTGGAAATTTCCATATTGCTTTCGACATTCCGTGGTGCAGTCTTTGAAAGTTCTGACAGCAAAACTGGATTCAGAGAGTCACACTTCTACCACATTTTCTGTCTTTTTAAAAATAAAATTTCTATAGTTTTCAAGTAAAACAGTTTAGAAATAGAACTGCTATTCTTCATTATCTGAATTCAATGGCCATTTGAACTGGTAAATCCTACATTTAATTTCATGTCCTCCTCCATTATATCAGGTAGAAGCTTTTTCAGTTTTTTTTAAACATAATCTTTCTAGAATATGTTATTCTGTAGAAATGAGTCCCTTATGCAAGAACTTTCAATTTTCTTTTTTTCTGTTTTCCAGACCACTATAGTTATTTTTAAAGTAATTATTCAACATGTTAAATATGCACTTCTGATCTTTGTTTTTAAAAAAGTAAATTAAAGTTGAGCACACAATATAAACAATCTAATAGGGCACAGTTGGGATTTTGTGCGAAAACACACAACTTTCCTTTTAATACTAGCAGGGATGTAGAAACTGTAGCCTGCAGTATATTTGGAGTCATAATTGAGTATAAATGTTTAGAAACTAAAATATATGATGTGTATTTTGGCAATCTACTTATGAGAACATAAACTGGCTTGCCACCAGTGTGAAAAAGAAGCTCTTTGTGGATGTTTCAATAATTCTTTACTTCATTGTGTCCTATTCCGAATTTATACTGTGTGATGTTCAACTATTGCAAAGCATCTTGAGAGTACTTTGAACTGGAGAAAGTGTTAAGTGCTACTTTGGTAAGTCCTTTTTTCTTTAAACTCATTTACAGTTGATTTTGCAACCTAATTCTTTAAAAACAACTTTTGGTATACTATCGGTAGATATAAATATCCCTTCCTTGAAGAAAGACTGGTTTCCAAGATATATTGAATTTACACTTACAGGACCCAAAGCGCTGTGCTGGAAAGACGCTCCCCCAGCAAGGGGAAGCGGGGGAGAGAAAACAGGTCGCCGGAGAACAACGCTCCATGTGATCAGCAGCTGATTCTTCTCTCCACCCGCTTTGGAGACCCAGGCACAGAGAAACAGCCATGTTGAAGGCCAGTACTTTCAGTGCCCCCGAGAAACCGCGGCTTGGAGAAGTTTTGGAAGTTGTTAAGGAAGACTGGCCCTTGGCCCCAGCCATGTGTTTTCAAGCCCGGGCTGCTTGGAGTGAAAAGCTATTGCAATAGCCTGGGCTTGAAAACGCATGGCTGGGGCCAAGGAGCAGTCCTCCTTAACAACAACGTTCCTAGTGGCGCTGGCATGCCTTCCCTTCTGCCACTAGCCGTGGGAGGAAGATAAGGTTGTGAGCCTGATGGGGATGGTGGGGGGCCTGCGCAAGCTAGGCTGCAGGCAGTGTGGCCTGGAATGGAGCCATGCCAGGCCATGGCGGCTTAGTCAGCGACGCGAACATGGTGGGGACTGTGGAGGAGGGGGGCACAGCAAGCTCCAGGGAGAGGTGGGGATAGCACAACTTACCTGTAGGCAGGAGGAGGTAGCTCAGTTGGGGTGCAGGGCAGGCACCATGTGGGAAGGCAGTTTAGGCAGGCAAGTTGCCCGGGAGGTGAGAAGTGACTGGGCGGGGCAGGTCGGTGAGGTGAGTGAGCAGCGACCGGTTCGGGGGCATGGCCAGCCAGCGGTCACTAACAGTTCGGTGACCAAGGCCAAATTACTGCTACCGGTTCGCACAAACTGGTGTGAACCGGTAGAAACCCACCACTGGTCCAGAAGTTGTGAATTCTCCAACAACGAAGTTGTTAGTTGGAAGTTTTTAAGAAGAGATTGGACAATCATTTGTCTGAAATGTTAGGGTGTCCTGCTTGAGCAGGGGTTGGACTAGAAGACCTCCAAGGTCCCTTCCAACTCTGTTATTCTATTCTATTCTATTCTATTCTATTCTATTCTATTCTATTCTATTCTATTCTATTCTATTCTATTCTATTCTATTCTACTCTAGTGTCAAAGTGATTCAAGTTTACACAGTTGAAGTTTTCATTTCCACTGCCAGGAATAGCTTCAGGCTTTCTCTTTTTATGTATCCTTTTGTGGAAGAAAAAATGTTTGAAATAAGATTAATGCATTCAGAAGTCTGGAATAACCTATGACTTTCCTCCTGATTTTGTGATTATTCACATTTGGAGGAAAAACACTTCAAACACTATATTAAACAAAAATTACGTGTCAGGACCTGAAATGAATTTAAGTTGCTTTCATAAAAGGTCATAGTGTTGCAGCTTTCACACTGTAATATTCCATGAATTTGGAAAGTAACATAGAACATCTGTCTTGTGACACATCTGTACAAAGTCCCAGCTGACCTACTCACCTAATAGATGGGTTTGTGATTCATCATGTCCTATGTTTTCTTGTACAGCATATTTTTCTACCATTTTATACCATAGCATTAAATAAATACATTGAATCAACTCTATATTTGCCATTCAGTGTTTGATATGCTTTATTACCTCCAGTCAACTTTTCCATTCAGTGGCAGTCTGTCAACCAAGTGTCTAGATCAGAAGTGTCAAGCTTGATTTCATTGAGGGCCGCATCAGGGTTGTGTTTGACCTGGGAGGCTGGGAGGTGGGAGGGCGTGGCCATGGGGGCATGACTAGCTTGATGTCACTTGTTGCACCTGGGCTCTGTTTTCACTAGCAGAGGGCTGCAGGAGACCATCACGGCTGAAAACGGAGTCTCGACAAGTGACATCGAGCTCTGTTTTTGCTAGTAGAGGCAGCGTGGGCTGGTCCTTCGCTGTTTCCAGAATGGCCCCATGGGCCAGATCTAAGTACCCAGCGAGCTGGATCTGGCCCGTGGGCCTTCAGTTTGACACCCTTGGTCTAGATGTTCCCAGTCATTGTTTGAAAAGTTGAGCTGTGCATCCTTTGGCTCCAACTGCATTCTCCCACCCCCCTTTTTTTAACTTTTAAAGATTAGTTTTCCTTCCATGGAAAAGGCTGCATTGCTCTGCAAACTTCCACACATGTGGATATGTATCAGAAATTATTGTGGTTTCTCCTCCATTTCACTCAATAGCAGAAATTTTAGCACCTGAGGTGATTTGCTCAGAAAACATCCCAGTGTTACTTTGCTTGAGCTCAAAATTTGCAAAATCCAAATTCTTCCTTCTTCTTATTTTCATGGTTCCTTCCTTCTTTCATGGTTGAACTTTGCTGCCTATCTCAATAATGAAGAAGCAATAACTTCAAATGGTTTGTTCAAAATTTTAAGTATTTTTCACATGCCTTAACAGCGAATGTAAATGTTCTAGTTCCGTGATGGCGAACCTATGGTACACATGCCACAGGTGGAACGTGGAGCCATAGCTGTGGGCATGCGAGCATTGCCCTAGTTCAGCTCCAGTGCACATGCGCACACCGGCCAGCTGATTTTCAGGCCTTCCGGTCCCACCGGAAGTTGGGCAACGGGCTGTTTCCGGCCTCCAGAGGGTCTCTGGGGGGGGGAAAGGCCATTTTCACCCTCCCCAGGCTCCTAGAAAGCCTCGGGAGGGTGAAAAATGGGCCTATCGGGCCCACTGTGCCATCGTGTGCCAAAAGCAGGAAGAGTGCGTGCGCATGTGTGGGGGGCGGGGCCCATTGAATTATGGGTGTGGGCACACACACACGTGACACCCCCGCGCTCCCCCTGCTTTTGGCATGTGATGGCAAAAAGGTTAGCCATCACTCTTCTAGTTGATAAACATTGGTATTTTAAAAGTTGTTTATCTTTCTTATGTCATTCAGAGCACAGATGTCAGCCTCTGCTTTTGCTGCTTTGGCTGCCATAGGAACCGGGAGGGGGGAATGCTAGGGAGCTTGGGGGGGAAGTGTGCTGGAGGAGGGCCGTGGCTTTGGAAGAAACGAAACTGAATCCTTGGAGTGGCTATCGGGTAACCGTTGTGACATTCCTGATTGATGACGCTGCCAGACGTGCTTCCACCTGACCCTGGGAGACCTTTGGATTGGATGATTTACGAAGGACAGTGGGAGGGGATGCTTTCTATATGCACTTTTCGCGCCTATTGCTTTAATTTCAGCTTAGCCGTGGTTGCGTTCACTTCATTTCTAGTAAAAGTACCTTCCTCTATAAAACATGGAGTTTGGGTCATTCTTTCCTGGACTTTGAAGGAAGCACACCTGACAACAGATGTGTTTTTATTAACTTCAACAAGGAGAGATTATATTTTAGTGAGAGTCAGTTTGGTGTAATTATTAAGATGTTGGACTAGAAACAGGTAGATAATGAGTTCTAGTCTTGCTTTAGGCATGAAAGCCAGCTGAGTGCCTTTGGGCCAGTCAATTGCTCTCAGCCCAACTCATCTCACTGTGTTGTTGTGGAGAAAATGGGATGAGCATAATATATACTTGCTGCCTTATTTATAAAATAATAAAGGAGGAATAAAAATCTAATCAATACATTTTGGCAACAAATTTAACAAGAAGTAATAGCAATGTGTGAGGAGCTAAAAAAGCAATAGGAAACAAAATGGTATCTTTCTTATTTATTAATTTTCCACTCACATTTCAAAAGCTCAAGGCCACATACATTGCCTCCTATTTTTCTTCACAACAGCTCAATGAAGTTTGTTGGGCTGAGAGTATGTGACTGGCTCTAAATGACACAGCGTGCTTCTGTGATTGTGGATAGACCAGAACCTGGGCCTCCCTAGTGAATTAAACATTATTCCACATTGATAAATAAATTCCAGAATAACATTTGGGATTTATTCTGTGAAATATATTCCTGAAAGTGCTTTCAGTTCATTATCATACAAATGACTTACATCAACAATATACATCGCATCAATACTGCATTATTGGAACCACACAATATGCCAAATACACTATGTCCCTTGACCTCATGAATTATTGTAATGCATCATTGAAGAGTATGGGAAAATAATTCAATTCTTCTTCAGTGACTCTTCTATTACTGAATGGAAAATTAGCTTTGATGTGAAATTCTCTCTGACACCTTCTTGAGAACATATCCAAATCGTTCATCTGACCTCAGACTTCAAGCAAGATTTTATCATTCTTCAGTTGTCTGATTATTTCAAGGGGAACTCCTTGAATTTTTCTTGCTTACTTTTATTTCAAGTTGTCTGTTTTGTGACAGTACTAAACCACACAGAAATTTGCCATTATTATTTTATTTCTGGTTTTATTTATTTAAACAATTTAGAAGCTGTCGGACTCCTAATGATTGTGGGGGGGGGGGGGGGGTTACATTTAAATAAGAACTACCATAGAAGAAAAACTCATAAGCAACCTGAAGACACAGACACAACACAGGCACAGACACACACACATACACCTCCATTCATCAAGAGCTCCACTATTAAATCTGTTAAAGGACCCAGGAGAATAGCTAGATTTTCACTGCTATAAATGATATCAGGGTGGGAGACATAAGGAACCTTGGTGGCGCAGGGGACTAAAGTGCTGTTAAGTAGCACTTAGCTGCCAGCTGTTTGCAATTACTGCGAGTTCAAATCTCACTAGGCTCAAGGTTGACTCAACCTTCCATCCTTCTGAGGTAGGTAAAATGAGGACCCCGATTGTGGGGGCAATAAGCTGACTTTGTATAAAAAAAAACCACCGCTTTGGGGTGGGGGGCAAAGCCCTACTAAGTAGGTAGATACAAAAGTATGAAGGCTATTGCTTAATGCATTGTAAGCCGCCCTGAGTCTCCGGAGAAGGGTGGCATATAAATCGAACCAATAAATAAATAAATAAATAAATAAATAAATAAATAAATAAATAAATAAATAAATAAATAAAGTGGTGGGATTCAGCCGGTTTCGGAGAACCAGTTGTTAAGTTGGTGGCTGGCCCCACCCCTTCCAGGAGTCCCCATGCGCCCCATTTTGGCTCCTAGGTAAGTGCAGGGAAACTTACTAGGCTCAAAACAGGGTGCGGTGGGGGTGCGGCATCCTCCCCCCCCACATTCCGTTTTCGCTCCCAGGAGGCTGCAGGAGGCTGAATGCTGACTGTCACACTACCTGGCCATGCCCACTATGGCCACGCCCACCCAGCCAGTCATTCGGGCAGAGAACCAGTTGTTAAATTATTTGAATCCCACGACTGGAGCCATATGGATCTTTAGGAGATGTTGTCCCAGAAGGCTGGTACCAAGACAGAAAAGGTACACTTCTAGAGCCCCACTAGATGATACTGCTTAATCAATGGGATCTGTTCCAATCTCCCTGGATGGATAAAAACTGACAGAAATAGGTATTCCCTCAAAAACGCTCAGCATCTTTCATTTCATTTTTATGTCATTTCATTTCTTTTTTCTACCCTTTCTCACAGACATGCTTCTTGGCAAAGCATTATCCACCATAATATGGCAGCTGCGGTGCCAACTGCAGCTTTCAGATCATGCCCTGGGGCATCCCTACAAGGCATATTACAATAATTTAGCTGAGTGGTGTTCAAGTCACCATGATTGGAGTTCAACTAAAGTAATCTTTTATTTACTGAAAAATTAAACCATGAGATGGTGTGTATATATGTGTATGTGTGTATGGGGAGGGATGCTAGTAATTTATTTAATATTTGTTATAGGGGTGAAATGTAAAATTTGATACTACCGGTTCTGTGGGTGAGGCTTGGTGGGGTGGGGAGTAATGTGACTGGGTGGGCGTGGCCAACTTTTTTTTTTTTTACTTTTCAAAGCATTTTTTCTAATGCTTTGAAAAGCCTCGGCCGATCAGGCAACTCAGCTGGGATCGTCAGATACTTTTCAAAGCATTTTTTTTACCACCTCTTCGGCCAAGAG
Source organism: Arizona elegans (assembly GCA_022577455.1). Lineage (NCBI taxonomy): Eukaryota > Metazoa > Chordata > Lepidosauria > Squamata > Colubridae > Arizona > Arizona elegans. The sequence continues at coordinate 135,649,881 of JAKOOJ010000002.1, read as the reverse complement.
GTTGCAGAAAAAAATGCTTTGAAAAGCCTCTGACGATCCCAGCTGAGCCACGTGATCATCAAAGGCTTTTTTGTTTTACTTTTAAAAGCATTTTTTTTGTCAGAAGAGGTTGTAGAAAAAATGCTTTTAAAAATAATAATAAAAAAAGCCTCTGATGATCATGCAGCTCAGCTGGGCATGGTGGTGGTGGGGGTGCAGGGATTTTTGCTACCGGTTCTCCAAACCACCCACCGCCATTGCTACGGGAGCATTTCACCCCTGATTTGTTAGTGTGGAGTGGGAGGACTTTTCTGTTGCTCAACGCATGCCAGTAACTTGGCCAAATACTGATTGAATTATTTCTTTGCAAGCTGCTGTGATCATTTGCAGGCACAAAACCATTGATTCATTTGGTCTCGGCATATTCTCAATATTCAAAGAACAGCAGGAGAGAAGATAATTGGCCAGTCTTCCTCAAACTACCTTGTAAGTAAATAGGGGAGAATGAAAATGGTAACAGATGGAAGTGACAAAAGTTTGTGAAAAAAATGCTTTCTTACTTCACTGTCTATATTTTGTTTTCTTTTGTAAAATGTGGACTGAAGACTGAATCTTTATAAACCCAGCAATTACATTAGCAGACCTAATCAAGCCATGCCTCTTTGGCTTGTTATCTTAACTGTTCTCTTTCAGAATCCTATCTGTCATCCTATGTAAGGCCATATAGTTCTGAAATCAATAGGAAAAAAGTAGTACATTCGAAATAGCCCAATTCTCAAATACAGCTCGTCTGTCTGGAACCTGCACTGCATATCGGACATTAATACAATTTAGAGAGGAGAAAAGTCCTCCATTCCTCTACCCGCAATAAAATACCTTATGCCTCCAGACTTGAAATTTTGGGCTTAGACAACTTAGAACTATGCCAGCTTTGGTCTGACCTAAGCATAGTACATAAAATCATCTGCTACAATGTCCTACCAGCCAATGAATACTTCAGCTTCAACCACAACAATACATGAGCAAATAATAGATATGAACTCAGGGTAAACCGCTTCAAACTCAATTGCAGAAAATAGGACTTCAGCAACAGAGTGGTCAATGCCTGGAATGCACTACCTGACTCTGTGGTTTCTTTCCCAAACCTCCAAAACTTTAACCTTAAACTGTATACTGTTGACCTCACCCCATTCCTAAGTGGTCTGTAAGGGGCGTGCATAAATGCACCAGAATGCCTACCGTCCCTCTCCTAATATTCCTTTTTACTCTTACTCTTTTCATGTATTCAAATTATGTTTATACTTTTACCTGTTATCTTATATATGCTTGACAAATAAAGAAATAAATAAAAATAAATAGTTGAAACACAAATGCAATTAGGAAAATTGTATTGTGTTTGTGCTTGTACATTGTTAAGTGATAGTATATATAATAAAATGAAATCATTCATGCAGGTTGTTTCCTGTGTTCTCTTCCTAGGTCATGTTTTAAAATTATAATAGCCTGCGCCACTAATCGGATCACAACAATAATTAAATAAATTTCCATCTTTTCAGTTATTGATGGTGAAGGGAAACAGGTCTTTCCAGAAATCATACAGCTTACAAGAAAGGAGAGTTAATAGGCTGATTCAATGAAAAGATCAACTGTTAGCTAGATAATTTAATATAAGCTTTGCCTTTGATAATTATAATTATATTTGTAAACTAGTTGATATTGTATATTTATTCATTCATTCATTCGGTAAGGCTCAGGTTCAAAGGAGTTTGAGAAGCACTCCTTTAAGCATGTCTTGGGTTTTAATTGGTTCAGAACTTGGTATCTTTAAGCCAAGAAGATTTATACTATGGGCTGAGAGTTACCCTGAAAGTATATTTTTATAAGAGAGGGTATAACAGTGTGTGTGTGTGTACATAGAAGTCAATGTCAATGGTATCTTGTCAAAGTCATAAACTGATCAAAGTGCACTTTGAGAATTTGTCCATCGGGAGATGGCCTGCCATGATACCAGTATCCATATAAGTCTGGTATTGGGTCATCTTGGCTTTCTCTCAAGTAAATTTAGTTTGTTTTTTATGATGTGACTTTTAAGCACATGTTTTAATATGATTTATTATGCAAATAAGTTTGTTGAATTATAGAGCACGTGGTCACTCTTTCCAAGTTCAAAATCCCATAACTTATGGTGTTTTGCCTGTCAGATCCTATTTTGTAGGCTCTGCAAAACATAACTTCTAAAACTATGAGATTTGGGATTTTTTTTATGCATGATATGCATACCCAATTCTTCATTAAAATTATTTACCCGTCAGTTTTCAATTTTACATATAATGTAAAGGAACAAAATTCCTAACTAGTATGTAAATGTCACCAAGGGTAAAGTGCTATCATATAACTTTGGAAAGGAAACTCTGTAAGCAGGAGGCCATTATTTTATTACTTGTCAGAAATGGTGTAGGCAGGGTCTCCTGATGGGGTGGGGGGTTGGACTAGATGACCTACAAGGTCCCTTCCAACTCAGTTAATCTGTTAAAGCCCTCTTGCTTTTGATTCACATAGTCCTTGACTTACAACCATTCATTTAGTGACTGTTTGAAGGTACAACAGCACTGAACAAAAATAATTTACAATCAGTCCTCACACTTATGACTGTCGCAGCACCTCCCCCATAGTCATGTGATCAAAATTTGGGTGCTTGACAACTGGAATGTAATTTACAACAGTTGCAGAATCCCGGGATCACATGATCATCTTTTGTGACCTTCCCAGCTAGCTTCTGACAAGCCAGATCAATGGGGGCAGCCCCCACACCTTCCGGCAAAGCTGGATTTATTTAATGACTGCATGAGTCACTGCAGTGATTCTCTGAGAATCATGAGTGATTCTCTTAGCAACCATGGCAGAAAAAGGTCATAAAATCAGGTGCAAGTCACACATTCTCCGAGGCTGCCTCAAAAACAAAGCCCGTGTGATGCAGAGCTGTCTCAGGCAGGCCGCAGAGGCCTGTCAACAGAAAGAGGACACTGCCTGAAGCTAAGTGACATGTGGCCAACCTGGGGGATCTTGGGTGAAGTGGTTCGGGAATGATGAGAGGCACAAGCAAGCAAGTGACAACAGCTCTTTAATATACAGTGAGACTTCAGCAAAAACTCAGGGGCTGCAGTCCTCCTTATATACAATCCAGGAGGGACTGTCAGCCAATCAGAAACGTATGCAGGTTTGAATCTCCCGCTTAAAAGTATCAATACATAACACCCCTCCCTTCCCAGAAGGCACTGACATTCAAAAATTAACATATTTACAAACAAAATCTCGCAGGTGCTTAGGCTGAGTTCTCGCCCTAGTTGACCTGCGCAGTTCAGTGTTTGGTGGGGCGTCGAGCTGGTCGGAGGGACTCTTTGTCTCTCCCGGCTCCGCCAATGGAACCTCCTGGATTTTGTCCGGGGCGTGGTTATCCCCGGCTGGGAGTGGCGACTCGCTGGGGCGGCGCTGGAACCAGGGCTTGTCAGCTAAGTATTCTCGCGGCCCCGGGCTTGAGTTAGCTGTTTTGGAGAAGTGGTCATAGTTAGGCTCGGACATGTCTGCGTTGATGTTTGCCTCGCCAACCGCCCGTTTCCTCAGTTGGTCTATGTGGCGCTTCCAGAGTCTATCTACCCCCACGTCCACCGTGTATGATTTTGGGCCTGTTATCCCCACTATGGTTCCTGCGACCCACAGAGGACCGCTGGCATAATTGCGAGCGAACACTGGGGACCCGACCTGAAACTGCCTTAAGCCACAGGTCTCTCCCTTAAAGTTTTCGTGCGAATAGTTAGGGTGAAGCCTGTCCAACACACACCGGAGCTTTCTCCCCATGAGGAGCTCTGCTGGGCTTCTCCCTGTTGCCGTGCATGGTGATGCATGCTGAACCGCAAGGAATTGATCTATCCTGGCCTGCCAGTCCCCATTGTCTAATCTGGATAGTGCTTCCTTGGCTGTCCTGACAAATCGTTCAGCCAATCCGTTGGAAGCCGGGTGAAATGGGGCTGATAGAGCATGGCGGATTCCCAGGCCGGCCAAGTAACCTTCAAACAGGGTTGCTGTAAATTGGGGCCCATTGTCCGACACCAAGGTATCCGGCAGGCCGTGGGTGGCAAACAACTTTCTTAGGGCCTTGATAACCGCTTCGGCCGTTGTGGATGGCATTAATACAATTTCGAGCCATTTTGAAAAGGCATCCACTACTATTAAGAACGTTTGGCCATGGAACGGGCCGGCAAAATCAATGTGGATCCTCCCCCATGGGCCTTTTGGTTTCTCCCACTCTCGGATGGGCGCTACTGGGGGATCGGGGCGAGACTCCTGGCAGGGTCTGCACTTCCCCACCCACTCGGAAATGACCTGGTCCATGTTGGGCCACCAGACATAGCTGCGGGCTAAACACTTCATCCTGACGATGCCAGGGTGCCCCTCGTGCAATAACTCTAGAACTCTACCTCGTAGTTTTGTTGGAATTACCACTCTGTCACCCCACAGTAAGCACCCCCCTTGCATAAACAGTTCATTTCGTTTGTTGGCAAAACCTTGGTACTCCTCCCCGACCACCTTGTCCGGCCACCCTTTCAAAACCCAACCCATAACAGTCCGGATAACAGGGTCTCTATTTGATGCTTTCGCCACCTCGCCGGAGGAGATGGGCCCCAAAGTTAACGCGTCCAACAACAGGACGGAGGTTTCCGGTGTTGGGTTGTCCAGCAGGTCGGGAAGGGGGCAACGGCTAAGGGCATCCGCATGACCCAGGGTTCGCCCAGGCCGATGGACGAGCTGGTACGAGTATGCCGATAAGAAAATCGCCCATCTAGTTAATCGGGGGGAGAGGGCAGCGGGGGTTGGCCTGTCGCCTGCTAGCAGTCCTAGCAACGGCCTATGGTCAGTCACAAGTTCAAATTTTCGGCCATAGAGGTATTCGTGGAACTTCTTAACCCCCGCAATCGCAGCCAGAGCTTCTCTGTCCAATTGGCTATAGTTTCGTTCTGTGCTGGACAGAGTTCGGGAGTAGAAAGCAATGGGCGCCTCTAGGCCGTTCGGCAGTCTATGGCCTAGGACTGCACCAACTCCTACGGGGGAGGCGTCGCAAACTAAGACGAGCGGCAGCTCTGCATTGTACTGGATCAGGAAACTGTCCTCAGATAGGAGTTTTTTTACTGCCTCAAAAGCGGCCGCTTGCGGTTTCCCCCAGACCCATGGTACATTCTTTCCTAGGAGTTTGTGAAGGGGATCAGCGACCGTGGCCTTATCTCTTAAGAACATTGAGTAGAAATTGAGCAGTCCAAGGAAGGCTTGGAGCTCAGCTTTTGATTTGGGGGCTGGTGCGCTTTTGATGGCTCTCACCTTGCTTTCGGTAGGGTGGATGCCTGTGCCGTCCACCCTGTACCCCAGAAATTCTACCGAGGGAACCGCTATCCTGCACTTGTTCTTTTTAAGTCTTAGTCCCGCTTCTCTGAATCTGGACAGGACGTTCCGTACCCTGTCCCCTAGCTGGTGTTCGTCTTGGGCGCTGACTAAGACGTCATCGAAATATGGGACTACTCCCGGAAGTCCTTGCAACAGGCGCTCCATGGTGCTTTGGAATAAGCCGGGTGCGACGCTCACCCCAAATTGGAGCCTGGTGCATTTAAATGCACCCCTATGAGTCACGATCGTTTGCGCCTCTGCCGTGGCGTCGTCGACCGGTAACTGTTGGTAGGCTTGGGCCAGGTCTAATTTAGCAAAAATTTTTCCGGGGCCCAGGGAGTGTAGTAGATGGTGCACGATCGGCACCGGATAGGCGCTCGGCTGCAAAGCCTTGTTGATCGTGCACTTGTAGTCGGCGCAAATTCTGATTGAGCCGTCGGACTTAACTGGGGTGACTATGGGGGTCTCCCACTTGGCATGGTCAACGGGAACCAACACCCCTTGCTTAATCAGTTTGTCCAGTTCTGCATCGATCTTTGGTTTCAATGCGAACGGCACTCGTCTGGCCTTCAATCTTACTTGGGCTACGTTGGGGTCTAAGTTTAGTGAAATAGGGGTCCCCACATACTTGCCCAACGTGTCCCCGAAAACGTCCTGGAACTCGGTCAGGAGGCTGTCTTTCAGGGTTGACTTGGACATCAGGTGGACGCCGGTGAAGCCCATGCCAAGGGCTCGGAACCACCCCATGCCCAGGAGGCTCGGCAGCTGTTTCGTGACGATGGTCAGCGGCAGGTCTCTTTCGTAGTCTCCGTAGGTGACCCGGAACGTGCCCACGCCTTCGAGGGGGACTCGGTTCCCCTGGTAGTCAAGGATGCGCAGTCTCTGTCTGGAGAGTTGATCCTTCCGGAACGACGGCAGGAGGCTCTTCAGAGTTGTCCACGACATGATGGAGAGAGCTGATCCGGTGTCGATCTCCATCGAGCACGGTCTTCCGTTGATCTCGACCACCGTGCTGACTTTGTCCTCGACCGTTGTGCTGGCCTGGTCGATGTGTATGCTGCGGCCATCTCGCGGTTCAAATTCGCGCCGTTTTTTCGCGCCGCCTTCTCTCGTTGGCTGCTTCTGGCGCGCTGATTCCGGTTGGCTGCGGCGCTCACGTGGTTTGAGTCTTCTGGGCAGAATGGCTCTGCAGACTCGCGCCAAGTGCCCTTTCTTCTCGCAACGCCTGCAAATAGCCTCTCTGTATTTGCAGGACAGTCTATCATGGTGCCCGCCACAGCTGGGACAGCTTCGCCGGGGGCTGCCAGTGTCTTTTCTCCGGTGCTCTGTTTGGAAGACGTCCTCATCCGACTCGGACTCCGAGCTGGATCCGGCGTCTTCTCTGTGCACCGGGGCAGACTTGGGGCTGTCCTTGCTGGTCAGCGGACGCTGTAGCGTTTCAGCGGCCTTTGTGGAGGCTTCGTGAGCCCTGGCTTCGTCAAGGGCCCCGGCAAGCGTCAGATCAGGCTTGGCGAGCAGACGCCGTTGCAGCCTAATGTCCCGAACACCACAGATCAGCTGCTCAAGCAACGCATCATCCAAGTCTCTGTAGTCGCAATGAGTTGCGGCTTTTCTCAGGCTGGCCATGTACGCGCTGACCGGCTCTCCCTCTCGTTGGACGCGCTGCCTCAGTTGGTATCGCTGCACGAACTTGGAGGGGACGGGAGCGTAGTGAGCCCGGAGAGTTGCCATCAGGGTGTCCCATGAGACTGTTTGAACCGGCGTTGGCTCACACAGTGACTCGGCCATCTCAAACACGTCCGGTCCGCAGTGGCTTAGGAATAGGGCTCTCTTTCGATTAGCCGAGAGGCCCTGCATGTCGCTGGCCTCTAACGAGCATTCAAACCTCGTTAGGTACGAGACCCATTTTTCGCGGGTCGGATCAAAAGGCTTGGGCGGAACGTAGGCAGACATGTCCGGTATGTCTCCTGTGGTTCGCCTCGTCGCCTAGCTGAAGCTCGTGGTCTCACTGGTTGGCTTCTTGTAGCCTCTATCCCACCTTCGTCGCCAATGAAGTGGTTCGGGAATGATGAGAGGCACAAGCAAGCAAGTGACAACAGCTCTTTAATATACAGTGAGACTTCAGCAAAAACTCAGGGGCTGCAGTCCTCCTTATATACAATCCAGGAGGGACTGTCAGCCAATCAGAAACGTATGCAGGTTTGAATCTCCCGCTTAAAAGTATCAATACATAACATTGGGAATAGTGTGTGGTGCCCTTTTTGAGTGGCAGTGGTGGTGCTAGGGCTGATGTTGAGGCCCTGGCCTCCACTTCAGGCCCAGTTTGGTGCTGCTGCTGAGTATTGCTGTTCAGGGTGGCTTAGGTGATGGGGGAGATAGATAAAACTATCTATCTTATCTTATTTGGGTCGGTGCATGTGACACACTAGCAGAATCAAGTTGGGTATTTTCTGAATTTTTGAACTGCCAGACCCAAAAAGTTCACTGCTGCTGCCCTGTGTCAAGAGTTAGAGCTGCAATACAAGTATCAATACAGGTAATCCTTGATTTACAACAGTTCCTTTAGTGACTGTTCAAAGTTACAATGGCACTGAAAAAGTGACTTATGACCATTTTTCACACTTGTGACCGTTGCAGCATCCCCATGGTCACGTGATTTACATTCAGATGCTTGATAACCGGTTCATATTTATGACAGTGGCAGTGTCCCTGGGTCATGTGATCACCTTTTGCAACTTTTTGACAAGCAAAGTCAATGGGGAAGCCAGATTCACTTAACAACCATGTTTACTAATATAACAGCTCCAGGGATTCACTTAAAAAACATGGGAAGAAAAGTCATAAAATGGGGCAAAACTCATTTAACAAATTTCTCACTTAGCAACATACATTTTTGTGGTCGTAAGTCAAGGACTACCTGTAGTTAGGGCTGCTTCTTACTCTCCTCTGCCTTGCAGTTTAACCCTCCTTCTTGGATCCCTCTTGGATCTCCTCCATTCTGTCCTGTCCAGTTTGTTTGTTTTGTCCCCATCTACTGTTCTTCAATGCTGGCTCTTTCGGCCAAGAAACAGCTCATAGTTTCCTGTTGTCTGGCTTGATTCCCCCTGCCGCTTGTTTCTTCCTTATTTCCCAAGATACATTTCTACACCTCTATCTAATTTCTTCCCTTACTCTTTTCCATCTCACAGCAGTTTATAATCCCCCCGTCCCTATTTTTATCTATTTCCTTTGCACCTCTGGGCATCCTTTTCCCCATGATACAATAGAAATCTTCCAATTTATTGCCACTGTACAGACCCCTCGCAACCAGATTCAACTTTGTTGAGACCACCCTGTAAACTGTCATCAATTTGCACCAGATCTTTAACTGCTAAACTCCAATGCAAGTATTGAGTTGCATCAGCAAAATAATTAATTTTTATAAATATGCATGACTTTGTTTCAAACGATGGCTTTGAATTCATTAACCTACAAATAATATGCTACAAATATCATGCAGCAAATACGTGCAATGCATTTTAATATGATTTGTAAGAGCTAGTTCACACAAGATCTAGAGCACATTGCCTGAATACAAAACAATCCATTATTTTAACAAGAGACGGGGAAATTGTTCTGTGTGCTGAAAGGAGAGACTTCAAGTGTCTTGCCCTGCATAGATGAGAGAAAAAGGGGCAAAAATCCAAACTTTGATTTTACTTTAAATGGAATGTACATGTAATACACAACAGTCAATGGAAGTCTTCTATAAGAATTTCATTAATTTTCAATGAAGTCTACTTATCAGAGATTTGTACCCTTGAATGCCTGCACTGGCTTTTAGTACTAGCATTCACTGAAAAAAGGCAGATATTATTGTTACTATGGAAGTCTTTTTATTTTTCACTTTTGGCCATTAATAACTGTAGACAGAAGGAATTCTGCCGAATCTCAAATAAGGCGATCAGTGACATTTAAACAATATTTAAAATCTCAAATAATTGGGCATGCTACCATAGAATAAAGGATAGGAATGTTAGTTGGTTTCTCAGAAGGAATCCATGCAGACGTTAAAATGAGCAAAAATGACTCAATTAGGAAAATTGGCTTCTTGTCTCCAACTCCGCTACAATTGCTACTGACATTTTTCAGAATCCATTAAGTTTATATCATGACTTCATACTACAAAAAAAAAGCGAATGCATTAAATGCATTTCAGAATTAAGTCAAATAATTACTGTTCTGGCTAATTATAGTTCAGTTCGAAAGCTATAGGTCTGACACTTGAATGATCTTGACACTGACAAGAAGTGGGTCTGAATTAGATAGTGTTGCTTTTCTGATTTAGCATTCTGGAAGCATTCACATTCTTATTCCCTTGCTTCAATAATGTCCGTTATATGCCAATCTTTGATCCAGCTTCATCAGGCTCTATCAGTCTTCAGACTAGCATATTATAACTCCCTTCAGTTGATTCAACTGATTGTATTTTGGATATAGAAATGATGCCTGAGGTGATAAAACAGACAATGAGAGTATTTTACTAGGCACTCATAAAGTTGTCTCAGAAGCAGTTTATTATTTAGTTCATGGCACTAAATAATACATGGACTATACTACATGGACTAACAATATATATTAACATTTCATGTAGATTAGTAAACACAATAAAATATAAATGTTAAAAAGATCTATGTTCAAATACCAATATCTAGGCCGTCTAACCATTGAAGCGCAGCATTGTTTATATTAAAAAAAACAAAACAAAAACAGATACTGGACCAGGGGTTGGTTCTACTTACCTTTACTACCGGTTCGCAATGGGGCCGCGCATGCGCAGAAGCTTCCTGATGACATTGGGGTCAGTGGGCAGAGCCTCCCGCCGGTTTTACTAGTGGTTCTATAGAACCGGTCCAAACCGGGGGCAATCCAGCACTGTTCTGGACCATATACCCTCAACTTACAGCTGGTCATGATGTGATCTACAGTTTGATGTGGGATCCCACATTCACATTGTTTGTTGTGGGTAATATGCTGACATTGTAAACTGCCGAATAAGTGCTGTAAAGTACTATGGTGTATAAGTCTAAGTACAATTACTGTAGCTATTGTTATTTTCTATCTTTCTTTGCTGCTCTACTAAAGGGAAGGCAAGGTCAGCTAGGATGATCAAAATAGGCTCTGAATTCAGTAAATTTATGAATGTATGGATTACAGTTCTCCTATTTCCAACACAATATAACCATTTTAGCCATAATCCTGGAAGAATCCTATATTCAGAATCCTTAAAGTCCCAAACTCTGAGAAATGGGTTCAACTTTAGGTAATCCTGCCTCTCTTGAATTGGGTCTATATAGGTAATCTTCATTTTATGACCACAGTTGGGACTAGCAACGTAGTCTCTAAGTAAAATAGTTGCTAAATGGAAAATCACATGACTGCTACTGTGCTTTCCAGCTCAAAATTGACAAGAGTAATCAATTTCACACCTTTGGTTTTTGTTGTGGCCCGTCAGCGGCCTGTGCAGCTGGTAGCTGATTCTGACAGTGAGGAGGCTGGTGTGGTGCTGTGCCAGCAGCCTGTGCAGCTGGCACTTGAGTCAGACAATGAGGAGGTTGGAGAAGATGTGGTACCAGAGGCAGGGATTCAGTCAGGGCCTTCAAAACCTTCCCATAAGTGAAGAGGAAGAAGAGGAGGGGCCTCTTCTCAATGCATGGGCACGCAGAGCTGCCAAAAGGCAGGAGTGGCTCCTCAGGAGGAGGTCTCCTCGAGACTAAGGCTTGGGGCTAATTGGCCACTCCCTTAGCCTATTTAAGGAAGGATGACGACTGAGGCAATTTGCAGGGAACAACTTCATTCACTCTCCTTCGCATCCTGATCTTAGTTCTCTTATTAGTTTCCTGCAAATTGCTTCTGGGCTTTCTGCCAATCATAGTAAGATTACGATTATTTATTATTTGGATTCTTGTAGGCTGTTAAGAAAGTTAATTAACAGCCTTTGTTTGCAAAAGACTGATTTAATTTAGTAAACTAAGGTTTGTACAGACTTTGTGTGTGCTACCTTCTTTGGGCTCCATAGCTGGGGCAGAACAGTTTTTGTTTACCTGCTAACAATTCCTTTACCCTTTGGAATGCTCACCCTAGCACGAGATAATTAACAAAATGGGAATTTAATATTTGTATTTATATTCATTAGAGAGCAAGAGATTAGAAGGGAGAAAGCAGGCACACAAGCAGAAATGCACATCAAAAGAAATGTATTGGCAGCTGCGAGCATATTTGGCAAACAACTGGTATATTCTCCATTGTGTGCCTTACTTACTCTCTTCTAATCCCTTCCACTCCAATCTCTGCTCTTCAGGTAGCGGAGGGAGGCACAGGATGTTCTGTACTGACCGTAATGGTGATCATGTACCTGATGTATGCTGCAAAGGTCGTAAATGGATCATAAAGTTCTTTTTCCCAGCACTGTTGCAACTTCGAACAGTCACAACAGTGTGGTTCATAAGTGGGGACTATCTGTAAATTGGGACTACCCTATCTGGAGTGTCAAAATCAAGATAACCACTAGGTGGAAGCAAGGTATTATAGTTTTCTGTATTTTCTGCTGCCATCTAATGGTCCTTATTTCTTAGCCTGGATTTATTAGGTCTTCTTTAATAAAACAAACAAAAAATGGCTGCATTCACTAGAAGATAGGAAGCTTTGTTTTAATCGCTGCCTATTTAAACATTATTTTGTATGTTTTAGTTTGGTATGATTTATTCTTTCCCTCTGTACTGAAAGCTTATTTGCTTGCAAGCTGCATTCAAAATTCAAATTTCAGAGTCTTGTGTAAATATATTTATAATGTTAACTTTCTGGAAATGTTAGCACTGTGTTCCTACAATATTATATTTTTGTAATGTCTCAGTTAACCAATTTTAAGAAATAAATATTTTTAAGAATGTTTTCTTAAACCAGAAAAATGAAATATTTATATTGTTTGCAATTGCCTAGTGATAAATTGATGTACATGGAATGATAGTAATAATTTTCAAAAATAGAATATTGCCCTTTAATAGATTCCAAAGCTGATTCCTATGTGCTGTGTACAGATTATAACTCTCAGAATCTCCAACCAACATGGCCAATTGAAGTCTTCAGATCATGGACAGACAAGGAATGAAATTCTAAATACAAAATTCCCTAAAAGGAAGGGGGAATCTACAATGGGCAAACTTTTCCTTTAATAGAGAGATACTGTATATTTTTTTCACATAGAAAAAGAATTTGGGGAAAACATTATTTCTCTTATATAAAATGTCATTATCTCTTTCAGAATTATGGGTTATGATCTCCACTGACAAATATGTATTTCTAAAAGTACAGTAAAACAGCTAGGCCAAACCTTATAGGTAAGCTTTGAGATATAATAATGGGTTTCCAATCTAAATTCTAGATTAATAAGTATGGATGGGAAGAATTGATTTCTTTAGGCCTGATTTGTTATTTTAAACTGCAGCCCCATTTTCTAATATGGGTCCTGCCTGATTTGCAATGTGTTCCATGAAAGACAATAATCTATTCTTTAACTTTTTTCCCAATGGAATAAATAATGGCAAAGTTGGCAGCTTCATCTATTTTCTTTACGCTCAAATTTACTGATGTATTAGACTGCTAGACTCCTTGAGGTCCTTAAGCAATTAATTAGGACGCACGCACAAAACTGTCAGTAGTAATGATATTACCCACACATTTCTGTCTCTTGTGAGCCATTTCCTGGTATGTAGGAAGTTCTCGTCGCCAAACTGAATTTGATGGAACTGTTTAATATACAGTTGCCCAATGTGCTAGTACAGAACTTTTTTTATTTCCTTTGACTTCATTTTATGAGTGAAAAAAAGAATGAAAGGGGAAAACTAACTGTTACGATATTTTCAGGATCAGACTCAATAAGTAGATTAAGAATTAGATATTCAAATAAAGCACTGTTTATTTACAGAAGGCATTCTATATTCACTGAATATTCACAGATAGAAGCACAGAAGGAAAGCATACAGCTCCTTATATATACATGGGGTGGAGCTAGGTGTAGGAGTGGTTAAATATGAATATATTAAATAGAGAAGAATAAGTTAACCCCTGATACCCTGGTCATATATTATTTACATAAAGGAGAATAAGGCATTTACTTGTGACAAATCCCCCTCTAAATGCCGATTCGATATATAACAATAATTACATTCAGATTCTGAACAATATAAAACTTGTAACTTAGAAGTCAAATATTTGTGCTGCTTAGAGGGTAAAGGCTTTGTTAGCATGTCAGCAATTTGCTCTGAGGTTTTACAATGGACTGCTTTAATAAATCCATCTTGAGATAACTGCCTCACATGTTTGAATTTTATATCTATATGTCTGGATCTTTGTCCAATGGCATCAGATCTAGATATTTCAATAGCAGCCTTATTATCTTCATGTATGATAAATGGTAATGAAGGTTTCATCCAGGTGTCTGACAACAAGTCATTAAACCATACGAGGTTATTTGAGGCTTTAGACAAACAGACATATTCTGCCTCAGTTGTTGATGTGGCTACTAAGTCTTGTTTACCAGTATACCAGTAAACTGGACAATTGTTAAGAAAAAATATATAACCAGATGTGCTTTTTCTACATGTGGTGTCGCCAGCCCAATCTGCGTCGGCGTAACATGTGAGGATGGGCTCTTTGACACTATTGGGTTCCAATAATAAACAAAAATCTAAGCTACCTTTCAAATATCTTAATATTCTTTTGACAGCTTCCCAATGATATACTAGTGGTTTGCTGACGTGTCTAGACAACAAGTTGAGAGGCAAAGCGATATCGGGTCTGGTCCAATTGGAGATATATAGAAGGGAACCGATGACTGATCTGTAAAGTGTATTATCTTTAAATTCAGGGGATGACTCATCTGTGTTCCTCAGGAAATCAGTTTGCATGGGAGTATCACAGGGTTTAGCATCGTTTAAGTTACATTTGTTCAGGAGTTCTATAATCTTATCTCTTTGAGAAAGTTTGAATCCCTTTTTTGTTTTACTAATTTGAACTCCAAGATACTTATTTACCTTACCTAATGATTTCAAAGAGAAATGTTCATTTAGTTTCGTTACAAATGTTTCTCTCTTCTCTTTGTGTTTACCTATATACAAAATATCATCCACATAAATTAACACAAATTCTAAAGAGTCATCCTCTTTTTTAACAAAGAAACAGTTATCAGCAGTAGTGGCATTAAAATTCATAGTTTTGAGCACTATGACTAAACATTCATACCATCTTTTGCCAGATTGTTTCAGCCCATATAAACTTTTATTTAGTAACCACGTTTCATTTTTGTTTGTATATTGACTGTGAGGCACTCTTACATATATCTCTTTATCTAATTTTGCATGTAGATATGCTGTCTGTATGTCGTATTGGAATACATCAAGGTTAAGTGCTGATGCTATGACCAGTGCAGTTTTAACACTCTCAGTTCTTACTGTGGGAGAGTATGTATCCGTGTAATCCTCGGGATATTTTTGTGCATAACCTTGAGCAACTAGTCTAGCTTTGTATAAGGTGTTGCCTCCTTCTAAGTTTTTGATTTTATATATCCACCTAGTACCAATAACAGTTTTATCTTTAGGTGCATGTGTAGGTGTGAATACATTTAATTTCTGCAAACTATCCATCTCTTTAGTCATGGCTGATTCCCACTTTTCCTTTTCTTCAGGGGGAAGTTTTAGCACTTCCTCGTATGTGTTTGGTGTTGATGTTTCTCCATCCATATGCATTATATAATCTTTGTATTTGTTTGGTATTTGGTTTCTGTTATTCCTGATTGTTCTTTTTGGTTTACTATCATTGTCATGTAAATACCTAGCTTCTTTTTTTGTTAATGAATCTGTCTTTATTTTGTATTGACTGTTTGTCCATGTTTTGTTTTTGTTTTTATGTATGTTGTGATTGTATTCTTCTCCAGTTCTTTCCTCTTGGTGTTTAGTGTTTGTATAGTTGTTTGGGAAAATTTCATTAAGATGTATTTTAGACCAGTTGGCCTGTTCATGGAATACAGCCGTTCTGGAAACTATAAATCTGTTGTTATTATCGATGAATCTGTATCCTTTTGTGCCTGTTTCGTAACCCATGAACCTGAGGCTCCTAGATACGTTCTCACCTTTACGTCTTAATTGCTTAGGTATGTGTACGCCTGCAGTGACTCCAAATATGTGCATATGAGCTATTTTGGGTTTCCTATTATACATCATTTCATATGGTGTCTTGTTAACAATGCTGGACCAAGTTCTATTTTGTGTATAATTGGAATATTGTAAAGCTTCTGACCAGAATTGTTTTCCTAAGCCAGCATCTTCTAATGTGCATCTAATCATGGTTTGTAATGTTGAGTTCTTTCTCTCTACCACTCCATTTTGGAATGCAGAGAAAGGGCTAGACGTGTAATGTAACATCCCTTTGTCCTTAAGCCATTGGGAGAATTCTTTTGACATGAATTCACATCCCCTATCTGTCATAATTTGTTTTATTCTAATATTATGTTGTGTTTCTATACGTTTGTAAAACTCCTTAAATTTCTGAAAAGTTTCATCTTTGTGCTTTAGTGTATAGACAAAGCCATAACGACTATAGTCATCCACAATGGTTAGGAAATAACGTTTTCTATATGTGATTGATGGTGTTAATGGACCAACTAGGTCCATGTGTACCAAATCAAAAATTTTGTTGGTTGATCTTGTTGATTTTTTGGGTTTGGGGCTAGTTTTGAGTTTTGTAGATTTACATACTGAGCATTCCAAATAGTTTTTACAATTTTTTATTTTAACACCTTCAGCATGTTCAGTCATCTTTTGAACTACAGGAAAACTGGCATGTCCTAATTTCCTATGTAAGACATGAGCACACTCATCATGAATTGGTTTACCAATATTAGGTATTTTGTTGTTGTGTGTGTCTTTGTGATTATGAATAATCTCATGTTCCTCATTGTTACTATTCCTACTGCTTTCGTTGTCTATGTTATTGTTATCTTCCATGTTGGAATCAATGTTGTGTAACCATTTTTCTTTTGTCATTAGATAAGGTAGACCTCCTTTAATAATCACAGTACCTATGTTTGTTCTGTTTTTCTCTAATGTTGCTTTTCCTTTTGAGAACACAATATTTATGCCAGAATCTCTGCTTAGTTTTATTGCACTAAGTATGTTATGAGGTATTTCAGGTATTAACAATACCCCCTCTATTTTTCCTAGGCCAGGTAAGGTTATGTTTCCTCTACCTATGACTTGAACCTTCTCTTGATTAGCTACCTTAATTACGAATTTATCCTCTACAAATGAAGATAGTATATTTTTATTATTTGTAGTGTGGTTGGTTGCTCCAGAATCGATAAGCCAATCATTGTCCTCTGTCTGTTGTATGTTAGTGTTGTCATGTTTGTTTAACCCATTCAGTGAACCAGACTTTCTATCTTTTGAGTTATCCCTGCCCCCTCTATGTTCCCTATAGATGGGTGGACTTCTATATCTATGTCTATCAATTGATGACTGTCTGTTTTGATACCTATTTCTATAGTCAGGATTTTTTCTATTTCTGAGGAGTTTTGGACAGTCTCTCCTATTATGTTCTTTGGATCCACAGTTGTGGCATCCTATTGGTTCATGATATCTTTCTTGAAAAACTACCCTCTTATATTGTTTATGTTCCATGTGATTGTTACAACGACTTCTCCTTGAATTATCTTCAGATATTAGCTTGTTAGATAGACTTTCTATGGATAAATATCCTAAATTGATTGTGTCTAAATGAGATATATAGTTATCCCATGATGGGTCTAGTGAGTTAATGATAACACTCTTCATTGTTTGATCTGAAATTATTTCCCCCCTTAAATGCAGTTCTGCTCTAATTTTGTTTAAAGATATTAAATGTTCACTTATGGTAACCCCTGGTTTTATCCTAGCTGAGAAGAAATCTTTAGACATTCTTGTTGTAGTGGCTACACTTTCACTGTGAAACAATTTAAACATGCATTGAATAATTTCTGATACAGTTAGATTTTGCTTAATACTGTGGTACATGGCAGGAGATATACTGGAAATCAATAAGAAAAATGCCCTATGGTGCAGACAGTCTAATTTTAGAGTCCAATGTCTTTTTGGGGGATTAGTGATAAAAAATAATAAGTTTTCTTTTAGAAAGACAACCTGGAGCTGCTGACACCATTCTTGCAAATTAATGCCATCTATTCTCAGTTTTGGGAAATCATTGGGTAAATTCCCAATATTGTTGGATCCATTACTTACAACTGGAGGTAGTCCGTGGTCTTGCAAATGTTGAAAGTTACAAAATGGCGTGGGTATGCTTGCGACGATTCTGAATGGTTCTCTCTGTTCTTCATGTCCTTCGAAGTTGTCTGTGTAGTCTTGTACATGCGCGTTGTTCATTTCGCTCCTGAAGCCGTCGTGAGAGGTTCTCGCTGCCGCAGCTCCCTCGCATCACTCTTCTTCTGAGGAATCGGTCTCCGGCTCGATCTTGGGAGTCCTGGTGATAGCAGGCGCTCGCTTTCTTTGGTTGAGAACGCTGGTCCCTGGTATCGTCTGTGGCGTGGGGTGGTATCTGCAGGGCTCTCTGGGTTCAGGCGTCGGCGCTTTCGTCGTTTGAATAGAAGTGGGTGGATTCTGAGATGTTTGTTTGCTTGCTTGCCTTTTCGTTGATTCTTTAGTGATTTTCAATTTTGGTCCAAAAGCAGCAAATAGCGTTTTCATTGCTGATTTTACTTGCATATCTATCGAAGTCTCTTCAATCTCTGTGTCTGATTCTTCTGAGGTGTAAATTTTCTCTTTTTCATTTCTTGCATCGAGTAAGGCTTTTCGCGCCAGGTATTTTGAATCTAGCTTTCTGATTGGCTCTGCTTCGCTCATCTTAGGGGTCTGTTGAAACCAAGATGGCTGCCATTCGAAATTTTGCGCGGGACTGTTAGTTTTCTTTTTCGCTGTATTTTTATTTTCAGGCAGATCGCTCACCGTTTTTGAGTCTTTAGATTTATTCGTAACGATGTGCTTCTCTTTCGCTGCTCTGTTGTTTTTTAATATTTCTTGGAGGTTCGCGATGAGATTTTCATCGTTCTTTTGGCTTTTTAAGAGTTTTAGTATCTCTGACCTGAGTTCGTTGTTTTCTATTTCATTTTCTTCTTGGTCATCAGTCTCGTCCATTGTTTCTTCATTGTCAGTAGTGCAGTCTTCAGATTCTCTCGATATTGTATTCGTGGACTCATCGATTATTTCTTGATCTGTTTCCATTTCTTTGCTGTATGCCCTGGTGTTGGGTCTTTCTCTTTTATTTCTGGAGTTTTCTCTCTCAGACATATTTAAAGTTTTATTGAGTCAATTTAACCATCCTCTGCTACCAAATTGTTACGATATTTTCAGGATCAGACTCAATAAGTAGATTAAGAATTAGATATTCAAATAAAGCACTGTTTATTTACAGAAGGCATTCTATATTCACTGAATATTCACAGATAGAAGCACAGAAGGAAAGCATACAGCTCCTTATATATACATGGGGTGGAGCTAGATGTAGGAGTGGTTAAATATGAATATATTAAATAGAGAAGAATAAGTTAACCCCTGATACCCTGGTCATATATTATTTACATAAAGGAGAATAAGGCATTTACTTGTGACACTAACAAAAAGAACAAGTTTTTTTAATCTTCCAGGATAATAACATTGATTGAGCTTTTTACCGCTGGATGTTTGATTTTGAGTAGTTAATGGTGTTGCCCAATATATCACTCCTGGCAATAGTTGTGTTAAAAACTTTAAAAGTTGCAAAAATTACTACTCCTGATGCTTGGATCTCTCTCTAAGGATGCATGGCTCTGATGAATGAAAACTGCTATCTCTTATGTACCAGAAAGTATATACTTTTATATACCAGAAAATCCAGTTGCCCCTTGAAAAAGCACTGTTGGGACAACCATGACCTGGATGATTGAGAATCTCCATAGACATTTAGCTATGCACTTTGCGATGAACATCTTTTGAATGGTGTGGGAGTATGAACGGATTTCCAGAAAAATTGCAGATTACAGAAACCATTTGCACTTCAGTTTGAGATGCAGACAGCCCAGACTCATTCCCAACAGCCTGCATGTGTCTTCAACAGTGAAGGGACCGGTGGTGGGTTTCCGCCAGTTCGCCCCGGTTCTATAGAACCGGTAGTAAAACCGGCAGGAGGCTCCACCCACTGACCCCGATGTCATCAGAACGCTTCTGCGCATGCACAGAAGAGCATGCGTGCACTGCCCCATTGCAAACCGGTAGTAAAGTAGAACCCACTCCTGGAAGGGACACAGGGCACAAAACATCCTGCAGAAAGCACAGCTCCAACTTGTCAATGAAAGTTATCAGAAAAGCCCATTGCCTCTTGAAAAAATACCTTTGGAACATCTCTTCTAGCACCTTTCCAGATATTTGATATAAGAAGTATGATTTGTAGGACTCTGGATTTACTTTATCTTTAACATGAGGGAAAGACAAAGGTGATACATATATAATTTTAATATTTCCAGTTTAACACTATGGAACAAGTTTCATCTCATTTTTAAATATTAATGAAATGCGAAGGTTCACATAATTGAAACACAAGTAACATAATTCAAACTTCTTTAAGTTGGTGACTTTGGGATATTTTGCATTGAAATTTCCATCACTGCCATCAGATATTTGACACTGACCTATCAGGAGAATTTATGTATGACCAGGATGTCTGTTTCTGAAGTGGTGGGTAGGGAGTACCACTATGTTAGGATAGGTCATAAGGATAAGCTAGGGATCCTGGTTTGATGTACTGGTTCACCTTCAGCCAAGCAGGGTTCCTCCTTCCCTGGGGTTTAGGACATGGTTATTCCATCGGTAATGGCGAATCTCAATCTTTAAGTATTAGGGGACTTTAATCTCCATGTTACAGATACTAGATAGAGTTGGACCCAGGAATTTATGGCCTGCATGAACTCAATGGATTTATATCAGTTCATCTCAGAACCAGCACATGTAGATAGACATATTTTGGCACTTTGCTTTGGAGCATTTACTATGTGATCTGTATGTGGGGGCATTACTACCAATTTTTTTTGTCGGAGTTCTATAATTTCTTAATCCAGATTCAACTGACTTCAATGCTCCTGGGAAATTGACTACTCCGGGTATTTCATGGATCTGGATGGCTATTAGTGGCCTCTTCTGGACTTCCCTGACAATCTAATGACATAAACAACTGAAAACCTGATTCACTGATGACATTGTGAGACAATCCAGATGACAAAATCTTGTAGTGGCCTTTCTGTGTTAGTTGTCCCAGGAGAGCTCTTTGGCTTACTGAGAACCTGTGGCAGATGAAGCATCAGACGTGATGCCTCAAGAGTTGTTGGTCTGAGATTTATTTCAGATGGTGAAGTTTAACTCAAATGAAATGTGCCTGATAGCCAAGCTTTTTTGCTGTGCTTATTAAGCCAATTATAACAGTTGTTAAGTGAATCATGCAGTTGTTAAGTGAATTTGGCTTCCCCCATTGATTTGTTTGTTGGAGGCCCCCTGGAAAATTTGCAAATGATGATCACATGACTCTGGGGCACTGCAATTGTCATAAATACATGTCAGTTGCTAAGCACTTAAATTTTGATTACATGATCACGGGGATGCTGAAATATCCTAAGTATGAGCACTAGTTGTAAATCACTTTTTTCATATATTCATATACTTGTTAAAAGAATGGTCATAAATTGAGGACTACCTTTTTTGTATAGTTTTTCTAATGAACCTTGTTGGTAAGCCACCAAGAATATTTAGGAATTTGGTATTATAACAGTATACACAGCAAATGAGATAACCATGCTGGCTTTCATATCCCAAATCACTAGTCGATCACTTCCCAAGCGTTTAGGACTGCGTGATGTATTGGCGGATTATGCGAGCAGATCCCAGTAAGGTGGCTTCTGCAGCTGACCAATGGTGATTTTGTCAGTGCCAATTGTTTTTAAGTGCTTGCATAGGTCTTTAGGCACAGCCCCCAGTGTGCTGAGTACCACTGGGACCACCTGCACTGGTTTATGCCAGAGTCTCTGCAGTTCGATTCTCAAGTCCTGAAATCTGGTGACTTTTTCAAGTTGTTTCTCGTCAATTCTGCTGTGACCAGGTATGGCAATGTTGACGATCCACACCTTTTTCTTCTCCACAATTGTGATATCCGGGGTATTGTGTTCCAAAACTTTGTCAGTCTGTATTCGAAAGTCCCACAGTAGTTTTGCATGCTCATTTTCGACCACTTTTTCAGGCTTATGATCCCACCAGTTCTTTGCTACAGGCAGATGGTAGTTGTGACACAAGTTCCAGTGGACCATCTGAGCGATTGTGTTGTGACGTTGTTTGTAGTCTTGCAACAGCTCAGTATGTGATCGATTATGATGATTATGATGATGAAATCATGGAGGTTACTGTACAACATATATGAAAAATGCCAACCTGCATAAGTGTGGTGAAAAGACATAATTTTGTGAGATTACCTTGTTAAAGAAGAATGAGAAAACCTATCCAAATATTTAAAAATACAGAAATTTTCTCCTGTTTCTTTGAATTATTTTGCGTACTCACGAAACCTCATGGATACATTGCTTGACAAGTATGTGCTTTTTAAAGTCATGCTGTCTTTAAATTACTTTTCATAGATAAAGAAAACTACTTTTCATAGGGTAATTAAAACGTCTGGTTTTATTGCCTTGTTAACTGAGAATTATGGAACATGCAGCCTTGCATTCGGCTGAAGCAATTGGCAAAATGGGCAAAAAATAATACTAAAATAGACCTCAGTTAATGACACACAACTATGTCATAGAAGAATACCTCTTATTTAAAGATGAAAAATAAATATGCAAACAATTTCATGCATCATATTTAGTCTTATTAGTGCTACGTGACATGGGCTTCACAACAGATGGTGCTCTGCAATGTACCAGAACTCTTTGTAAGCAGATACTTTTATTCTTAAGCCTATGAGAAAAGAGAGCACCTAGAATTCATGATTTGCAAGATATTTTTTTATAAGTGATGTATTAAACAGTAGCTGAGACAGGTAGGCAGACATAATATTAATATAGATATTTTAAAATCTAATTGGGCAATACCTTTATACTTGTATTCCATTTTCTAAGACAGGGCAATTTTTTCAGAACTTCTCTGGTCTTTATAGCTCATGTTGGCAGACTTTTTTGTCGGGCCACCTGCCTCTTTCTTTATCAATTTTTCTGCAAGCTGAACTTTGGGATAAGAAACCTTATTCTCATGTTCTCCAGAAGTATTTGATAACAGTGGCTGCAGTTTAACAAGAGAAGTTAGGATAAACCTCATTTGAAGACTAAATGTTCTAATTTCTAAAGCATTATACATAGGGTTGCCAGGTCTGCTTCCAAAAAATAGTGGACAAGCAGCGGCAGGAGGGGGGGGGTTAAGTAGTAAAAAAATAAAATAAAAATTTACAATTAAATTATATATTTTCTTACAAATATTTTAACACGCCATTTTAGGTCAGTTGACACAAGCTACAATACATTTTAAAAATGTGAACTGTACATAATTTTATAATATATTTTTATTTTAATCTTATCATTAATTTTTTCGGAGTATCGAGTTCAATGGATATTCGATCTTTGTCTCATTCTAATTTATGAAAAAAAAGACAAAACGTGATTCTCCTATCCTTATTTAGATTGTACAGCTTTAGATTACGTACCATTTCATCATAAAGCTTTTGAATAAAAAAAAGTCCACCATTTTGTGAAAAAAAAAATAGTGACCATAATGTGAAAAAAGCAGACTGTCCGCTCAAATAGTGGACACCTGGCAACCCTAACACATTTGCAGCTAAGAATCGTACAGGATTTTCCAGCAGAGAATTTTCATTAGAATATATATTGATTCTTTGAATTGGGTTCTTTATTTCCCTTTTCCCATTTTTCTCTCTCTGTTATTACTAGAGCTATTAGAGCTATAGAAGCTATTTTACAAGAGGTTAGTCCCGTTGGCATATGCAGCAAAAGAAACTCATTTTACTAAGAGTATTATTTTACCATACAGGCACAGAAGAAATGAAGCTAACTCTGAGGTTTTTAAGTGAAAAACAGCATAGTTAATTTCCCCCACCCATCGTCCATTGTCCACCAATCCAACACATTCTTTTTATTTTGGGAAAATAGTCTGTGCCTTCGGAAGTTTTCCATCACAGGGCCTTGAAGTGTAAGGATTTTCTCAGGCTGCAAATGGCTCATATAAACTCCTCACCTCCCTCCCAGCTCCCAATACATTCCAAGCATTCCCCTCCCTGATTCCTTAGTTTCTGTTGTCAAGTTGTGACTAGAAATGTGTTACAAGTCAGCCTTGACAGTTAGGCTATTGTTTATTTTACTCCCTACTATTCACAATGAACGTGGTTATATGAGCTAGTGCAACCTGTTGCTAGACCTGAGTCCACTCAGCTAAAAGTCCATATTTTAGCCAATATGTCATTTTAATTTCATCATTATTCTCCCATAGTAGATACTCTGTGAAAATGAAGGGCGAATATGTATAACTATATGCCAGAGTGGTGGGAAATTTCAGCCCTATGACAAAATTAGAGATTCCAGGTAGGATGTATAAGTGGGTAGAACCAATTCTATGTTACTAGGGTAATTTTTTCTGCCTCTCTCTTTTTTTCTGTCCCCTTTATTTTTTTTAAATATACATAGGGAAAATGTGCATCTGCATATTATAGATCTCTTAATCGTTTTTATCATGCAAACATCCTTGGTATAATTCTTTCTCTAATACAGGCTTTTAAAATTTAAATTGCCCCAATGAAAATGTTTTTAAATAAATATATTAATGTATTATGTGCATTTTTCAGAAATTCCTTTATTTTCAAATGCATAAGTTTTTTGTAGATTTCTTGTTATTAGAGAAAGATAGGCAGTAGCAGATTCAATTTAGATATATTTTGCTAATCTGTAGTGCCTTTTTTTTTACATTGTTATCCTTAGGGTTGTTTTTTTTTAAATCTGATTGTTCGTTAACTTATAATTCTGCACTCCATTTTATTTTTGCCACTAAGCCACATTCATTTATTTATCACATTACTGCATTTCTGTCTCCTCCACCCCCGCAAACATCTTAAACTGACAGTGCAATAGAGCTATTCAGATTATCCATTCCAAATGCTATTGGATTCTAAGAGATCTTGCAAGGGTTTGTGATTGCTCCCACCAGTAAGGACAATTTGGTAGTTGAAGAACTTATCAGGGCAGGTCAATATATTCAGTTTAAATGCCATTCCCAATCAGTTTCAAAGAAAAGATAGGTTGATTAAAACCTGCTTCAATCTAGTTACTCTACACATCTAATGAAATGAGCTGCAGTTTACAAAAACATATACTTTTTAATATGGGGCGTGATGGCTCAGCAATGAAAGAAACTGAGATTGTCAGATGGAAAGCTGACAGCCCAGGTTTGAGAGTTGAGCACTGCATAACAGGGTAAGCTCCCATTACTTGCCTCAGGTCTTACAGTTTGAAAGCATGCAAAAGTGAGTAGATAAATAGGTACCACTTTGGTGGGAAAGTAACAGTGTCCTGTGTGCCTCAGTGTATGGTCATGCTGGCTACATGACCACAGAAGTGTCTGCAGATAACACTGGTTCCCAGTGCTCCCTAGAATCAGATACAAATATACAGGGGAATCCTTTACCTTTTACTTTACCTACACTTTTTAATAAATTTTGTTAGTTGGAATGCGTACTA
Organism: Arizona elegans; assembly: GCA_022577455.1. Lineage (NCBI taxonomy): Eukaryota > Metazoa > Chordata > Lepidosauria > Squamata > Colubridae > Arizona > Arizona elegans. Next base: position 135,624,635 of record JAKOOJ010000002.1, on the reverse strand, counting down.
TCAGATTCTCCCTGACCAATCCAAGGACATTGAACAGAGATAGAATTCTGTTCTATCTGTTCAGGAAAGTTGTCAAAATCCAAGATAGCTTTTGAAGTATGTTACCTATTTATAAAAACCTCTTGTACTTAAATATTAGGTCACCACTCAATCCATTACCAAGTTAGAGGGCTAAAGGAATCGATGGAATATCTACCAAAATAGAATCAGTAGAAGGCCTAAGCAAACTATGTCAACAATCTAGAGAAAAACACTGGCCAACAGATTAGAAGAGATAAGTCAACACACCAAACTACTGCTACAGGCACAACAATTAGAATTGATATTAAAAACAATGAAACAGTGGAGCAGTGAATAGCTGTTCTCTAGAGCTGATTAACAACAGTAAAGAAACTAGAAGTCAAGAAATACACCACAGACTAGCACATGCTAGAATAGTAATGATGACTTTGGCAAAGGTATTCAGGTACTGCCACAGATTTGTACTTAACAAAGATTAAAATCATGGAAGCAATAGGTTTCTGTGTGAAAGTTCAAAGAAGTAAAAGTTGGACTTTGAAGAAGAAGAAAGGAAGGAAGGAAGGAAGGAAGGAAGGAAGGAAGGAAGGAAGGAGAGAGAGGGGGAGGGAGGGAGGGAGGGAGAGAGAGAGAGAGAGAGAGAGAGAGAAAGAGAATTGAGGTTTCTAAACATTGGTATTGACCAAAAGACCATGGGATAGCCAAGAAAATTAATCCATTGTAGTACATATCAATCTGAAGTTTTCACTTAAGGCACAAATGATCTATTATTATATTTTAGACACATTGTGTAATGCCCCAGCTCTCTTGAGAAATACAGGATTCTGGGAAAGGTGGAAGAAGACTGGACAAGAGGATAGCTAGCAGCAAAGATTAATTATTATTTATGAAATTTATAATGGCCATTGTAGTCACACATAAGAAGCAAGTATCAGTGGTATAGCACAGGAGGCACACTCAAATAAGAGTCCACACAGAAAATAGTCACTGATTAGGCAAACACAGTTTGAGTTGTTGAGGAGCAGACCATCCCCCCCACCCCCCCAGTGAAAAATGATATTCAATGTGAAAGTGACTGAGAACAGTCAAAGTTGCACAACCTCCTCTTTCACAGATTTTTGGGAAGATAGGGACAGGAAGAACTTGTCAAAGCAAACCATCATATTTATCTCATTACACATCACATTTGTGGAGGAAATGCTTCTCATTGCCTTGGGCTGCAGTGCAATCTATAAGTTAATCATGAAGATACAGCTATGTTTTATCTATTCAGAAAGTAGAAAGTAGAGTTTATCAATTCCAAGGAAAAGAAAATTGTTATTGTTGGAAGAAGGAAGTAGACAAACTACAATGAGAACCTGGCAAATTTTACTTAATGCAGAAGTTAAACAAGGTCAGCCAACTTAAAGGAATTTTGCTGAAAAATTTTCAATCAGAACCTTCTATGTTTCCCTCCAATTGCTAATTCATGTTGCTGATGAATTAATGTTTTATTTCCTTGACTATAGCTTGATGATACTTTTACTTTTGAAAATATTCTGCCACAAACCACATCCTCTGTAGTTTTCTTCACTGTGGTCAGAACAGAAACAAATCAAATGGATATCTTGCAGGAAGAGGCTTTTTAAAGAGGCTTTTTAGGTTGGTAGGAGCTAGAAGCTATAGAAGCCAAGAGCCTTTCTAAGGATCCTTGAAACCATTGTAATGCAGCAGCCGGTGGAGGTGATAGAAAAGCTAATTGTCCAATTAAATTTCGCATCTGCTGGAGCATCTGTTGCACCCAGTTTTGGTCACTACAATATAAAAAATATGTTGAGACTGAGTGATATGTCACAGATGTTACTTTTTGCTTTAAAATAACCAGCAGACTTATAGAGAAAATGGAACGTCACAAATTAGTTGCCAATTCCAAATTATCCATCCATCCAAATAAGCCAATAACTTATTAATATGGCAAAACACCCTATCAAAGTGTGTGTGTGTGTGTGTGTGTGTGTGTGTGTATCTATCTATCTATCTATCTATCTATCTATCTATCTATCTATCTATCTATCTTTGGTTATTCGGGTTTTCTCCCGCGTAAAATTGGAGGTGTCTTGGCAACGTTTCAAAGAAGTCTCATTCGTCATCTTCAGGCTGGTGTTCTCGGCTTCGTGCTTCTAGAAGCAATGTGTGTGATCGCAGCTGTTTTTTCCTTTTAACTGCCGGTGGGAGTGTGAACTGATTGGGTGGGAGCTTGGCTGTGTTCTAATTGGGTGGAGGTGTGTTCTGATTGGTTGGGGGTTTGGCTGTGCTCTGATTGGATGGGGGGTTGGCTGTGCTCTGATTGGATGGGTGTGTGTTCTGTTTAGGTGGGGGCTTGGTTGTGCTCGGGTTAGTCTGAGTAGCAGGGGGATTTGAGCTGGTGAGCTGTATTGCTGTTGTTTGGCTTCGTGTTCGTGGCCGTGCCATCTCTTCATGTTGGTTGTCAGCCTGCTTCATGTATGGATTGGAGGGGTTTAAAGTGGCTAATGATGCAGCTGTGGTCTGGCTTCTGGTCCGTGGTCATGCCTGATCATCAGTGTGGGTTTGAGTCTGCTTTCTGCGTGGATATGTGGTGGTTACATCCTGTGTGGCTCTCGTGAGTGTGGGTCTGGTGTCATTCTTTGTGTTAGGGACTCGTTTGTCAATAAGGGCGGGTTTCCAAATGGCTGGCAGGCGGGAGGTATCATCTTGTTTATTTATGCTGTGTGGACGTTTTTCTATCTCAATGGCTTCTCTGATTATTCTGTTGTTAAAGTGTTCAGTTTTGACGATAGTTCTGGTCTTTTTAAAGTCAATATCATGTCCTGTGGCTTTGAGGTGTTGGACCAGGGAAGAAGTTGGTTCCTCTTTTCTAACTGAGTTCTTGTGTTCTTCAATGCGTGCACTTATTCTTCTGTTGGTTTGTCCGATGTATGTGGTGGGGCAGGCGGTGCAAGGGATTTCATATACTCCTTGATTTTCTAACTCAATTTTGTCTTTGGGGTTTCTTAGGATGGTGGATATTTTTCGGTTTGTGCAGAATGCTGTCTTGATGTTGTGTTTGTGGCGGATCTTGCTGATTCTGTCTGTGGTGCCTTTTATGTATGGGGTTTGAAAATTGATACTGTACCTTTACAGGGAGGATACATAATATATGGGTGTGGCCTACTGATGAAAGCAAACGAGCTAGAAATAGATCTATTTAGGTCTCCCACCTAGCAGGAAGAGCTTGCTAGCTGTTAGAAAAGAAAAAAGCCCAGAATCGAGTGGATGTGATTCTACTGAGCTGATGCTGCAGAAAAACCTTGGTTACGTAGGGAAAACCTGGCTAGAAGAAAAACACACACACACACACACACACACACACACACACACACACATATATATATATATATATATATATATATATATATATATATATATATATATTTTCTTACTTCTTCGTAGGGTCTATGTGTGTTTTTCTTCTAGCCAGGTTTTCCCTACGTAGCCAAGGTTTTTTTTTTTTTTTTTTTTTTTTTTTTTTGTAGCTCCAGCTCAGTAGAATCTCATCTACTCGGTTCTGGGCTTTTTTCCTTTCTAACACCTAGCAAGCTCTGACTGCTAGGTGGGAGACCTAAATAGATCCATTTCTAGCTCGTTAGCTGTCGTCAGTAGGCCACACCCACCTCCTCCCTGTAAAGGCATAGTATCAATTTTCTTACTTCTTCGTAGGGTCTATGTGTGTTTTTCTTCTAGCCAGGTTTTCCCTACGTAGCCAAGGTTTTTTTTTTTTTTTTTTTTTTTTGGTAGCTCCAGCTCAGTAGAATCTCATCTACTCGGTTCTGGGCTTTTTTCCTTTCTAACACCTAGCAAGCTCTGACTGCTAGGTGGGAGACCTAAATAGATCCATTTCTAGCTCGTTAGCTGTCGTCAGTAGGCCACACCCACCTCCTCCCTGTAAAGGCATAGTATCAATTTTCTTACTTCTTCGTAGGGTCTATGTGTGTTTTTCTTCTAGCCAGGTTTTCCCTACGTAGCCAAGGTTTTTTTTTTTTTTTTTTTTTTTTTTTTTTTTTTTTTGTAGCTCCAGCTCAGTAGAATCTCATCTACTCGGTTCTGGGCTTTTTTCCTTTCTAACACCTAGCAAGCTCTGACTGCTAGGTGGGAGACCTAAATAGATCCATTTCTAGCTCGTTAGCTGTCGTCAGTAGGCCACACCCACCTCCTCCCTGTAAAGGCATAGTATCAATTTTCTTACTTCTTCGTAGGGTCTATGTGTGTTTTTCTTCTAGCCAGGTTTTCCCTACGTAGCCAAGGTTTTTTTTTTTTTTTTTTGGAGCTCCAGCTCAGTAGAATCTCATCTACTCGGTTCTGGGCTTTTTTCCTTTCTAACACCTAGCAAGCTCTGACTGCTAGGTGGGAGACCTAAATAGATCCATTTCTAGCTCGTTAGCTGTCGTCAGTAGGCCACACCCACCTCCTCCCTGTAAAGGCATAGTATCAATTTTCTTACTTCTTCGTAGGGTCTATGTGTGTTTTTCTTCTAGCCAGGTTTTCCCTACGTAACCTATATATATAACCTATATATACACACACGTGTGTGTGTGTGTGTGTTTTCTGAGGTTTTCGCGGGTGTTTATGTATGGGGTTTGTACAAACCCCATACATAAAAGGCACCACAGACAGAATCAGCAAGATCCGCCACAAACACAACATCAAGACAGCATTCTGCACAAACCGAAAAATATCCACCATCCTAAGAAACCCCAAAGACAAAATTGAGTTAGAAAATCAAGGAGTATATGAAATCCCTTGCACCGCCTGCCCCACCACATACATCGGACAAACCAACAGAAGAATAAGTGCACGCATTGAAGAACACAAGAACTCAGTTAGAAAAGAGGAACCAACTTCTTCCCTGGTCCAACACCTCAAAGCCACAGGACATGATATTGACTTTAAAAAGACCAGAACTATCGTCAAAACTGAACACTTTAACAACAGAATAATCAGAGAAGCCATCGAGATAGAAAAACGTCCACACAGCATAAATAAACAAGATGATACCTCCCGCCTGCCAGCCATTTGGAAACCCGCCCTTATTGACAAACGAGTCCCTAACACAAAGAATGACACCAGACCCACACTCACGAGAGCCACACAGGATGTAACCACCACACATCCACGCAGAAAGCAGACTCAAACCCACACTGATGATCAGGCACGACCACGGACCAGAAGCCAGACCACAGCTGCATCATTAGCCACTTTAAACCCCTCCAATCCATACATGAAGCAGACTGACAACCAACATGAAGAGATGGCACGGCCACGAACACGAAGCCAAACAACAGCAATACAGCTCACCAGCTCAAATCCCCCTGCTACTCAGACTAACCCGAGCACAACCAAGCCCCCACCTAAACAGAACACACATCCAGCCAATCAGAGCACAGCCAACCCCCCATCCAATCAGAGCACAGCCAAACCCCCAACCAATCAGAACACACCTCCACCCAATTAGAACACAGCCAAGCTCCCACCCAATCAGTTCACACTCCCACCGGCAGTTAAAAGGAAGAAACAGCTGCGATCACACACATTGCTTCTAGAAGCACGAAGCCGAGAACACCAGCCTGAAGATGACGAATGAGACTTCTTCGAAACGTTGCCAAGACACCTCCAATTTTACGCGGGAGAAAACCCGAATAACCAAAGATAGATAGATAGATAGATAGATAGATAGATAGATAGATAGATAGATACACACACACACACACACACACACACACACACACTTTGATAGGGTGTTTTGCCATATTAATAAGTTATTGGCTTATTTGGATGGATGGATAATTTGGAATTGGCAACTAATTTGTGACGTTCCATTTTCTCTATAAGTCTGCTGGTTATTTTAAAGCAAAAAGTAACATCTGTGACATATCACTCAGTCTCAACATATTTTTTATATTGTAGTGACCAAAACTGGGTGCAACAGATGCTCCAGCAGATGCGAAATTTAATTGGACAATTAGCTTTTCTATCACCTCCACCGGCTGCTGCATTACAATGGTTTCAAGGATCCTTAGAAAGGCTCTTGGCTTCTATAGCTTCTAGCTCCTACCAACCTAAAAAGCCTCTTTAAAAAGCCTCTTCCTGCAAGATATCCATTTGATTTGTTTCTGTTCTGACCACAGTGAAGAAAACTACAGAGGATGTGGTTTGTGGCAGAATATTTTCAAAAGTAAAAGTATCATCAAGCTATAGTCAAGGAAATAAAACATTAATTCATCAGCAACATGAATTAGCAATTGGAGGGAAACATAGAAGGTTCTGATTGAAAATTTTTCAGCAAAATCCCTTTAAGTTGGCTGACCTTGTTTAACTTCTGCATTAAGTAAAATTTGCCAGGTTCTCATTGTAGTTTGTCTACTTCCTTCTTCCAACAATAACAATTTTCTTTTCCTTGGAATTGATAAACTCTACTTTCTACTTTCTGAATAGATAAAACATAGCTGTATCTTCATGATTAACTTATAGATTGCACTGCAGCCCAAGGCAATGAGAAGCATTTCCTCCACAAATGTGATGTGTAATGAGATAAATATGATGGTTTGCTTTGACAAGTTCTTCCTGTCCCTATCTTCCCAAAAATCTGTGAAAGAGGAGGTTGTGCAACTTTGACTGTTCTCAGTCACTTTCACATTGAATATCATTTTTCACTGGGGGGGTGGGGGGGATGGTCTGCTCCTCAACAACTCAAACTGTGTTTGCCTAATCAGTGACTATTTTCTGTGTGGACTCTTATTTGAGTGTGCCTCCTGTGCTATACCACTGATACTTGCTTCTTATGTGTGACTACAATGGCCATTATAAATGTCATAAATAATAATTAATCTTTGCTGCTAGCTATCCTCTTGTCCAGTCTTCTTCCACCTTTCCCAGAATCCTGTATTTCTCAAGAGAGCTGGGGCATTACACAATGTGTCTAAAATATAATAAGAGAGAGAGAGAGAGAGAGAGAGAGAGAGAGAGAGAGAGAGAGAGAGAGAGAGATTTTAGTAGAGACTATGAATAAGAAAAAATAAAATATTCACTTAAATGCAGGTCCAGGGACGCCCATAGCAATAAGGCAACAAGGAAAGCAGTAAGCTGTCACCAGAATAGCATTCCATGGGGATAGGTGTAGGAGCTGAGCAGGCTGAGCCCAAGTGTGGGTTTAAATGTATTATCAGTTTGGAATCATTGTGCAGCCACAAGAGATCCAAGGCCACTCCCCCGCTCACCATTGAATTCCATTGATCCTTATCTAGTGCCAATTTGGCTTGACCATTAGTGGACCATAATGGGTAGCACATACTAAACTTTTAGTGCTTGGAACTCAACTTTGAACTGCACATGACATTATGTTCGATTTCAATTTCTGAATCTCAGCTGATAAATTGACATTTCAAAGCTCCACTCACTCTCAGGGGCCATTTGTGCTTGTGGTAACACATTGCTTTGCTCTTGATTAGGGGTATCAATTCAACCTGAAAGAGCTTGAAAAACCATGCACTAAACGGGGTTAAAATAGAATCATACTGTTTTTCACAGGATAATTAAAATCAAAGCATAAAACTCTTTTCGCTAGGAACAATGTGTCTCTCAAATAATGTAAAGTATTTTCAGGTGTTAATCTACATTTGTTCCAGGTGATTTCATTTTAAAAAAATAAAAAAAAATCTTTAAAAAATCTAAAAGCCTACATTACAGTGCTGGACTCCTTTGGACTCTTTGGGCCATGTTATTAAACAGTATTAACACTTACTTTGAAATTGCCCCAATTGCTCTGAATAACTAGCAAAGTGAATGATCTTTTAAAGCAGTTGACTATGGCAGTGAACAACCATATTTACGGTAGATGTGGCATTCAGGAAACTCTCCCCTCTGGATAAATAGATTTGGCAGGTGTTCCTTGAACACTATAAACAGCACCTGCATAATTTCTTGACCAGAGACAAAGGTAAGAGCCATGCTCACAACACTGGCAACTGTCTCACATTCATTTCGACTATATAGCTGTGGAAAACATAAACCCTATGGAGATTCTATACACAGCACCTGGAACCTTTTCAACAGTGAAGGCAAAAAAGGGCAATGAAGTTCATGGTAGTTGCAGGATAAATATTCATCTTCAGGCCTAGTTCTTAAAAATGATGCTTATGTTATTTGCATATATTGAAGTCTACTGAAACATGTCATACCTTTGACATCGAGAGATGTCAAAGATAATTTTCTATAGGGGGAAATATTGTACTTTTTCACATATGTTTTTGCAGCTCAAGCAGTTTACTAGCACACTTCTATAATTTTGAAGAACTCATTCAGATAAGTCACACAACTTGAAAGCAGCAGATATCATTTATATCACGGGTGTCCAACCTTCTGGCTTGCCTGGACTGCATTGAGTGAACAGGGATTGTCTTGGGCTGCATATAAAACATATAATATAGTTAATACATATAAATAACAAGCTTCTTTTATTTTTATATTATTATTTCTATTATTGCTAGGTGTTCAGGGCCACATGCAGCCCACAGGCTGCAGGTTGGACAGGCCTGATTTATATGCTTATAGTAAATAAGAACAAAAGCATAGATGTGCATTAGTTGAAACACTGAATTTTCTGAGGAAGTATCAGGCTGATGAGAAAAATGAAGGCAATAATTAAGAAGTACATAATGAATTATGCAAAGCAATGAACATTAGGAAAGTTTCTGATTTCAAAACCAATGATTTATCATAATTCTTCTTGTTGTGCCATATCTATCATCGGACGTTGGCGATTATGTTGGTGATCCTATTTTTATCAACAGCCGCATGAAAAGGTCCATGGTTTATAATACTATGATTTATAATACTATACATATAATACTATGATTTATAATACTACAGAGTAATTATAACATGGATAATGTGTAGCTAACACACACTTAATAAATTGTACATCCATTTCCATTAAGGTTACATTTTAAGAAATTATTGTCAAATCCAGAATCAAACTGAAGCAGAAAGATGTGGTCTTCTTGGATGGTAAGGTATGAGATTTGAGAAGTAGAAACAATATGTTGGAAGACAGAATTACCGCATTTTTTTGGAGTATAAGATGCACCGGAGTATAAGACGCAGCTTAGTTTATGGGGAGGAAAATAGGAAAAAAAAAATCTGCCTACAAGTATTCATCTGACTAGCGCCCGTCTGGTCAGCTTCAGCACATTAGTTTGCTGGTTTTTATCCCCTGCTTGGGGATAAAAAACAGCTTCTAAGGCACAGCTGAGAGGAAGCAGCAATGAGAAAAGCAGGCAAAGCACGGAGGGAGATTGCTCCACTTGGCTAGCACCTAGTTAGGGCTGAAAAAAAAGCTTCTAAAGGACAGCTGAGAGTCGGAGCAAAGCATGGAGATTGCTTCACTCACTAGCGCCTCGTTAAAGCACAGCGGACGAGGGAGCAGGCAAAGCTGGGAAGATCGCTCGCTAGTGCCTCGTTATTGCCTTGTTAGGGCTGAAAAGCTTTGAAAAAGCTACATTCAGAGTATAAGATGCACCCAAATTTTCAGCCTCTTTTAGGGGTGAAAAAGGTGCATCTTATACTCTGAAAAAAATGGTATGTGTGTAAAATGGTTTCCCCTATATACTTTAACCATACGGTGGTCTTCATACAGTTGAAAAAATATTTCATTTTTTCCTCTCTAGTCAACTTTTATATAAGAAATAAAGGGTTGTTTTTGGTCCTGGGACAATGAAAAGCACAGATTCCATCTTCACTAGTTACTCTAAAAGGCTCGATACTACATAAGAATATCATCTCACCATCCCTTAACTTTTGAATTCCTTCCTGCCTTCCAAAGTAATTTTTCTCTTCATTCTTGCATTTCAGTGATACGGATATATTCCCTACACCTTCTTCTTGTCTTAGAAAAGATGAGTGTAAAACCATCTTTAATTCTATGTGTTTTTATGCTGCTATAACCGGGAAAGTGGGCTAAGTACATTCTTGGTAATGTGAGGGAAAAGAACCAAGAGTAAAGCAGTATTAGTCATATGGTTAACACTACCCATATTGTCAATCTTAGTTTTAGAAGTAAAAATAAAGAGTCCCGGTTCACAGAATTAAGAAGACAAGTTTCTACCTGACTTACTTTAAATCAGGAATTTGGCAAATTCAAATATTACTATAAATCATAGAATGGATTTTTTAAAACTACACATTCCTTTGCCAATTAGTATGATGCAAGAACTGATGAGAGATGCAAATATATGCAAGGCATTAAGTTGCACAACTTTTTTTTAGTACAAGGGCTATATTCAGCCTTAGCTATGATGTCAATTATTCTTTTCTGTCACATTAAAAATAATGGTTTGATAACTTTTGAAGGTTTTCAGGAAAGATCCCAGGTATCCCTTGGGTTTTACATCTTGTGACTTAAGCTAATTTATATCAAAGATCAATTCATTTTTTTAAAAATAAACAAATGAAGAAACTGAACATTGAAGCGTTTCCCGTAAAGCTACATTATGTAGATGTGTAATAGTTACTATATCCCCTGCAGTATGCAAATATCAGCTAACAAGTCAAACAGACAAACACCTGTCCCAGATTTAACAACTGTCGAGAAGAAAGACAAAAAAGTCTTTATAAAGGATGTTGCAGTACTGGATACAGCAGAATAGAAGAGAAAAATCACAAAATCACATGTTTTATAGTTCAGTCTGGCTTCTGTGCATATCATCCAGAACAGCGGTCACCAACTGGTGGTTGGTGGACCACAGGTGGTCCATGAGAAAATTTTAGTGGTCCACAGAAAAATTACTTGCATTTTTTATATTGCACTAAATCAAGGGTCCTCAAACTATGGCCCCTGGGCTGGATACGTGCAATGAACGTTTGTGTTGCTGCAGAGAGTCTTTGGGCAAAGGCTGGAGGGAAGCATCGCTGGTGGTGAAGAGCCGGGGGGCCTTGTTCCAGTGGAACTGTATCATGGCCTGGAACTGGCTGACCATCTCAGCTCGCTGAGCCTCCAGGCACCGGTACCTGGCCTTGCACTCCCGCAGGTCTTCCCTCTGCTTGGAAAGCCTATGCTCATAGTCCTCAGTGAGGTGCTTCTGCTGAGCCCGTTCTCAGCCAGATTCAATTTGAACTGAGCCAGCTGTTTTTGCCAACTCTTTCTTGTGGTGGCTGCTTAGCTCCAACAACTGCTTCCTGTTGGGGCCCTAAGGAACCTGGGCGGGGAGGCGAGGAGTTGGCAATGCCCACCCAGTCACATGACCACCTAGCCACGCCCACCCAGCCGATCATTAAGCAGATCATATTAGTGTCCACGGGATTTAAAATTATGAATTTAGTGGTCCCTGAGGTTGGTGACCCCTGATCTAGAATGTTGCATACATTAAGGGTATTCTGTTTTATAAACAAATATGAAAATAATTATTAACAAAATAGGCAGGTCCATGGGGATATAAAATAATAAAGAAGAACTTAGAAGAAACTGCTGTGTGATATGTACATATGACCTTGACAGCAGGTAAGAACTAGAAATAATTCTTCATTCCTTGTTTGTAAAGCAAACGTTTTTTCTTGTCAGCTTTCCCACTCGATTATAGTTAATTATTAATTTGGATATATAGTCTGATATGCAGCTATGTTTATTCTTGCCTTGATTCTATTTGGAAAAAGCAGAGTACTGCTCCGTAGAGGCTTATATGGCTGCAACTGTTACGGGAACTTATCTTTGCCAGGAACACACACAATTACCCCTGATTCTAACACTGAAACTCTTCACTGACAGATGGTGCCTAAAACATTACATTACAGTTTCTATTTGTGTGTGTGGAAAACACGGGAGAAGTGATGAAAAAACATAGGAAGTTTAAAAATTGGAAGACAAGTTCTTCGGGATTGCACAATCACCAGAAATTCAGTGAGTAGGAAAGGATGATTGAATTTCAAAAGCTTTTGGTGAAATAGCATAAGAATCACACCGTATTTATGTATTTCCCCCCAGAAAACCTTTAAAATGGAAGATCTCTCTCAAAATCACTGGGAATTCAATAATGGAAGCAGACTTTCTTTTAATCCCTATCTGTTATTTTCCAGATCTGAGGATCAATTTAAATTTTGGATCATCTTCCTTTTGGGTGAATACAGTGAATGAAAAATAAAATATATATTACGCCATTTCACATTCGGCATTTACAGCACATTATCTATTCTAATGTGAGCGAGTGGGGAACACATATAGTATTAGGGTTGAGAAAAACCTAATCTTTATTTCAGCATTTTGTGCATTGAATTCAATCTAAAATGAATAATATTTTTTAAAAAGTGGCTGGGGTGAAAGGAGTGATGTGGGGAGAGCACATTCAGACAACAGTTCTCGATAGCTCTTTCCTTTCTCTCATTCACTACATCTCCTAGTTCCAATTCAGCTCAATGGACTAATTTGTCATTTTCAGTGTTAGGATTTTTGACAAACTGTATCTTTCCTCTTTGGACTTCTAATGCCTGTATGCCAGCCAAAGTATAGTTATCCCTTTTAGGAAAAAAACTGCTTAAATGTCTAACTATCATGTTGGAGATAGTTCATCTTATTTTTTTTTTATAAACTACACATGCAGTTTAATTATATATCACTAGTAAAGGTGTGATCTAAAAGGCTTCCCAATAAACCAAAATTTAATTTATAAACTGAAAACACTATACCCGTGATGGCGAACCTATGGCACGCGTGCTACCTGTGGCACGCAGAGCCATATTGGTGGGCATGAGACCATTGCCCTTGGCTCAACTCCAGCATGCATGTGCAAGCTGGCCAGCTGATTTTCAGGCCTTTTGGGCCCACCGGAAGTCAGCAAATGGGCTGTTTCCGGCCTCTGGATGGCCTGCGGGGGAGTGGGGAAGGCTGTTTTTGCCCTCCCCAGACTCCTAGAAAGCCTCTGGAGCCTGGGGAAGGCGAAAAATGGGCCTACCGGGGTCACCATGCCATCACATGCCAAAAGCAGTGGGAGCATGGGGGGGTGTCACACGTGCATGCGTGGGGGAGGGCAGGGCACATAGAATTATGGATGTGGGCACACATGCACGCGACTATCCTGCACTCCCCCCATTTTTGGCATGCGATGGCAAAAAGGTTAGCCATCACTGCACTATACCTTTATTCAGAATAATGAGCACTATTCCAATAAAAGTTATTGTATAAAGTATTTTTGTATATAGTGTACAAAAAACATAAAAATTTCAACTCAAACTTAGTTCCTTGTGAATTTGGGAATACAGACTTATTTATTTATTTTATTTTAATTTATTGGCTACCCATATTACCATAGGAAAACTCTGAGCGGCTTATTTTCTTGGAAGTATGGAAGTAGGTTGTCACTGCCTACAACTATGGCAGTGTTTCTTAAACTTGGCAGTTTTAGGACATCTGGATTTCACCTCCCAGAATTCTCCAGCATGCTGTTCTAGGATTCCGCCCCCCCTCCCCCAAATCTCCAGTCTAATCTACACTTTGGGATATCTTGGTGGCCTCTCAACAAGTAGGTCATTTATACTAATACATAATACTTTACCATTTTGATGGTACTTATTCTCAAATGAGTTACAAAGTTGAGTAGTTGTTCAGAACATAAAACTATTAAGTCAGTTCTTTTAAATCAACTTGATGAACAAGTGTCTGAATTTTAAAGATATACTTAGAGGAAAAATAAAACATAATTCAGACATCAATTGACACAACAATTGGCAAGCCAAATGTTCCCATGACAAGAATAAATGTACTGATGTAAAGAGATTAACATCTTTATTCCTAGATTTAAGGTGACATCAATTAAGCTATTAAAAGCTATGCTTGTAACTGTGACTCATTTGCTTGGTTTCTAGTTATGGATTTAGCAGGATTTTAGTCTCTTTCTATGTTACTGAATATCTATTTGTGAGCAAAGTTATAAAAAGATAAATATTTCTCTCCTTATTGTGGAAATTCTGTATTTATTGATGAAGTTAAGCACGGGTTAAGAGCTCAGACTGAGCCAGCTCAATACATTGTCCCCACATGCCAGAAATTTACATCACCATAAAGTTTAAAAACAAACCAAACCTAAGGGCCCATTTTATGGTTCTCGATCATATTCTTCCTTTTATGTAAAGTTGGGAGAAAAAAAGCTGTCATTAAGATAATGTGTACTTTGAGTTTAAGAAATGAAGACAATTGAAATAGTTGGAGTGGTTCTGTTCAAGTGATTCAATAAATAGAAATTTCAGCCCTTTTCTAGCACAGAAGATTGTTAGCGTCTTCTAGCACCATTCCACCTTTATTGTGCTGGTACTATATATCTGTGAGGAAGACAGTCAGAAGGACTAGCAAGGAAACTGTCTTAGTGTATCAAGAGGGAAAAGCTATGAAGATACTTCATAGTTTGTGGATCTTTCCCCTTTGTTTTGACAAAAAAAGAAGATGCTAATCTACTCATGATGCCAATGATGAAGCTGTGTTATGATTGCACATGGCCCCAGTTGAAATATCTAGTCATTTATAAAATAGAATTTATCAGTCCAATTGAGATGTGGCCAATTAACAAACTATTACTGAAAAATAAGCACAATATTCCTGAATAATGCACGTTTACATTTAAGTTACCACACAACTGACTCCATGCACAACACCAGATAAGCTGTAAACAATATTTTTGCTATTAGGTTACTGTTAAGGATGGAAAGTTCACAGGCTATTGTTTAACCAGGATAGATGTGAATTGACTTTTTGAAGAAATAGAATAAACTCAGCATGATTTACAAGTTTGTTTCCATAACAGCTAATTAGATTGCATTCCCCATTTCTAATTCATCTTGTCTCCCAAAGTCTGTAGTACAGTGGACTAAAGCACTGTTATTAACATCTGCTGCTTGCAATTACTGCAAGTTCAAATCTCACCAGGCTCAAGGTTGACTCAGCCTTCCATCCTTTCAAAGGTAGGTAAAATGAGGACCCAGATTGTGGGGGCAATAAGCTGACTTTGTATAAATATACAAGAGTATGAAGGCTATTGCTTAATGCATTGTAAGCCGCCCTGAGTCTCCGGAGAAGGGCGGCATATAAATTAAAGCAAAAAAAAAAAAAGTCCTTTGTCATAAGAAATTTCATCAGAAGTAGACATTTAAACAAATTATTCACATTATTCAAATTATTCAAAGCATTTGTTATGACATATATGTTTGCAAACTGTAGTTGTAGAAGTCCCTTATTTCTATAACCAGGGTCTTACAAAGGTATAAAAAGGAAACATGAAGGTACAATTAAAATTCAGAGGTGTCATCTGAAAGTGGTGCTTCTCACGGACTTATCTGATAGTGAGCCTACAACATTCAGTAAAGTTATTTGTGTTCAGAAATACAAAATTGATTTCTAAGAGAAAATTGCCTTAAATAAATAAATAAAATATTGACACTCTTAAAATTTGTGAGATATACCATCTATTTGCAGATCAACGAAAGCCACAAATGAATGCATTTGAAAGGAAACATATCTGAAAGAAACAATTGCAAAATTGAGGGAGTGATAAAAGTGTTCTTCACTGATAAGGGAAGTTGGTTAAATATTGGTAAGCTCTTTGGAGTAAATTTCAGCTCCTGAGTTTACTCTGTGCATATGCCTGGGTCAACAGCAAGAATTTACCACTTCTGTAGAACCATGTAATTTTCATGAATCTCTCTCAGTGCTTTAAATAAGACTTTGAACAAATTGTCTGGAATGTGGCAGGTTCCATATAAGTATTTGAAGTGAAAATTATTCAAAGAGGTGCTTAATTGACTGACTGATTGATTGATTGATTGATTGATTGATGGACTGGATTTACAGGCCATCCAAATCAGCCATGACTTTGGGCAGCATACAGAATAAAAACAATATAAAATACTAATAAATGTAGCCCAGATATAAAAGGCATCTGGAGAAAACAACAAAATCAAACAAGCTAATAATCTCACAAGGAGTCTGCCGTGCACATTAGTGCAAGGTTTGGAGGAAGAGCCAGGTTTTTAGAGTTTGTTTAAATAAGCTCAGGGAGAGAACCAGATGAATCTCAGGGCCAATGTTGTTCCAGATGAGAAGTGCTATGAGAGAGAAAGTCTGTATCCTGGGTCCCATCAGGTTTAATCAGCGGGACCTGGGGCATGCCTACTCTGCTGGATTACATAAAGCAGGTAGGACCTATGGAAGTTAGAGGGTCCCTCAGATAACCAGACCCTATGCCTTGAAGGATTTTGTAAGTGATAACCAGCACCTTGGATTGCCATGGAAACCAATTGGTAATTAGTAGAGCTAATAAAGCAAAACTATTTCAAGGAATGACCATTATAGCCCATTCTGGACTATTTGCAACCTCTAAGTAGTCTTAAAAGGCTGACCTATGTCCTTGCTAGTCTTGCTTTCTGCTCCTCAAGCAAAAGCTGTGACCCCCAAAAAATCTAGAATTGCAAGACTGAGATGAGTGGCTACATAAATTCTGTAAATAAATAAATAAATAAATTCAACAAATTGTGCACCAGTCCTGAAATTCCTTTAAGGATTAGATGGAAGAACTCCAGGCCTGAAGACTCCAAATACCCACAGCAACTTGGGCTTGTTATTTCTCCATGGAAAACATCTCCAGTTTGCCATTCTTCCCCGGAAGTCATTTCTAATATACAGTT
This sequence comes from Arizona elegans, assembly GCA_022577455.1. Taxonomy (NCBI): domain Eukaryota; kingdom Metazoa; phylum Chordata; class Lepidosauria; order Squamata; family Colubridae; genus Arizona; species Arizona elegans. The sequence goes on along the minus strand of JAKOOJ010000002.1, from coordinate 135,607,907 downwards.
GATCTATCAAAATAGTTACAAAACCTTTCAGTGAAGGAAGAGTGGTACGTCTCTCATTCATAGGCTCCTATTATCTGACTTTTCTCCACCATGATAAGACAGTGTTAATTTTTCCTTTCTAGCAAGCAGGAGTGGGAACCCTGGTGGGAATGAAAATGCATGATGAACCAGTGCCCCAGCTTGTCCTGCAGTGAAACTATACAGCTGACACCATTCCTGTCCTTATTAGCGAGGCAGAATAGATTGTCTGTCAGGGCAGAGAAAATTATACTTGCCTGGAGGAGAATGTCTTAAAATGGCTGCATGAATAAGTTAATTGACTCTGCCATAATGCCATGATGCCAGACAGAAAAGAGGACCAGGAATCTGGTTGATGAGGAAGCTTGGTACAAGAGATGGATTCTCATTTATTCTTGGCACTTAAAAAATGGTTTTATTGTTCATTTTACTATTTGTTTTTTGCCTGATGCTAAAACATTGCAAATAATAAAATTAAAAAAACACATTACAAGTCTTTCCCAAAAGATGAAAAAGAAGGGGAAGCCTTGCCAGATTAAGAATTGAGGCTGTGTGTTCATGCAAAACATTATGCAGTGATTTTCTGGCGCCATTTTAGCTCTGCTCAGCAGCTGAGTAGATCAGAAGCTACAGAAGATATTGCTGGAATATTGAATGCTTAGGTAGCATTAGTTGCAAAAATCTCTGATCATATGGTGCACCTCATTGCGTGGCTGCAGAAGGAGAAATGAGCTAGGAATGGATGATTTTAATGCAAAGACAAAGCAACGGTAATAATAATTACTGGTGGTAATGATTGGAAAAAAAAAACCAAACCCAAATCACCAGAGCAAGGGATTTCATTTAGGTAAATGAAATTGATTTATAAAATAGAAGCAATGCGCAAAAAATTATTGAATTATCTTTGAAGCAGTTGCATTAGACACCTCTCCATCCCCATTTGAAAGCACCCTCCATTTGAGAAGAGAAAATTAGTTTATTGCTTTCATTTAGAGCAGTTTACTTCTGTAAGGCAAGTACATTTTGAACATTATCTGCTGCTGTAATTACCTTAGGACTCATTATCTTGGAGACCACAGAAACATACTGTACATAGTGTTAGCGATATGAACAATACATGTTTCAGTCTGGATATAGCATTAACAAATCAAATGATACACTGAAACTGCAAATCTAACTAAATTTGTTTATTATGTTAAGCTAAGATTCTGTGGGTTATGACACTTGTAAAACTAAAGAGCTGAACGCTAATCAGGATTTGCAATAAAATTGGCTCCAAGTTTATTAGCCTTCTGAAAGTGTTTTTTTGTTTTATGGTTTAGTACAACAACATTTACAGGGCATTTCTGATGCTCAAAGAAGCATATGTGAAATGTAAGCTCATTAAAAATATTCACTAGTATGGGTTAAGTGAGTTTTTAGTTTTATTATCAATATCCACAATATAGAGATAGGTAAATGAATCCTTTAAATACTGTTTTGGAGGTAGGCAAACAGATGCATGAGTTGCCTTTTATTTCTACTTAAACTGTTTCCAAGTAACAAAATAATTTACAACCATAATACAATATTTCAGAAAAACAATGTAATTTGTTTTAATGATAGAATGATGCCCTGCTCTTTGAGGCTTAATTAATTGATAAATCCAGCATACCTATATGTGATGGTCTTATCTACTTTTTTTTCCCACACTCAAACTGACTGCTCATAAATACATCAGTAATACTCATTATTCTTAAAAAAAAGAGAACCTTTTCTACTTTTAGAATTTTTAATAATAAGCTTTAATTGCAAAACAGCAAATGTTAAACCTGAATGATGTAACTGCTAATCCCTACTCTGTCATAAAGCTTGGTAGATGACCATAAGTTCTTGTATTTCTCAAATTCATGCTTCATTGTTCCTGACTTATGTTGCTCCTCCTGCACATCGGACCTATGCTATCCCCCTAACCTCATGGGGCATCTCTTGAACTCCTCCAAGTGGCTTTCAGGATCTCCCTAACCTGCACCCCACTGTATGCTTTTCAACCTGGGTTGCACCCTTGCCTTCCGCTTGCTCCCTGCCTTATCCAGAAACAGCCACTTACCAGCTTGCTAGGCCATGGACTTGAGATTTCCTGTTGTCTTCCCACTGACTTTCTCCGATGAGGAAAATAAAAGGGGAAACAGCAGGAATTCTAGGCAGGGATGGAGGAAAGGGAGGGCGGAAGGAAAAAGGGGAAAGAAGGGAGGAACAGGGAGGAAGGTTCTTTTTCCGGCTGTCATGACCACATGCTTTATGTGGCTGGGCTTTGACTTTGTTATAGGCTCTGGTCTTCAGATTCTGATTGCTCTTTTGGCTCAGCACTGCCCATCAAAACCCTTGCTCCCTGTTATGTATTGATACTTTTAAGCGGGAGTTTCAAACCTGCATACGTTTCTGATTGGCTGACAGTCCCTCCTGGATTGTATATAAGGAGGACTGCAGCCCCTGAGTTTTTGCTGAAGTCTCACTGTATATTAAAGAGCTGTTGTCACTTGCTTGCTTGTGCCTCTCTTTATTCCCGAACCACTTCATTGGCGATGAAGGTGGGATAGAGGCTACAAGAAGCCAACCTGTGAGACCACGAGCTTCAGCTAGGCGACGAGGCGAACCACAGGAGGCATACCGAACATGTCTGCCTACGTTCCGCCCAAGCCTTTCGATCCGACCCGCGAAAAATGGGTCTCGTACCTAACGAGGTTTGAATGCTCGCTAGAAGCCAGTGACATGCAGGGCCTCTCGGCCAATCGAAAGAGAGCCCTATTCCTAAGCCACTGCGGACCGGACGTGTTCGAGATGGCCGAGTCACTGTGTGAGCCAACGCCGGTTCAAACAGTCTCCTGGGACACCCTGATGGCAACTCTCCGGGCTCACTACGCTCCCGTCCCCTCCAAGTTCGTGCAGCGATACCAACTGAGGCAGCGCGTTCAACGAGAGGGAGAGCCGGTCAGCGCGTACATGGCCAGCCTGAGAAAAGCCGCAACCCATTGCGACTACAGAGATTTGGACGATGCGTTGCTTGAGCAACTGATCTGTGGTGTTCGGGACATTAGGCTGCAACGGCGTCTGCTCGCCAAGCCTGATTTGACGCTTGCCGGAGCCCTAGACGAGGCTAGGGCTCATGAAGCCTCCACAAAGGCCGCTGAAACGCTGCAGCGTCCGCTGACCAGCAAAGACAGCCCCAAGTCTGCCCCGGTGCATAGAGAAGACGCCGGATCCAGCTCGGAGTCCGAGTCGGATGAGGACGTCTTCCGAACAGAGCACCAGAGAAAAGACACTGGCAGCCCCCGGCGAAGCTGTCCCAGCTGTGGCGGGCACCATGATAGACTGTCCTGCAAATACAGAGAGGCTATTTGCAGGCGCTGCGAGAAAAAAGGGCACTTGGCGCGAGTCTGCAGAGCCATTCTGCCCAGAAGACACAAACCACGTGAGCGCCGCAGCCAACCGGAATCAGCGCACCAGAAGCAGCCAACGAGAGAAGGCGGCGCGAAAAAATGGCGCGAATTTGAACCGCGAGATGGCCGCAGCATACACATCGACCAGGCCAGCACGGCGATCGAAGACAAGGTCAGCACGGTGGTCGAGATCAACGGAAAGCCGCGCTCGATGGAGATCGACACTGGATCAGCTCTCTCCATAATGTCATGGACGACCCTAAAGACCCTCCTGCCGTCGTTCCGGAAGGATCAACTCTCCAAACAGAGACTACGCATCCTAGACTACCAGGGGAACCGAGTCCCCCTCGAAGGCGTGGGCACGTTCCGGGTCACCTACGGAGACTACGAAAGAGACCTGCCGCTGACCATCGTCACGAAGCAGCTTCCTAGCCTCCTGGGCATGGGGTGGTTCCGAGCCCTTGGCATGGGCTTCACCGGCGTCCACCTGATGTCCAGATCAACCCTGAAAGACAGCCTCCTGTCCGAGTTCCAGGACGTCTTCGGGGACACATTGGACAAGTATGTGGGGACCCCTATTTCACTAAACTTAGACCCCAACGTAGCCCAAGTAAGACTGAAGGCCAGACGAGTACCGTTCGCATTGAAACTGAAGATCGATGCGGAATTAGACAAGCTGATTAAGCAAGGGGTGTTGGTTCCCGTTGACCATGCTAAGTGGGAGACCCCCATAGTGACCCCAGTTAAATCCGACGGCTCAATAAGAATTTGTGCCGACTACAAGTGCACGATCAACAAGGCTTTGCAGCCGAGCACCTATCCGGTGCCGATCGTGCACCATCTACTCCACTCCCTGGGGCCCGGAAAAATTTTTGCCAAATTAGACCTGGCCCAAGCCTACCAACAGTTACCAGTCGACGACGCCACGGCAGAAGCACAAACGATCGTAACTCATAGGGGTGCATTTAAATGCACCAGGCTTCAGTTTGGGGTGAGCGTCGCACCCGGCTTATTTCAAAGCACCATGGAGCGCCTATTGCAAGGACTCCCGGGAGTGGTGCCCTATTTCGATGACGTCTTAGTCAGCGCTCAAGACGAACACCAGCTGGGGGACAGGGTACGGAACGTCCTGTCTAGGTTCAGAGAAGCGGGACTAAGACTCAAAAGGAACAAGTGTAGGATAGCTGTTCCCTCTGTGGAATTCTTGGGGTACAGGGTGGACGGCACAGGCATCCACCCTACCGAGAGCAAGGTGAGAGCTATTAAAAGCGCACCAGCCCCCAAATCCAAAGCAGAGCTCCAAGCCTTCCTTGGACTGCTCAATTTTTACTCTATGTTCCTAAAAGATAAAGCCACGGTTGCAGATCCCCTTCACAAGCTTTTGGGCAAGAACGTACCATGGGTCTGGGGAAAACCGCAAGCAGCCGCTTTTGAGGCAGTGAAAAGACTCCTATCCGAGGACAGCTTCCTGATACAGTACAATGCAGAGCTGCCGCTCGTCTTAGTCTGTGACGCCTCCCCCGTAGGAGTTGGTGCCGTCCTAGGCCATAGACTGCCGAACGGCCTAGAGGCGCCCATTGCTTTCTATTCCCGTACCCTGTCCAGCACAGAACGAAACTATAGCCAGTTGGACAGAGAGGCTCTGGCTGCGATTGCGGGGGTTAAGAAGTTTCACGAATACCTCTATGGCCAAAAATTCAAACTTATGACTGACCATAGACCGTTGCTAGGACTGCTAGCAGGCGACAGGCCAACCCCCGCTGCCCTCTCCCCCCGTTTGATTAGATGGGCGATTTTTTTGTCGGCCTACTCGTACCAGCTCGTCCATCGACCTGGGCGGACCCTGGGTCATGCGGATGCCCTTAGCCGTTGCCCCCTTCCCGACCTGCTGGACAACCCAACGCCGGAAGCCTCCGTCCTCTTGTTGGACACGTTAACTTTGGGCCCCATCTCCTTCGGCGAGGTGGCGAAAGCATCAAATAGAGACCCAGTTATCCGGACTGTTATGGGTTGGGTTCTAAAAGGGTGGCCGGACAAGGTGGTCGGAGAGGAGTACCAAGGGTTTGCCAACAAACGAAATGAACTGTTTATGCAAGGGGGGTGCTTGCTATGGGGTGACAGGGTGGTAATTCCAACGAAACTACGGGATAGGGTTTTGGAGTTGCTGCACGAAGGGCACCCGGGCATTGTTAGGATGAAGTGTTTAGCCCGCAGCTATGTCTGGTGGCCCAACATGGACCAGGTCATTTCCGAGTGGGTGGGGAAGTGCAGACCCTGCCAGGAGTCTCGCCCCGATCCCCCAGTAGCGCCCATCCGAGAGTGGGAGAAACCAAAAGGCCCATGGGGGAGGATCCACATTGATTTTGCCAGCCCGTTCCATGGCCAAACGTTTTTAATAGTTGTGGATGCCTACTCAAAATGGCTCGAAATTATATTAATGCCATCTACAACGGCCGAGGCCGTTATCAAGGTCCTAAGGAAGTTATTTGCCACCCACGGCCTGCCGGATACCTTGGTATCGGACAACGGCCCTCAATTTACAGCAACCCTCTTTGAAAGTTACTTGGCCGGCCTGGGAATCCGCCATGCCCTATCAGCTCCATTTCACCCAGCTTCCAACGGATTGGCCGAACGTTTTGTCAGGACAGCTAAGGAAGCACTGTCCAGATTAGACAATGGGGACTGGCAGGCCAGGATAGATCAATTCCTAGTGGTTCAGCATGCATCACCATGCACAGCAACAGGGAGAAGTCCAGCAGAGCTCCTCATGGGGAGGAAGCTCCGGTGCGTGTTAGACAGGCTTCACCCTAACTACTCGCACGAAAACTTTAAGGGAGAGACCTGTGGTTTAAGGCAGTTTCAGGTCGGGTCTCCAGTGTTCGCTCGCAATTATGCCAGCGGTCCTCTATGGGTTGCAGGAACCATAGTGGGAATAACAGGCCCAAAATCGTACACGGTGGACGTTGGGGTAGATAGACTCTGGAAACGCCACATAGACCAACTTAGGAAAAGGGTGGTAGGTGAGGCGAACATTAACTTAGACATCTCCGAGCCTAACTCTGACCAATTCTCCAAAACAGCTAACTCAAGCCCGGGGTCGCGAGAATACTTAGCTGACAAGCCCTGGTTCCAGCGCCGCCCCAGCGAGTCGCCACTCCCAGCCGGGGATAACCACGCCCCGGACAAAATCCAGGAGGTTCCATTGGCGGAGCCGGGAGAGACAAAGAGTCCCTCCGACCAGCTCGACGCCCCACCAGACTCTGAACTGCGCAGGTCAACTAGGGCGAGAACTCGTCCTAAGCACCTGCGAGATTTTGTCTGTACATATGTTAATTTTTGAGTATTAGTGCCTTCTGGGAAGGGAGGGGTGTTATGTATTGATACTTTTAAGCAGGAGTTTCAAACCTGCATACGTTTCTGATTGGCTGACAGTCCCTCCTGGATTGTATATAAGGAGGACTGCAGCCCCTGAGTTTTTGCTGAAGTCTCACTGTATATTAAAGAGCTGTTGTCACTTGCTTGCTTGTGCCTCTCTTTATTCCCGAACCACTTCACTCCCTAACGGGCCTTCCTCCGTATTTCAGTAGAAACAGAATCCCTGATAAGCACACTTTGTTGCAAAGAGAAAAATCTGCAGTTTTTTCGCACTTATTTCCATATTGCCAAGTTTTTTTTCTGTAGCTTCAAAGAGGAAAGGACTTCCATGCCTTTCTCTTAGTTCCTTCTGCCTTTCTTTAAAGCAGTGGTGTCAAACTCACATTGTCATGGTGGCGTCATGTTTTTCCCCCTTCGCTAAACCAGGCTTGGGCGTGGCCAGCGCGTGATGCATCCGGCGGGCCTGAAGTTTCACAGCCCTGCTTTAAAGTAATGTTTTTCAAACCTGGCAATTTTACGGAGTGTGGACAGTTACCTCTGGAATCCATTTATCTTCAGCCTTTCTGTCTATAATGCACAATTTACTTGCTGCCTGAAGGGTAAAACAAATACCTGAACAATTGCCAAACTCAGGTCTTGAAACTACCATTGCCCCTGAACACAAGTAGGTCTTCCTAACAGTTTATTTAGGTGTTTGCAGATGCTGACTCATGAGTTCTCTTAACAGCACTTGTATTTTTACATAGGAACTAGGAAGTATCTCCACAGTAACAACCCAATAAAATAATTTAGACTGAAACATTAGTCGATAATCACCTAGTGAGCAATGTGATTGAGTAGGGATTAAAACCTAGATCTTCTTGGTCTAAATCTAACACCTTAAATTACTGCTGAACAAAATAGGGACTGAGGTTTTATAAACATAGTCAGATAATCACTGAACAAACTGGTAGGCAAAACTTACCTGATATGGAGAGGGAGAGGACAAAGTGTAGCATTCAACTATTGATTAAAACTACAATGTGTTTTCCTAGTGACAACATTAGGAGGTGACAAAAGAAAATCTTTCTGCATTTTATTAGAAAGTGACAATTTTCGACTGACTAACAACAGGACTCACTGATTTAAGTTTTGCAATCAAAACTGTTTTGCTGAAGAACATCCCTATTCGATAATCTGAAATAAACAAATGCATCATGAAGTTCTGCTTTCTTCTTAGCAAGTCCCAGTATATCGCCATTATCCATCCTTCCTTCCTTCCTTCCTTCCTTCCTTCCTTCCTTCCTTCCTTCCTTCCCTTTTCTACAGCTGACCATCTCAATCAATGACTCTGGATGGCTTACAATTCCAAAAGTATAAAAATAATAAAACACCCCAAATAAATATATACAGCAGCTGAGATACTTAGCCATTTAACAGTAAAGCCAAGAAACATGATCTTTAATACAGTCAGCACTCCAGGCTTTGGAACACAGTCACGTTTTTAAAGCCTTACGAAAGGCCAAGAGGCCATTGACATTTCTGAGGGGAGGATATTCCACAGAGCAAGGGCTACTGCAGAAAAGGCCCATATTCTAATTTCTGCCAACGAACACTTTTTGGCTGACAGGATCTGCCAAAGGTGAGTTTCAGCAAGTTCTGATCAGTTCCGGAGAACCGGTAACAGAGATTTTGAGTAGTTCGGAGAACCGGAAAATACCACCTTTGGCTGGCCCCACCCCCACCTATTCTCGGCCTCCTGAGTCCCAGCTGATCAGGATGAAATGAGGATTTTGCAGTAACCTTCCCCTAGAGTGGGGAGGGAATGGAGATTTTACTGTATCCTTCCCCTGCCACGCGCAGCAAGGCACACCCACCAAGCCATGCCACGCCCACCAAGTCATGCCATGCCCACCAAGACACGCCCATAGACCCGGTAGTAAAAATTTTGAATCCCACCACTGATCTGCCCTATGCCTAATCTGCTAGATTGAACTGGACTCTTGGAAAAAGACGGTCCTTCAGGTAATCTAGTCCCAAGGCATACAGTTGAAGTCTGCACAATTTAAAGTTCTTAAGGTTGTGAAACACTAATGTAGAGGATGATATACTCACTTGTTCTTACTATACTGGTATCCCACAGCATTTGTACCAAGAATAATAATTAAATGTCTTCAAGTTGTCCAGTATAATTATGTTAAAATATTTGAATGATTTATTTATTTATTTATTTTATTCAATTTGTATACTGTCCTTCTCCTAGTGGACTCAGGGCGGTGCACAGCCAGAACTAAAACACATACCAATACAAAATTTTAAATTTTAAAAAGAATTTCATGACTTTGGCCCAAAATTTAAAACATTCAAACTAAAACCCATTGACAATTTAAAAAGCTAAAAAAAAAAAGAGGCGGGGGGGGAGGTTCACGCCAGCCCTGCTTGATGGAAAAGAAAAGTTTTTAGGGCATGGCGAAAGGCCCGGAGATCCAAATGATAAGTTGAAACTTCTGAATAAGTCTTTTCTATGGATAAAATAAACTAAATTATGTCAGTGTAGGACTATTTGCATATTGAAGCAAAGACTGATTGAAAAGATAAAACCAAGGAAATGTCTATTTCTCTTATACACAATTTTTATTTTACTTACTGTTTAATCTTTACTGAGCATTTCCTGTAATGTATTTAGATTTTGTGCATTGCACTTCCCACATGTAATATGTGGTCAAAGATAAGGGTTTTCAGTAGTTTTACTTGAATATGTATTTTTGGTTACATAGGTGTGAAATTCTGAATTATTCTCTATAGTTGTTTTGACCATAAGATCACTACTATTTTAGGCTTTACAAATTTGGCTTTATAAGATTTTATAGATTGCTACTTTTCAATTGTACATTGTTATATTCTTGATTCAGCAAGTGCAAAAGTGAATTCTCAGAACCTACATGAAAATCATGGTTCATTTATTTGTATAAAACATTTTTAAAATCTATTGTGACAAATGTCAGGCAAGACATTTGAGCTCAATTTTCCAATAAGATCTTATGTGCCAGAACATTTTCTGTTTGGCTTCTATTCTTATATTTCAAATGACTATCAGTTATGAAATCTTGCTGGATTTAATTTAATATTATTAAAAGGCAGAACTTTACCTTCGGTCTTGCTTTTATACCACTCAGTTTTCACTCTCCAATCTCTCACAAGTCATGCTTTTGAAAATCTGAAAACACTTGGGGAACACGCTGAACCAATCAATATTCCCTCCAAATCACTGAAAGGAAAACAATATCATTTGGCCAGCATCTTGTCTCCAATTACCACCATTCTGAATTGATAAATACTTTCTCACCTCCCCACTCTACAAAAGGGCCATAAAATAAATTGCTAACACCTCCATAATTGCAATATATGCGGTATACATTTGGACCATTGGAAAGGGGATGGAGAGAGACAATGAGTAGTTGCAGTGACAGAAGCTTTCTGACTGCCAACACACCATTCCTTCTGCCTAAAAATGTGTTTTGCAAACTGTGATATTGAAATAATATGTTAGTATTTGGACAGCACTTTTCCCAATAGCTTTTGCTGTGATTTTTTTGGCTGAGGTTTGGGAAAGACACATTCTGAATTACGTCATAGGCACCAAGAGCAAGTCTCTGCATTGTGGAAAATATTGTGGAGATAAAAACATGTTTATGTTTTAAGTTTTATGTGGCATGTGCTAAGCAGAGGTAAATATACGGGAATAATTATAAACTGCACTGCATTTATCAGTTTGGCAATCAGTTAACCAAATCAGTCAATCATTTGTTTTGAGAAAGGTTACAGTAACATCCGCTGGTTAGATAAAATAAAAATATTGGTAGATTTAAAAAAAAGTTTGATATGCAAATATATCTTACACAATTCTTAGCAGATCATCAATGCAATTTTGCAAGAAATAAAATTTAGCTCTGCACTTTGTTACACCTCATGAAATCTGATGATTTTCAGAGGGAGTCCTGAAGGAGTTTCCCAAGGACCTAATGGGCAGCTTGGCCAAGACCCTGGTCTCTTCCTAGAATAGAAGAACACCAATGCACTTTGTGAGATGCCAAACGGTAGTCACTTCCCTCTTCCAGATCCTCCTTGATGGTTTAAGAGGCTTAGGGGGCAGATGTACCAGAGAGGGCTAGTGGAAGAAGAATCATCTTAAATCTGACCAGTTATTGCTAAAACCTCATGTCACGCAGGGATGATATAAGCAGCCATATGTTTTCATTCTCTCTTTATTGTCTCTGTTGAATACTGCCCAGTGGCCTTTATAAAGTAATCTGTGTCCTGTCTGAGGGAAGGAGAATTGCCAAAAACATCTGACAGGATACCACAAAGAATTCTTGTGGTACAGTTTTTGTAGACAAAACTGCTCAGGTATGAACCAGGTCAGACTACAGACAATGCAATGCCAATGGAGCTAATTTGACACCATTTGATGAAGTTACCTGGCAACAATTTGAATCTGAAAATCCTTAGTTAATGGATAAGGTTCTCTGTAACACCAGTTCTGCTACTTCTCAGCTGAAATTTGCACCTTTTGGTTGGTTAAGCCTCTTGTGGGTGATGGGATGTTGGAACAAATTAAGTGAATACTGTTGATATACAGGATAGGGTTTTCGGAATTCCTTCATGAATTCTTTACATAGAATTCTATTCTTTGCATAGAATGGGCTAGAGGCCAGTTATGTGCAGAAGGCAAGGTATGCAAAAGCATTATTAAATATTGTTAAAATAATAACTCCTTTCATACAGGAAGTTGAGTAGAATAAGAGAGAATAAAGCTTTTTCGGAGCACTGGAATGTTGTAGTGGTTCTGGAGCAGATAACAAAACTCTTTTTCTCCTGTACTGTTTTCTTAATAACTAAATATAATACACAAAGGGAAATTTGCAGGTGAGGAACACACTGGCCAATATAGTTGTGCCGCTAGATGACAAGAAAAAAAAATAAGAAAAAATAATTTTCAAATAAGATGCAATGACCAAAAATAAACTGAATAAATTTTGTGCATCTGCCATTATTACAGAAAATATACCTTAGTGTATTTAAGAGAGTTGAGAGATACATTACAGGAAAAAAGGTTCACGTTGCATACGCCAATAACAACTCTTTCAGCATTTCTTCAAAGCTCAGTCTTTTAATATACAATATACAATGATTTGATTTTCCCAATCTCCCTATCAACAGAGAAGGATTTTCTCATGCCAGGGTGGCATTTTCATAGAAAAATTCTTAGAATGGAATTTTCAAAGATGAGAATTAAAGCTTTCACAAACATTAATGTATCGTGACTTTGCCCATTCTATATTATAGTATGCTGTATACTATACTTACTCATATACTTATCTGCATTTCTAGACAGAAGATTGCCACACGACATATAATTAATCACAGATGATTAGTTTTTTCATTCACAGGTCTGTTTATTAAATATATTTCTTTCAAGGACACATTGCTTTCATAAATCAGTTTAAATATATAAAACTTTAAAATACATCTAATGCAACAAACTGACACTGTAAACCATTAAATAAAAACAGCAGTTCAACACATTCCATGCAAGCACATTAAAAAACAAAGTCCAAGTGGAATAAAAAAAAATAGTGCTTTTTTAAAAGGCAATTTTAAAAATGGTATCTGGGGAATGGAATTCCCCAAACCTATTATTTACAATTAAGTTCTCAAAATTCTATATGTTGGCAATAGATTCAAAATAGAAGTGCAATAAAATCCACATACTTGTTTCTCTTTGCAACAATAATAAAAAATACAATAAACATGACTGTTACTAACTAAAGTATGCTGTACATAGCAACATAGACCAATATCAAGGACAAACAGAGTATATTCTCCTGTATGAATGATCTTTTTGGTTGTTGGGTTCACACACCTTTGTAGAGCCCTAAACTTAGATTAACAAAATAAAATAGCTGCATACATATAACATATTTTGTCTAAGGGAAACATATTTTAGCTTAACATGACATGATTCTTACAACTTGCTAAAACAATAGCTAGATTCCTATGAATGCTAAATTATAAACCATACAGCATATTTTAGCCAATTATGTGAACTCAGCCTTTGAGTATATTTTAAAATGTCTTACGGTACATTTTTAAAAAGAGGCTAATAAATGGGGTAATTTTTGTGTACAACGGACTGGACATATCCTTTTAATGAATACAAAAAGAGAAATGGAACTTGTTTCACAACCACATACATAACATAGAAAGGAACAAGGAGTTACGTGTCCTATGAAAACTTACATTGGAAGATAACAATAACTCTTAATAAATGCTAGATATTCCCAGACAATCCACAACCTGTTAGATCAACATTTCAAAGATATTTCCTGACATAAACAGAGAAACAGAATGACTAAGGGCAAAAAAACCCCCATCAGCTATGCCAACTAAATAATATTTCCATTATGTTTTCCCCTATCCATTTTACTCTTCCAGCTGTTATTCATTTTGTGATTATTCTACCTTTCATCCTTATTTGAGCATGTTCAGACTTTAATATTTTAGCGGTATTTTAAAAAACACTTTTACTTGTTTGCAATTTATTTGGCAGTTGCCCCATTTTGGCTACAATTCTATCAACTTTCAGTATTCAGTACTCCACTGTTAGCCAAATAAATATAATTGTTCTTCCCAAGCCTCTCTTCTAATTTTACAGTACAATCACAATTTCACTTCCAAAATCTCATTTATCTATGGAACCGTGTCAAAAGATGTACACATACACCAATATCTTTCCCATATAAATACACTCCAACACAAATTGTGTCATATTCCATATGAGTTTTGTGTCATATGCACTTTATGAATATATAAAGGAGCAAGCTGCCTGCTAGTGAACCTAACATCTTAGATGAAGAGATTATTGGCCTTGGAATAGATTTAGGAAGATATAACTCCACATTCTGCACAATATCCCTGACAGGCTCCAGATCTTTCTCATTATTTTGAATTAGTTCCTTCTTCTGACAAGAATAGTATGTGTTTACTTACATCCCAACTGGCATTAATTTAGAATTGTGTAACTCTGGATGATTAAGAATTGTTCTTTGGTCTGCAGAGTAAGCCTCCCCCAGTACCGTGTTTCTCTGAAAGGAATTTTTTTAGGGAGAAATAAATCGTATTTTGAAAATCAGGATTAATTGGAAAGTGTTTACAATTTTGGTTGTAAATGGTGGATAAGCAGAACTATGCTGGAGTGGAGTGTCTGTTTAGGTGTTAAAAGCACAAGTGAAGGAGAAAGCTAATCTGTTGTTGGAAATCAGTTGTATTTTCACAGTCTTATTTCACTTTGTTGAGCAACGTAGGTTATGAGTAAAACTTTTTCAAATGTTGGCCTTTTGATTATTTCTGCTTTCAGCCTATCTGTCTTTAACTATTTCTTTGAAGTTTATGGTATATCCTTTTTCTAGCCAATCCAGAGGCTGACCTGAGAGTTGGATCTTAGCTATGATTCCCATATGTCACTACCTTTGCCTAGAAATAGTGAAATCTAAGTCCAAGACATCTGGAGCACATCATACATTAGCATCATCAAAAATGACCATAATTTGGATTTGTGTCATAGAAAATAAAGAATTTTCTTTCAGAAAGGCATAGCCAATATACCTTATTCATGCCTAAAAGATAAACATTCCTTTGAGTCAAGCTTGATTACATGGGCATATCAATTTGGTTTTCTTGACAGCAATAAAGAAATGCATTGCTACTCTTTTCTGCAAGGTGTTTTTCAGATTTCCAAATCTAACCTACAATGTTGTTTTGTTTTTTTTTGTGTGGAATCTCATTCGTGTATTAATGAAGCCCAAACCTGGTGTTTTTTTGTTTTTTTTTTGCAACAGCAGCAGCAGTGGTAGGAAGGCATCATCCAAAATCAGCTAGGTATTGTTTTGTGAAGTGTCAGGCAGATACCAATCAAATGGTTCTTTTGAAGATCCAGAAACAATGCTCAACCAATACATAAGGAGAAGTTTAAGCTTTATTGTTTAACTGTAGCAGGTAAATTAAACAGAAACCCCATAAAGCAACATACCAAGCTAGATACTCTTCCTTCACCTGCTGGGAGCCCTGTTTCAAGCAATGGAGATAGTCCAAAGCTCTTGGTGCACAGCATCGGATGTTCAAACCTATGCAGAGGCTCATTCTTAATGACCAATTTTCAGGGCTTTTATTAAAATTTGGCACTAAGACGAAGATTTCATGGCCTTGCTTCCCTGATCACAAGACTGCAAGATTTCAACTTGTCTAGGTAATTCTGAGATGCAACTGAAAGTCTGACAGTGCTCTTCACGCAGCTGTGTGAAGATTCCCTAGTTTTTTTTCAGCAAGAGAAACAAGGAAATTCAGAATTGGCAATAAACTTCTAGACTTTTTCTAATATGAAAGGGAAATCAAACTATGACACTAAACTAGAAATATAATGGTTTTCCAAAATGCCTCTTACAAGTATGTATTAACAACTGTTTCTGGCACCAAGATAGGATCTGCTTCACATGAACATTGTTTCCCATTGTCTTGTGAATTTTTTGAAAATTACTTTCTTAAAAATAAAGTCACAATTTTACAATATAGTAGAAACAGAAGAAAAAAATATATGTTTAGATAAATTAGTTTTACAATTAATTATAGAAAAGAACAGTTAATATAATTTGGTTATTTAAATAATTGGTTATATTATTTATTTTCTTTTTTTAATAGTTCTTGGGTACAGTTAAATGAGCAAACATACTTAAGAAATGTAATATAAAATAGCTAAAAAGAATAAGTTAATAAACAGAAAACCTGATAATTTTTTTTTTTTTTAAAAACTGCTACTTGGATGAAAAGAATAACCAGACCTTGTAGGTGCCATTAAAAGTATGTATAGCTGCAAACCTAAAAGCTTAACAAAAGGTTAAGTAGTATTTTGTCTATCTTCAGTGATCCCACATATCTGTTATAAAATATTTTATTCAACTGAGGGAATTGAAATAATTTGATTGGAACTAATTTGGTTGTGGAGTCCTTGGTGCTCCCTGAATTTGGTTGTTTTCATGCAGAAGTTTCATTATCAGGCTAGGTCAGGAGTGGGATCCTACAGGTTTAATAACTGGTTTTCTGACCGCAACCGTGCGCCAGACGTGTGCTGTGCGCATGTGCACAGTTTGCAGAAAATTGAACTTCCGCGTTGCTGAGAGCAAGGAAACAGCTGAGGAGTGGCAATCCACTCTGCCGCCCCGATCAGCTGGGCTTTGGAAGCAGAAATATAGGTGAGTATAATGCAGGGGTGGGCGGGAAGGCCCACTTCAAAGAAAGAGAGAACCGGTTTGCTCACGGCTCAAAGTCGGAGCTAACGGTTTGCCGGAACCTGTCCAAATCGCTAGAATTCCACCACTGGGCTAGGTAATGTTTTCAGTGTCTGGTATTAATCATTTTATTAATTTCTGCTTCTCTGTGTGTTGATTGCTGGCCAGGACGTTTTCTGTTCTTTTTGTTTCCTTTCTAGCTTTTAATTACCTCTTTTGAATTATATGTAAATGTTATTCATCCCTATGTGCCTGCTGACTTCTCTAAGAACTAAATTCTATGAAATCCATGCGTTATACCAATATGCATATATTGTGCAATGTAGATTTCTCCAATTTAGCTTACCTAAATTTTAGATTATAACTACTGCAATACATGGCCATCTGCCCAGTGATTGTATTGTCTGAGGCTGAATGGAGTTCAAAAGAATTGGAAGATGCCACATACAGAAAGACTGATTAATCCACATTTTAGCTAATGGTCTATCTTATATAGAAGGATGTCCAGTGAAAATTATACTTAATTTGAAAAATTAATATTGGATTAAAACATCACATGAAATATTTTAACTATAGTATGAGCCTATATTAACTATATTTAATAAAAATTACACATATATGTTAATATATATGTAATATGGATTGGTTTCAGGACACATGCGTCATTGAAATAATTGAGATTTTAGCCTGGACCTTCTACATTGATTTCAATAGAATATGAATTTGACTGTTTTAATTGGACCCAAGGGATCCAATACAATCAGTAGGCATATAAAATAAATGGGCAATTTAATATAATTACTGAGAAAACGATCAGATATGTACTACTGCATAAACAACTACATCAGAACAATCTTTATTTGGAATTCAGCAACATGTAAATATAATGGTATCATAAAATAGATTACACAATGTATTAAAATTTGGTTGGTTAAACATATTTCTAACCCTAATCCCAAATTCATATATTGACTTGGTGCAAGATGGGAATCAGTCACATGCCCAATCAGATCCTCAATAGAACAATCTCAAATTTGGCAAGTTTTTACTAAATATAAAATTTGACACATCTGCAATATTGCACAGGTCCTTGACCACATTTTTCAGACCCAGGAAACATGATTATTCCCTGATGCCTCCTGATATTGCAATAGCTTATTTCCATTCATAGTTCTTTCCTAATGTTCAAAAATGCAATGTTGATTACCAGAATTCTTTTAATTGCTGGTGATTTCATGGACACACAATTTTCTTGGCAGCATTTGAAACTGATTTGCCACAGTTTTTAAACTGTCATTTTTTAAAAACCTAGTCTGTAGCCTTCATCTAATCAGGTTTACCCCTGCTTAGATAAATTTAAATTAGTGAATTAAAAAAAGAACTCCACTTAACCTTAATTTCCCCACAATTTATTTACAGACACAAATGGACATGTGCTGGATGCCCAGATTCACAGTAAGGAAAACACTTGAGTGTTTGAAAAGAAAGTAACGATATGAAAGTTGATTCAAACTGTTGTGCGTCTGATTTTGTTGGGTAAAATGATATGTTGCCCCTTCCATTTGTCCTGAGGGTAGCATGAAATGGCCCGGGCTACCTGACAAAACTTCTGCACCAAGATCTTCCTAAGCAGCAAGTAAACCCAAGGGTCCAGGATCTGATTCAGTGAAGCCAAGCGGATGTGGGTTAAGGAGAAATTGCATTCTGGCTGCTGCTCTGTACTTTGGGTTTGGTTACAAGATTCTCTGCATTGATTCATAGGGTTGGGGTTAAAAGTCACTTTCAACATTGTCACCTAAAAAAAAAAAAGAGCAAAAAAGAAATATGCTATTATTACTCAAGGCAATACTTTAAACCATTCTTTTATACAGTACAGGTAATCCTTGACTTACGACCATAATTGGGACCAACATTTCTGTGGTGCTAAGTGAAACATTTGTTAAATAAATTTGCCCCATTTTATGACCTTTCTTGCCCACAATTGTTAAGTGAATCACTGCAGTTGGTAAGTGAATCTGATTTCTCCATTGATTTTTCTTATAAGAACATCACAAAAGGGGATCACGTGACCCCAGGACAACTGTCATAAATATGAGTCAGTTGCCAAGCAGCTGAATTTTGATCACATGACTGTGGGGATGCCGCAATGCTCGTAAGTGTGAAAAACGGTCATAGGTCATTTTTTTCAGTGCTGTTGTAACTTTGAATTATCACTAAGTAAACTATGTAAGTTGAGGACCACCTGTATAATAGTTAGTAATATTAAAGGAGAACAATATTCCTGAGTCTTGTGGGGAAGAGCTGCCCTAGTTGTTTGAATTAAAGAGTCATAGGAGAAACACAAAAAATACGCTTTCTTCACAAATTCTTCTTCAAGTTCATTTCTGGCTGCTCTGAATCCAGAACCAAGACCTCTGCATCACTCTTAAGATTTAGTGTGAACTTTGATACATAAAATCTGGAAGATCTCAAGAAAGCCACAAAGAAGCTACTCTGAGTCTTGTTTTTGTGGAACAAGAAAGGCATTTTGCGAGTTGAGGGGAGAGGTCTGCTTAGCTGTACCATCTTGTTTAACAAACTGCTTTCAAGATGGGCAACCAGATAACTTGTATATCTTATACCAGGAGAATGTGATGGCACACATCTTAGTTTCCTTTGCCAGAAACAGATACTGAGAAACTGGAAATAATATATAGCTATTATGATTAACTAGCTATTATAATATTATTCTTCATACATTTGCCCAATCTTTTAAAACTGGTAAACATCATAGTATGTTGTAACAATTCATTCCATATAGTGTTAAGTAGGGTCAGGCATTATTATACTTGGGGGGAGATCACCAGGAATTTCAGGGCAACAAACAATGCAGGGAAGTCAAAAAATCTAGCAGAGAGAAATCTCTTCTGTATGATTGCCAAAAATTTGTAGAGATAGACTTGATTACAGAGGTGATGACTACACCATTGGAAGACTTGAAAGGACAAGTTAGGGATAGATCACCTTGGAGAAAATATTTGTGGTTGCTACAAAGAACTTGATAGAACATGAATGCATAAAGTTTCCCAAAGGTGTGCTTGATTAGAAGGAAAATGTTTTCCCCTTTTCTCTGTTTTCAGTTACATCTTTTTCTGCTTTGCTAGAAGGTATCAGAATCTAAAATTGGGAACGAAGAGATAGAATTCTCCTTGTCTACTTTCTTAATTCTCCTTTTATTGATAACTTTTCTGAACCACATACTCTCAAAGACTCTGTTCTTTCTTATAGAACAGTTATTCCAGCCCTTCAGTAACATTTGGTTGCTTTTTCTAATACTTTCTCCAGCAGAATGGCAGAAAGAATAACTATAATTGTATTATTCAATTTATATAGTTTCCTATATTAAATATATGACTTTGAGCTTGTTAAAATACAATATAAAAATATGCACAAAAAATCCAGTTTTTAATATTGCATACATTAGAAAAATCTTGCCAATAAAAATTATTTTTATTTTAACCCATCTAAATTCAGTCTGATCATAAATCCAAAGACTTCAGGGATAATAGATTTTAAAAAGAAATTCATTATTTCCAATTACTACTTTTCTCTCAACTATATTTCTAACAAAAATATTTTGCAGGTTTTAAATCATTATGAAAAACAGCTGAATCAGTAAAGAAATCATTGTGGAAGAAATAAATAGATTCACATTTAATCACTCTGGGGGGGAATTGCCTTTTCAGTTTGAATCATGAAATACCTTTTAATTTCTGGAAAATTATTAAATCTACTTTTAATGTCAAATTCCAGCTCTGTTAATGAGCCACATATCTGACAAACTGTATACTATCCTCAGGAAAATTAACATTCTATTAACACCCCTCATTTCCTTCATAAGCACTGAAAGCACAGCTGCCTTTTAAATTAATTCTACATGAAAGGAATAAGAGTAATTATAACCAGAGTTCAGACTATCAGATTTTAATGTTAGATGATTTTTCCATTAAGAAATTTGTTACAGAATATTCTGAATGGGTATTTTTGTAACTAATGTTAACACAATTGGTATATTCTGTGCAAATAAATTAATACAATATGATATTGTATTAAATGAATTATATAATGAAGCAAATCAGAGGCTTTATTTAATTTCCATCATGCAGAGATCACCTGACCTCCTGCCTTTCTTTTCCGCTTCCCTACAAATAAAAAACATTGTCATAATTTTGACCTTTTTTATTTTAAAGCATGAGCAAATTTTTGAAATCCATTTCTATTATTAATTTCCCACCACTGTATATTGTACCTATGCACTAGTTGTATTTGTGTAACATCCTTAAATTGGTTACACCTGGAGCATGATGTCATGCAATAGCCAGTCAATTGCAAGATAACACAAGAGCAGTTTTCATTAAAAACATGCTCAGGGCTGCTTTGGTGAAGGGATCCTCCCTTATTCAGCCATGTCATGCAAACACAGTCAAAGGTTTGGAACAGTTGCCCAGCCATGCCAAATCAGTCTTCTGAGAAAAAGTGGAGGATGTAAGGATATAAGGTAGCCAGGCTTTCCGTTACAAAATGCACTAAAGTGCGATGGCCCTCAGGCATCAACAGAGATGCACCTCACACTGATTGCAGGTATTCCTCCTGGAAATGCTTACAGCCAGCAGTTATTCCAAATGAGAAAAAGAGTTTCTCCTGCCCAGCTTCTGAAAACATTTCATGTATTTACTTTCGGTTCAGTCAAACGATATCTGAATACAGGCTGATATAGCACGTGCTGTATGGTAGAAGTGGGGGAGAAAGGAGGTTGTAACCAGAGTGAGTGGGGATTGCATGTTTTTGTGTGCATTTGGGCTTGGAGTGCTGCCATTTTTCCTTTTTTAAAAAAACTGCCCTCCCCCCATTACGGTACTTGGTCTGTTTGACAAAAGGAAATGGATAAGTAATTACCTAAAACTTTACCAGTAGTTTCCTGCAAGGATTTTGCAAAATAATTCATACAGTTAGTGCCCAACTGTTTGTTTGTGTTACGAATAAGGTGCTTATGTTTCAAGCAGTATCTATAGTATGGAGTCCCAGTTCAACTCTGAAGTAAATATATTCTCTTCTATTAGCTAATTTATTTTTCATTAAAACATTTATGATTTTACCTGAGAGAACCTCCAAAGCAGGGGTGAAATGCTCCCGGTTTGGACCAGATCGCCCGATCCAGTAGCGATGGTGGGTGGTTCGGAGAACCGGTAGCAAAAATCCCTGTGTTCTCCCCGCCCCATGCCCAGCTGAGCTGCGCGATCATCAGAGGCTGGTTTTTTTATTTTTAAAAGCATTTTTTTTACAACCTCTTGTAGCATTTAAAAAATGCTTTTAAAAGTAAAAAAAAAGCCTCTGATGATTGCGCGGCTCAGCTGGGATCGTCAGAGGGTTTTCAAAGCATTTTTTTCTGCAACCCCTTTGGCTGAAGAGGTTGTAGGAAAACAAAAATGCCTTTAAAAGCCTCTGGCGATCTCAGCTGACTTGCCTGATCGTCAGAGGCTTCTAAAAGCATTTTTTTCTGTAACCTCTTAAGGTTGTAGAAAAAATGCTTTTAAAAGTAAAAAAAAAAGTTGGCCATGCCCACCCAGTCACATTACCTCCCACCAAGCCACGCCCACAAAATAAGCCATGCCCACAGAACCAGTAGTAACAAATTTTAGATTTCACCCCTGCTCCAAAGTGATATATAACTTGGAAATTAAATTAATCTCTTATGAAAATTTTTATAAGCATCAAATTAAGCACAAACCATCTTTAAAATAAACTAGGAAAATTAATTCGATATAAAATCCATAAAAATGAGCTGAATGAAACAAAACAGATAGTCCTTGATTTACAACAGTTCATTTAGTGAGTGTTCAAAGTTATAATGGCACTGAAAAGTAACCTATGACCATTTTCACAGATAAGTAGCAGCACTTTGTAACAGCCTCATGATCATGTGATTGAAATTCAGATGCTTGGCAACTGGTTCACACTTATGACCATTGCTGTGTCCCAAGGTCATGTGATCACGTTTTGCCATCTTTTTGACAAGCAAAATCAATGAGAAAGCCAGATTCACTTAACAACTGTTACTAATTTATCAACTGCAATGATTCACTTAACTGTGGCAAGAAAGGTCCTAAAATGGGGCAAAACTCATTTAATAAATGCCTCACGTAACAGAAATTTTGGGCTCTATTGTGATCATAAGTTGAAGAGTACCTGTATAAAACCTAACCCTGTTTAAAACTCATTAAGAGTATATTGTATATTGTGTAGTGTACCTCCCACCTTCATGCACCATTTAAAACTAAAGGAAAGAAGAGAGGGAGAAGGAAAAGGAGAGGAAAAGGGCCCTCATCTGTTTTGGTGAGGAAGTCCCTAATTTGGACTCTGTCACAGAAAAAATATTAACAAAAGATGAGACTAGGAGACAGGAAATAAAGTGCATACCAATGTAAAATATACTAGGAGTCAAAAAATCACAACCAAAAATTTAGGTGCACAAATCTGGGGAAAATAACCAAGGTATTAGCACAGTAATTATGACTTGACCCAGTACATTAAAGAAACAGTATTGGCATATTATGGTTCGAACATCAAATGTTCCTGGATGGTATTTGGGGAAAGCAAGGAATTTGATAGCATGAGGCATGGCTACAAGGCAAGGATTTTTTGGCACATTAAAAGTGAGTTCTGGCTCTCAGCAGCTCCTACATCTGGTCATAGGTTTCCCATTGCTGTTCTGTTCTTTCTGGAAGTTTTATTTTACTTGAAAAAAATAAGACTTGAAACTTTTTCTATTAATCTGAATGACTGAATTTACTACTTTTTTTACCTCAGAGTTTGACGATAATGCAGACATAAAGTGCTAGATTTGGTTATGGGAATTTTTTGTCCTTGAGACACCTAGGTTTCCTTCACCCAGTCAAAAAAACCCTTCCTCTCTTTTCTTTGTTGTCAACATTTATCTCAAACAAATTTCAGCTGCCAAGAGGGTAAGGTTGCGACTAGCACCAAATTACGTAAGACTTTTTTAGAACAGCAAATGAACAAAGTTAATTTAGGAGATGTGTATTTTTCCATTTGGATATTTGTATCAATCTGCCAAATTCTCACTGAGAAACTATTCTATGTTTCACTGAGACTCTGGTTTCTATAGTGAAAGTCAACATCTACAGGAAATGTCAATATCCATACCAAAAGATAAAACCTTTTGGTGTTTGAAATGTTTAAGTGTGTTCTTGTATCACATCCACTATTTATTAAGTGATTCAATGATTCAACCTACATTGTGAAATACAAAGAAGAATAATGAAAACAACTGCTTATTTGCCTGTTTGATTGCAGTGTTATATGTGTGCATTAGATAGTCATTTCAAGAGCTTGAACTCAGTACATGACAGATAAAAAAATAACAGGCTAAATCAGGATCAACTCAAGTCACCTTGATCATTTAAAGAGATTTAAAAAAAATCTATCTCCAGATCATTAGATACTGTCATATTCTTGATATCCTAGTATCTATAAACATGCCTTAAGCTCTTCAACAACTAATAAAACTAGAATTGGAAAGACTGTTTCGATACATTCTAAGCACATATTAGGAACATATGTTTTCATGATGAGGCTGCAATGGATGAAGAATGTAATTGATTAAATTTATACAAAAATAAATATATTTAGCTTTTTGGGGCTGAGAGATGCCTACAAGTGAGCCAAGATTTCCTTACATGCTGAGTCCTTTGCATACAACATCATGAGGCATGTGTAACAGTGGTGGAGTTGGCACTGAAGTACACTCTATCATTAGCTCTCTCCTTACCAAGGGTTATTATTTTACCAAGATTATTTTTTTTTTACTGCAATGGTTTAACTTGGCTAGATTGCCAGAGACAATCTATGTGATGTAATGCTTAAAGTTGTTGGACTGGAACAAGGAAGATCCATCCTCAGCCATGGAAAATAAATGAGTAATTTTGGGCTAGTTACTCTTTCAACTCATCCTAGCTCACAAGATCATTCTTGTGGAGGAAAAGGAATACATATAGCATTGTGCTCTGAGTTCCTGGAGGAAAAGTTATAAACTTATTTTGTTCAAATAATTGAAAAAATGGGGTATAAATTAATAAAGTAGGACCACAAAAAAAAAAAAGGGCATGTAGTATAGATCAAGCCACACATATATCTTATGGTCAAGGAATTAAACATTTAACGTATTTCTGTCATACATATGGTCATAAGATAAAATAGCATAATTTATAATTCAATCATCTTAATTCTTCAAATCTATTGGCAGTGTTTGTCATAACCTTTAGGAAGTGCAGCATTTGTTAGGCATATAGGATCAGTTTACATGGCACAAGGGAAACTTCAGAATGAAATCATGGTTTCTTATCATACAACAGTCATTAGTCTCATTCGAGATGGTGATGAATCTACATACAGAGGAGAAGTTGAACAACTGGCCCTCTGGTGCAACCAGAACAAGCTGGAGCTGAACACACTTAAAATTGTAGAAATGATAGTGGATTTTAGATGAAGGCCTCCTATTCTGCCACTTCTTACAATATTAGACAACACAGTATCAATAGTAGAGACCCTCAAGTTTCTGGGTTCTATAATCTCTCAGGAATTGAAATGGACACTTAACATCAAAAACGCCACAATGTTCTTCCTGCGCCAACTCAGAAAGCTCAGACTGCCCAAGGAGCTGCTGATATAGTTCTATAGAGGAATTATTGAGTCTGTCATTTCTACTTCTATAACTGTCTGGTTTGGCACAGCAACCAAACAGCACAGCTACAGGCTTCAACGAATAGTTAGGACTGGAGAAAAAACAACTGCAGCCAATTGCCTTCCATTGAGGACCTGTATAGTGCATGAGCCAGAAAGAGAACTGAGAAAATATCTATAGATTTCTCACATCCTAGAAATAAACCGTTTCAACTCCTCCCCTCAGGACACCACTATAGAGCATTGCATGCTAAAAGAACTAGACACACAGACTCCCCTCCATGACATCATTCTGCTAAATACTATACCTAATTCCCACTGCCTAAGAATATTTATTCCCAATGCCTAAGAATATTTATCCATGTGGTAGGACTGTATTGCTATTATCCTTCTCATCTTTCCTATTATCTTCTTTTTTTTTTTTTAATTTGATTTATATGCCGCCCTTCTCCGGAGACTCAGGGCGGCTTACAATGTGCTCAGCAATAGCCTTCATCCTTTTGTATATTTATACAAAGTCAGCTTATTGCCCCCACAACTGGGTCCTCATTTCACCTACCTTAGAAAGGATGAAAGGCTGAGTCAACCTTGAGCCTTGGCGAGATTCGAACCCTGCAGTAATTGCAGGCAGCTGGTCTTAATAACCAGCTTAATAACAGGGTGCCTTAAACCCCTGTACCACCAAGCCTCTTCTATTGGTATATTATGATTATCACTTTGTTCTTTGTATGCACACTTAGAGCTTATGCACCGGAGACAAATTCCTTGTGTGTCCTATCACACATTTTCAATAAAAGAATATTCTATTAATCTAGTACCGCTACTGCTGCTGCTGATTATAGTATTATTACTGCTATTGTTATTGCTACTGTTACACAAGAACTCAGACCTATAACTAACATTAAAATATTTAGACTAAAAAGGAAGTATCAGTCATATAGATAGGTTAGTAGGCATTAGTGTTTGAATGCTCCCGCAAATCATTAGGTGTGCAATTTTCTTTCTTCTGTGCCAAGAGCTGTACTTTGCCTCAGAATGGCACATTTCAGAAAAAAAATTAAATAGAGCAAGTTCAAATAGCCTGTCTACTCTTAAGTCTACAACCCATATTCATTTTAATTTGGGAAGGTGGGTGCCTTGGAAAACCACAATTTTACAATCTGCAGTGTCTGCTGGGGTACGTGTGTGTCAAATGAAGAAGGCAGTGTTCTGTCAATATAGTGCAAAATCTGTCCCTTTTATATGATGATGTCATATAAAAATACAAAGGGGTATTGCTTAGGCTGTGATATTGCTTTTATTTATTTTAATGAAAGCATTTGATTATACAGATGTCTGTTTACAGTTGAATTTGTTCTTCCATCATTGTACTGAGGAAAAGAGCTGCTTCCCTGAACAACCTTGGTAGTACAGGGGTTTAAGGCACCCTGTTATTAAGCTGGTTATTAAGACCAGCTGCCTGCAATTACTACAGGGTTCGAATCTCGCCAAGGCTCAAGGTTG
The DNA here is from genome assembly GCA_022577455.1 of Arizona elegans. Classification (NCBI taxonomy): domain Eukaryota; kingdom Metazoa; phylum Chordata; class Lepidosauria; order Squamata; family Colubridae; genus Arizona; species Arizona elegans. The sequence goes on along the minus strand of JAKOOJ010000002.1, from coordinate 135,581,533 downwards.
ACTCAGCCTTCCATCCTTTCTAAGGTAGGTAAATTGAGGACCCAGTTGTGAGGGCAATAAGCTGACTTTGTATAAATATACAAAAGGATGAAGGCTACTGCTGAGCACATTGTAAGCCGCCCTGAGTCTTCGGAGAAGGGCGGCATATAAATCAAATTAAAAAACAAACAAACAAACAAACTTGGAGGCTGGTCAAGATTAGAAAGCTAATTCATATATCAAAATGAATACAAGGTACTAGAATAGTCATAAATGGAAATAAAATGCCACAAATGACATTTTGTTGTACTTGTTTGTACAAATATCCCAAGCAATTATTTTTTTGCTGTCACTGGTAGCAGAAGCTATTTTGAAATAATGTGTGTAAATTCAGTTTTTTCTTTGCAAAGGGCTGTTAGGCTTGGAGAAAAGGCAAAATGTTTAGTTTAATACAGATTATGTTTGCTGAATAATATAAACAGAGAGATATTCAAATTTAAAAAACGATCATTTATTTTTAGTCCAAACTAATCCATAACTGAAGTATAGTCAAACTAACTAGCTCTATGATTAAATTATCCCGTGATTTCTATGAAAGAGTGATGGGATTGGGAACCTGTGAAAATCTGCCACAATGGACTGCAGACTAATTCACGCACTAAGCCTCATTAAAAACTTTTTCTCTGCTACTTGTGAGTGAGACTTCAAGATCAAAAGTAACACAATTGGGAAATTGAAGCTAAGCTGTTTCATGTATTTATTTATTAAATGAATAAACTTTCCTGTAAATAGCTCCCCAGGAGTTAAGAGCAAAAACTGCAGATTAAAATGCACAATTCTCATCAGCAGTAGAAAACTAAAACAGGTGAAATACCACAATAGATTGCATAGAACAAGGTTCTTTGCTTTGGTCATGGTTTGTGACCCTTAGGAGGTTGAAAGCAGATTGGAGAGGGGTTACAAATTTGGGGTGGGGTGCTTGTGAGCAAAATCACTGTTAGAACTTGCCTCTACTGTTCCTGGAGATGGCAACATTCAGCTTGTCTCAGCAAAGCTTGTAATGAGTTTTGATCAGCGTCCAAAGTTAATGTTTGGGAAGATTGCTTGAAGGTTACCTACTGTGGCCTTTCATATATAGTAAAACTTCTGGTCATGACCATAATTCATCCCATAACTTTGGTCGCAACCCGATTTGGTCATTACCCGAATCTAATTTTGGAAATTTGGCGCTTACAAAAAAAATGGCGCAGAAGGGGAAATAGGCTGCAAAAAAAAAGCGTTTGTGACCAGAGATTCTACTGTACCTGCAATATTTGGAGTACTTTTGGAAACAAAGTTCAGCATTTCTGCCAGGGTGGATTTGATTTAAATCAAATCACTTTAAATCACAATTTAATTCACTAGTAAAAAGGCTTGATTTAAATTAACTCGATTTAAATCATAATTTTTAAAGAGCAACTGTCATCTCTGTCCCACTTTTGACTCACCAACAGTCCCAATATTGCAGCATATACAGCCTCATGCTACATAACCAGGCTCCATTTCATGCTGAATAAACTAAATTATTAATATATCTTACATTAATAAGCATTTTATTAAAATAAATTTGATAAAAATAAAAATATCATTGATTTTTATCCATCCTGATTTCTGTCCACCATTCAGATTTCATCTATTATAGCAATAGCACTTAGACTTATATGCTGCTTCACAGTGCTTTACATCCCTCTCTAAGCGGTTTAGAGTCAGCATATTGCCCCCAACAATCTGGTTCCTCATTTTACTGAACTCAGAAGGATGGAAGGCTGAGTCAACCTTATGCGGGTGAGAATTGAACCCGTGGCAGTGAGTAGAGTTGGCTTGCAATACTGCATTCTAACCACTGTGATCCCAGGGCTCTTAATTTTTATTTTAACCCTTTTAATTAAAAACACTTTTAAATTTATTTTCTTATTTATCATGAAATTTTAAAAGTTGCAAACTTTATCACTGTTTTGACATATAGATTAAATTATTTCTATTCTTGTCTCATAGAATCATACTATATTAAATATAGCTAGCCAATTCCAAAAGACTCTCTGCAAGCATGTTCACAACCGAGCCCAACATTTCTGTTGCTAAGAAAGGCAGTTAAGTAAGTTTTGCCCTATTTTGTGAATTTTTTGCCACAGTTGTTAAGCAAATCAGTGGTTAAGTGACCATTTCACATGGTTCTTAAGTAAATCTAGCTTCCCCCGTTGACTTTGCTTGTGGGAAGGTTACAAATGGTGATCACATGATCCCGGGACAGTGTAACTGTCATAAATATATGCCAGTTGCCAAACAACCAAATTTTGATCACATGACCATAGGGATGCTGCAATAGTCATAAATGTGGAAACCGGTCATAAATAATTTTTTCCAGTGCCATTGTAACTTCAAACAGTAACTAAATGAATGGTTGTTAGGACATGGACTATCTGTATTAAAAACAAGTGGTAAATTTATTTCTTGCAAAACTTTCTTCTAATAAAATAATTAGTTTATTTGAATGAGTCACATAAATTACTTCAACATTTTAGGAGTTATGGCATCACCCAGTTTGAGAATCTCTGGATTAAGGTAACAATCTCTTAAAATATATTAAAGCATATGGCTTGGGCTGAGCAGTTGTTAATGTGCCAAAGGAAAAGATGGTACCACTTGTCTTCTAGAGAAGCCATTCTTGGACCCAAACTTGTTAAATTTCAGCAAGCCAGTCTGGCCTGACTTTTTCCCCCTTTTAATTTTTAATTTTTAAATTTAAATTTTAAATTTGTTCTAATTTTTTTGGGATGTTTTAAATTGTTTTGGGCTTAAATATTTAATTTGGTTTTAATTCTGCTCTTAACTTTTGTATCTATGTGTTTTATTTTGTGCCTGTTCACCGCCCTGCGTCCTTCGGGAGTAGGGTGGTATACAAATTTGATCAAATAAATAAATAAATAAATAAATAAATAAATAAATAAATAAATATAAATAAATAAATAAATAAATAAATAAATAAATAAATAAATAAATACATAAATACATAAATAAATAAATAAATTAACTGCTCTTGTAGTTTCCAACATGCCCTTTCTGAGGAAGAAGGTGTTTGGGCCTCAGCTTCAGGGGACCTTGGATGAAGTAGATTATTTGAACCCTTTTCAATCTGGGTTCAGGTTGGAGTGGTACCCAGATGGCCATGATTGTGCTTGTACATGATCTTTGGAGGGCTTACAACAGGTTCAATCATCCTGGGTCTCCTAAATCTCAGTGGGGATTTAGGTCTCCTAAATCTCAATATTATCAACCATAATATGCTTTCAAACTGTTTTGGGGTGGGAAAAGGGAGGAACTATTTGGGGTAGTTCTCCACTTTTCTCCTTGGACGCAAGTTCCACTCAGTGTTAGTGAGGGTAAAGGTCAATCCTAGGCCTCTGCAATGTGGTTTCTCACCTGCTGGGTGAAATCAACCATTGGATGAAATCATTTAGTGACAGAGAGTGTGCGATCATCATCTGCCCATCCCACCAGATTGGATAGGATAAGCACATTGCATGTGCTTCCCTTAAATATTGCCATTTTGCCATTCCTAGGCAGCATGCTTTTCCATTGCAGCCCTGGCCTATGGAACACCCTTCTCTTGAGATCCGACAGCCCCCTCCCCACTTTTAAGCTTCCAGAAAACACTTAAGGTTGGCTTTCCCCTCATATGTCGGGATAGGAGAAGGTTGGAGTAGAAGAGGGTTATGGATTGCGTTGCACAAGCTCGATTGTGGCACCAGATTTTTGTTTCTATTATTTTCTGTTTTTATGGCTGCACATATTGTTCTATTCTTTGGTTGTGAGTTACCTAGAGCCCGATTTTAAGATGGATGGCCTCAATGATTGTAACCTATTAGTTAACAAAATAATTTATAAACTAAAACCTATTCAATATCCTTCCCTACTCATCTGAGAAGTGTTTTAAATCTTTCAACATCCCCCAGTATAAGAGTTTTCATGAGCTGAATTTTGATACGTAGGTCATGCCATGATTATATCTAGCCTACAGCTCCAATGGCTGAGATGCTATCTAGTGTTCACATCCTTTTCTCTTAACTTCTGTTAATTTAACACAAAGGGTTATAAGTCAACCAGGTATTCAGTGCTGGTTGGGCCTTTTCATTCTCTGAATACATACCTTATAGAACAGTTATTCAGTAAAAGCTTTGTGTGGCTTAAAAGCATACATGTATATCCAAGTCTGGTGCTGTATCTTCTTCATCTTCTTTAACTAAAGATAAATAAAGCACCAGCATAATGCAATGCAATTGGTTCATTCCTATACAGATGAAGTAAACTCGATTTGGTAGCAAAGCACATGCTTTGCAAAGAATAAATTCCAGACTCAAATCATAGTTTTAACTTATTAGAGGTCTTCCCCGAGAGTGGAATATTACAGTTAGGAGCTCAATAGTCTGACCTGTTTTCAAGTACTTTCCCATTTTTTGTTGTTGTTGAAGGAAGCCACTGAAGTTATAGAATATACAACTGCCTCATTTTCACCTTCGGTAAAGCATTTCATATCATTTCAAATATCTACCATACTGAGCACAAATCTCAATGAGACCGGGAAGAAAACAACAAAATGGGGACTGCTATGATGGTTAAAATGAAATTAAGTATATCTACAACCACTTTCAGTTATAATCATATTTAGCTAAAGACAATCATAAATGTGTGTATGGTTCTTCTCTAAAGATGTTTGGACAGAATTTTAATAAAGCTAAAGACAGGACAGGGGTTATATAAACAGAAAAATTACTCTGACCAAAGTTGTATAGCACACTAATTAAGAATGAATTTAAAATTTTGTTAAGATGCCATCTCTTTTCTCTGACATTTTTAAACATAAAGACATATCAGAGCATTGTAAAAAATTTTTTGCCACATATGTTGTAATAAGTTATGCACTATTGCCAGTTTTCTCTAACTGGATTCTTCCTGCAAATTAGATTTACTACAACAATTTATAGCCTGGCTTTGTGCCAACAGACCACTCTGTAGCAACTCGACACACTGAAGAAACCTACCAAAAGTGGGGACCAACAAGCAAGGAGGACACACATGATTCCCAGCAACTGGATAAAGGTTTCCATGGTAATCCTGCCCCACTGCTTCCTTGATCGGGATGTTGAGCTCTTGGACCAGCATCGACACACCAGTGCAATTATGGTTGCCATGTTGCATGCCAAAGTAACAGCGAGGAAAAAGAGACCCAAGAAAGCAAACGTAGAAGCAAAAAAAGCATTGCCCATCCTGGCATTTTCATGATCCTTCATACTGATGAAGCACCAAGTGCCCGGCCACTGAAGTGTATACTTCCCAATGCCCATTATGGGCAAGAGAGCAAAGGCAAAACTAGTCAGCCACACGCAAAGTAACACCATCTTGGTCAACCTGGTCTTCATGTGGCCGCTGTACCAGTGGGGGGCCTGGATGGCCAGGGCCCTTTCCACAGCCATGGCACTTGCGATGAAGAGAGGGCAAAGGCCAAAAATGGTCATGGCCAAGCCAAAAAAGGCACACAGGCCCTGGGAAGGGTCCACTGCCCGCCATTTCCGATTGGCCAAGTACACTGTGATGACCACGGGGCTGGTCAGCAGCTGCCCGGTGAGGTCCGTCAGGGCCAGAGAACCAATGCACAGCAAGAACGGCCTCTTCCGCTGGTTCTCCTTCTTCTGGTAAGCTCGGTAGGCTAGCAGCATGGCCAGACCGTTGCCTACCATGCCCGTGATCATCATGGTCAAAGGGAAAGCCACCGAGACGGAGGCGCATTGCTCCGCGAAGGTCCCGCTGCCGTTGCCTTTCTCCAGGCTCCCAGCGGCGTCGAGGGGGGCCATGGCGAACGGCGTGGAGTTGAGCCGGCCCCCATAAAGCCCGAGGAAAGTCATGTTGCCCGCGCGAAGGACGAGAGGAGAAGCCCGGGCGGCGAGAGGGAGCGGAGCGCGAGTCGATCTCCTTCCATCGCGGCGTTCCCGCCTTTGGTGAGCCGCCCTCGGGGCTTCAAGTGGTCGAGGAAGATAACCCGCCGCTCTCTTAAAAGCGCGGAGGCGGAGCTTTCATTCATCAGGTGCCTCTCTCTTTCCTTCGCTCGCTCGGAGAGAAAACTAAACGCTCCCACTTTGGCGTCTCTTGTCTGCCCGCCGCTCCGGTTTCAACTAGAAAAGGCAACCGGCAACACAAGCACAAGTGCTCAAAAAGTGCCTAGGACTCTCCCTGGGCGTGGTGTTTTTCTACAGCCCAGGCGTCTTTCCTTTTCCCGTCTTCGCTTTTCCCTCCAATCCCCTGGTTGGGTTTTGGATACGGTTCGCGGGGTTTTTTCCCTCCCTGGGTGCACAGGCTCGCAAAACGCTTGGCCCCCCGTTTTCCCCTTCTTCCTCAACGGCGAATTATCCCATGGGATTAATCGAAGGGGCGGATTGCGGTCCATGGCTCAAGGGAGCGGTGTAAAAGATGAAGCAGAATGGTCACTTTAAGTGCCCGAAATCGTGGGATGGCGATGAAGTTTAACACCGTCTATGGAGATTCTCAAGTCATCCCGTTCAGGGTTGTCCTCAAGGTGCTTTTTCAAGAGGCAACTGGACTCTGAAGCGAAACGTTTTCAAAGAAGAAAACCAGAAAGCCCAGTCGCCTCTTGAAAAAGCACCTTGGGGACAGGTTTAACCATCTTTCCATATAATGTAGCATTATTAGTATTTATACTGGGTACTAGTAGTCTAGTACTCCCTTAGCTTTAGGTAATGGAATATTGTGTGAGGTGTGTGCGTGTGTTAAAATCTGTGAGGGGATTATGAAACATGGTTTCTGGGGTGTGGGAGTGTTATGATGAGGTATTGCACTGCACCGGGCTTCTGTAAGAATAGTAATATAGTTTCCATGGTTTGAACTGAGCCCTGTTAAGTCCTTTTAGGTCCCTGTGGTTGGTGAATTGAGGTGGCTGGCTTTCCAGTGAGAGCCCCTTTGCAAAACCCAGGCTTCTGCTGAGGCCAGATAGCAACAGTTCTTTGAACTTTTCCCCTAGAGGCCGTCTGGTTGTTGTCTCTGGTGACTGAAAGTGCCGATTACCAGGAAATGTGTATTTTGCAGTGCTCAGACTTCATGCTATCACATTGAGTTGCAAGTTTTAAATATTGCCCTCCTGCAATTGTCACACATCTATTTCTGGCTGCAATTTTGTTTTTAATAAACATAGCAGTAATGCCACCTAGTGAGAAAAGTTATATGTAATTTGACACATTTTCTCTAGTGCTTTAAAACAGCATTTCATTAATAATGATTTAGGCTAATGATTGAGAAACTATTATCTGCTGTATAACCTTGACTAGTTAAAGAACTGTCTCTGTGATGCAGCCAGAACAATCTAGAACCGAACACGTTTAAAACTCTACATGATAGATTTTAATAGCAGCCCTCCTATTTTTTCACCAACACAATGTCAGCAGTAGAGACCTTCAAGTTTCTGGGTTCTATAATCTCTCAGGACTTGAAATGGATACCTAACATTAGAACCGTCATGAAAAACCATAACAAAGAATGTTCTTCCGGCGCCAACTCAGACAGCACAAGGAGCTGCTGATACTGTTCTACAGAGGAATTGAGTTTGTCATTTGTACTTCTATAACTGCCTGATTGGTACAATAATCAAACAGGTACAGACTGGAGAAAAACTGATTGCAACCAGTCTGCCTTCCACTGACCTGTATACTGCATGAGCCAGAAAGAGAGCTGGGAAAATATCTACAGACCCCTCATAAAACACTTTCAACTGCTCCCCTCAGGACACCACTATAGAGCATTGCATAACAAAACAAAGAATTTTCCACCCATGCCATCATTCTGCTAAACATTTGATGTAAACACAACCATGTAGGACGGTATTACTATTATCCTTCTCATCTGTCCTATTACCTACTCCTATTGGTATCTTGTATATCATTTTGTTGGTTGTATTTTATGATTTACTATTGTACCTTATGATTTGTCACTTTGTTGCTTGTATATATAGAGAGCTTATGCACCGGAGACAAATTCCTTGTGTCCAATCACACTTGGCCAATAAAGAATATTCTAATTCTAAAACATTCCTCTTATGTCTGTTTCATTTTATGAGTTTTTAAATTATACAACAGAAACCACCAGTATTTTAATGAGAAAAAAAATTCTCCAAGGATCTAGATACCTTGCAAAACCCAATCTTTGAGCAAAATTAATGGGATTATCAATTTGTAATCAATTTGTGTATCAATGGGATATATTCCTTGGAAGAGCAACTGAACCACTATGTCCAAGAAAAAAGTAGGTTAGAAAGAATAAGACGCCAATAACAAGTGGATGCTATATCAGAAGCAAATGGAGGATTGATGGAAGCATTTTCGGCAAAGATTTGAAAATAATTTATTACTTTCCTGTAATTATAATTGAGTGATAATCTGTAAATTTACAAAGATTCTGCATTCAAATTGAAACCTTTTATAGGCTTTAGAGATTTTTTTCAAGATCCTTTTAAAATAATGAAATGCTTCTTCGTTATAAAGCAATGAAATCCCACAATTCCTTACAGAACAATTGTTCATTACTTTGTCTTGTCATACAATGGTTTAATCACTTTCTCAAATGAAGCTACAGACCAGATCATATCATCTAGATATTTGTTTTGTAGCTAATTTGGTTGCTAAAAGTAGAAGCTGAATACATTTTTACTTTGCTAATTCTTTTTCTCTCTTTATCTAGACTTTAAAGAACCGATTTTATTTTGCTAATAATTACTGTAATTCCTAAATGTAATTCATTTTTAAGTATTTTTAAATTTATATTCTGCTAATATGATTAATACATTTCCTCATTACTGCTTTCATTGCTTCCCATTTTATCAAGGGAGATATTTGACTCTGTCTTTGAAAAGAAAACTGTGGGCATTATTTTTTTGCTGATTGGGTAGTAAATACCTGATCAAATAACTAGAAATGTGTAAATCAGAGCTTTCTAGTTTTAGTTCTAAAGTCACTGGACTGTGGTCAGATAGGCAAATAGGTGCTGTTTGCTGCTTAATGTATTAGGTTTATTCATGATTTTGATATCCATACATAATCTTACCTGAATAAGAGTTATATTTATTTGAATTATATAAAAATCTATTTGATAGGGTGATGCTTCATAATCTATCATGCATAGTCCTGGAGTTTGCAACAATATAACCATATTGAAGATATATTCTTATGTAGTTTATATCTGCTTTTTCCTAAGAGGTGCTTGTATTTCTTTAAATCCTTTCCTAGTATCAAATTCTCAATCTCAAATTTTTATTATATTGTTAATTATTTTGTAAGAAATCGTACCACATCCTGAATTGGAGGACAGGTTTAAACAACAATGAACTAATAATTTATGTAATTATCCCTTAATAAATATGGACCTTTCATTTCAATCCTTCTTTAATCTGTGAATTTTAAAATTTAAACTAGTTTTAAAAAAACTTACAATTCTTTTTGACTTATTGGTGTCTGTAACAAAATATGATTATTGAAATATTAATCTTTGACGTGTCCTAGAAATTTCTTCTAACATAACTGAGAAGAAAAGGATCTTATACAGGTAGTTCTCAATTTACAACATTTCATTGAGTTACTGTTTGAAGTTACGGCACTGGAAAAAGCGACCATTTTTCACCGTTATGTCTGTTGTAGAATCCCCACAGTCACATGATTTACATTTGGATGCTTGACAACTGACTCATATTTATGATGGTTGCTGGGTCAACCATCATGTGATCCCATTTTAAGACCTTTTGACAAACAAACTCAATAAGGAAACCAGATTCACTTAACAACTGTGTTAGTAATTTAACAACTGCAGTGATTCACTTAATAAATGTGGGAAGAAAAGTCGTAAAATGGGACAAAACTCACTTAACAAATTTCTCACTTGACAACATACATTTTGGGCTCAATTGTGGCCGTACGTTGAGGACTACCTTTACAGGGTATCTAAATAATCATCTTTTTAATTGTAGTCCCAAATTTCTAAAATTCAATGAAATAATTTTAGAAAACTTTAAAAAATCATTTCCAGTAATTTATATACTTTGTATCCAATGAAAGAAACCAAATTCATTTGGGTTTATAAGAATACATTTTTGATGCTTTGTTTTCTCCTTGATTCCCAACCCTTACTATACCCTCCCGATTGGAGGGTATGGAGGAATCAGCAGGCCCACTGTTGCTTTTATATCCCATGCTACAAATACCTTTATTAGTCTATCTCCAGGTTTACTTGGGATCAAAACTTCAAGTAAATTTAAATTGTTTCAAGTCATAATACTGAACGTAAATGAAATGAACTGCAATCTATGCAACATCTGGCATTGTTTAAACAGAAAGGATATAAACTACAAATAAATGACATTTTTAAAACTGGCATGCTTTATTTACACATCCACAGAATTGGATCTTCATATAACCAATACAATTTGAATCCAAGCCAAATGAAACCCATAATTTTCCTTTAGTTATTCTAGCCTATCATATGCGGAGATTAAAACTTGTTAGGTACAATACTGTGAATAAAAGCACAAAAATAGCAAATTGTTAACATGTAGCATTTAGCAAATCTGGTTTTGACATTTTTTTAGACTTTCAAAAAGTCAGAGGCACAGTTACAAGACTATTTGTACTTGTGCAATCTATGCTACAATTTAGCACAAGAAAGAGGATACTAAGAGGAAGCAATATAGGATTACAGGCATATTTTTCTGCAAAATTTATCCAAAATATTCACACAGCAAAGCCTTATTGCTATGTCATTGATCAATCCCACCCCCATCAATTTAAGATGTCCATGAAAGGGAGGAGGGGAAGCTGATGGCAGTTCTGCTCCATTTGCCATTGAGCAGTTTTACAAAGCAGATCTTCCAAAATGCAAGATATTGAAGGCGTAGCCTATTCCTTAGATTTGTTAATTTCCCTTAACATACTTACCTTGGATGTGACTGAAGATGACAAATACATTTCCCCCAATCAGTTTAAGAGTGGTCAGTACTTAACAAATACATTTGATAGTAAAACAAAAGTGAAAATGAAACATGTTAAGCCATGAATTAGTTGAAACTGATGTGAGGTTTTAGGATTTCTACTCTTTTGTATAAACCATTTCAAGAACAATGCTTCTTCTCCAGATCATACTAATTTGGCTAGTTTGTAGATGTTAATTCAACAAGTTGTTCTTTGCGGTTTTTCAAAGATGGTATTCTGGCCAAAACAGACCTGTATAGGACTGGACTACTGCCAGAGCACAAATCATTTCTGGTTCTGAAAACTATCTTCTGGAAAATCACTGAAACGGCAGGTTTTACACAAGGGTTTTCTTACTTATTGCTGCAGTTTCACCAAGTGACACTAGTTTAATGTATTCTGGTGGCAGGAGTACCATTAAGGATACATAGATGCCTTGCCTGAAAGAAATACATTTCTTTCCATATTTTATCTGCAGCATAATTCAGTTATTAATTTGCTGAGTCAATAAAGAGTGAAGGACTATGGAATCAAATATGTTACATGCCTTACGTAATACATTATAAAATTCTGCAGAAAATTATACAGAAAGATTTGGGGTTTTTTGCAAAATATCCAGAAAATTATTTATACTAGGTTCCTTTTCAGTTAGAAATCACAAACCTATTAAAGAGTTGTTCCTCTAAGGAATTATGCTACTCTGAAACTGAGATACATTCCTGCCTACCAATATTGAAAGGATGACAAAGAAAAATTAAAATAAACTTTTTCAGAAACTAGATTTTGAAATCTACATGATGACATAGCAACAGATCAGGATGGTACTTGGTCGATACTTTCAAACTAGACTAAATTAAAACTACCTGTTAAAGATTAAGCCCAATTTTTTTTAAAAAAAATAACATATCCGGGATCAATTTATGGCTTAAAATATTTCATTACATGTTTTATGAGTTAAATCAGCTGCAGTTTTCCATTAAACATGCATTTCTATTAGCAGGATGTACCATTTCTGACCAAATAAAACATCAACTTTTTTATATTGTCTCATGCAATGGGCTGTTGGATTTTTGTGTGTGTGTGTGTGTATTTGAATTTTGTACGTTATTTCTTTTTGGAACTTGTACGAGATCCAGAATGAGAGGAACCAGAGGATGACCTGCGGTTTCTGAAAGATAAAAAATGGGAGAAAGCATGCAAACAAATAAGTTTTAAGCGATATGAACGTCACAGGGAATGAAAAAAAGAGGAAGAGACAGTAGGATTTGAAATGTACTTATTAGGACTTCATTTTTGCATCTTAGTAGTTCACATAATTAAGACTCTTCAATTAAGAAGAGTTTGTACATTTTTAAAAATGAAACTTCACAAGAGTGCTATAAGAATCACTTGTTTTCTGCATTGCATGTGTATGATTATCTTTAAGATTGGTAATTAAAGGTGGCAAGAATATATATTTTTAAAGCCACAGCTAGACAAGAATAAAATGGCTATCACTCCACATCCACATCCACAACATACACACATCTTAAAATATTCTGCTCCTTGATCCTTCCAAAGCCAGCATTTAAAGAACAACCATTCTTATTCTACAAAACCCAAACCTTTCAGGTGACCGTGATCTTGTTCGCCTTTTTTTGCGATCACCAGAAGAAGATCTAGATCGGCTTCTCTTTCTGCTTCTCTCAGTGGAGGATGATGAATGAGAGCTTGAGTAAGATCTTTTCCTTGGGGTTGAAGAACCCCTGACAGACCTGGAGCTGGATCTTTATTAAGAAATAAATCAGACTTAATCCTAGCATAAACAAAAATGCAATACTCTATATCAAATGCAGAAATATAAATTCAGATTCAAAGAATACAGATTAGTGTATGAATACTTACTGCCACGTTAACAGGGACCTAAGCTTCAACCATTTTAAATAGTATTTGTCTAGGGCCACATCAATAGCCTGGCTAGAACTGACTACATAATATATTATGCTGGTTTAATTGTTTGTTTTCAGTACTGTAATAGCAAGCTTGAATATTAAGATAAAGAAATAATGGAGGTACAAATTACTCATATGCTTAAGAAAACGGAGGGGGTCAATTTAAATAATGTAGTATGCTATATATTTAATAAACCCTTGAAAACGAATATCTGATGAAAGTGTTAGGCTGACTTGATGGCAACAGTCATATACTGTAACATCAAGAATATGTTGATATAGGTAGTCCTCAACTTACAACTGTTCATTTAAATGGCAACTAAAAGTTATGACAGCCTTGGAAAAAATGACTTAGGACCCTTTCCTTGAACTTACGACCATCTGCGGCCATGATTGTAATTTGGGCACTTGGCAACAGGCCTGCATTTATGATGGTTGCAGCGTTTTGTGGTCATGGGATTGCAGCTTTTAACCTTTCCAGCTGGCTTCCAACAAGCAAAATCAATAGGGGAAGCCGAATTTCCTTAACAATTGCCATGATTCACCCAACCATGCGATTTGTTTAACAATGGCAGTAAAAATGATCATAAAATTGGGCTGGTCACATGATGACTTGCTTGAGGTATCACTTAGTGACTAACATTCACGTCCCACTTATGATCATAAGGTGAGGACTACCTGTAAGAGATTTGCATTTACAAATACAGGCAAGTAAAAAGCCCCACGTTTATGGCGATTATTTCAGCCTGAACAGGTATAAAGCTCAGAGATATAAAGCAGTAACATTTCAGACTGATTCATTCATCCGCAAGAGCATATAATTGTTCAGACGAAAGAAAATGTCTATTTTCTGGCTGTCAATTGTTGACACAAAATATTTGGCTTCATTACCGTATTTCCCAGAAAATAAGATAGGGTCTTATATAAATTTTTGCTCCAAAACACATTAAGACTTGTTTTCAGGTGATGTCTTATTTTCAGGGAAAATATGGTACTAAAATGTGTCTGTCCGGTTGACAATCTTAACTGGGGCTTATTTTTGGGATAGAGCTTATATTACAAGCATCCTGAAAAATCATGCCAGGGCTTATTTTCCAATGAGGTCTTATTTTCAGGAAAACACAGTAGTAAATATGGAAAAAACTGCATAGAAAAGGGCAGGTTAAATATTTTTTTGTGCCTTGCAGCTTTGGAGTTAGCTTTTTATTTTCTAAATAATAATAATAATAATAATAATAATAAGTTAACTGAGTTGATATGGATCCAATAGATTACAGGTAGCCCTCAACATAATTATGGTTCGGAGTTACAATAGCCTTGGAAAGAGTGCTTTATGGTTTATAAAGCACTTCTGGCTGTCGAAAAACATTGCACCACCACTCCCACAGTCACATGATCACAAACTGGGTGTTTCGCAAGCTGTTCGCACTTATATGACTGATTGCCAAAAGTGCCATGGTCATGTGATCACCATCTGCCGGCTTCTCCAGAAGCTCATTGTAGAATCTGGCAGGGAAGGGTGCAAATTGCTGCTGCCTTCTAAAAAGACTCCCACTTATCTTTGGGGGCTGGCTGCAAGAGCTGTCTGCCAAAGTCAAAAGCTCTTTGGAAGGTGCAGAAACAGAACTGAAAAGATTTGGGCTCCATTCTTGAATGCTGCTGGAGGATTTCTCTTTTGCTCATGGAGGGGAGTTATACTTTGGTGGGGTGCAGAAATGGAGATCAAATCTTGAATGCTTGAGCTCCCTAAAGCCCTCCTGTATATGGAGAGAGCTGATCTCTGGCTCGGTATAGAATCAGCTCAAATCCTGAAAATATAAGCTCCATTCCTGCTCCCTCCCAGAGGAGTTCCTTCATATGTGTGGAGGAGAGCAGAACTCTTTTGATGAGCTGCAGAAATGGACTTCAAATCCAGGCAATTTGAGCTCTGTGTCCTGCATTCTGTCAGTGGAGTGCCCTTCCAGATATACAGAAAAGCTGAACTCCTTCAGCAGGCAACTCTTTCAGCTATCCCAAAGACAAGAATGAGCCAAAATCCAAGCAGAGAACAGAGAAGAAGGGTAGAATGAGCATGGGGTGCCTGGGGCGGCTGGGGAGGTCCTAGAAGACCCACCATAGGCCATGTAGGTTTCTTCACTCAGGGGCTGATAATCTTGCTTGGATTTCGTCAGAGTGATTTTCAGTTCTTGAGTGGAGTCTCCCAGAGTTTCCCCCACTCGAGGAACCCCATACTTGGGGCTCTGTCTGCTTAATGACCCATGAGATCACTTAACGACTGCAACTGGCAAGGTGGCTGCAGAACGAAGCAGTCATGTGATGTCTCACTTAACAACTGCTTTGCTCAACAACCAAGATTCCAGTCCCAAATGGGGTCCTAAATCAAGAACTACCTGTAAAACAACATAGAAACAATGAGCTGAAGCCAACTTTACCCATATTTGACAAGAAGTTTAGCTCAGTCACTAAAGAGACTATAGTGGTACGAAATAGGGAAAGAGCTTTGTTATTTTAAGATTGAATATTCAACATTCAGCATTTATATATATAGTTGAGTTTACAATACAGATAACACCTGCTAAATGGCAAATCGAACTTACACATACATTTTAGTTGGTTAGATTTCCTGCCTTTCCTCTAAAAACTCTAATAATTATCACACCACCTCTCCTATAATTTTCATAGTCTCCCGTAAAGACTCTTTCTGAGGGAGATGGGTCGTTTAAAAATGTGAAAAATAAATTAAAACAATAAATAAACACCTTCACTCTCCCGATTTTTAAACACCTTATTGGAGAATTTGTTATAATCATTTTGCTACTTTAGTGAATATAATTTCATTTGCTACTAAAATTATATTAAAAGAAAGACATTTGTAGCAAATGCTTATAATAAAGTAGTATGGATGGTGACCTCTTCATCTCTCTCTCCCTCTGACAAGCAGAGCTTGCTACCTCATTCACCTTGATTTCGACCCACGAGATCTAGAACGTTCTCTGGAAGTGGAATGAGACCGTGACCTTGAACTGGAAGAGCTTCTGGACCTGAAACAACATGAAGATTTATATTTTCTTTTTGGGAGGAACAGAAAAGCAATAATCCAATGAATTTAAGTTTTTAATTTAACAGTATTTGATATTAACATTATTTTATCTCCTTCACCTCACTGGGACATTTTTCACAGAGTGATTTAAAGAAGCAAACAAAAATTTGGTTAGGAATTAAACAGCTGTTTGATTTAATAGCAACAGCATAAGCTAAGTGAGCAGGACTTATTTTTATCTTCCAGGTCATATTATAAGTTGCTTTTTGAAATATTTTTCCCAAATAATTGTTCATATATTATGTTTGAAAGTTATCACAGAAGATAAGCTTATTCTCTTTTTGAAGTCCAGCCAATAAATAATAATAATAAAAGATTACAGGTAGTCCTTAACTTATGACAATTCCACCCCTAAAAGATTTGGTCATGTGTCATCACATGGTTGTGCCCAATTTTATTATCTTTTTACTTTGGTTGTTAAAATAATCCAGCTTCCCCCATTAACTTTGATTGCCAGAAGATGGCTGGGAAGGTTGTAAATGGGGATATCACATGACCTTGGGACATTGCAGCCATCATACCGGTAAATACATGCTGGCTGCCAAGTGCCCAAATCACAATCCTGTGACCATGGGGATGCTGTAACGGTCGTAAGTGCAAGGATTTTTCAGTGCTACTGTAACTGGATGCTAAATGAATGGTTGTAAGTTGAGGACTACCTGTAAATTTAAATTACTTTCTTTTGAAAAGATTTATCTTAAACTTTTAAGAACATTTCCAATGGATGTTGATGTGTAAATCACAGACAAAAATGAATCTTGTAAATTAGTAAGAACTGCACAATTCAAAACAGAAAATAGTCAAGTTAAAGTTACCATGTTCCACAAGTTTGAAAGCAACTTAATTACAATTTAATAACTCTTGATGAAAAACCAAGTTGCATGAATCTAAATATATCTACTCAGAAATTAGCCTTAGTGGGATCTGTTGACATAATCCTATTTTACATATTTAGAAGTAAATGCCAGTATAGGAGATTTCTTTTTAAATAAACGAGTCTCTTCTTAGTCGTAATTAATTTCGATTCTAGTCACAGTCCTGGAGTTCAATAAGTTATTTTCAATTTTTATCCATTATCATTTGGGAAAAATGTTTGTAGAACATCTGGAACATTGCTGATTTATGATATATCAAAGTATTCATACCTTTCACTTTTAAAACCGTGTATCTCTGATTATACATATTTCCTGAACTTAATGACGGGTTTTATCTATTTTAATTTAAATAGCAGCAAACTGCAAAAAGCGATGAGTAGTAAAAAATTTTAAGCAACTTTTTATACAGCTTGCTGTTTATAGGACAAGAAATTGTTAACATAAGGAAAATGCAAATGGGGGTCCCTAGATTGGATACATTTTTTCCAATTTTAAGTATTCCCATAATAGATGTTACAAAACAGGATAATTGTAAAATTTCATTTACCCTCAGTAAAAGAAATATTGGATTTTCTGCTTAAGAAAATATTTTATTTTAAAAGAACTCTAGAAAATGTATTTAATATCATCATTCTGGCCTAAATTTGTGTTTATCAATCATACAAAGATCTAGCAGCATTAAATAAATGAATTACATTTTCAATCTGAAACGTTTTAATTAATTTTAAAAAATGGACTGGATCCGGAAACTCTCATGAGCTGAGTTGGATTAACACTCTTGCTTGATGAATAGTACTTTTGATTATTCTTTATGAAAGATTAACCCCCCCGGAAAAAATAATAAAGTATCTTTTTCAGAATCAATATAGAGGAACTAGTAGTGACTGTTAGTAGCATATTGTGAAGCCTTGTATTTTACATGACATTGGTCAAATAGGTTGACTCATTTCATTCCTGATAAAATTGGCCTTACTGAAAGAGCAGAATAAAAGACCAGTAACTGAAGAATCTGCTTGCTAAATTCAGCAGAGGTACCTGTATATAGCTGCCAATAAAATTCACAGGGACATCTAGACTCATATATTGCATATCTAATTAAGAGGCATCATATCTAATTAAGAGTCAACAGACATAAAGTCTCAGTGAAGAAAAAAATAAGCACAAAGCCTTTGCTTAGGACGAGTTAAACCACAGGTGTCAAACTTGCTGTGTCACGTTGCCGTCACATCACGTATTGGAATGTTTCCCCCCTTTGCGGAGCTGGGGTGAGCGTGGCCTGCGTGTGACGCATCCGGCCTGCGGGCCACCAGTTTGATACCTCTGAGTTAAACAATGATAGCCGTACTGATAGTATTTTTTAATGCTCTTTCATATAATCAGAATGAAGGTTTAAAGGGGAATTATCAGCTAGTTCAACCCCCTACCAAAGTAGGATCCTAACAGAGCATTAGATGGCCATCTAGACTCTTTTAAACATCTCTAGCAAAGGAAAATCTACTGCCTACTAAGCCAGTCTGTTCCATTCTTGAGCAGCTTTACCTTGTGGAAATTTCTATTTGTCCGATTATTGACAGATCTGCACTGGACCATCACCCTGGGTATCTGTTCACTATTCAGCCTAATTTCCTTAACCTGGGACCATTCTAGATATAACCCAGAACCATGAATTCCATATTCATCTAAAAACTTTTCAGAATATTATATTCTAACCAAACATTCTTTTTCTTGGGAAATCGTAGTATCCAGATGTCTAGCTAGCTAAGCTTATTGATCTGACTTAAGAAACTGCGTTACAAAACTGAACAAAGATCATAAAGAATTAAACACCTCTAAGCACTATCTCCTTTTTTAGTCAAACACCAAGATCCTCATCCATACAGCCAGAATTCTTGCTTTTCTGGTTATCTGCAAAGCATAGAAATTAGCTAAGTTCAAAAGTTCACTTGCGGAATCAATCCCCTAGCTTTGTTCCTTATCTCTACCACCTCCTTGACAGCTTACTGCAGTGCCTTACGGAGACCGTTAGATGCAAATATGATTTAAATCCCCAAGAGAAAAAGCATAGATTTAAACTTCTCATTTGATCTAAGATTCAAACTTATATATTCTCTCAAAGATTGTCTAACCGTTTGTAGTAAATAATTCTTCACATCTTTCTTAAACATTTGCATACTATTTCAATTAATTTCTGATTCACAATTCCTTTTTATGCTTTTGTTTAATGTACGATTCTTATGTTAACCTTTCCCCCCTCAGTATATTATATTAAGATATAAGGACCAAACAAAGCTATAATGTGTGATTTTCCATATTATAGAGTCCAGAGGGGGGAAAAAACCAGTAATTAAGTTGAATACACAGGAACACACACACAAAAAATAAAAAAATACCCATGTTGAGGCCATTAGTTATTTAATATGTGTTGGGTATCTTTAATTTATTTTATACAATTTTAATTATAGGCTTCACATATTTATAATGTATAGTAATACTGTTTTTGTACAATATTTGAAATTTTTAGAAAATATTTTTTTAAAATCTGGAAAAATGTAAATTAAAAATTCCTTTTAAAAAAACTTTAAAAAATTGTGACTTGAGTTCACCATTTCAACAATCGACTAAAAATCTGTACCTTATGAAGTACTGTTAGTTAATATCTTTAAGGAACTATTTTTAAAGTAATTTATTTTGTAACCAAATAGTTTTTGGTTACAAATAGTTTCAGGATCCTTGATCCACCTGCCCTATTATTGCTGCCCAAGTGTTATTAAAAAATGTTTGGTAACAGTATTTAGATGATAACTACAAAAGCCTGAATTGTTTTCCCTTCAGTTATCATGAAAAGATAACTTTATGTAGCTATTTTTTCTAATCATCTATGAACAAGTAAGAGTTCAAATTCCAAATTCCTTTGGAATTCTATTATTTTTGCAACAAATATTTCTAATTGATTATATGTTTTATTTTTCTTTCTCAAGTATCAATGTTACAAATAATGCAGTTTTTCTTAGCCCACATAGCCTTTCAAGACTTGATCTTCCTCTAGCAACGTTGCCCTCCCCTTTATTCATATTCAGTAATTATTGCTGTTTTCTATTTTCCCTAATTTTAGATCATGATATATAGAATTAACATGTCGGTCAATGTGTTTACTAACCATGCAAACCAAGCCATATTCTCTTCTATAAAATTGAAAATTATTTCCCCATGTTGTTTGAGCTGTGACAAATTGTATTAAACCTCTGAATGCTAATATTTACCCCAGTAAATTTTTCCATTTGCATGTTAAGCTCATTTATTACTGATTTTCAAATGTAAACTTGAGCTAATAAATCAGAAACAACAAGGACCACATGCTTGTACTGGAGTCCTTTCCAAAAATGAAAGGATGTCTTCATTTTATAGAATGTTATGTCTAATATAATATAATTCACTATAGAGAATTTTATTTTCTTCCAATAATCTCATTCTATAAAAGGCCCTGGGCTACATTTGTAAGCTGATGAGTATAGTATAAACATGTTTAAGTCAATGAAAAAAAAACACCACCAAACTATGGAGACTGCAGAATCCTGAAATCAAAAAAATCCTTCTTGGAGTGTTAATTTTTATCCAACTTAGTTTTGCTTTAGGAATATTTAAAAAAATAACTATATTTGTGTTTGACAGTTTCTTCATATATAACTTTTTATGAATAATTCATCATAAAACTGATACAAAATGGAGGTGTGTAATTTTTGGTTAAAAAAATGCTGCCCAAAACTAGGCTCTTTAAGAGGCTCACTAGGGAAAGGGCTAATATGTATATAAAGAGCCTTGTTTATTTAGAAGTTTAAATAAATTACAAGCTCTTCTTCCCTTTAAAATCCAATCCCTTCCCTTAAAAATAAGGTCATTTTACTTTTTAATAAGTTTTTGCCAATAAGCAGATCATTAAATACTTAAGATTAATAGTTGCCTTTCACCAGCCTATTAACAAAAACGTATTTTGAAGTCACACAATCTCTAAGACACAGTAGGACTATATTTAGCTGCTACAAAAATACTAAAATTAAGAACCAAATCTTTAATATTCATGGCTTCTAAACTCACAACTGTCATAAAACTTTGAATAACCACCTCCAATTCACTCATCTTAAATGTTTATCCCTGCAGCTGGATATGTAAGATTGATTAGACTAACTTAAACTGCAAAAAAAATAATGTAAAAGTTAATCACAAAAGAGATGTAAATAAAGAAAGTTAGATACTGACATTTTGTCTGGCGTTACCCTTGACCTGTACCCGTTTACCTGGACCTAGACCTTGAGCTTGAGTGGGAGGATGAGCGAGATGAAGATCGTGAAGGAGAAGATCGAGACTTGGAGGGACTTCGTCTACCAGTGGAAGTCTTCTTCTTATTGGCAGAATCTTCTTCTTCACTACCATCAAGGTCATATTTAGAGAGATCAGCATCATCCTCATCTTCATCCTGGAAAATAATGCTGGCAGCTTTTTATGCTCATTAAGAAAAAAGTAGGTATGCTAATCTGATAATAAATCCCCAGAGCATGTCCATATTATTTTCTCAATAAGGAAATTTATGCAGACTGTTCACATGATGTAACACAGATGAATTCTATAAACATTAGATTTAGATAGAAGAGTTGGACATCTCATTTAGATTAAAAAACTGAGGTGGCCAGGTACTACGTTTATACTAGCATACATCAAAATGCCACAGAATAATCATGTCTGTCTGTCTATCACCTCTAGTTCCATGCAGAATGAATGATGTAGTTAAAATACAATCTATTAACATCATTTCCTTTGAGGGAAAAAGAAACAATATTTAAATATTAAGTTCTTTTTCTTTATTCAACCAGATCAAACTGGACTTAAGGAGTTATTTAACTGGCAGGAATTATGAGTTCATGCATACACTCATACATACTCAATATATATTTAATTCATACCAAAATAATTATTTCCTCTCTTGCAATGTTAAACTACCACATCTCATACTACTTTTGTTTTGCTATATATGTGTGTCTGTCTGTCTGTTTCCAATAGCAGTCCATCTCAAGTGACTCATAGCAGCATATGTAATAAAACATAAACACAAATTAAAAATAATTTTTCAATTGATTGTATATTTGCTTCCTTTTGAAAGTTCCCTTGAGGACCAAACAAAAAGATGTTTAAATATACACTACTGTTTTGTAGAACAATTTTTAATTACTCTCCCCAAGCATTAATAGCCATTTCATCCCTAAATATACAAACACACCTTTTATAAGATATTAAATGAAAACTGATTTAATTATACATTATTTTCTAAAGACTTTTTTAAAAAGTCCAGCATTCAAAAGACTTTGCATGTTACTTACCATACAGAAATAAAAAGGCTAAAGTTTCCCATCTTGCTGGATAAGGTAAGTGATCTCTTGACATATTAGAACTGAAAAGTTAAGGTTAATACTATTCCATTTATTCCAATCCAATACATTTATCTATGAATGGAGTGTTACACCTTGACAATTTTCTTTTACCTCATCTAATTTATACTTAGACAGATCTCCATCCTCATCCTCCTCTTCTTCCCCTTCAGATTCCTTATCTTCAACTTCTTTTAAAATAGATGCAGGACCAACAGGTTTCCCTCTATATTTTTTCTTTTTGCGGCCAAACTAACCAAAAACAAAACATAAGATATTAGAGCATGCTTACCTAGGAATTAAGAGACATTGGCTTATTGCAGAATATGCATACAGTTTTCCATGCACAAATGACTATTGCCTCATTTTCTTTTTGCAAAAAGGAAACAAAACAGTCCAGGTTATTAGTTGAGTTAAATAGATCTAACTCTGGCACAAACCCAGCTATATACTTTAAGATGAACTTAATAGGAGTGTAAAGGTTAATGTTTGCTGAGTTGAAATTTTCAATCCCTTTCTACAAATGTTTGTGTACATATATGTATGTATAATAGGTGCAGGCAAGAGATGAGTTTATATGTGAAAAAAGTGTCTGCTTTTATATGAAGGATCCATTATTTTTACTAATAGAACTCCTTATTTATAGGCAGTTTATTCATTAATGGAATTAATAGTAACTTTTTGCCTATCTCACAATATGTCCAGAATAGTTTAATTTTTTTTTCTTTTAACCATTTTTTTCTGTTTACTCCTTTTGATTAAATTCAACACAATTTTATACACTGCTCAAACAACTAAAGGGAACACAAAACTACTGTATGTAACGAACAAAGTATTTAATAAGGCTATTTCATTCATTCAGACCTCGGATGTCTTCTGCTTGTATTCCCTTTATTTTTTTGAGCAGTGTATAACTGACATTTTCAGAGCTATATTTATGAATTAGAACTAAAGGAATAAATTTAGGAATGAGTTTTCCCATTAGTATATTTTAAAAGTAACATTTCATTACATACAGGTATGTATCACTTACCTCATCATATTCCCCATCTGACTCTTCACGTTCTATATATTCAACATTCTCTCTTTCATTGAAGCCCCCACCATATCCTACAAAAAGAAGTTTCCAAAAACCTCAAAAACTAAACCAATACTCAAGGATATGACATGTTATTTTATATTAAATTTTATATTAAATAAAAACACCAGAGGTTTCTATGTAAGTGCCTATTAGCTTGCATAAACGGCTGTACAAATTGAAAGAGAAACAGAGGTATGGGAGCCTATGGGAACCGTCCATAGAGAGCGGTTGGAGATCCAGTCGTTCCGAATCTGACCGTTCCCAGTTGAGATCATTCACACGATCTTATCTGGTGGCGATGGAGGTGGCGAAGAGGGCACACTTCTCCGCCCTCATCGTGTCCACAGATAATTGCCCGGCTGCCCTGTTCAGGGTGTCCCACTCCCTCCTGAATCGGAGGGTAGGGGAGGATCCTTTACAGGAAGGTGCCGAGGAATTTAGTCAGCATCTGCTGGATAAGATAGCTGAGATTCGGGATGGTCTGGACTCTGACTGGGCAGGGTCAGACGGTGAGGAGACAGCTGGTCTTGTGATTTGGGAGGAGTTCGATCCTGTCACCCCTGAGGAAGTGGGACAGGATTATGGGGAGGCTGAGTGCCACCATGTGTGTACTGGATCCGTGTCCCTCCTGGATTGCCTATGCGGCCCGAGAGGTGACACGGGATTGGGTCCAGGCAGTAATAATGGCATCTTTGGGGGAGGGGATCTTCCCCGCTGCCCTGAAGGAGGTGGTGGTGAGACCCCTCAAGAAACCTGCCTTGGATCCAACCATATTGAATAACTTTCGTCCGGTCTCCAAACTTTGCTTTGTTGCGAAGGTTGTTGAGAGTATGGTGGCTCGGCAGCTCCCGTTGGCCCTGGAGGATGCAGACTACTTGGATCCGTACCAATCGGGCTTCAGGCCGGGGTACAGCACGGAGACGGCATTGGTCGCACTAGTGGATGATCTCTGGAGGGCTCAGGACAGGGGACAGTCCTCTGTTCTGGTCCTCTTGGATCTTTCGGCGGCTTTTGATACCATCAACCATGGTATCTTGCTGCGATGACTCGAGGGGTTGGGAGTGGGAGGCACTGTTCTACGGTGGTTCTCCTATCTCTCGGGCTGTACGCAAGCGGTGTTGGCAGGGGGGCAGAGATCAGCTATGAGGTCCCTCACTTGTGGGGTGCCCAGGGGTCGGTCCTCTCGCCTCTCCTATTCAACATCTATATGAAGCCACTTGGGGAGATCATCCGTGGTTTCGGGGTGTGGTATCATTTTATATCCACCCCGAACCAGCCTAGTGATGCCCTCGACGTGATGTCCCGTTGCCTGGAAGCGGTATGGACCTGGATGGGGAGGAACAGGCTCTGACTCAACCCCACCAAGACCGAGTGGTTGTGGGTACTGGCATCTGGTTCCAATCGAGATATCCCATCATTGCCCATCGGGGGTGAGGTGTTACCCCCTGTGGATAGGGCCTGCAACTTGGGTGTCCTTCTGGATTCACGGTTGTCTCTGGAAGATCATGTAGCGACCGTGATCAGGGGGCATTTGTCCAGGTCCGCCTTGTGCACCAGCTGCGCCCTTACTTGGACCAAGATGCCCTACGCACCGTTATTCATGCGCTGGTCACCTCCCATCTTGACTACTGCTACGCCCTCTATCTAGGGCTGCCCTTGAAAACCACTCGAAGGCTTCAACTGGTGCAGAATGTGGGCGCGCAGGTTGTGATGGGAGTGTCCGACATTCCCATGTTACACCCCTCCTGCGCGACCTGCATTGGCTACCGGTTGCCCTTCGGGTGAGGTTCAAGGTGCTGGTTATCACCTATAAAGCCCTTCATGGCATAGCCCCGGGGTATTTGTCGGACCCCCTGCAGCCAGCAACAATTTCCAATCGCCCGGTGCGTTCCCACAGACAGGGCCTCCTCAGGGTGCCATCGGCCAGACAATGTCAGCTGGCGACCTCCAGGGGGAGAGCTTTCTCTGTGGGCGCACCCACCCTTTGAAACCAACTTCCTCTGGAGCTCCGGATGGCCCCTGACCTTTGCTCGTTCCGCTGAGATTTGAAGACCTGGCTGTTTCGCAACCTGGACTGATGGGGGGGGGGGGTTTCTTAATAGATTTTAAATAGATTTTAAATAGATTTTAAATTGTTTTAATTTGGACTTTTAATTTTATATTGTTTTAATGTGCAATTGTGCATTTTATTGTTGTGAGCCGCCCTGAGTCCATTGGAGATAGGGCGGCATATAAATCGCATTAAACTAAAACTAAACTATTCATGGTGGATAAAAATCAATGATTTAAAAAAATAATAATCAGATTTTAAAAAATTTAAATCGGATTTTATTTTTATCAAATTTATTTTAATTATATGCTTTTGGAGTAAAAATCTATCTAAAGTTCGTTTTCTATTTAAGATACATTAATAATTTAGTTTATTCAGCATGAAATGGAGCCTGGTTATGTAGCATGAGGTTGTATATTCTGCAATATTGGGACTGTTGGTGATTCAACAATGAGTCAGAGGAGCAGCTGCTACGGGACAGAGATAACAGTTGCTGTTTAAAAAATATGATTTAAATCGAGTTGATTTAAATCAAATCCACCCTGGAGCTATCTATATATTATTTCATTAGTTTTACTGTGCAGGTAAATTAAAGTATACAGAAGCAATGGCATCGTCAACAGAACTTCCTGGCAGTTATTTGTGAACTAATCTAAGTCAAGGAAGAGTGGGGTTGTGGTACAAGACTCTCTAAGAGTCTCAGAGAGGAAGAATAGATTGTAGAAATGGAAACAAAATTGTGTTGTGTGAGCTCACTTATATGGACAGAAACAGTTCCAGGAACCAACTGAGATGCACATTTTTCAGCCCCACAAATGCCAACTGTTTAGATAGTACTGTTAAGGCTATAAATGTAAATCACATCTTGAGCAGCATGCATATAACACACAAACAATTCACATCAAACTTTGTGTTAGATGCAACATCTGTCACTGTAGGAAACATTTTCATATATTGAAATCATCTCCCCCCTTTTTTAAAATCACCATCTGCCATGGTATTAAAAAGCATTTACACAGCTATGGACATCCTTTTATATATTCACTAGGAAGCCAAAAATTCCTCCCCAATGCTGCAGTCCCTGTGGATCCCTCAAAACCATTCCCACAAGTTATAAAGTTCTACAGGGGGTTTATATGAAATATCAGTAGCTGCACATGACACAAGAATAAGTTCTAGCATACAAGCATACATTAAGGACTTTCCTTAAATTTACTTCAAATCAAAATTAGCAAATTTCAATATTAAGCTGCGTTTTATGTAAGTAATATTATTTCTGTGCTCCATGAGGAATCTTTTCCACCCAACTAATGCAAAGGTTTCATTTACAAAGGATTGTGGCTTTCTGTGTCCTGAGCATTTTTTGAAATCTAGAACAAGGAAAGTGCAGATAGGCATTCTTTTACAATATTCAACACCATGATGGTAATTCTTGAACTTGAAACTGCAAGCTATTCCACATTCCCCCAACATCTATCACTATTAAAAATAAGTTTCAACTTTTCTGATACCTCTCAAGCCTGAATTGCTGCACTGTGCAATGTTTGTGGTTCTCATCTCAATCCATTTCTTTTAAAAAATAAAGGGATGCATCACCAGAGATCTTGGGATGTATTTAACATTCCACATGCTAAATATTTCTTAATACAGATAGAGGGCCATTCTATGAAGCCACTAGTATCATTTGACTTGAATGCTTCTGAAATCTATTAGCAAATTTATCTTGATCAAATTTATGAACTGATCATCTTTTATTAAGGAGCCTTGGTAGTACAGTGGTTTAATGCACACTGTAATTAACACAGCTGCCTGCAATTTCTGCAGGTTCGAATCTTACCAGGCTCAAGGATGACTCAGCCTTCCATCCTTTCTAAGGTAGGTTAAATGAGGACCCAGTTTGTGGGGGCAATAAGCTGACTTTGTATAAATATACAAAAGTATGAAGGCTATTGCTTAATGCATTGTAAGCTGCCCTGAGTCTCCGGAGAAGGGCGGCATATAAATCAAATAAAAATTAAAAAAAAAATTAAATCGGTTGTCTCTAAATTAATTTATTGTCAATCTGATGGCTTTTTTTCCTGTGCACGGAATCAGACTGATTCGATATGATAGCCCAGCTTAGAAATCTGCTACAAATCAGTATGAAATTCCAAATGAATCAACTCAGTTATCTGAGCCAGATCTTTGCCATTCTGCACACCTTAACTATTTGGCATAGAGTATTTTCTAGATAATGTTTAACTAAGGCTATTACCTGTTCTTTCTTCAAGTTTGGCATACTTTGGAGTGTTGCACATATTGCATTCTGACCTCCGGGCCCAATTAACATTACCACAACTTTGGGAAGAAAAATACATTAGTTTAGAAACAGAAAATAATACTAGTACAGCAATTAACAAGGTAAATATCTGACACCTGAAGAATTGGAATGTTTAAATAATTTTTAACTGAAAGAGCAGAGTTTCTCTCCTATATTTCAGATACAACAAATAGCATTTAAATGCCAAGTAAAATACATGTAATTTTTTTAGCACATGTACAGGTGTATATATATCTTTGATAAATATTTAGTACCTCAAAACTTTTTCCCATAGTTATAATTATACCTAAATCTGAACAAAATACAAGAGAAGAAAACAAAATACTTTACTTTGACCAAACAGTTCATTGGTTTGTTTGGGCAAGTTCTTGCAAGTCAGCAAGTTAAAGAGATGGAGATATTCTTCCATCATATATGGATTTTAAAGCAATGGCACAATTTCCATAAGGTATCAGTGAAAATACCAATAAAATCAAACTAAACAAATGCTGGCAGACAATTGATAATGAAATCAAGTCCAATTTAGCTAAAACTGACAACTACATTAGTAATGAAAATAAAAGTTCCATTTTTATAAAAAAAACAATTCAATTGCCTTGTAACAAATATCACAAGTTGTCTAAAGTTATATGGAAACTGCAAACATTTTCATTATTATTTATTTTCATTTTTAAGGCTGCCCACTTGCCAAATGATTATTTAATGCACCAAACAATTTGTTGGATCTGCTAAATGAGTCAAGTCTGTACTCTTACAGAACAGCAATAGAATGTCACAGTAAACTCAAGTGCACTTATTTGGCAGTAAGATCTTCTGTATTCAATGAACTATCCTTATGAGTAAATAATAAGAACAGGGTGAACAAATTATAAAAGAGGCACATATGGATAGTATCAGCAAAAACCCCTAAAAATAAAGGACAATAAGATTAACTAAGAATAAATTCAAGTTTCCAGATCAACGTACGTTTTACATTGCCAGTCATTAGCACTAAAGAGACCACGGCTCTTTTCAGCAAGTGTCTTCCCTATCTCAGTTCCTCCAGCTTTCATCATTTTAGCTTCTGTAGTTTTTTCTGAAAGTAAAAAACAGGCATGTAAATCAATTTCCTGTACGTTTAATTTTGGAACAGTCCCATCAAAATAAACACAGTTGATATAGTCACCTCGACCACATCTGTTACAGCTGGTTCTTCTAGCAAAATTAACATTACCACATCTGCAAATAAAAGAAACACTATTTTAAGAACTTTCAATGCAATTAATAGTTCCAAGTTTTGGTTCAAACTTATGCAAATTAGCTCAGAACTCATCCAAACTCATGCTTTTTAAGATGATTTATAAAGAAACATTTGTATTCACACTTACAAAATAATGCCATTTCCTTTTAATCACACTGGTCTACAAGTAGAAAGCCTCTGAAATGAAAATAGCTTAATTTTACCAGAATTGGGTAATAAAGGAAAGGAAATAAGGGAAAATGAAGTCCTGAGTATTAATTGGCTCCAGTTTCCAAGATACAGTTTTAGGTCAAAATTGCATCAAAATAATTCAAAAATTCGAAGGGAATGTGAGATTATGCTCCATAACTTTCTGCAAAATGTGTCACCATTCTCAAACAATGAGAATGGTGACATACCAATCATTATAAATGGATCTTTTTATTGATACCAATAACAAAGCTTTCCATTCATTTATTGGTTTTTCATGTAACATTTTCATGCTTTTTGCATGCAAAACTGACAAGCTCCAACATCAGATTAAACGACAAGGTTCCATTTTTATTCAGTATCTAAACTGAGCTTTTTGGCTTTTCTCTTGTGACTGCAATAGGATCATCCCTGGGGAGATGATTTATTTGGTTTCCTCCACACCATTGGGACTGTGGAAGGCATTGACTACTACTTCTTGTTTAGCCAATGATCTTTAGTCTCAAAGTGAAGATAAATTTATACATTTCCATGTGGTATCATTCTCATTGTTCTATCATACTTTGTTGAGAAGTTAAGAGGCATCATGATCATTAGACACCTCCCTCCTTGTAGGCAAATATAGTCACCTGTGAATAAATCGTTATTGTGAAATATCTTGAAAACTTTAGCCAACCAGCACCTTTATCACCTGCTTTCTAATTCATCTAATCAAAATATGTAAGAATCAACACATTTTATCTTGGAGGGAAGATAAGTTTCCCCAAATTTGCAGACCAGTGTTATTATCTACCACTACCAATCCTCCCACATAAAAGCAGAAAGATCATATATTAAGTCAGAAAATTCGACATTTTTTTAGAAGCATGTAACCACAATGCCTAAAAACCCTTTACAATGAAACCCAAACGCAAATGGACACACTTTTTATATGAATTTTAAATGCGAATCAAACGGTAGTAGGGCTACGAAAAGCGTTTTACTTCTTACATTTCTAAACTACCCAGTTCATTTCCTATGTAATGTATTCACGTGTTTAAAAAAAAAAAAGATGACTCAAATACAATAATTCACTTTGCACGTAATCAGTCAGGCGATGCGATCCATTGCGCATTTAAAAAAAAAAAACAACAAACCTCAATTTTCTCCCACACAAGTTATTGTTCATAGTACTCTTACTATTCTTACTCTTATTCTTACTCTCATTGTTCCCAGATAATATCTTATACCGGGATCCTTCCCTGGAAATGTCAAGCTGGTGGTTTCTCTGACCTTGCGCTGGCCGTTTGGAAGATGGAGGCCTAACGAGGAATCGCAATGACCGCGACTAACACGGAGCTACATCCGGGTCTCACTAAAAATCCCCCCCCATTGCGGGGCGGGGGGAGGGAAGCGAGGACAAAAAAAAGGGGAGGGGGCAAAAAACCCCGCCCGTTTCCCGCGACCTCGGGGTCGCTTCGTATCAGCCAGGCAAGGCCTCTGGGACCGCTTGGGTCCCTCCCGTGGCCAAAAACCCAGCCGGGTTCCTCCGTCCTGCCTCCCTTACTTCTTGTCGGGGCAGATCCAGTCTCCGTCGCTGACGCGGAAATTCTTAGTCGACATCTCGGCCTCGGGAACGGCCCAAAGCTTTTTCCGCTCGGGCGCCTCTCCGGACGAGCCCGAAGGAGGCAGCGGCTTGGCTTCGGCGGTGATTGGCCAGGATTGCGCGGGGGCGGGGGAGGAGGGAGGAGGGGGACTTGCGACAAAGAGAGCAGACCTCACGATCGCCTGTTCCCCTGTGACGAGTTCTCTCGGTATTTTTTTTTTTTTTTTGCCGGCTCGAATCCATCGTTAGCCGCTCCTTGGAGCGTTGTGGAAAATGCCTCGAACGGATTCAGAAACGAAGGCAGGAAAAAAAACAACAGAAGAGGTCATCAGGCATTCCATTAGCCGACCCTGAAGCGACAATGGCGGGCGAAGACTGGCAAA
This sequence comes from Arizona elegans, assembly GCA_022577455.1. Taxonomy (NCBI): domain Eukaryota; kingdom Metazoa; phylum Chordata; class Lepidosauria; order Squamata; family Colubridae; genus Arizona; species Arizona elegans. The sequence continues at coordinate 135,550,329 of JAKOOJ010000002.1, read as the reverse complement.
TTGAGAAAGCGACCTCTAGCTTTTGGAGGACTATATGGCACTGCCATAAGTTTATTTTATTTATTTATTTATTTTATTTATTTTATTTATTTATTTTGTCAAGCATATATAAAATAACAGGTAAAAGTATAAAATAATCTGAATACATGAAAAGAGTAAGTAAAAGGGAATATTAGGACAGGGACGGTAGGCACGCTGGTGCACTTATGTACGCCCCTTACAGACCTCTTAGGGATGGGGTGAGGTCAACAGTAGACAGTTTAAGGTTAAAGTTTTGGGGGTTTGGGGAAGAAACTACAGAGTCAGGTGCATTCCAGGCGTTGACCACTCTGTTACTGAAGTCATATTTTCTGCAATCAAGTTTGGAACAGTTTACCTTGAGTTTGGATCTATTATTTGCTCGTATATTGTTGTGGTTGAAGCTGAAGTAGTCATTGACAGGTAGAACATTGTGGCAGATAATTTTATGTACTATGCTTAGGTCAGACTGAAGTCAGTGTAGTTCTAAGTTTTCAAATCTCAAAATTTGGAGTCTGGTGGCATAAAGTATTTTATTGCTGGTAGAGGAATGGAGGACTCTTCTCGTAAAATATCTCTGGACTCTCTAGATTGTATTTATGTCCAATATGCAGTGTGGGTTCCAGACAGATGAGCTATATTCAAGAATTGGTCTAACAAATATTTTGTATGCTCTAGTTAGTAGTACAATATTATCAGAGAAGAAGCTACACAAGATTAGGTTAACAACTCTTAATGCTTTTCTGGCAATGTTGTTACAATGGGCTCTGGCACTTAGATATGTAGAAATGAGTACTCCTAGGTCCTTGACAGAGTGAGGGTCATCTACAAGGTTATGTCCAACTAATTTGTATTTTATGTTTTGATTTTTTTTGCCAATGTGCAAGACAGAGCATTTGTTGGTTGAGATTTGAAGTTGCCACTTGTTAGACCAATCTGACACATAGTCAAGGACTTTTTGAAAGGTAGTTGAAGTTACTTTGTGCTTCATTGTAATGTACTGGCCTTTTATTATGGAGACTGACGTTTCTCAACCTCAGGAACTTTAAGATGTGTGGACTTCAGCTCCCAGGGATAAACACTGCTGTAGTAAGTTGTTGGGTAGTCCTTGATATTAAATATTAAAAATATTTCTGTTGATCACGAATTAACAGGGCACAATATGCAGCAACAACATGGTTGAAAAGTATGTATATACATCGTATAGACAGTATAATGAGAAATGAGAAACGCTGGACTAGAATTAGACATTGGAATTAAAATTGCTAGAAGAAATAGCAATAGTTTCAAGCAACCTGATGCACCTGGATAGCTGGAAGAGAGAAGACGCCTGTTGAAGGAGAAGAGTGCTGAGATATTTTACTGGTAACAAAGATGCATATTATTAAGGCTATGGTTCTCCCACCTTTAATGTCCCAGTAGAAGTGATTCCCCCTGAAGTGAGATCGGCCCCATTCCTACTTGTCTTTTGGAAAACCCTCAAGAGTTTTTGATAGTTTTTCTATCAACTTTGGGTATCATGGTAAGATGAACCATAGTGAGACGAACAAGTGATTTAAGGGATGGCTGTATTTCCCACAATCTTGACTTTTATCTTTTTTGTTTTTCTTTTTTCACTTAGCATTTTATTGTTTTTGTGTATTGTGCACTTTCCAGAATCACATTTTGTGATATGGGCAGCTGTATAAATTTGATAAACAAACCAACAAATTCAGTAACAGCATGTATCGGTGAGACATATTTTTTTTTTATCAAAAGGACTGAACAAAGATCCATTTGAATTGTGGTGCTTAAGAAAATTGGTAAAAATATTCACGACTGCCTAAAGACGTGCAAGAAGACTGTTCAGTGCTAGTTGATTTCACATGCATAAATCTACAAGAATTAGAAGCAGTTAATAAAAGTAATGTGTGTTGCATTATGACAGTGATGGCTAATCTTTTTGCCAAAAGCGGGGGGAGTATGGAAGGTCACGGGTATGTGTGCCCACATCCATAATTCAATGTGTCCAGCCCTCCCGCGCATGCGCACATGACCCCCCCCACACTTCCCCCTGCTTTTGGCACGTGATGGCCGGTGGGCCCGGTAGGCCAGTTCCCCCCCCCGGAGGACAAAAACAACCTTCCCCATCCCCCCCCCCGGAGGACTTCCAGAGACCGGAAACATCCAGTTTCCTGACTTCTGGTGGGACCAGAAGGCCTGAAAATTAGTTGGCCAGTGCGCGCATGCGCGCTGGAGCTAAGCTAGGGCAACACTCGTGTGCCCACCAATATGGCTCTGCGTGCCACCTGTGGCACCCATGCCATAGGTTCGCCATCATGGCATTATGAGGACTCAAAACCACTTGAGGGATGGAACAATATGGGGAAGCAGTAGGAGGAAGGATGAGCAGAAACAAATTTGGGGAGGGGGGGAGAGAACTGGAGTTAAAAGCTTGCTTAGAAATACAATTTTTATAGTCTTTCCTGCACTGGACAAGGAAAGGGGAAAATGTTTTGGTTCACTCTTCCCAGATTACTGGGGAAGAAGAGAAATCAATTGGCTCTTGTTTTTCTTTGTGTTTTTGCTTTTGCAAATGAGCAATTCTCAGATCAACAGCTGAACCAAAACCCAATCATCCTTCTTCCAAACACCGTGTTTCACTTTTCTGAACAATACATCAGGGACAAGCGTATTCAGACATGCTTAAATTGAGAGGAACTGGTATGTGAAAGAGTTACAAAACTGCATAATATTGTAGAAAAATACAAATATGAAAAAAAATAATGCAAAAGCAAACTAGAGAAAGCTACATGAACACTTTTCATGTTGAGTGTATATGCTAACGAATTAATAAAGAAATGGGATAAAACAAACTTAAGATCTAAAAAAAAGGAAAGAAACGGAACTAAATTGACAAAATTATCCATTTCTAAAATAATTAAGCCCTTCTCAGGCAATGTTGCAGCAGATGGCAACTCTTAATTGGCCATGACTGATCTCCAAAATGTTAAGCCGGGTTAGACCTGATTAGAACATAGAGATAAAAATTTCTAGAAAATCTGAGAGATTTTTGTATGCTACACTGAGAAGTGGAAAGAAAGAAAAAAGCATCCTGGATAATGACAGTAGCAAATCAGTTGTGTACTCCTGCCCAGGAATCTACACAAAGAGGTTTATGAGGTCTTGAAGCATTAACCTTGACTCAAGGGAAATCTTACTTTCTTACTAATGAGAAATATATTCATATGAAAAGAGCTATAGGCTGGTTCTAAAGTAGTACACTAGTTGCCATGTCTTTTTCTCTTACTTTTAAACTACAGTACCTCATCCTGGAAAATGCCCCTTGTTTAATATTGGGGATAATCTGAGCCCCTTGTTAAAACAAAAAGTTTGATAAACGTTGCAATTTTGGCCTTTTTCTTCTATCACCAAAGATACAGCTGATCAAAAACAGTCAACTTCATCTTTTGTAGTTAGAAGTGTTGGAAGAAATATCTATCTGGTCCAGTCCCAAACCGGGAGAAAGACACTGGAGACATGGAGGCTGATTGGAAAGATGGTTTAATGATGAAGCAGAACCACATGGGTGGTTCTGGTGCAGCTGACCATATGGAGTTGAGAGTGAGGGGTTTTTATACCTTCTCTTGGGCTTTGAACTTGAGCTTTCTGTTCCTGTGCAAGAACATGTATTCTGTTGGCTGTTGTAGGGGTCATAGCTGGCTCTGTAGTTTGTCAGAGCTACGTTTGGTTGAAGTTTGGAGAGTGATGCAATGTCCTTAGGCTGGTGAGCTTTGCTGCTAGATTGTAGTGGGTTAATCCTATTTTTGTTCAGGCCTTGCTGCAGGGAGTAATGGATCTACATTTCTAAAGCTGCCCCAGCTCAGTATCTGCTTGGAGCTGGGGCTCTGAGTTTCTGTCTCCCTTAAGATTTTTTTATTTTTCTTTTAGGGAAAATATTTTATTCTGTCTTTTTAAAATATTCCCCAAAATATTTCATTCTTCTAGGAAAGGGATGGGTGCTAACTGTCTATAGAAAGTAGGATTTAATTTTTTTCCTTGCCATGGAGAAAACCTGAACTAATGCCTGATTGATGTGTTTGTTTATGTGCAATGTTGTTGATACTTTTTACAACCATTTGATTTAACAACCTTTCGTTTAGTGACCGAAATTACAACAGCACTGAAAAAAGTGCTGTAAGATCATTTTTCATGCTTAATGACCATTACAGCATCTCCCTGGTCATGTGATCAAAATTTAGATGCTTGGCAACTGATACGTATTTATGACAGTTGCAGTGTCCCAGAGTCATGTGATCATCTTTTGTGAATTTCTTGCAAGCAAAGTCAATTGGGAAGCTAAATTCACTTAATAACTAAGCTAAATTCACCCCATAACATAAAATGGGGCGAAACTCACTTAACAATGGCCTTGCTTAACAACAGAATTTTTGGGCTCAGTTGTAGTCATACATTGAGGACTACCTGTATTATAATTCACCTTTACATACATTTTGTAAACAAATACTGCAATACAAATTTAAAAGGAGCCTTGGTAGTACAGTGGTCTAAAGCACCCTGTTATTATGACCAGCTGCCTGCAATTACTGCAGGTTCGAATCTCGCCAGGCTCAAGGTTGACTCAGCCTTCCATCCTTTCTAAGGTAGGTAAATTGAGGACCCAGTTGTGGGGGCAATAAGCTGACTTTGTATTAATATACAAAAGGATGAAGGCTATTGCTTAGCACATTGTAAGCCGCCCTGAGTCTCTGGAGAAGGGCGGCATATAAATCAAATTAAAAAAAAAAAAGAAGATATTTTGCTCCTGGGGTCTATCCGAAGAACTGTTATTTACCATCCACAGTTTTCTAGGAGGAAGCACAAGACGACAATTTTAAAAATTATTTATTACAAGTCATACCCTAACCAGACATATCAGTATATGCCAGGAATAGTGAATTTGGAGGCTTTTTTTTGTGACAGGTGACATGACTGGACAAAAGATTTTTCTACATTACAGCCTTTAGGAACTTTTCTTTTGTACTAAGATGGCTGGAAATAAAACAGACTTAAAACTTTTTCCGGATTCCAGTCCCTACTATTTTTGGCCACAGTAAAACCAGGTATTCTGCCCAGATTGTGGTTAACCCAGGTCCTGACTAGTAGATTTTTCTGTTTCTTTTTCTCACCTACTCATGGGAGAAAAGCAAATGCCAAGTGCTTTTGCTTCTGTGGTCATATCTTTTGAGAACTAGTTTAAAAAAAGTTTTACAGTTCTTCCTGTCATTTAGAACTAGGGGGTAAAATTTGGCAAAACCTTTGTCAGTTTCACCTAGTGTAAAAACCAGCAAGAACAAAGTAACTTTCATGATTTTAATGTACCTCTGCTATTTTATTTAAAGCCACAGCCACAGGTTGGAGTTTTTTCCCCCCCAGTGTTTGTCCAAAAGGAGGGAACTTGGCAGAACTCTTTCCATTTCACCCATTTAAAGAGAAAGAAACAAAAAAATGGCTTCACTCCTTAACTTGTAGAAAGAAGAAATGTGCACACAAAGATCCTATCTTTTGTGACAGACAGCCCAGCTGTTGAAGGTGGAGATTAAGGACAAGAAAGGCCTCCCACAAGAGCACCCTGCAGGATCAGAGCATTTGTACATGACAGAGTGAAGCACAGCAGGTGAACAGGATTCTCCTCCCAGCCACAGCAGGGAGGCTAAAACACAATTTAAGCCCGAGAACCCAGCTGTGGATGTCATCTTCCATTTCTGATGACATCTTCTTTTCCTGCCTTCTCAAAATGGTAGCTGGCCCACCCTTGTGCCAGGACAAGCAGAAAGTGTGAATCAAATTTGTTTTTCAAAGCTGTTATCTTAATAATCTCAATGCTTTTTAAAATTATTTTTATTATTATTATTTGTGATAAGCAGGGACTAGTGCCTTGGGATCTTCGGATCACCAGAAAGGAGTAGATTCTGAGAAAAGCAATAATGATGTTCAGTAGAAGTATTCTAAGGTTGATAAGGATGAATGATAGTCACCGAAGCATTCTTTCTTCTTTGAAAAGAATAGAGCTAGCTACTGTAGGCGTATGCATAATTAAAGGTGTTTGTTATGTATACATTTTTAAAAAAGCATATATTTCCTACCATGAAATGGTGTTTACACCAAAATTATTTGTGAGCTTGCATCACAATGCTTTAATACACCTAACTGAAAAAACCCAAGATCTTATATCATCAAGGTGCATGCTAATATAATGGATGACCCTGGAGCTTCTGAGATACTAACATTGTTCTTTTAGTGAAGGCTTAGTAATTAGGCTGTGGGAATCACTGGTGTTTTGCTTCAATCAAAATGTCCCACTGAGCTGTTGTGCAAAATGATGCCCAATTATTATCAAAGGCTCTCTACAGCCAAGGTGTATCAAAAGAGCCGCTTGGAGATATTTGCGAATCTTCTGTGTAATGCAGGCAAAGAAGACTCTTCTGTTGGCATATTTCATAAAGTAAAACACCTCCTCAAAGCACGCAGCCTATCAATGTTTCAGTTCAAGGTGGAGGTTTCTCTTCTTTGATTGAAAGCCTATCTCAAATCAAATCTCTGCTTTGAAACCCAATTAAAGCAGTTCCAGATAACATAATACTGCATTGCACGAATCTGATGCACCATTGAATCAAGTGAGAAAACAGAATACATGTACAAGAATGGGCTGAGATTAAACAAACAATGCCTCTTGCATTTTTTATACCATCCTCTCTTTCAGATCTGGTTGACTAGTAATTCCTGTAGATTCTTGGTGATAACAGTAGGTGGCACTTTAGCTACACACAAAGTCACTATTATGCCATGTTGATGGAATGCTACCATGGAGGCTTATCTTTTATAAAAAGGTGTAAAAATAAATATTTTAAAATATAATTGCCAGTTCTATCTGGCAAAATATAAAATGTATTATCTCTAGGCATGAGTCATATTGGGATTTGAAATGCAAAGTTAGCCAATAATGCTGCCTTCTGGAATACAGGTATGATAAAATATATCAGACTACTTTGTGTATTTGCCTGTTGATAACATATACC